>JAGIQG010000015.1:21071076-22281912 GCA_024679065.1 Sphyrna mokarran | reverse complement strand
ACCCTGTACCTCAGTGTTCCCCATAACTACATTTACATCACCCTGCGTGAATACCGAAGAGAAATATTTATTCAGTACCTCTCCAATCTCTTCAGGCTCCACGCACAACTTCCCACTGCTGTCTATGACTGGCCCTAATCTTGCCCTAACCAATCTTCTATTCTTAACATATCTAAAGAAAGCTTTAGGATTCTCCCTAATCCTATCAGCCAAAGTCTTCTCATGTCCTCTCTTTGCTCTCCTCAATTCCCCCTTTAGCTCCCTCCTGGCTAATCTATAGCTATCCATTGCACTAACCGAGCCTTCAATCCTCATCCTGACATAAGCCTCCTTTTTCCTTTTAACCAGCAAATCAACTTTTTTCGTACACCAAGGTTCTCTTACTCGACCATTTCCTCCTTGCCTGACAGGGACATACTTATCAAGGACCCGCAGCAGCTGCTCCTTGAATAAGCTCCACATTCCAGATGTTCCCAGTCCCTGTAGTTTCCTAGTCCAATCTATGCACCCTAATTCTCTCCTGATGGCCTCATAATTACCCTTCCCCCAGCTATAACTACTGCCCCCAGCTTCATACCTATCCCTATCCATCACTAAGGTGAACGTAACCGAATTGTGGTCACTATCACCAAAATGTTCACCAACCTCCAAGCCTAACACCTGGTCTGGCTCATTGCCCAGCACCAAATCCAATGTAGCCTCACCTCTAGTTGGCCTATCTACATACTGAGTCAAAAAACCCTCCTGCACACTTTGTACGAAAACTGACCCCTCTAACGAGCTAGAGCTATAGCTATTCCAATCAATATTAGTAAAGTTAAAGTCCCCCATTACAATTACCCTATTACTTTCACTCCTGACCAGAATTGACTTTGCAATCCTTTCCTCTACCTCTCTAGAACTTTTAGTAGGTCTATAAAAGACTCCCAACAGGGTGACCTCTCCTTTCCTGTTTCTAATCTCAGCCCATACTACCTCAACAGACAAGTCCTCATCAAACTTCTTCTCTGTCACTGTGATACAGTCTTTGACTAATAATGCCACTCCTCCCCCCTTCTACCTCCTTCTCTACTCCGACTAAAGCATTTGAACCCTGGAACCTGCAACATCCATTCTTGTCCCTGCTCTACCCAAGTCTCTGAAATGGCCACAACATCGAAGTTCCAGGTACTGGTCCAAGCTGCAAGTTCCTCCCCCTTATTGCGAATACTCCTTGCATTAAAGTATACGCATTTCAAACCATGCCCTACCCCACCCGTATGCTGCTGTGTTTTACGGCTTTCCTCTATGACCCCCTTACTCTCATCCCTCTTAGCACCCCAACTATTCAGGATCCCACCCCCCCCCCGAATCAGTTTAAAGCCCCCTGCATAGCCTTAGCAAATTTTCCCCCCAAGATATTAGTTCCCCTCTGGTTCAGGTGTAGACCACCTCTCTTGTAGAGGTCCCACCTATCCCAGAATGAGTCCCAATTGTTCAGGAACCTGAACCCCTCCGTCCTGCACCATCCCCGTAGCCACGAGTTCAAGCCACTTGCCCTTATACCAATGTGAACAGATTAAAATTGGGATTGTTGGATTAGGAAGGCTATGTTTATAACATATATCAGTGTAAGCAAATTGATGGAAGCATTGTATCTCTCAGTATTTGTTTTTCTTTTTGATGTGATTTATTATTATCTCGTGTACTGGATACAATAAAAAATATTGTTTCTTGCATGCTATACAGGCAAAGCACACTGTTCATAAAGTATATGGGGAAGAAGGAAAGGATAGGGTGTAGAATATAGGCCAGAATATGTTTGCGAATGGCAGGATTTGTCAGTTCCGCTAGCAGTGCTCATGGGATTTTCCAGTCTCACCGGCAGCACACCCCCATCCGCAAGTTTCCCACCAGCGTGGGATGACGTTGATGAGAATTCCCATTGACAGCAGCGGGATCAGAGAATCCTGCCACTCACAAACAACACGCCTCATCCCGTTGGCAGGAAACACGCGACTGGGATGCTGGAGAATCTTGTCCATAACGTTTCAGTTAAGGTCGGGTGAAGAGAAAGATCAGCTTAAAAATGATAGGATCATTCAAAAGTCTGATGACAACAGAGAAAAAGCTGTTCTCGAGTTTGTTGGTACACATTTTCAGACTTTTGTATCTTTTTCCCAATGGAAGAAGGTGGAACAGAGCACATTCAGACTAACACAAAGTGGAGGCACTTTGGTAGCCACAATCCTGGAATGGCTTGGAGACAGACATTGATCACTGAAATTAGTGTGCTTGACTGTTTTAGTAGCCAGAAATGAAGCACTGGTTAGAATTACTTTCTCTCCCATAATGTTGGTTTGGAATTCTGTACTCCTGGAGTGTGTTTTTTTTTGCTATGAGGAAATTATTCATGTCAAATGGTGAGATGTCTTCACCTAACAGCTTCTCTGCAAAAGCTGAGCCAGTTCAGACAGTAGGCTAGGCTTACAATGAGATGTTGACTGAGTCAATTCAGACAGTACAATGGGTTTATAATGAGGTGTTGACAGCTAATTGTCAATTATAATAGAACCAAAAATCAAGCTTGCATCATTATAAATTTAATGTGCTCTCTGCTGCCTTCAAAATACCCTTTGAATTTTAGAATATGAAGGGGAAGAAAGATTGGAAACAATACCAGAAGCATGTGGAAAAGATGACCAAGTGGAGTAAATATTAAATTGCAAATAGCCAGGATTGCAGATATTCAATAGAACAAGAAATTCTTCACGTGTTGTAACAGCAAGAGCACAGTTGGGGAACAGCTGATGATAGTGGATTTAACCTGAGGATGAGTGTCATGTCGTTTACGAGTACATCACCAGACAGTATCTTGTATTGATTAATTAATTAATCAGAGCAATTAATCCCATGCAGATTTATAGACTTTGACATCAGTAACATTAAGGTTGTAGATATAATTAAAGGGCTCAAAGAATAAATTGCTGGAGGCAAGTGATATTGATCCTATAATAATCAGGGCGACCAGGGATGAGAAATCAAATATTTTTCTGGAGATCCATAGCTGGTGCAACCAATAGGCAAACAAGACGTTCGCCAAATGTGGCAAAATTTGGCTGGGGGCAGAAAGGGGGCAGTAAAAAACTGAATGAATGACTCATGAAATTTTATAAGTAACAAACAAGTTTCAGTAGTGTATTTGCCAATATACATCCACATATACTGATGTGAGTGTGTGTGTAAATATATATATATATATCTTTATATATAAATAGATATAGATTTCCATGTACTTACTGTGCAGTCTTCCCCAAATCTCATGCTGTAGTCCTCAAAATGGTTTACAAATTTATCCATTTATGTGATTATTCTGAAATGGCAAATTAGTAAATAATATCAACTAACTCACTTTATCGTCATGATTACTAATGGTCTAAATTACCCATCAACTCATTTGCAGGGAAATATTATGACATTATGTGAGCCATATTATACACTACAGTGTGTATTTCTTCCAGTATTTCACCTGTAGGAAAGCGTAGAACAATGAAAATATACAATCAATGTCATAACGTCCTCCTTTTCTGTGTGAAATTAATCTAATTAGAAATGCAGAGATTTTTCTGAACATTCACTTGTGAAGGTTAATTGTGGGGGAGCAGAAATCTGAAGATTTACCTCCTGCTTCTAATAATCTTGCATTGGTTCTGCGGAGGGTCCTTGGTTAGCTTGGGGAGAAAATGCTGATATAGTGCCCATATAAAATTCCTGATGAAATATCACTGACCTGAAATATTAAGAGTTTGGGCTTCATCTGTGGAGACAGAAAGCATTGTGTTTTCAGCATTTTCTGTTTTATTTAAGGACTTCAACATCTATATTATTTTGCTTTTGTTTACGTATGTTGTCGAACTCAATTTGTAATTTCCAAGATTCTTTTGGGAGATGTTACTGGAAAGCTTTTCAGCCGTCACGGTAACCATGGTGATTCCATTTACAATGACTTTATAAGTCTTTCATTGTTCCGAACTGTGGACACACTGACCTCCATTTATCAATCTCATGTGTTGACACCACTGAACTGTTGTGGTCTCAGTGTGAGCTTGCCTGAGGTTGGTTCAGCAAGGTTATCTCTCCCTCTTTCCATGTCTCTTCTCTTTTTCCCCTTTTTCTAGTTTCCTAAATTTCCATTGCCCTTGTGGTTTCTCTCTCACATTTTTGTTACTCCCCAGCATCTGTTACTCTTCGTATTCTCAATTTTCTTTGTTCCGATAATCACACAAACTCTACAATGCAGAATGGGGCCATTCAACCCATCGAGTCTGCACCAACAACAATCGCACCGAGGTCTTATCCCAGTAAACCCATATATTTACCTCATTAATCCCTCTAACCTAAGCATCCCAGGACACTAAAGCATGATCAATGTACCAAACTCGCACATCTTTGGACAGTGGGAGGAAACCAGGGCACCCAGAGGAAACCCACACAGATATGGGGAGAATGTGCAAACTCCACACAGAAATGATCCAAGTTGGGAATCGAATTCAGGTCCCTGGAGCTGAGAGGCATAGTGCCACTGTACCACCCTCTCACTGCCCCTGTGTTTTCCAGTCATTATTTCCAGCTGTATCCTTTCTTTCCCTCAAGTGAGTGATCTCCAGCTGCTGCCTACTTTTTCCACCCTCCTACGAAGAGAATTCTCTGCTCCCTTGAACAACTAATCATACACTGTATAAAACACTCCTCTGGGATTCTACACACATGATCAATGTACAATTAGAAACCTATGAAGATGAAAGAGTTGAGTTGGAGTTTATGTGGTTAGAGCATGGAGTCCCCTGGACTCAGGGTTTGCTGCTGCCATAGGATTCACAGGTGGGTGATTCCACTTCAGAGGGTGTGATTTCAGCCACTGTACTGCCTCAGTCTGGAATCTCCCCTCTCTACTCCCTTCCCTTAGAGTGCCCTCACCTTGCTGCCTTTAAAGCTTCTGATTAGAAGTGCTTCCCCTTGGCTAAGTTCAGAGGGCTCATAGAACTGAAAGTTTTGCCCTCTCCATAGATCTATAAACATAGACAGGGATCACAGGTAGAGGTGGGAACATCGGGGTGGCGGCGTGGGCTCATTGGGTCAAAGGGCCTGTTTCCCATGCTGTTTTGTCCTTTGTTCTTCTTTCTTTGTTCCTGTGGCACGTTTGATGCCAGAGGGGCATTTAATTGGGTTGATGGTGACAGGTGGGAACATACCCTCCCTGCTGCCAACTGAGGTGCCACCAATTAATGCCCACTTATAGGCCTCATCCTGCCAGTGATGTTACCACAATGGTAGGCAGGGGTGAATCACATGGTGGGAGCATGACGAGCAAATACAGGCCTGTTAACTTGTGGAATCCTGCAAATGGAGGGAGTCTCTTGTTCTCAGTGCCTGATGGGGGGAACCAATGTCCTGGCCTTGCTGCCAAACCATCTTCCCCCTCTCTGTTCCCTTTCTTGGCATCAATCACTAATGTGTGAATTCCTCCTTGATCCTAGCCTTGGGTGATTGTTGCACTGACAGCAGTCATTGCCTTCCAGTGGTGCTGCTAAATATAGTTAGGCTGTAGGCCTCTATTTTACTGGCGGCTTTCTTCAGATGGGGCTTCCACTCTGGGGGTCCGTGATCCTGGGGAAAGGTCTTTGCTGACCAGTTAGGTGTCTGAGCGACACAAGATGCAGTACCAAGGAACCATAGAATCCCTTCAATGCAGAAAAAGGCCATTCAGCTTATCGAGTCTGCAACAACAATCATCCCACTTAGGCCCTGTCCCTGTAATTCTATGTATTTACCATTTTAATCCTTCTGACATTAAGAGGCAAGTTAGCATGGCCAATAAATCTAACACACACATCTTTAATCGCTCCAGTGTTAGTGTCCATGGCATCAGGTTCCAAGGTTTGGAATGCCTCTCCTAAAACTCTGTCTCATCTTTTTAAAAAGAATCTTCACTCTCCAAGCATGCAATCATTTGTCCTAATGTTTTCCCTCCTATTGCAGCTTGGTGTCAAACCTTTGTTTATTCTCTCATATGAGGTGTCCTGAGATGTTTCATTATATTGAAGGCTCTGTATAAATGTTTGTGTTCTTTTTAAAACACTGAAACTGGGTACAGGAGTGACATGTGAATGCCAATTACTTTGTAAGCCATGTAGTGTGACAGTTTGTACCATGATACTTACAAGTCTGAATGAAGACACTTGTGCTCCACATTCTTGCCAGTATTTAGTAATATAGCCAAAATTG
Source organism: Sphyrna mokarran (assembly GCA_024679065.1). Classification (NCBI taxonomy): domain Eukaryota; kingdom Metazoa; phylum Chordata; class Chondrichthyes; order Carcharhiniformes; family Carcharhinidae; genus Sphyrna; species Sphyrna mokarran. The sequence continues at coordinate 22,275,648 of JAGIQG010000015.1, read as the reverse complement.
TCTTATGTTACTGAATACAGAGTCTTGAAGGTTTACGGCATGGAAACAGGTTGTTCGGCCCAACCTGTCAATGCATCTCATTTTTTAACCTGCCAAGCTAATCCCAATTGCCTGCATTTGGTCCATATTCCTCTATACTTATCTTACCCATGTAACTGTCTGAATGCTTTTTAAAAGACAAAATTGTACCTGCCTCTACTACTACCTCTGGCAACTTGTTCCAAACACACACCACTTTCTGTATGCAAAAATTGTCCCTCTGGATCCTTTGATATCTCTTCCATCTCACCTTAAGCCTCTGGCTCTTGTTTTAGTCTCCCTATCTTTGGGAAAAGATGTTGACTATCTAACTGATCTATGCCCTCATTTTTTTTTTATAGACCTTTATAAGATTATCCTGAAGCCTTCTGCGCTCTAGGGAAAAAAGTCCCAATCTATCAAGCTTCTTCTTATAACTCAAATCATCAAGTCCTAGTAGTTTCCGAATAAATCTTTTCTGTGCTTTTCCTAATTTAATTATATATTTTCTATGATAGGGTGACAGGAACTATATACAGTATTCCAAGTATGATCTTGTCAATGTCTTATACAACTTCAACAAGATATCCTAACTCCTGTATTCAATGTGAATGAATGAAACCAAGCATGCCAAATGCTTCCTTCACCACTTTGTCCACCAATGACTCCACTTTCAAGAAACTATGAACCTGTACCCCTAGATCCCTACAGCTCTCCCTGATGCCCTGTCAATAACTGAATAAGTCCTGCCCTGGTTCAATCTACGAAAATGCATTACCTCACATTTATCTAATTTAAATTCCATTTGCCAATCGTCAGCCCACTGACCCAATTGATCAAGATCCTGTTGCAATCCCACATAATTTTCTTCACTGTCACCAATCTTGGTGTCATCTGCAAACTTACTAACCATGCCTCACATAAATCATTAATATAAATGACAAATATATTCTGATCAGAAAATTTAAAAAGAATAATAGACCTTAAATAAAAGGCTAAAGATGCATAAAGATTCAGTGACGTGGTTGAATAACTCATGCAAAATAAAATCTCAATAAGGTCAGAAACTGCACTATACAAAAGGAGCAAATCTAACGTAAGGAAGCTGCCACTAAGGATCCCAGTTCAAAGGGGTAGCAGGGTGGCACAGTGGTTAGTACTGCTGTCTCACAGCCGAGAAACCCGGGTTTGATTCTGACCTTGGGTGACAGTGTGGAGTTTGCACATTCTCCCTGTGTCTGTGTGGGTTTCCTCCAAGTGCTCTAGTTTCTGCCCACACTCTAAAGGTGTGCAGGTTATGTTGATTGGCCATGTTAAAAAAAATTGCCCTTTAGTGTTGGGTGGGGGAATCAGGACATATACTGATGGGATTGTTGTCAGTGCAGGCTTGATGTGCTGAATGGCCTCCTTCTGTTCTATAGGGATTCTATGATCCCGCACATTTATATTTCTCAGAACTTTTGGGGCTTCAAATGAAGATTGGGTGAAGTGAAACTCTCTGATTCTATTTCATTCTAATGCAGCCTATTGTCTTTTCATTCCTCTTTCTTTGCCCTCACTCCTTTAGATCTCATCGTTAAAGGAATAGAGTGCTGGCCCCTTTGCGTTCCAAGCCACGTTGACCTCAGTTTTTCACAAGGTGAACAGTAAACCTGAGTGGTGAGGGCTGTGAAAAATTTAACTATCAAGCACACACTATGATAGTTGTTCAAGAGGTTTCCAAATCAAATTTAAAGGCAGCAATTTTCTCATCACAAGTAATCGTGAATTGCTGCTGAAGACAAGTATAACATTCAGGAATGTGATTTTGGCATCACACAGTTAGCGAAGAATTGCTTCAATTAGCTTCAGCTGTCATTTATAAAGTGATTGCTTTGCATGGAAACGGTGTGGTTCCCTGCCTTCCCAGTGTTGTTTTTCTATTCTGGCCTTTAAATGGAAGCATCAATTGAGCTGCTTTGAATGTGCTGAATTTTAGCTACAAAATTAGCTATCTATAAATATTGAAGTGTGGCTATCTACAATGTCTCCAGATTTTGTGCTCAACAGCAATGGCCAGGATTGCCTAATGGATCTTGTAGCCTAGTGTTTTCCATTCATTTTATGCAGATGAATTTTGTGTTATTCTGTGCAATAAGACATACTGAAGATAAATAGAGAGTAGCATTTAATTCTTGGCAACCGGAACCTTGTTTGCCGGTTAGAGAACACATAGGAGCTCTGGTTCACCTATATTGGGGAGGACCTTCCTGCGACTCAGGACCTCAGGGGTGAAATTCATGTCTGCCAAGTGCTGCCAGACAGTCAGAGTCCTTTACTGGTGATGTCATTGGAGCGGCAGCTACAGGTGGGTGGAGAAGGGGGTCAGAAGAAAATGTCAGGGGATGGCTTATGGCAACCTTACTTTTTGCAACTCTAACCCTCCCACACCGTCCCAAAGTCAGGTCTCTCAATCCTTGAACGAAGAACCCCTCGGGCAAATTGCAAGCAACCTTGCCCGCGGGGTGAGTCCCCTGCCAGCTGCTTGTTGATTACCTGCATCAATAGGGTGAAACTTTTTAAGTGGGTATTAATTGCTACTCTTGTTAACCAAAGGCCTCAGTTTTGCCCAAATGTTTTTGTTCAGAAGGACCTTTCCCCCACACTATCCCCATAACTTCACACATTTACCTTTGGCTAATCCACCTAAGGGGGTAGCAAGGTAGTTCTCGGGTCACTATCTGTGTGGAGTTTGCATGTTCACCCCCTTTCTGCATGTGTTTCCTCTGGGTGCTCCAGCTTCCTCTCACACTCCTAAGAAATGCTGGTTAGGTTGATCGACCGTACTAAATTGTCCTGTGATATCAGCAGGATTAGTAGGGTAAATGTTTGGGATTAAGGGAATAGTGCCTGGTTGGGATTGTTCTCGGTACGGGCTCAATGGCCTCTTTCTATATTGTAGGGGTTCAATGACACAGCTGGATTGGTCTCCCTATGGACACATCCCTGCTTTCCATAATAATGGAGAAGGCGTAAGAACAGTGTGTATAATTGGATTCCAGTGTGGCTTCAAGGACAAAGACAGCACACATCTATTTACAGTAGACCACATTAGCTGATTGGTGACAGTATGCATCTGTTACCTTTACTGCCATGGCTGAGGCCAATGAGTTTCTGCAAGAACTTTTGGCACAGGTTCCTGTTGGCAAGATCAACACAGAAACCAATGTAAATTTTGACCCATTTTCCACATAAATGGGATTAATGAAATCTAAGTCAAGGTTTCTGATTTACATAAAACAATTTGTGAAATGTATAAAAAGGTTAATGCAGCCTATTAAGAGAAGTAAGAATTCATTTCACAAGTCACAATTTTGGGTCACATCCAATGATGTAATTGCCATAACATAGGTCAAAATGGCCATAGCTAATTTAAATTCATATAATAGTTATTTAGTTATATAATTATATAGCACATTTCCTCCCTCACTGTATATGGGTAAACAGCACTGCCTCAAGTTTGTGTGTTTAAGAACTATTGTGATGCATGGTAGCACAGTGGGTAGCACTGCTGCCTCACAGCATCAGGGACCTGGATTCCATTCCTGGCTGGGGTCACTACCTGTGTGGAGTTTGCATGTTTTTCTGTTAGTTTCCTCCCACAGTAGGTGTGCTGGTTAGATGCATTGGCCATGCAAAATTCTCCTTTAGTGTACCTGAACAGGTGCCAGAGTGTGGCGACTAGGGGACTTTCATTGCAGTGTTAATGTAAGCTGCCATTAGACTTCTGAATGGACCTACCTCGCATTAAATTCCTGTACACCACAGCTATGACTGTATTACTACATTCTCCATTCTCTCCTTCTCTATGAATGGTACGCTTTGTCTGTATGGTGCGCAAGAAACAATACTTTAATTGTACGCTAATACGTGTGGCAATAATAAATCAAATCAAATCAAAATTGTGACACCAGTAAATAAACTTTGAGATGAAAAGTTATATGAATATTTAATTAATGACATAGAATAGTTTCTGAGTTGGTTAAGTCACTATTTGTACCTAAAGTAAATACATACCATATCAGAATTTATCCATTAAATTTAATCTCTAATATGTAGTTTTTCAGGCTCATTAAGCTCGGTGGGTCTATGAATTAGGAAACAAGAATCTGATTGGAAATAGAATCTAGACCATGGTGATCGGCAGTCTTTACTGTAATGTGAATAAAATGATATTGCCCATAATTGCATTAATTTTGTAATTAACTTTGAATCACTTGTCTGGGGAGGGGTGACCTATGGCAATGTCACTGGACCAGTAATCCAGAGATCTAGGTTAATGATTTGGGGTCACAGCTTCAAAACCCCAGCAAGCAGTCGATGAAACAGAAAGTCAATTAATGCATCTAGAATTAAATGAGGCATTCCAACCAAAACTCTATTCGCTTTCACCGGAGAATCTCAGTCATCATCAAGGATGGAAGATTTCAGCTAATGGTGGAGTGAATCACATGCATAAGGCATTTGCTCCTGAGTATCCATGATCTTATACATTGGACACATGTTTCACGCCATGTTGTTAAGATTCTCTGAGAGAAAATACACAGCTTACTCTCCAATTAGATTATTTTAAAAGTAGCATTATGGATGTGGTCATTCTTCAAGGTTTTATAGGAATCACAAACGTACTTGTCAATTCTGAATTTTTATCTATATCCATGCTAAGTAGCTGACAATATTTTCTGTTAAGGCAGAGATTGCCCCTGCCAACCATGTAGAAGGCTCAGATTTAACATCCTGATTTAGAGGGAGATTATATTCAGATATAGAGTTGTTGCCTCAGGAACAAGGGCAGATGAAAACAGTTTGTGTGGAGACCTAAATGATACAGCAAGCTAGATAATGGAAGTTTATTCACTCATTTCTTTCACACTTCATGAGGGAAAGTTTTGACCGTTGGAATCAAAGTAAATGTGGAGCTCTTCCTTGAAGTTATTAATGTTTTATTCACTGTAACCTTTGGAAGAATGTATCAATATGGAGCAGGACTTTGATGCTAATATGAGGGTGGAAATGGAGGCAGGTAGGTGCAATTTTCCAACATCAGCCAATGTTCCAGTTGCCTACCACAGTCCCGACCCTGACCACATTCCTAAGGAATAGTTGCTTGACTGCAAGTGGCAGGTAGTTTAGAAGGATAATCAAGGCCTCAGAAGATGACTGGAATTTTTCAGTCAGGACAATGCCAAGGCACTGGGAGCTTGGCAGAGGTCTGGAGATAGTTTCCCAGTGGCAGACAGGTGCACAATTCTCCAGGATAACTTTGTGGCCTTCCCCCTGACTTGGTTACAATTGTAGTCGCAGGCCATCCTGTAGAAAGCTACTCCCTGTACAATGGTGATCCAGCAATTGTAGCCATACTTCATTTCCAATGTCTCGAAAAGGTTGACAAACTGCCCGAGATGGAGGCACCTTCCCTCTCTCCCTCAGCTGTAATGGCAAGTTGCAGTTTCTTCAACACTGGAGGGCTTGGAGTGGACCTCTAGCTTTAAGAGCCAATCTTAATTTGCCAATCGTGCAAAGAAATGCAGTCTGGTTGCTGATTCTACTATGATACAGGATCAGGACCCATTTTTGATGTCCCCATCAGGACCTGAATGAAAACAGAAATTCATGCCCATGGAGTAACTTAATTTAGTAATGTTAGAGCGGTACAAAATAAGCTTGCCCAATAAGACATGTGTGGCAGCAGGTTAAAACCCACATTTACATTTTGGACAGGGATTATGTAAGTCCAGAGCACAGGCCTCAATTTGTTGTAAGCCATGGATCTAGCCTATCCTTTTACTATAAGCAACACTGGCCTTGGAGAGGTTATTGCAGTAACATAGGACAAGGGGTAAGGAATCTGTTAAATAGAACGTAATTGCACTAGACACTGTTAGCTTGGCAAATAAATCTTTCTCCAATCTGCTCAAAACAATGTGTTGCTACGGTAACGGTTACGCTGTGTGTAGAATCCATTCACCTAGATGTGTGCTTAAAAAAGCTTTCCGATTATCAGTAATACTGTGTGGTTCAAAGATATAGTGGAATATCACGATTTCAGTAATGAAGTCAGTCAAAAGGAATCATTTCTGGTCTCAGTCCAGTTCTCAGGATTTCAGGTGCCAACTGTGTAGATTTTCTGCTTAAAGATATTTTCACCCATTCCTCTGCACCAGGAAATCTCTCTGCTTTAGTGTAAGAGTCACTGCTGTAATTATATTCTTATGAATTTGAAAGGGTGTCCCATTTCATACTGGGAAACACAGAGGGTGAAGAAGGCTGACTAATCTTGCATAAATCTTCCTCTTCTCAAATCTACAACAATGGTACATGTTCTTGCTTGGCAATGGAGGGCAGGGAATGCAGGGGGAGAACAATATGTCTTTACCAGAGTCTCATTACTATATTATAAAGACCATAAGAAAAAGACGAATTTTCAATTGATCCATTCACAATATCTGGGCATCATTGATTAGGCCAGTATTTATTGTCCATTCCTAGGACAGGTAATGGTGAGCTGCCTTCTTGAATCTGCAGTCCATGTGGTGTAGGTGCACCCACACTACTGTTAGGGAAGGAGTTCCAGGATTTTGACCCCGTGACAGTGAAGGAACAGCAATATGGCTCCAAGTCAGGATGGTGGATGGCTTGAAGGGGAGTTTGCCAATGGTATTCCCATGCATCTACTACCCTTGTCCTTCTAGGCGGTAGAGATGCTGCCAAAGGAGCTTTGAGTTGCTGCAATGCACCTTGTAGAAATGTTACTGTGCATCAGTGATGGAAGTGAATGGTTAAGGTAATGAATGGGGTGCTGATAAAGTAGACTTTTCTATCTGGATGACCTACCACTTATATGAACTGTGTGTGAAGCCTTCACACTGCACTGACAGAAATTTTTGGAGACTGAGGACTGTGGGAACTGCGATGGGTGGGCACCTAATTTTGTCCACGGGGTGGCATGCCTGTGTGTTCCCAGTTCTGAGTCATTTTTGAAAAGATTGATCTGGTGTGGGAGCGAGGGGGAGGCTGCAGAATGGCTATCTACTCACAAGCAGTGATTGAAAGGCCTGTTGAGGCCCTAATTCCACATTAACTGGAATTGGCCCCACACAGAAGCCAAAGCAGGGTGAGTTAAACAAGAAGGATGTGGGGGTGGGGAGCTGTGCTTCATTTCGCTAGGCAGCATCCCCACCTTCGCTCCCCCCCCCCCCCCCCCCCCCCCCCCCCCGAAGCCCCCACACCAGCTGTTAGCCACAGCTGTAACTGTAGGTTATTCATGGCCAGGCAGCTGTGAATGTTTCAAATCAATATTTTGGAATTCAGAGGAAGCCTCCATTGTGGACCTGAATTGTCGATGGAGCAACGTGGTGGCACAGCAATGACCCAGGTTCGACTCCCAGCTTGGGTCACTGTCTGTGCGGAATTTGCGCATCCTTCTTGTGCCTGCGCGGATTTCCTCCAGGTGCTCCAGTTTCTTCCCACAATCCAAAAAACATGCTGATCGGGAACATTTGCCACATTGAGGGAGAATTCAATGTACCTGAACAGGGTCGGAGTGCGGCAACTAGAGGATTTTCACAGTAATTTCCTTGCAGTGTTAATGGAAACCTACTTATGACACAAATAAATAAAACAAATGTGCCATTCCTGAAGACCAACCAGCCTTGGGAACCATCCTGCCTCCTTGATTGGACAGCAAGAGTGCCATTTGGCCAAGGATTGGTCAACTCTACAAAAACCGGCGTCAGATGATTGTTCCCAAAACAGCGTATGATTACACTTCCAATTTGATCCAAATATCAGGTTTCTAATCAAAAAGAAAATTCCTATCCCACCTCATGTGCTTCCCTATATTTTCGAACATGGGCTGTAAAAGATAAACAGTGGTTTTAAATTGATGAGTTGATGATGTATATATTACAGGGAACAATATACAACGTTGTATTTATTTCTTTTTACCATTTTTCTTTAAACTCTACCCTGCCATTGCCAATGGGAAGAGAGGTAGGAGGTTAATGAGGCAGTGAGAGCTCCGAGTTACTTGGAAAATTATCTTGCTCTTTAATTATTTTCCCTCATCTTCCTCTAATGAAGGACCTTATCTGCATTCAGCCGTGTCCCAGCGAGCCAGCAGAGACTTGTCCTATTGTGCTGTGTTATGTAATGAGACAGTGTATAAAAATACATTTTTCCTTGGAACATCGGATAGCCACCATTGACAATTGAAGAGTTGAATGCCTGCAAATTCGGGAGTCAAAAATAATAACCTCTGATGATGAGTGCAATCTTTGGAGCCAAAAGCCTGTTCAATGTGCAATCAATTGAAAGGATATATTGAGGGTTCAATTCTCCTGGTATATCTTTTGTCAATTGAACAATACTGCTTTCTGTCTCATTCATTAGCTTTTTAGAGTTCCTAATAGATATGTATGAGAACGATATGCAAATCTGTAAAATATACCTACAGTAAAATCCCTTTGAGTCGAATCCTAGACGTTCACCAACAAATTTATGCTAAGCGGAACTTTGTGATTGCCAAGGAGGCCCCCGTTCCACATGAATGTGTCTCTATGTGACATGATCTGTATGCTGACAAGTGCAGTCTGCATCCAAACCAACAGGCTCAAATTCCAGGTGAAAACACATTAAACGTGTGAAAAAGTTCATGCTTTACAATGGCCTGTTCTGGTTAAAATGCTGAAGTTTTGTATTGAAAAATGTCAGGAATTAGTTCCAGAGAAATTATTAAACTATTAATCCAGACAACTCAGCGAATAGATCCAGGTTTAAATCCTGCTATAACAGATGGTGGAATTTGAATTCTGTCAATAAAAATCTGGAATTAAAGATCAATTAACGGCCATGAAACCATTGCTGATTGTTGGAAAAGCCCATTTGCTTCACTATTGTCCTTCACAGGAGGAAATCTGCTGTCCTTACCTGGTCTGGCCTACTTGTGACTCCAGAACCACAGCAATGTGATTGAGTCTCAAGTGAAGCTCGGGCAACTAGAGATGGGCAATAAATGCTGACCAATCATCAATGTCCATGTTACACAAATGTATAAAAGAATGAATTAAAAATAGGAAATCCTGTAGTCTTTGACTGCTCAGGCAAGTGCGCAGGCATGTATCGGAATCCCCAGCTATTGGTCTTCTCAATTCGTTGGTTGAAGAACATATTACATCCATGATTGCATCATTTGTCAGTTCCATCGTACAGTGTTCTGCATTGTCCATTTCTTTGTATGTTTCCATTGCTATCTTTGCTGGAATTTCCATGCCAACCTGCCCTCAGGAAAATGAAAAATAATTCATCATCGGATTGGTCAGCCTCACCTGTCTCCTCCTCGTTTTTAACATCTAGTGCAGTCATGATCTGTTTAAAGCCAATCTCCTCCAATTAACAACGCTTCTAACTTCCTCACGGGAGTCACCATACCCATAGGCTGAGAATCACAGAAAACTTACAACATGGAAAGAGTTGATTGGTCCATCTTGTCTGTACTAGCCAAAAGCACAAGCCACTCAGCCCGATCCCAGTTTCCAGCATTCGCTCCGTATCCCTATGTATTACGGCACTTGAAATGCATATGCACACACCTTTTAAATGAGCTGCGGGTTTTGCCTCTACTGTCCTTTCACACAGCGAGTTCCAAACCTCTATAGCCCATTTGGTGAAAAATATCTTTCCTCATTCCCCATCTAAACTTTCAACCAATCACTTTGAATCCATGCCCCATGGTTACTGATTTCTGCTATAGTACGTAGACTCTTCCCATCCACTTTACCCGGACCATTCACAATTTTTCTCATCTCAATCAAATCTTGCCTTAGCTTATCCAATCTTTCCTCGTAGCTGAAATTTTCCAGTCCGAGCAACATCCTCATAAATCTCTTTTATACTCTTTCTAATGCATTTAAATCCTTTCTGTAGTTTGATGACCAGAATTGCACACAGTATTCGAATTGTGGGCTAACCAGTATTTTTTATATAATTCTAGCATAACCTCCCTGCTCTTATATTCTACACCTTGGCTAATAAATAAAAGAATTCAAGATGCCACCTTATTGACTTCTCCTGCTGCTTCAGAGATCACACCAAGGTCCCTCACTTTCTCTATTCCTCTTGGTATTGTCCTACTAATTGTATAATCTTTTGCCTTGTTTGACCTCACCAAATGCATCACTTCACACTCCTCTAGGTTGAATGTGATATGCCAGTTTTCTTCCCGCCAACCAGCCCATTGATATCTCCCTTTAGCTGTCCTTGCTATCTACCACACGTTCAATTTTTGTATCACCTAAAAGTTTCTTGATCATTTCCTTTATGTTTACATCCAAATCATTAATGTAAATGACAAAAGGAACAGGGAACCTCGTCTGAGCCCTGCAGAGTCCCAGTGAAAACAGCCTTCCATCGGCTGGATGCTCCAGTTTCCTCTCGCAGTCGAAAGATGTGCTGGTTGGGCGCGTTGGCCATCAGTATACCCAAACAGATGCTAGAGTGTGGCAACTAGGGGATTTTCACAGTAACTTCATTGCTATGTTAATGTAAGCTCACTTGTGACAATAATTAATTTAGAAAATGTAAGCGAATGTTAAAGAGACTGTAGGCAAAATGCTAAGAACAGAATTTGACCAGAAATATGGGTGAAAGTCTGTTAATTGTGATATTATGGGTGGCATGATGGCACAGCACCAGGGATCCACGTTTGATTCCTAGCTTGGGTCACTGTACGTACGGAGTGTGCACATTCTGTGTCTACGTGGGGATGCTTCAGTTTCTTCCCATGTGCGGGTTAGGTTGGTTGGCCATGCTAAATTGCCTCTGAGTTTCAGGGGAATTAGCTGAGTAAACGTGCAGGAGTTATGGGGAGAGAGCCTGAGTGGGATTGTGGTCAGTGAAGACTCGGGCTGAATGGCCTCCTTCTGCACTATAAGATTCTATGAACATGTATACTTGTCCCTGCCACTGAACTAATTTTGTAGCCAATTTGCTGCATTGCCCTGGATCCCATGGACTTGATATTTTTAACCAGTCTGCCATGTGGGATCACATCAAAGGACTTGCTAAGATCCATATAAATCACATCAACTGCACTACCCTTAGCAATCCTCATTGTTATATCTCAATAACTTCAATCAGATTAGTCAAACACAATCTTCCTCTAACAAATCTGTATTTACTGTTTTGATTAACCTGTGCCTTTCTAAGTGATAGCTTAGCTGTCCCTCGGAATTGATTCCAATAATTTGCTCACCATCGAGGTCAGACTGACTGGCCAGTAATTATTCGGACTATCACTTGCTCCCTTTTTAAACAAAGGTCTAATGTTAGCAATCCTCCATCCGCTGACACCACACCTGCATCCAGTGAGGACTGGAAAATAATGGTCAGACTCTCTGCTATTTCCTCTCTGACTTCTTTGTACAGTCTGGAGGTATATTTCATCCGGCCCTGGTGGTTTGTCTATTTTCGAGAATGATAATCTCAAAATTCTTCTCATCCTCTGTTAATTACATCCCTCTCTTTTGTCATGATTAAGTATTCATTAAGAGCTACTCACATCCCTTGCCTCCACATAAAGGATTTTTTTTGGTCTTTTATGGGTCCTACTCTTTCCTTAGTTATTTGCACCTTCTTTCATATGGAGATCTCAGTATCAAATAATGGTTTGTCCAAAGCTCCATGATTCATACTGTTTTGAGTTCTAACTCCACTTTGGTGGTGTTGTCTAACAAGCATCAACAGTTCAATTAACATGGAGTTACCTGTCTGAATTTTGGCTACTTATGGGAATTCATCTCATGGGAATTATCACCAATATCAGGAAGCATAATGGAGAACATGTCCCTGTCTATATCAATGGGGATGAAGTAGAAACTATCAAGAGCTTCAAATTTTTAGGTGTCCAGATCACCAACAACCTGTCCTTGCCCCCACCCCCATGCCAACATTATAATTAAGAAAGCCCACCAATGCCTCTACTTTCTCAGAAGACTAAGGAAATTTGGCATGTCAGCTACGACTCTCACCAACAATGGTACAAATGCACCATAGAAAATGCTCTTTCCAGTTAGGCTCCTGTTCTGCCAAAGCAACAAACAACAAAAGGTCGTGAATTTAGTCCAATCCATCACGTAAACTAGCACCCATCCATTGATTCTGTCTCCACTTCCTGCTGCCTCGAAGAAGTAGCCAGCAAAATTAAGGACTCCAGACATTTTCTCTTCCATCAGGAAAAAGATACAAAAGTCTAAGGTCACATACCCAACCGATTCAAGAACATCTTCTTCCTTGCTGCCATCAGACTTTTGATTGGACCTACCTTGCACTAAGTTGATCTTTCTCTATACCCTTGCTATTACTGTAACACTATATTCTCACTCTCTCCTTCTCTATGAACAATATGCTTTGTCTGTCTTGCGTGCAAGAAACAATACTTTTCACTGTATGTTAATACATGTGACAATAATAAATCAAATCAAATCAAAATGATCTCTGGGATTCTGATGACAGGAATGGTTGACAACTTCAACAGAACCAGAATTTTGTGTCATCCCACTTTGACTCATTATATTTTCACAATATTTAATAGCGTAGTTAATCTTGGGAATTCTGGATCATTTGTGATAAAAAGAGACTTCCGTTTTACTTAATCGCACAAGCAGGTAAGGTATAATTTTCTCTAAATGGCTAATTGCAAAGCACGATTAATCTTCCAGTACTTGTATTTAGCATTTGATCGTATCAATGACTTAAAGAGCTTTATACAATGATTTATGATTGAAAGCCATTGATTGTATTGATGTAAATTAGATTACGATGAAGTGTGGCCACTGAACACAGTAGTAGACCAAGAACAGGGAACAAGCTCTTACTATTGACAGTCTTAATGTCAGAGTGGCATAAATGTGCACAGGGCATGGAATTTTATGGCTTTGCTCATCCTGAAACTGTAAAATCCCTCCTGAGACCATCAGATATTCTCATTGTTCACCCCTTGTGATTCCCATGTGGGCAGGATGGTAAAATTTTAACCAGGGTATTATTGACTGCATCCATATCGCCATAAAGGTCCCAATACAACATGCCTTTATCAACCAGAAATCTTTGCACTCAATCAATGCATAGGTGGTCAGTGACCATCACAAGGTCCTTCTTCATATGTGTGAAGAGTTAGTTAGCTGGAAACTGCTCTCACACCTTCATACAAGGAGTTCTGAACTTCATCTATTTTAGCACCATTGTTGGATTTGAGGAGACAAGAACTTGGTAATAACCCTCTGTTTTGGAGCTCACAAACAGAAGCAGAACACAACTACAAGAGCAGGAGTACCACCGCACAGGCACTTGGGATCTTGGTTGATTAAGTGGAGTGCTACAATAGGCCTCAACAAAAGTATCAAGGATAGCGATGGTATACTATATGTTAAAGAACATTGTCTGGGTGGAGGGACGCAGAAATTGCTGATAATGGGGCCATGGGCAGATCGAATCTCTGAGCGGGAGGAAGAAGACTGTACCCATTTCGAAGGTTCTGAACGGATATGAATGGGGAAGTTGTCAGTGGCAGAGCCATGGAGAGACACGGCCATCTCCGTGGCTGTGTTACATGAATCCACTCCATGCTTTCAGTGATTCAGTGCACTTTGACTGGGCAGCAACAATGACAATTCTTCCAAAGGGAAAGCCCATCAGCTTTCAGCTGGACAATATTTACAGCTTAAATAACAAAGGAATGACATCTCCTCTGAGGGACAAGGGCTTCACTATTCGTGATCTACTGCTCAAATGGGCCTTTCTGCATTCTATCTGCACCTGTGTAGGCCAACGCACGCCATGCCTGCTTCTGACTATTACATACAGGGGTTGCCTGCACATCTCCCATTGTAGCCCGTTCCCCAAGCCAAGAATTGGAAGTTTGGGCAGATATTTTTTAGATCGGGTTCACATAACTGGGAATTTGCCTGTCTGTCTCTGAACAATCACCCTAGGAGCAAAAATTTTTGATTAATATCACATGTTTTCTCAGAAACAGTAAACTTCAAAAGTTACGAGGAGAGGTTAGGTAAATTGGGGCTGTTTTCCTTAGAAAGATGTAGACTTAGAAGAGATCTAATGGAGGTGTACAAGATTATGAGAGGTATAGCTAGAGTAAACAGGGTTAAGCTTTTTCCTAGGATGGACTGAAATAGCACGAGGGGTCATGGGCTTAGGGTGAGGGGGGTAAGGTATAATTTGGATGCTAGAGGGAGTTTTTTCACACAGAGGGTGGTGGGGGTATGGAATGCGCTGCCAAGTAAAGTGGTGGAGGCAGGTACTCTGGAGTTATTTACGAAATACTTAGATGGGCACATGAACAGAATGGGAATGGAGGGGTATAGAAAACTGATTTAAAATAGGGATCATGAGCCTTGGGAGTCCCTGGGAAGTGTGTAAATAGTCCATGATATTGATGTATTTGTTTTTATCCTACAGGTACTTTGGTCCGCCTTGTTATCTAACAAGGGGCATACATGCAATGGGGCATGAAGAGGGCTGCTCTTGGATTTTTCAAGAGTATCCTAGTGCTTCACGTCGTTAGTGTACACTTGACCTGGACCATTTGATGAGCAACACGACAGCTCAGTGACTATTGCTGTGCTGTGCAGATACATGGATTTGGGCCTGTGTCTGTGGGAGTTTGCACATTCTCCCTGTGCTTGCATGGGTTTTCTCCGGGAGCTCCGGTTTCCTCCCACATCCCAAAGATGTGTTCTTAGGCTAATTGGCAAAACAAATTCTCCCTAAATTGTCTCAAATTTGGTTTTTAATCCATAGATCTATAAACATAGACAGGGATCACGGGTAGAGGTGGGAACATCGGGGTGGCGGTGTGGGCTTGTTAGGCCGAAGGGCCTGTTTCCCGTGCTGTTTTGTTCTTTGTCATTGCAAATCATAATTAAAAATTGAATTATTAGTAAGGATTGAGTACTATTTGAAATGGAGAGGCTAACAGATCTAATAGCAATTCCTCATTGGCATGGTGGCATAGTGGTCTAACACTGCTGCCTCATAGCATCAGACACCCGGGTCCTATTCCTGGGTTGGGTCACTGTCTGTGTGGAATCTGAATGTCCTCCCTATGCCTCTGTTGGGCTCTCTCTGGGAACTGCAGTTGCCTTCCACAGTCCAAAAGACATGCTGGTTAGGTGCTTTGGCCATGCTAAATTCTCCTTCAGTGTACCTGAACAGATACCGCAGTATGGCGACTTGGGGGATTTTCACAGTAACTATCCTCCCATGCAGAGTTAAACATGGAAATTTAGAGCTTTCTGTCTGAGATGATTGCAATCATTGCAAATGGACACAGCATTGAAATGACTGTAGCAGTTTTTAGAGGTAATGTTTACCCCTTGACTCTGCACCAAAGATGGAGGAAGATTTCAGCACGGGTGCATTATGGAATAAATTTTTAATCTTGCAATCAGTTACTGAACAGCCACAATAACTGAAAAATCAATGTTATCACTGGATCTCATTTTCTCGATGAAATTAACATCACAGATCTTGAAAAAAGGTGTTTTTTTAGTTTTGCAGTTAACTATTTCCCTTTTAACCCAAATCTTTACTTTGCTCCCTCCACAGTGACTTTAAATGTTACTTGTTGCTTCATTTAATTTCCTGGTTTGCAGACTGTGGGAGGGATTTTCTGCTCCTTCCTCCCAGCAGGATTTTGCAGTCCTGCAGGCGGTCACCCCCTGCCCCCAACACTCTCGCTGTGTTGTCTTGCCATTTTTCCTTCATTACTAAAAAGTGACTAATGTCCTTGTATCGCCCTGGAGCCATTATCTGTTGACATGTGTCAACTGGAAACACTAATTTTTTTTCAACCACTAATGAAAAGATTTATTAGCTCAGTGACATTTCCACCTACACTTGAATGTACATTTTTATTCCACATACTCAATCAGAAGTACCAAATTAATAAATGATAAGATGTTATTACATTTCAGAACTTCGTATTGCTGGTATATCAATTTTTGCTTAAATTTATTGAGTTGAAATTATTAATTAAATCGTTAGCATTTAAATTATTATTAGAGTTTGGTTTGATTTATTATTATTAGAGTTTGATTCGATTTATTATTGTCATGTGTTGGTATGGAGTAAAAAGCATTGTTTCTTGCACAATACACAGGCAAAGCATACTGTAGATTGAGAAGAAAAGGAAAGAGTATTTGGTTTGGTTTATTATTGCTACATGTATTGGTATAAAGTGACAAGATTGTTTCTTGCATGATACACAGACAAAACATACCATACATTGAGAAAGAAAGGACAGAGTGTTTGGTTTGATTTATTATTGTCACATGTATTGTATAAGTGAAAAGCATTGTTTCTTGCACACTATACAGACAAAACATACCATACATTGAGAAGGAAAGGAGAGGGTGCAGGATACGGTGTTACAGTCAGAGCTAGGATGTAGAAAAACATTAACTTAATATAAGATAGACCCATTCAAAAGTCTGATGGCAGCAGGGAAGAAAAAAATTAGGATAGTGCTTTAAAAGCAAAGAATGAGAGTAAAAGTTAGAATGAGAGGGTATGTTGGGTACAGCTTATAAGAAGTCACCTCGCTCCAGCACCATCTTGGAATAAAAAAAAAATCAAACATAAAGTGCTCTATTAACTCAATGTTAAGGGTCCATCTTCTCAATCTTACCCGTCGCCTAAGGTGATCCTGAGGTTAAATCACTACCCAACAGCTCTCTCCCTCAAAGAGGAGAGCAGCCTCGGGTCATTTAGGGCTTTACATATTTAGAATATACCTAATGCATCCCCTTCAGAAATAACCACCACATTGTGGATTAGAGATTGTGCTCTTTATTTAATTGCAGAATGGTTACAGCACAGGTGGAGGCCATTCAGTCAGCTGTGTCCATACCAGCCCTTTGCAACAATATCTCAGTTAGTGCTGTACCTTTCCTTTCCCATAACTGTGCATGTTTTTTTCTCTTCAGATAATTATTTGATTTCTTGGAAATCTGCCGTGACCAACCTTTCATGAAGCAGTCCAAAACCCTGAACACTTGCTGCTTGAAATGTTTCCTCACGTCGCATCTGTTTCTTTTGCCTTTCACCTTAAATCAACGTCCTCTGGTTCTCATCCCTCCAGCGACTAGATTAATCCCGTTAAAATACCCAACCATACAACTGGAATATCAAACAGTTTATTTCGTCTTTGAGAATGATACAATACAGTTTTCATTTGACAAAAGAAAATTTGTTTGGAAAGTTAAATAGTGAAACTTCTCAACCGCAAATGTAATGGTGCCTGTTCAAATTAAAGCAAAATTCTGCGGCCGCTGGAATTCTGAAATAAAAACTGAGAGGGAAATGAGAGTTAACGTTTCCAGTCCCCTCAACCCTACTACAGAACTGAAAAGGGTTAGAAATGTGATGAAGCATCTCCTTGGAGGCACTCGATGGCACAATGGTTAGCAGTGCTGCCTCAGAGCTCCAGGGACCGAGGTTCAATTCCTGGCTTGGACCACTGTCTGTGTGGAATCTACACATTCTCCCTGTGTCTGGATAGATTTCCTCTGGGCCCTCCAGTTTCCTCCCACACTACCAAAGATATGCAGGTTAGGTGGATTGGCTGTGCTAAATTGCCCCTTAGTGTCGAGGGGGTGGTGGTGGTTAGCTGGGGTAAATGCATGGAGTTTTGGGAGATGGGGCCTGGGTGAGTTTGAGTTTGGTGCAGACTCAATGGACTGAATGGCCTCCTTCTACACTGTAGGAATCTATGAGAGGGGGGTAGCAAAATAGAAAGTCAGTGAAAGATCAGAGATTAGAAAAGATTGACAATGACGTCATGGACAGAAGACAAAGAGGCTGTTCATGTTGCTACTGAACATGGATCTCTGTTCCTCCAATTAACTCATTCTGCTGTCCTATCTTTACCACTATTGACATGCTTCAGTCCCTATTGGTACCATTAACCAATGGTCTGTCTAAGCATCAAGGTGGAGGGGAAAGTTCACGGTCTGAAGCTGTCAAACTCAGTGTTGTATCCAAAAGGCTAGAAAGTGGCTAATAGAAAGATAAGAAGGCTTCTGTTTGCACTGGGCTTCACTAGAACACTGCATGAACATGTGGGCCTGAGGGTCCATTGAAATAGCATGTGGCAGAAAGTTTGGGGTTGTGGTTGCTGACTGAAATGAAGGTGTTCTGTAAAGTGGTCACCCAATCTGTGTATCGTCTCCCCAACTTAAAGGAAACCACTTTGGTAGAAGTGAGCACAATAGACCAAACTGATGGAAGTGGTAGTCAAATTCTGCCTCAACTAAAAGGAGTGTCTGAGGTCTTGGATGGTGCAGAGGGTAAGTGAACAAGTGTTGTACCTTCTGCGATTGCATAGGAATGTGTCGTGGGTAGCGGGTTTCATGGGACAAGGTTTCACAGAGGGAATAGCCCGTGCAGAATGCTAATGGGATCGGGTGTCAGGTTGAGGGAAATTTGCATTTTACGGCAGCACATGCTGGAGTCAGTTGGATAGTTGGGGATGATCCTTTGAATGCGGAGGCTGATGGGGTGGAAAGTGAGGACAAACAGGACTCCATCATGATTCTGCGAGGGAGGGGAAGGAGTGAGGGCAGAGGTACAAGAGACGTTGATTGCCTTGTCAATCACAGGTTGGGATTGTGGGGGGGAGACATGGTTTGGGAAATATACAGACGTGTCAGAAGTGATGATTTGGAAGTTGTCCCATTAATGCATAAATAACAGTGAGTAATATTAGCCTCACCATGGTTTAGGCCAAAAAATCTGACCACATAATTTGGAACACAAAGGATAGGCAGAATTCTCTGGATGCGCTGTCTAAAAGCCAAAAATTCCCAACTGACTGTCAATGGCGATTCACATTCTCCGCAATCCATCTGCTAAAATTCCAGTGGCGGGTGGGATGGGAGTTTTCCAGCCAAAATGTCTAACACATTGACCGGGATTTTAACAGCTCCTTGGCTGGCCAAATGGCTCAAGAAGACATTGATTCAAGGGGAGTAGGAGGGGAGGGAGAGGTTGGTGTGGTGGTGAGGATGGAGGGTTTGATGGGATGGGGTGGGGTGTGGTTGGATTCTTGGTGTCTACCTGCCATTATGCTGCTATGTTAGCATTATGCTGCTATGTTATGCTATGTTAGATATACTAAGACTATATCTTAGTAGATATAAGAACTCAAGAACTTAAGAACTAGGAGTAGGCCATCTGGTCCTTTGAGCCTGCTCTGCCATTCAATAAGATCATGGCTGATCTTTTTGTGGACTCAGCTCCATTTATCCACCCACTCACCATAACCCTTAATTCCTTTACTGTTGAAAATTTATCTATCCTTGCCTTAAAAACATTCAATGAGGCAGCCTCAATTGCTTCACTGGACAAGGAATTCCCCAGATTCACAACCCTTTGTATGAAGAAATTCCTTCTCAACTCAGTCCTAAATCTGCTTCCCCTTATTTTGAGGCTATGCCTCCTAGTTCTAGTTTCATCCATCAAATGGAAACGACTTCTCTGCTTCTATCTTATCTATTCCTTCATAATCATATATGTCTCCCCTAATTCTGAATTCCAATGAGTATAGACCCGGTCTACTCAGTCTCTCCTTATAAGCCATCCCTCTCAACTCTGGAATCAATCTAATGAATCTCCTCTGCACACTCCTCTGATGCCAGTATATCCTTTCCCCAGTAAGGAGACCAAAACTATACACAGTACTCCAGGTGTGGCCTCACCAGCATCTTACACAGCTGCAACATAATTTTGCCATTTTTAAACTCCATCCTTCTAGCAATGAAGGGCAAAATTCTTTTGCCTTCTTAATTACCTGCTACACCTACAAACCGACTTCTTGAGATTCCTATACAAGGACACTCGGGTCCCTCTGCACAGCAACATGCTGCAATTTT
The DNA here is from genome assembly GCA_024679065.1 of Sphyrna mokarran. Taxonomy (NCBI): domain Eukaryota; kingdom Metazoa; phylum Chordata; class Chondrichthyes; order Carcharhiniformes; family Carcharhinidae; genus Sphyrna; species Sphyrna mokarran. Next base: position 22,255,645 of record JAGIQG010000015.1, on the reverse strand, counting down.
TTATCATTTAAATAATAGTCATAGAACATAGAACGTAGAACATTACAGCGCAGTACAGGCCCTTCGGCCCTCGATGTTGCGCCGGCCAGTGGACCCTCTAACCTAAACTATTCCAATATCATCCATATGCCTATCCACCGAACATTTGAATGCCCCCAAAGTAGGCGAGTCCACAACTGCTGCAGGCAGGGCATTCCACGCCCTCACCACCCTCTGTGTGAAGAACCTGCCTCTGACATCCGTCCTATAACTACCACCTCTTAATTTAAAGTTATGTCCCCTCGTGTTGGTCATCACCATCTGAGGAAAAAGGCTCTCACTATCCACCCTATCCAATCCCTTGATCATCTTATACGCCTCAATTAGGTCACCGCGTAACCTTCTTCTCTCTAATGAAAATAACCTCAGGTCCCTCAGCCTTTCCTCATAAGGCCTTCCCACCATACCAGGCAACATCCTGGTAAACCTCCTCTGCACCCTTTCCAATGCTTCCACATCTTTCTTATAATGCGGCGACCAGAACTGTACGCAATACTCCAAGTGCGGCCGCACCAGAGTTTTGTACAGTTGTAACATAACCTCACGGCTCCTAAATTCAATCCCTCTACCAATAAAAGCTAACACACCGTATGCCTTCTTAACAACTTTATCAACCTGGGTGCCAACTTTCAAAGAGCTATGTACTTGTACCCCAAGATCCCTCTGCTCGACAACACTATTAAGGGTCCTTCCATTAGCCCTATATTTCATATGCCTGTTATTCCTACCAAAGTGAATCACCTCACACTTATCCGTATTGAATTCCATTTGCCACCTCACGGCCCAGCTCTGCAACCTATCTATGTCCCTCTGCAAACTGTAACATCCATCCTCGCTATCTACAACTCCCCCCACTTTGGTATCGTCAGCAAATTTACTAATCCAACCCTCTACACCCTCATCTAGGTCATTTATAAAAATGACAAACAGCAGTGGCCCTAAAACAGATCCTTGAGGTACACCACTTGTAACTGCACTCCAGGTTGAATATTTCCCATCAACCACCACCCTCTGTCTTCTATCAGCTTGCCAATTCCTAATCCAAACTGCAAAATTAGTCAATTTTGCTACTATTCCAAACCAAAATGGATGACCTCATAATTGCCAACATTGTATTCCATCTGCCAGGTCTTCGTCCACTCGCTTAGATTACCTATATTCTGCTCAGTAGAAGATTAATTGAGTCCTTAAGGACACCTTGGCTATTGACACACCTTCTCTTTGCAGATTCATCCCTAGGAAAGGCCACCATGTCTGATTGGGTTAGCAGCTCTTGCAGGGTGGGGCAGGCCGCCATCTTTAACATAGACAGCAGTATGGGTGGTCACCACTCCACTGATCCCCATCGGGAATTTGCCTCCTCAGATCCCACATCAGCCTGAAGAGAATTGCATCCTGCTTTTGGCCCCAGTGGATCTGGGAGAGGTGCTGAGGGTAAGCAGAAGAGGAGAGGAAATGAGCATGTTTGGGGGTGGGAAAGAGAATCACTGTGTTTGGCATGAGGGGGGGACTTCAGCCAGCCTGGTAAAATTCAGCCCATTGTAACAGAACATGACTGGGGAGCACTGGTATAAACTCTTCATCTTGTAAAGAATTTTTCAAGGATCTTTAACTCCTAAATCCTAGATAATGGAGCTTGTTATGGTGGATAAGACAAAAAATGTCCCAATGTGGAAAACCTTAGCGTGACAAAAGAAAGTAAAAATTCTGATTGAGAATGATGACATGTAATTTTACTGAGAAGATTTTATTTTATGGCTCTATAAATGGGTCACTTGGGAAGAATAACCAATTTTTTGGAATCATAGGCAGCTAGCGAAAGCTGGCAAAACTAAAATAGGTTTGGATACCTTCCAGAATTACAGAATTTCAATAATCACTTGCAGAGGACATAAAACCTTGTTAAATGTGTATATGATGCAGAATAATTTTAATGTAAGCAGCATGAGTAGCACACAGGCATGGCACAGTAGTTAGCACTGCTGCCTCACAGTACCACGGACCCAAGTTCAATTTCAGCCTCAGTCACTATCTATGCAGAGTTTGCACATTCTCCCCGTGTCTGTGTGGGTTTCCTGCGGGTGATCTGCTTTCCTTCCACAATCCATCGGTGTGCAGTTTAGGTTGATTGGCCATGCTAAATTGACCCTACTGTCAGGGAGATTAATAGGATAATCATAGAAACCCTATGGTGCAGGAAGAGGCCATTTGGCCCATCAAGTCTGCATTGACCATAAACCCATCCAGGTCCTACCCCTATATCCCTACATATTTACCTGCTAATCTCTCTAACCTATGCATCTCATGACTCTAAGGGACAATTTCTGCATGGCCGATCAACCTAACCTGCACATCTTTGGACTGTGGGAGGAAACTCCACATAGACAGTGACCCAAGCTGGGAATCGAACCCAGGTCCCTGGAGTGTGAAGCAGTAGTGTTAACCACTGTGCTACCATGCCACCCTAAATGTGTGGGGTTAGAGAATAGGGCCTGACTGGGATTGTGGTCAGTACAGATTCATTGGGCCAAATGGCATGCTTCTGTACTGTAGAGATTCTATAAGATTCTATTCTTTTGTTGTGCTATTCCATTTAATATGCATTTAATATCTAGTGGGGAGGGTCTAGAGTGCAAGCATGAGAGACAGTGCTGTAGTGGTGATGTCATTGGTAATCCAGGACCAGATTGTTCTGGAGACATGGGTTCAAATCCCATGACAGCTAGTAGAATTTAAATTCAATTAATATTCTGGAATTGAAAAGCTAGTCTCAGTAATAGCAACTATATGAACACAACTGGTTCGTAGAATCCCTACAGTGCAGAAGGAGACCATTCAGCCCATCAAGTTTGTACCAACTCTGAAAAATCATCTTATCCCAGGCCCTCCCCTACACCCTTACCCCAAAGCCCCACTCATTTACCATGGTGAATCTGCCTAAGCAGCACATTTTTGGACTTTGGGAGGAAATCGCACAATTACCTGAGGCCAGAATCAAACCTGGGTCCCTAGAGCTGTGAGACAACAATGTTGTGCCAACATGCATTCCATTCATGCCCTTTAGGAAAGAAAATCTGCCATCCTTACCCAGTCAGGCCTACATGTGACTCCAGATCCACAACAATGTGGTTGATTCTTAAATGCCCTCTGGTTTGCTAGTCCATTTCATTCAGTTGAAGGGCAATTAGGGAAGGGCACCAACTGCTGGACTTGCCAGCATTTACAAAGATGCAAGCTATGTGCAGTGCCAGTATTTATTCATAATTTCTTTAGTTTCCTAACTCTACCACTATAGCTTGGTGCAATGCTGATATCTGCAGCAGAAGGGCAAGTAATCTGCTGACTGCTAGGCCCTGTTGTCCAAGATGACTTTGGTGGATGTACTCTGGCCCAAGGCCTGGAAGGATTTCCTGTTCAGGGATAGGTGCGCCCTCCTCAGCCTGACTAGCTGGAGTTGATGGGGTAAGGTTCAGAGGGGAATTTGAGTGGCTGGACGCCCTTGTGACATTCCTCCTTCCTCTGGGTGGCCAAGGGCCAATCCTTGAGTCTTTTGGGAGAAAGGGATCCTGAAAGGAGGTCAAGGTTCAAAGTTCACCCCTTGTTTAGCCACTGCAGGAATGCAGTGATGGAACATAGGACCGAGCATTGTACCAGCAGTAAAGTGCAATCTGCTGGGCCTGGTTCTCCAAGGCACTACCACTCTTCCAATGGCAACTTCAATGCACTGTCATGCCAGACCCATGACAGACTCCCCCCCACCTCTCCTTCATCCTTCAATGAAGTCTGTGGAAGGCCTCTGACAGCTCTGCCTGAGGTCCCCTTGCCTCTCTGTGTATTACCAACATTTGTATTAGGACTGACTACAAAGGTTGATCATCAGACTGGGACTGTGCAGAGGCCTGGTCTCCAGCAACCCTTTGTGTGTCGGAGACTTCACCTATCACTGCCCCCATCAACTGTGGAGGCGTGTCAGTATCCCTAGAGTACAGAAGGATCCTACTTTAAAATTTACAAATGTCCCACTTTTTAATGCAATTATTTGGTAGATGAAAACATTCTACCTTTTTGTTTCTCATCCATTGATGTCTGAAATCATAGAATCCCTTCAGTACAGAAGGAGGCCTTTCAGACCATCAAGTCTGTACTGATCACAATCTCACTCAGGCCCTTTTCCTGTAATTCCATGTATTTACCCTGCTAATTCCCCTGACACTAGGGTTAATTTAGCATGGCCAATCAATATAAACCCACACATCTTTTATCTCAGGGAGGAAACCGGAGCACCCAAATGAAACCCACTCAGACACGGGGAGAATGTGCAAACTCCACACAGACAATTGAATGGGAATTGAACCCAGATCCTGACGCTGTGAGGCAGCAGTGCTAATCACTGTGCCAACATGCCATTCATGTCAGTGAAGTGACCCTGAGCCTACACTAGGCCCAGGAGCCACAAAGATGGGTGTATTTCACGAGAAGATGTTGGCTGATAGGATTAAGGAGAATCCTAAAGCTTTCTTTCGATATGTTAAGAATAGAAGATTGGTTAGGGCAAGATTAGGGCCAGTCATAGACAGCAGTGGGAAGTTGTGCGTGGAGCCTGAAGAGATTGGTGAGGCACTGAATAAATATTTCTCTTCGGTATTCACGCAGAGTGCTGGAAATGTAGCTATGGAGAACACTGAGGTACAGGGTTGCAAATTGGGAAGTATTGTAGTAGATAGGGAGGATGTGTTAGAAATTCTCGAGGGTTTGAAGTTGGATAAGTCCCCTGGGCCGGACGGGATTTACCCTAGGATTCTCTGGGAGGCAAGAGAGGAGATTGCAGAGCCTCTGGCTCTGATCTTCAGGTCCTCGTTGGTTACGGGTGTGGTTCCGGAGGACTGGAGGATAGCGAATGTGGTCCCATTGTTTAAGAAGGGGAAGAGAGACCTTCCAGGGAATTATAGGCCAGTGAGTCTTACTTCTGTTGTGGGCAAGGTATTGGAGAGAATTATTAGGGATAGGATTTATAGTTATTTAGAGAGAAATGAATTGATTGGGGATAGTCAGCATGGTTTCGTGAAGGGTAGGTCATGCCTTACTAACCTCATTGAGTTTTTTGAGAAAGTGACCAGAGAGGTGGATGGGGGTAAGGCGGTTGATGTAGTATATATGGACTTTAGTAAGGCGTTTGATAAGGTGGCCCATGGAAGACTTCTACAGAAAATGAAGATGTGTGGAATAGAGGGTGATTTAGCTAATTGGATTAGGATTGGCTGGCAGATAGAAGACAGAGGGTGGTGGTTGATGGGAGATATTCATCGTGGAGTTCGGTGACGAGTGGTGTGCCTCAGGGGTCGGTTTGGGGCCCCTGCTGTTTGTAATTTTTATAAATGATCTGGATGAGGGTATTGAGGGATGGATCAGTAAATTTGCAGATGACACTAAAGTCGGTGGAGTGGTAGATAGTGAAGAGGGGTGTTATAGTTTACAGAGTGACTTGGACAAGTTGCAGAGCTGGGCCGAGAGGTGGCAAATGGAGTTTAATGTGGAAAAGTGTGAGGTAATGCACTTTGGCAGGAACAATAAATGTGTAGAGTATAGGGCTAATGGTAGGGCTCTTAATAGTGTTGAGGAACAGAAGGATCTTGGTGTATGTGTCAATAGATCCCTGAAAGTAGGCAGTCAAGTGGATAAAGTTGTTAAGAAGGCATATGGAGTCATAGAACATAGAACAAGAACATAGAACAATACAGCACAGAACAGGCCCTTCGGCCTTCGATGTTGTGCCGACCAAAATAAAAAGCAATGCCCCTCCTAACTAAACCATTCCCTTCTCATCCATATACTTATCAACTAACCTCTTAAACGCCACCAAACTTGGCGCATCTACAACAGCTGCAGGCAGGGCATTCCACTCCCTAATCACTCTTTGAGTAAAGAACCTACCTCTGATATCCGTCCTATAACTCATACCCCTTAATTTAAAGTTGTGTCCCCTCGTGCTAGCTTTCTCCATCCTAGGAAAAAGGCTATCACTGTCCACCCTATCCAAACCTCTAATCATCTTATATGCTTCAATAAGATCCCCCCTTAGCCGCCTCCTTTCTAACGAAAACAACTCAAATCCTTCAACCTCTCTTCATAGGACCTGCCCTCCATACCAGGCAACATCCTAGTAAACCTCCTCTGTACCCTCTCCAATGCCTCCACATCTTTCTTATAATGTGGCGACCAGAAGCACACAATACTCCAGTGGGCCGCACTAGAGTTTTGTACAGCTGCAACATGATGCTGCGGCTCCTAAATTCAATCCCCCTACCAATAAAAGCTAAGACTCAGCTAAGTCTAAGTTTAGCTTTTATTGGCAGGGGGATTGAATTTAGGAGCCGCAGCATCATGTTGCAACTGTACAAAACTCTAGTGCGGCCGCACTTGGAGTATTGTGTGCAGTTCTGGTCCCCACATTATAAGAAAGATGTGGAGGCATTGGAGAGGGTACAGAGGAGGTTTACCAGGATGTTGCCTGGTATGGAGGGCAGGTCCTATGAAGAGAGGCTGAAGGATTTGAGGTTGTTTTCGTTAGAAAGGAGGCGGCTAAGAGGGGATCTTATTGAAGCATATAAGATGATTAGAGGTTTAGATAGGGTGGACAGTGATAGCCTTTTTCCTAGGATGGAGAAAGCTAGCACGAGGGGACACAGCTTTAAATTAAGGGGTATGAGTTATAGGACGGATATCAGAGGTAGGTTCTTTACTCAAAGAGTGATTAGGGAATGGAATGCCCTGCCTGCAGCTGTCGTAGATGCGCCAAGTTTGGTGGCGTTTAAGAGGTTAATTGATAAGTATATGGAAGAGAAGGGAATGGTTTAGTTTGGAGGGGCATTGCTTTTTATTTTGGTCGGCACAACATCGAAGGCCGAAGGGCCTGTTCTGTGCTGTAATGTTCTATGTTCTATTTGTAGACCATGGTGTATTTGTGGATCACAGAAGTGGCTGGATCTTCAATCTCTTCACCTGAGAGATCTGCTTGCTGGGGCTATTGCACTGGGTGTCGGTCTTTTCTTGCTGACACCTGGAACAGGGAGAAGATAGAATTAATGCTTGAGTAGATTGGTTTTCACATTATGTTTAACTCACTGTCATTATTGCACGTGGCCGAGAAATAGAAGATGTACCTTACTGATTTGTCAGGCTGATCTTTTCTTCCGTGCAAGAATGATGTCTGTCCTCTGTAGACATCTCCATTTCCTCCTTCTGAAGCGAGAGAGATTGCACAGCTCGAGGGATTCCCTCTCCAGTCTGTGATCACACCCTCTTGTTCTGGACCATTTTGTCTTGCATAAAGACAAGCGGATGGATTGTGATCATGATGGATGGATTGTGATCACAGTGGATGGAAGAGCAATTAAGAAGCATGCATGTCTGCTGAGTGTGGTCAGATCTCCTTAGTGTGGGCTGAAGATGCTGTTTGTTCAGGATTCTACATGAGGTGGTGGTGTTAAAATGGCTGGCAGACATTCAGTGCTGACGTCTGCTCTGCAGGTAGTGTGTCAGATTCATGCGGACTGCAGCTCTTAGATTGCCTGATGCCCATTTGAAAGTGAGTTTGAAGAGAGTAGAAGAATCACTTGCTGTGATGAAGTGGATTAAATTATTCATCTTTTTCAAACACTGTAGGACAGCCCCTTTTTGTTTAGTGAGAATGCTGATCACCTTGGTGACCTCATCGCCCTGGTGACATTTTCCTAGGATTACCAAGATGAGATGGATGGTTCTCCTGCTGTCATTCCCAAGAAAATGTACCGCCATCCCTTATCAGGTGGCCTGCAGGCGTCCTCCAGGGAAGTGTCAATAATTTGTGGTGCAGGTGGTTTCACACACTCGGTCAGCATGCTAATGGAGTCATTCAGCCCATACCTGGCCTGCAGTGAGTGAATATCTGTTTGGAGGCCATTTAACTAGGGTGCCAGGACCTTGAATCCTTGAGGAGCGACAGGCTGGTTAATTCACTTTCCACTCCCGACCCCCACCTCCGACACTGGGATTCAAAGAGCTCCTCACTCATGCATAATTAATGAGCAGAAATATGGAAGATTTGGCCTGAAAACATCAGGGCAGCACATTGGCACGGTGGTTAGCACTGCTGCCTCACAGCATCAGGACCTGGGTGGTGGGGATATGGAATGCGCTGCCCAGTAACGTGGTGGGGGCAGGCACTCTGGAATTATTTAAGAGATACTTAGATGGGCACATGAACAGAATGGGAATGGAGGGGTATAGAAAACTGATTTAAAATAGGGATCATGAGCCTTGGGAGTCCCTGGGAAGTGTGTAAATAGATGATGATATTGATGTACTTGTTTTTATCCTACAGGTGCTTTGGTCCACCTTGTTGTCTAACAAGGGCATACACGCGATGGGTCGTGAGAGGGCTGCTCTTGGATTTTTCAAGAGTATCCTAGTGCTTCACGTCGTTAGTGTACGCTTGACCTGGACCATTTGATGGGCAACACAACAGCTCAGTGACTATCGCTGTGCTGTGCAGATACATGGATTTGGGCCTATGTCTGTGGGAGTTTGCGCATTCTCCCTGTGCTTGCATGGGTTTTCTTCGGGTGCTCCGGTTTCCTCCTACATCCCAAAGATGTGCTCTCAGGCTGACTGGCAGAACAAATTCTCTCTAAATTGTCTCAAATTTGATTTCAATGCATAGATCTATAAACATAGACAGGGATCATGGGTAGAAGTGGGAACATCGAGATGGTGGCGCGGGCTCGTTGGGCCGAAGGGCCTGTTTCCTGTGCTGTTTTGTTCTTTGTTCTTTGTTCTTCTTTGTTCTTACTTATGACACTAATAAATTAATATCCCTGCCTGCAGCTGCACTTAGTCTCCAAAATGGAAAGTTCTGCAATGCAAAATAACATTCATTCCTAATATCTGAGCTACATTTGAAACTCGGGCTGAGAATCAGAGGGAGACGTGGGAGATGCATAGTTTTGACACAGAGTCTGTATACACTTTTCAGATGCTGATGGACCTGGCTACTTGTGGCATTGTGAGCTTCAGGTTTCCAGCGTTTTCAGTTCTTATTTTTTCATCTCCTGAGGAGTCACCACAGAATTCAACCTCTCCAGCCCAATTATTTTTGTTCAATTTTCCCGTCATTGACATTGCCACAGGATAGTGATATAAATAGAAAAAAGAAGCACGTGATTGATTTTTTCAGGCCAGGCTCCTAACAGGAGGTCCTGAACATTTATCTCAATACTCGATCGGTAAAACGGCAGCATTGCCTGATAATACAGCTTATCTCACAAATGGCGAGAAATAGATTATTTCAAAAAACCTCTTTACTGAAAATAGCCCATCGACACAAATGTCACCTTATGAGAATTTTCCCTTTTGATTCAAAAAGAAATCCTTTCTCAAGTTTGATTGTCAGTGTTTAAATCATCATAGTCTGATTTCCCATTCATTGAATCCCTACAGCACAGAAGGAGACCATTCAGTCTATCGAGTCTGTACTGGCCACGATCCCACCCAGGCCCTATTCCTTGCACATTTACTCCACTAATTCTCCCTACACTAGCATTAATTTAGCATGGCCAATGCATCTATCCCGCACATCTTTGGACTGTGGGAGAAAAACAGAGCACCCTGACGAAACCCACAGATGATGTAGAGATGCCAGCATTGGACTGGGGTAAACACAGTAGGAAGTCTGACAACACCAGGTTTCAGTCCAACCCAAGGGTTGAAGTATAAAGCTTATTATCTAAATGGCAGAGGGATCTGAGTATCCTAGTGTTTGAGTCATAAAATCTTATAGACAGATACAGCAAATAATTAGGAAAATTAATAAAATGTTATCATTTATTCTAAAGGGAATTGATTACAAAACTAGAGAAGTTATGCTTCAGATATAAAAAGCATTTGTAAAACCATTTCTGAAGTACTGTGTACCGTATTGTTTTCCTTATTTAAGAAAAGATGTGAATGCATTAGAAGCAGTTCAGAGAAGCTTTACAAGATTAATACCGGGAATGCAAGCATTGTCTTATGAGGAAAGGTTGGAGAGGTTAGGTTTATGTCCACTAGAATTTCAAAGAATAACAGGCGACTTGATTGGAACATTTAAGATCCTGTGGGGTGTTGACAGGGTAGATGTGGAGAGGATATTTCCTCTTGTGGGACAACCTAGAACTAGGAATCACTGTTTCAAGACAAAGAGTCACTCATTTAAGACAGAGATAAGAAGAATTCTTTTTCTCTTAGAAAGCTATGAGTCTCTGGAATTTTCTTCAGGATGCTTCTGCTGGTGGGATTTTCCAGTCCATAGATTTCCCAATGGGAGAAGGTGATGAAAACAGGAAACCCCATTCACAACAGTGGGACTGGAAGATCTTGCCACCAACCAATGGCAAGTTGCCTCTTCCTCCATAAAACACGCCATGGGCAAGGAGGGTGGAAAATCCTGTCCTTTGCATGTTTTGAAGGCAGAGCTAGGTAGGTTCTTAATTAACAAGGGGATGAAAGGTTATCAGGATTAGGCAGGAATATGGGGTTGAGGTTACAATCAGATCAGCCATGATCATATTGAATGGCGGAGCAGGCTTGAAGGGCGAGTGGCCTACTCCTGCATCTAATTCATATCTTCATATGAGGCACTTCATCCATCGTTATGGAAAAATACTGATCTGTATTACACTTTGTAATGCCAAATTTGAACCAATAGGTAACATAGTACAGATTTTATGAAAGAAAGTATATTTTTGGGGAAGAACACAGCTATTAGTTTGGATAGTTGTGGAAGGCAAAATGTGTTTTATTTTGTATAGCAGTTGGAGGAATCCTATAAATAGATGTTTGAAAATATTCCATAGATTATGGGAATTTTCAGTCCAATTTGTTTTATCTTGAGCGAGATTGATGTGCAAAATTTCCAGTGGATAACAAAGTAATTTTATTTGCTCAAATTGATCGGAGGTGAGATCTAAACCAACGTGTTCATTTTCTGTTGAGACCATTAAAGAAGATATGGACTTGTATTGGGGTCTGTGCCTTTACAGCGAGAGAATCAACACAAGTTGGGCCATTATTAATTTTAAGGTACCATGACTTACTCTTAACTATGAAGGAAAGGTTATCTTTCTAACTCTTCATTTGATTCACAATGAATATTTAATGTCATATTCCATCTAAAGGACACCATGTATGATGCTCATAGTTTTTAACCATCAACTTGCGACATATGTTAGTGGAAATTGGCCAGAATCTTACCACGTTCACGCCAGTGGGATTTTCCCATCCTGCTGCAGTGAACAGAGATTTGGCTGGCCGCCGGATTTTTTGAACTCACTGTAGCGGATGTTTGGAGTGAACAGCCAAGAAGATTGTGCCGCTAGCTGGGATAGATTTTCATCTTCTCTGTCTGGATGGGAAATTGCCAAACCATTTTAGAATCTGCCTGATCTTCATTCTGTCAATTTCAGATCATCACACAGTTTTTTTTTTAATTCATTAGTGGAACATAGCCATTATTGCTGGTTAACATTTATTGCTCATCTCTAGTTGCCTTGATTGGCAGTTCAGAGTCACCACGTTGCTGTGGCTCTGGAGTCACACGTGGGCCAGACCAGATAGGACAGCAGATTTCCTTCTCTAAAGGACATTAATGAACCAGATGGGTTTTTCCAACAATCAACACTGGTTTCACTCTTAATTCCAGATTTTTAAAAAATTGAATTCAAATTCCACCACTTGCCATAGTGAGATTCAAACCTGGGTCCCCCAGAACATTAGCTGAGTTTCTGGATTAGTACTCTTGCAATAATACCACTGCGCCATCACCTCCTCCAGTAGTAAACATCAAAATATGCCCCATTAATTGTTTATTCTGAACTCCTACAGTCTGTGGCCTTTGCTTTAAGTGCCATCTTCTTCTTGAGTTCTCTACTCAAAGGCAGGCTCTTGGCAATTATTTGCTGAACTATAATACGGCTCCTTCTCTGTTTATTATTGGTAGGTTGAAGAAGCAGGCACTAGATCTATCTCAGTTGGAGGAGGGATCAAAGCCCAGGCTGTTGATATTAATCTGATCCACATGCTAGCCATCCAAGCAATTAAGCTAGTTTCCTGTCCTCGTTCCACTCCTTTACATGGCTGTATATCCTCTAAGGTGAGATGGTGGTGTAGTGATCTTGACATTGAGTGAGTAATCCTCAAGCTCAGACATATCCACACTCAGTGGAATTGCAAACTCTGGAATTATAAAGCTAGTCTTAGTAATGGTGACAAGCTATCATCGATTATTGTCAAACCCCATCTGGTTCATTAATGTCTCATTAGGGGAGAAGTCTGCTCTACACATGACTCCAGACCCAGAGCAATGTAATTGACTCTTAACTGCTCTCTGAAATGACTCAGCAAGCCACTCAGTTCAAAGAGATGGGCAACAAATGTTGACATTGCCAGTGTCACTTACATCCCCCGAAAGGAAAAAAAACAAAATGTGTTTTGTTCTGGAGCTTGAACATTGCTAGAAGTACTAAATCCTCACTCCAAATTCTTGTTTTCAACTTGGAAAAAGCAACATAAGATTAATTTGTCATCTGTTGAACCAGTGCTGACGCACACCATGGTGACAATTGAGTAAATTTATCATGTGAACAGAGTTTGGTTTATTTTTGCATGCCACCTTCTTTAATCACAAAGAAATGAGCATGTAGATAAAACAAGTGATTAGGAAGGCAAGTGGAATGTTGTAATTTATTGCAAGGGGAGTGAAATATAAAAATAAGGATGCTTTGCTACGTGTACAGGGTGAGACATCTGGAGTTCAGTGTACAATTTTGTTTCCTTATTAAGAAAGGATACCAATGTGTTAGAAGCAGATCAGAGATGGTTCAACTGATTGATATCTGGAACGGGGGTGGGGTGGTGAGAAAAGGCTAGGCTTACATCCATTGGAGCTTTGAAGATTGAGATGTGATCTTATTGAAACAAATATTACAAAGTTTTAATTTAAATACTTTCCAAGCATTCCAGTTTATTAAGACAAACAATGATAGTAATTCAATTATTTATTTATTTAACACTTGTATACCAACTCAAATATAAACAGTTACAACTCATTAACTCTTTACTGAACATCAACTTTCAACTAAACTTTAATTCTTAAACAGTACTTTAACTGACTATCAACTTAAACTATTTAACTGAAACAGATATTACCAAGTTTAGGAAAACCTTGGCCAAGAAATATCTTTGATGTAGAATCTATCTTCCTGTTCTCTGAAGCATCCTTCAGGGTATACTTCTTGCGATTGTTGGTCTCTTTGAGTTAGCACTGGCAAACAAAGGTTCACATGTCTATTTATCTACAATTTTCCACTTAGGTTAATCAAATTCTGATATCAGAATAATATCATTGGTCACTCCAAACCTCATCATCTCTAGGTTCCTTAAGTGCATTTTGTTTACATTCCAATGCCCAGATAAGGAACACTGGGCTCCGAGAGTCTGTACAGAACTCATTCCTGCCATGGACAAGCTGTTAAAATCTGACACTTTTTCTCCTTTGACAAATTCCAGGCCATTGGCCACAAGAAATCCCAGCATAGTGAAAATAACAACTTCAACCAAAAGAATCAGGTTTGCTCGATCAAAGATCTTTCAGCTCTTAAAAATTAAAACTGTAGACCATTCAGCCACACAAATAAGATCCTAAGGAACTAGAAAGATTGAATTCTGGAAAGATGTTTCCTCTGTGGGAGGGACATAGTTTAAAAATAGGGGTTTACCATTTAAGACAGAAATGAGAATAGCTTTCTTTTCTAACTAATAATAGATTCAGGTGTTAATGGAGATGGACAGAATGTGGATTTGAGGCCACAAGCAAATCAGCCATGGTCTAACTGAATGACAAAGCAGATTTGAGGGGCTAAATAGCTTACTGCAACTCCTAATCTGTATGTTCATTTGTGTAATCTCTTTGCCTCCTTAAAACAAACATGTTTCCTATAAGAAACAAAGAACATGTGTTGCTATGACCTTCTCTGCTCACTAGCATTGCAAATGTTTGTGAAATGGACTTCATCCAAGACAGTTTGAGACTCTTGACCAGAAAGTGATGCCATGAACTTTGATATGAATGCTTGGCTGCAATTCTCTCAAAAGTGCTAAATTGGTAGGAAAACTGTTCTAAGTCAGTTCAGTTCAGCTTCATACCTGAATCTCCACACTCTGTGCACTGCAGAGGTCCCAGTTGTCAATCTCATTAAAAATCCAGGGGGGAGGGCAGGGCCTATTCACCCGGATTCTGACAGTTCTGGAACTCTGCACATGCTCAGTGGCTCCGATCTATCAAACTCCCCATTTGCTGGCCAGCCCAGGACCTCCACAGTGTTGCCCCTCTAACCCTCCCCACGGCCCAATCGCGGCCCCCACAACAATTCCCGGGCTACCAGCCCATCACCCTAGCAGTGACAATCCCCTCACCCCCTCACCTTGGCAGACTCCCCTTCGCTGACCCCGAGCACCCCCCCCCTCCGCCCCCAGGGTCAGAATCTCCACTTGGAGGCAGGCCCCCACCCGGCAGACCACCCCTTCCCCCAGCCCACCCCAGTCACTGTCCTCCCTCCACCCCAGTCCAATCTTGTCTGCAGAGTGCCAGTGAGACCCTCCACCCCCAACCGATCAACCCCAGGCCCCGCCTACAATAGGCCCAGCCTCCTTGACTTTGCCCAATGGGCAGTGCTTAAGTGCTTCCTGGGTATGAACACTTTGCCCTTTGGACAGAGCCAGGGGCACAGGCTGGCACTGCCAGGGTACCTGTGTCTAAGGGGCACCACTCCCTAGTGCACAGACCCCAGGAGGCTCCGATTACCTCCTCACACCTTTCATTCTGGCAGTGTCTCCCGCTAGTTCCCCGAACGTGGGGAGCTAGTGTAAACCCCACCAGAATGAAATACTCCTGGTGGTGTGGGAGATTCAATTGGGACCCATAAGTTCCTGATAATGACATTTAAAACATATTTAAAACACATTTTAAAAAGATTCAAGTCACTTACTTGCCTTCCTGCCTGTTTCCAATGCAGTCTGACCAGTGACTGTTCATCAGCTCTGGGAACTGGGAACTTTCCCAGCGCATATGAAAATCCTGGTACAGAGCCAGTGACACGTATCTCCCACTGCGACCTACCAGAAAAGTTGCGGGTCACGATGGGAGAATAGCAGCCATTGTTCCTGTTGAACTATTAACATTTTTGAATTACTAATGGGCAGCACAGTGGCACAATGGTTAGCACTGCTGCCACACGACACCAGGCTCCCAGGTTCAATTCCTGGCTTGGGTGACTGTTTGTGTGGAGCTTATATATTCTCCCCATGTCTCTGTGGGTTTCCTTCTGGCGCTCCAGTTTCCTCCTGTGGGGAACTCCAAAGATGTGCTAGTTAGGTGGTGCCACTCATGCGAGATTGCCCCTTGGGTTGGATAGATTATCCATGGTAAATTTGTGGGGTTGCGGGCCAGGGGCGAGGGCCTGGGTGAGATGCTCTCTCGGGCAGTCAGTGCAGACTCGATGGGCTGAGTGGCCTCTTCTACACTGTGAGAAATTGATGATTTTAATGCTGGAGTAATATCATTCGCTCAGGTCTGTGTGTAAGGCTGATCCACATGATTACATTTGAGATTACAACGACTTCAGCCATGGTCTTATTGAATGGAGGAGGAAGCTTGAGGGATTGAGAGTTCTACTGCTGGTCTTAATTTGTATGTTTGTATAAGCTAAAGATGACAGATTTTCTTCCTTAAAAAGGCATTATTCAAACATGTGGACTTCCACAAAAACCTAGCAGTTTCATAGACAACATGGCAGAAATTGTTTTTATTTTATTCTGTATTTTAATTCAATTAAATTTGCATTTCTCCAGCTACCATCATGGGATTTGAAACTCATGTCTCTGGATTATTAGGTCAAGCCTCTCAATTAACAGTCTGGGGAAGTAGGCACTATGCTACCAGACCCATTGAATTGAGGGAGATTGAACGGGAAATAGCATGTAATCGAAAATGAAATTAATAAACAGAACACTGTAAAATTACATTCAATCATTAGGGAAAAAGTATTAATCGAGTTAATCAGCATAAGGTGGTGGACTATAACATGGATGAAATGCAGAAATATACAATTCGCTTCAGCTTATTGCAAGCATCGTATATCAATTCCATGAATGCATAAATGGATTCAATTTTAATTGAATTATTCTGCTTCTAACCAGGTGACTAATTTTGTTCTGTTCTATCGAGAATGAAAATAACCACTGTGCTGAGCCTTTTTTTGCAAGCCTGCTAATTTCGATAGATCCGTTGGTTTGACTGATATCACTTCAGGCTTCACTCAAGGTCCAAATTCCTGTTGCTGCTTAATGACCTCCTAAACCAAAAGCAGAATATGTTAGCAGAATTTCATCTGGCTGTGTGAGCTATTTTGTGCATTGGTTTATTATCCATCTTTATTTTTTTTAAATTCATTCCTGGGACATGGGCTGGCCAGCATTTATTGCCATCCTCACTTGACCTTGGAGGGTAGTTGAAAGCCAACCATATTGCCGTGGCTCTGGAGTCACATATAGGCCAGACTAGGTAAAGATGGCAGATTAGGTAGATTGGCCATGCTAAATTGAGCCTTAGTGTCAAGGGATTGGCAGGGTAAATATCTTGGTTTGCAGGGATAGGGCTTGAGTGAGATTGTTGTTGGTGCAAGCTCAATTGGCCTCCTTCTGCACTGTCGGAATTCTACAATTTCTTTCACTATAAGAACGGGGAACCAGACGGGTTTTTTCGACAATCAACAACTGTTTCATCAGTAATTCTTAATTCGGGTTTTTTTTTTATTGACTTCTATCTGCCTTTATGGGATTCGAGTCTGGGTCCCCAGAACATTAGCTGAGTATCTGGATTAATAGTCTAACGATAGTACCATTAGGTCATCACCTTTCCTGGGAATGTGTTTCATTATCACAAAGCTTTCCTCCTACCACAGTTTTGGATCACACTTTTGTTAGCTCTAAACATTGTGATTCTCTTTGGCAACATTTCTCTTTCAATGTTGCTATGTTAAGTGTCAGTGTAAATACTCCTACTAACCACCATGGCTTAAGCAAGCAAATTTCTGATTATATTTCTCCCTCTCCCAGACCCGTCATCATTTTATTTATCTATCAAATACAAAGAAGAGCTTAAAGCTTATTCAATTTCACCCATCCTAACTGTTATGGTTGCAAATTGGGGACTGGACGAAAGAATCGTGTTTTGAAATTTGTGGCTTAGCCTCTTCTGCCCACACTTGGTCAACATCTGCCTCACTCAGCCTGTTACACTGCTCCGTTTTCCCTGACCTATCCTTGACCCAGTCTTATTGCTTTACACTCTGGTCTCTTGTGCTTGTCTGAGCCAATCTCCACTCATCCCACTCATTTCCAACTATACCTTTCTCTCTGTTGCTGTCAGGTCCTATTAGTCCGCTCTCTCCGTAATCTGCTGTCAGGTTGGTTTGACTCATAGCCTGCTTCTTGCCTGCCAGTGACATTTCAGGCATATGCTGGAATTATAATAACCTGCTGCTAAAGAGTTTAGGTGTCTACGAGAGCGGACATAATTAAAAACTAATGTCGCTTCCATTTTCCATAGCAATTGAATTTTCAATTCAATTAGCAAGGGAATCCTGGGGGAAGAATGTGTTGGGGGACAAGTGAACAAAGGAGATAGTTAAGCAAACACTGCTGAGAATGTTAGAGCCCAGGTGCATGAGTAAAGGCAGTCTTTCTGGGGCTTCCATCATTCTTCTAAGGAGTAATGGCAGGTAAACAGGTCATTCAACACTGATATTTCCAGCTCTCTCACAATATAGTGGTTAGCACTGCTGTCACTGTGGATCTTGAGTGAAGCCTGAAATGATATCAGTCAAACCAATGGATCTATTGAAATTAGCAGGCTTGCAAAAAGAAGGCTCAGCACAGAGGTTATTTTCATTCTCAATAGAACAGAACAAAATTAGTCACCTGGTTAGAAGCAGAATAATTCAATTAAAATTGAATCCATTTACGCATTCACGGAATTGACATGCGATGCTTGCAATAAGCTGAAGTGAATTGTATATTTCTGCGTTTCGTCCATGTTATAGTCCTCTTCTTTGTGCTGAGTAACTTGATTAATGGCAGGAGCTTGGGTTCGATTCTCGACTTGGGTCACTGTCTATGCAGAGTCTGCATGTTCTCCCCATGTCTGCAAGTGTTCCGTTTGGGTGTTCCAGTTTCCTCCCATGATCTGAAAGACGTGCTGTTTAGGTGCATTGGCCATGCTAAATTCTCCTTCAATGTACCTGAACAGGTGCCGGAGTATGGTGAAGAGGGGATTTTCACAGTAACTTCATTGCAATGTTGATGTAAACCGATTTGTGACACTGATAAATAAACTTAAGCTTCAATTTATATGTTCAGTCATTTTCAGAATTGTTTCAATAGGTCAATTAACAATTTTATTGAGTTAATTATTGTAGTTTTGTACCTGGGACTGATCCCTATCCAATACTGTTATGAAAGTTTCTGTCAGGCGGCACCTTTAATGGTGTAAGCTTTTGCTATTTTCGTGAAAATTGGGCAACTTATCCAGACTGCACTGTTCATGATGAAGGTATGTGGAAGATATAATCAAGGGATAAGTGCTGGGATTCATGTGCACAGATTATTTTGGCTTTTGTACATATTAGGTCTGCTGATGAAATGTTTTGTGCTCTATTTTCAAATAGCCATGATAGCTTCCAGGATGTCATAAGCTTTCATCCATAGGGAAAGGAATCTGCTCATCGTCCCTGATTTAGTCTACACATAACTCTAAATGATAGACTCTTAATGCATGCGGGCCTTTCCAAAGTCACTTACATTCCCATCCCAGTTCAGCTAATGGTCTGAGCAATGCATGTTGCTTATTAGTAGATAAATGAATCATAGAAACGCTACAGTGCAGAAAAAGGTCATTCTAAGGAATCTGAGAAGCAATCATAGAATTCCTACAATGAAGAAGGAGACCATTTCACCCATCATGCCTGCACTGACCACAATCCTACCCAGGCCCTACTACCTTATCCCTACATATTTTTACCCGCTATTCCCTCTAAACTATGCAACTCAGGACACTAAGGAGCAATTTTAGCCTGGCTAATCAACCTAACCCACATATCTTTGGACTGTGGGAGGAAACTGGAGAATCCGGAAGAAACCCACGCACACACAGGGAGAATGTACAAACTCCACACAGACAGTGGCCTGAGGCTGGGATTGAATCTGTGTCCCTGATGCTGTGAGACAACAGCGCTAACCACTGTGCTGCCCCTTTTGATCTAACAAAAGAAAAATCAAAATATTCACTGCAATTGTTTCTGAGCTAACTCCAGCTGGCAACAACCTTATGTTTCGATTGTTAAGAATGTTCAATGTGTTGGTAACTGAAGACATTTTTAGATGTAAAGAATTTTAAGTTTAGTTCTTTGTGCAAATGGACATTCCAGCACATTTGCATTAGTCTGAGGACCTAAGGCAGTTGAAAAATATTAGGTAGATCTCCAAATCTAATGGGCTGTCAGTCTCTGTCACAGAATGCAGTGTGGGATTACCATTTCCAAATTAAACATGTTGTTTAAATTTGAAACTTATTCCATCAATCATACTTGAAATTGTGTCATTCACTGTGCTGCCTCTGTCAGCGTTTAATTAAACATTTCCTTGATCTAATTTGGTTTTGGAGTTTCTTTCCTTTCTAGTTTATTCCTTCCTCTTGACACCTGAAGTGATTTGTGATTGTACAACAACAAGATCCAGCCACAGTGGACCACTGACTTGCTGATCCCTTTTGGAAGGTTTAAGGGGGTTGGGGACCTACTCATGTATATTTACTGTTCTCTCAGGCTCTAACATTCCATTGGATTATAATCATTGAATCCTGACAATGCAGAAAGAGGCCATTCAGTCCATTGAACCTGCACTATCTCATCCAGGCTCTATTCCCTTAACCCCACATATTTACCCTGCAAAACCCCCTCTCAGTAAGGGGCAATTTAACCTGGCCAATCAATCTAACCCACCTATCTTTGGACAGTGGGAGGAAACCGGAGCACTTGAAGCAAACCCATGCAGACATGGAGAGAATGTGCAATCTCTACACAGACAAAGTCGGAATTGAACCCGGTACCCTGGTGCTGTGAGGCAGCGCAGCTGACTACTGTGCCACCATGCCGCTCATCTGCTGTAATGGTCTCCCTGAGTTCTTTAACTGAGTTGTCTGATGGCAAATATCTTGTGCCATCATATGATGCAGTGTCCTTACATTGTATCAATTGGGTTTTGATATTGATATGTTTTGAAGATTAACCTCTGATGGTACAGCCTGCCTCTGTGTGGCCTGTTTCTTTGCAGTGTGAATGTTCACAGATTTAGAGGTTTTATATTTAATAAAAGTCTAGCTGGAGGGACTTCTGATCCTTATTTATTTATTTTTGTCACAAGTAGGCTTACATTAATATTGCAATGGAGTTACGGTGAAAATCCCCTAGTTGCCACACTCCAGCACCTGTTGGGAATACACTGAGGGAGAATTTAGTGTGGCCGATGTGTCTAACCACACCCCTTTCGGATTGTGGTGGAAACCGGAACAGCCAGAGGAAACCCTTGCAGACACAGAGAGAATGTGCAGACTCCACACAGGCAATGTCTGTCCTCTAGAACCTTCCAGGGGATTGTCCACAGCTACCTCTGCCTCTGGCACCTCGCTCTTGCACACCACTGCTGCATTCATCACCCTCTGTCATTCCACCCAAATGTGTGCAAGGATCCACCAAAGTGATTGTGTCAGTTCTGGTGGAGGGTGCACTCATCAGATGTGATGGAGCCTTGGTTTGAGCTCTGCTATTGCTGCTCTTTATCCTGTGATAGTGAAAGAGTTGCTCTGATTCCCTCAGTGCCTGGACATAGCGGCAGCACAAGAGGAGAGCATGAGATCAAGCTTTGGAGAGCAGAAGTTCACCAAGTCAGCACAATGTTTGGAATACTGAAATATTCCAAGACAAGATTAAATAAATTCACCCTCTTACTGAACACTTTGCATTCTGCAATCTCCATCTCCTCCATCACTGTCTGCTTAGCCTTGCTGTTCATCAACAAACCTCACAATACTCCTCTTGGAGACAATATACAGGTGTGAAATTAGTTCTCATATTCATTGGAGGGTGAATATATCAGTGGTGGAAGCCCTCAGCAGTTCCAATGGCTCTCAACCATTCTGAAGGCTTAGCAGGTGCCTTGGCCACACCCTGTTCCCATGTTTAATAGCAGTAGGCAACTTCAGTCCCTTCAGCTGAACTATCTGCAGGAGCGCAAATACCCAGAGGCCTATCCTATAGGTTAGGTGTTCTAATTAAGCTTGCTGGAACAATATCAGGTCACTGAGCATCTACCTAATCTGGAACCAGTTTCTGCACACCAGACCAACTGTCTCTGCAAAGGCCTGCTTGATCTCCAAGGATGATCTCCTCCTCCCACCCTTTGAGAGGAATTTCTCCCTCTCCCAGCCTCTGTTCTACCTCTACAAATCGGGGAGCTTCCTGTCTGGTATTCCATTCCTCTGCCTCTCCTGAGGCATCTTCCCAACAAATAATAATGAAATGAAATGACTGTATTGGTATTGGCTACCGTGCTCTGCTTAAATCCAAATTGCTCAGTCCTGCCTCATTTTCCGTGGTTGCTAATCGGCCATATTATCAAACCCATTTCCAAGATAATTACAGCTGGGATCAATGACTTATTTCCACCACCAAACCCCACCCCATCACAAGCACAAGTGTAGGTCTAGGAATCAGAAGCCGTTCCATTGAGTGCTCCCAGGTCCTGTACTCAGTCTCCGATCTCTGCTTATTGTAAGCTTTGACCAGAAAATGTTGAACACTTTATGATGTTGTTGTGAAAATCAGTTCAAAAAAATTGTTCATAAACTTGGAAGAGTAGTAGAGGTAGACTCCTCATTGTTTGAGTATGTCCCAGCTGTGAATGACTTCAAAGGGATATTGTTTCAACAACTGAGCCTACAGTAAGGAATTTGATTACACTGGAGGAAGGGTACATGCTGCAGTAGCCACTCTCTCAGCTACTTTGACATGACACCAGGGGCATGGAGAATCCAAGATGTTTGGGTAGCTTGGCAGCTGCAGTAAGTAACCAATACAGCATGTGTCTCTATTTTGCTGCCATCCATTGGACTACAAATCATGACTTATGCCATGATATGATATGCATATTATGGGGCAAAGCAAGAAGTAGGCACCAACTATAACTTCTGAAGGTACAGGGATTTAATCAGCATAGTAATGGCATTATTCTGTGTCACACCCTTAGCCAACTGATCTCACACTTACAAGCTAATCATTGCATTCATAATCTAAAGATTTGTTCAGCATTTTTTTGATTCATTCATTGGACATGGGAGTCGCTGGCCGGCCAGCATTTATTGCCCATCCCTAGTTGCCATTGAACTGAGTGGCTTGCTAGGCTATTTCAGAGGGCACTTGAGAGTCAACCACATTGCTGTGGCTCTGGAGTCACATATAGGCCAGACCAGGTAAGGACAGTAGATTTCCTTCTCTAAAGAGCATTAGTGAACATAGAACATAGAACAATACAGCACAAACAGGCCCTTTGGTCCATGAGTTGCGCCGATCACATCTACCAATCCACAGACCTATCTATAACCCCCTATCCTATTCTTTTCCATATACTCATCCAGAAGTCTCTTAAAAGACCCAGTGAGTTTGCCTCAACAACCTCCGACGGCAGTCGGTTCCATTCACTCACCACCCTCTGAGTGAAAAACCTACCCCTGACATCTCCTTTGTATTTGCTTCCCTGCACCTTAAATCTGTGTCCTCTCGTAGTGACCATTTCAGCTCAGGGAAATACTCTCTGAGAGTCCACCCTATCTATTCCTCTCAACATTTTATAAACCTCTATCAGGTCGCCTCTCAACCTACGTCTTCCCAGTGAGAAGAGTCCCAGCTCTCTCAACCTATCTTCATAAGGCCTGCCTTCCAATCCAGGCAGCATCCTTGTAAATCTCCTCTGAACTCTTTCAATAGCCTCTACATCCTTCCTACAATGGGGCGAGCAGAACTGCGCACAATACTCCAACTGGGGTCTGACAAGAGTCTTATAGAGCTGCATCATTATCTCCTGACTCTATTATCTCCTAACTCTATTCCTCGATTAATGAAGGCCAGTACACCGTACGCCTTCTTGACCACTTCCTCCACCTGCAAGGCTGATTTAAGAGTCCTATGGACCCGGACCCCGAGATCCTTCTGCTCTACAACACAACTAAGACTCCTACCCCTTATATTGTATTTCTTCATCCCATTATTCCTGCCAAAATGGACCACTACACATTTATCTGCATTGAAGTCCATCTGCCACTTCTCCGCCCAGTCTTGCATCCTGTCTATGTCTCGCTGCAACTTTTGGCATCCTTCCAGACCATCCACAACACCACTGATCTTTGTATCGTCGGCGAACTTGCTAAGCCATCCCTCCATTTCCTCATCCAGGTCATTTATGAAAATGACAAACAGCAGGGGTCCCAGAACAGATCCCTGGGGCACTCCACTGGTTACCAACCTCCATGCAGAACAAGACCCATCCACAACCACTCTCTGCCTTCTGCCGGCAAGCCAGTTCTGGATCCATGAGGCCAAAGCCCCTTGGATCCCATGCCCTCTCACCTTCTCCAGAAGCCTTGCATGGGGGACCTTATCAAACGCCTTACTAAAGTCCATGTACACTACGTCCACCGCCCTTCCTTCGTCAATGTGTTCAGTCACATTTTCGAAAAACTCAACTGGGCTCATAAGGCATGACCTGCTCTTGACAAAACCATGCTGACTATTTCTAATCAGTCCAAACTTCTCCAAATGTTCATATATCATCCCTCAGAAGCCTCTCCATCAGCTTACCAAGCACTGAAATCAAACTCACTGGTCGGTAATTTCCCGGACTATCCCTGTTCCCTTTCTTAAAGATAGGAACCACATCTGCAATCCTCCAATCCTCCGGAACCTCTCCCGTTTCCATGGACGACGCAAAGATCATCACCAGGGGCTCTGCAACCACTTCCCTCACCTCTCACAATAACCTGGGGTATATCCCATCCGGTCCCGGCGACTTGTCTATCTTGATAGAATTTAACAGGTCTAACACATCCTCTTTCCTAACATCCACATACTCAATCTTTTCTGTATGCCTCAAATCTGCAGTGCAATCTCCCAGTTCACTTTCCACCGTGAATACCGAGGCAAAGTACTCGTTAAGCACCTCTGCCATTTCTTCCAGATTCACACAGACTTTTCCCCCTTCACCTTTTATAGGCCCTATCCCTTCTCTTCTCATCCTTTTACTTTTCACATATTTGTAGAAGGCCTTGGGATTCTCCTTAATCTTACCTGCCAAGGCCTTCTCATGACCCCTTCTGGCTCTCCTAATTTCCTTTTTAAGTTCCTTTCTACACACCTTATACTCCTCTAGATCCCTAACATCCCCTAGCTCTCTGAACCTTTTATATACCATTTTTTTCTTCCTAACTAGGTTCACCACTACCTTCGTGCACCACGGTTCCCGTGTCCTACCAGAACCTCCTTGACTCCTTGGAACATTGTCTTGCAGTGCCCCAGACAAACATTCCTTGAATATCTGCCACTTTCCTTCTGTACTCTTCCCCAAGAACGCCTCCTTCCAGTTTATGCGTCCAATTACCTGAACTAGATAGGTTTTTCTGACAATTGACAATGGTAGATTCTTAATTCCAGATTTTTTAAAAATTGAATTTAAATTCCACCATCTGCAGTGGCAGGATTGGAGCCTGGGCCCCCAGATCATTAGCTGCATTCCTGCATTTTTAAGCAAACAATGACCACACTAGGCCTTCACCTCCCAGTTTGTTTTCAGTTTGTCCTTCTTTCACCTCTATTACAACGGAGCCCAAATTGTTTTGTTCCCTATCCTCAGAGGGCAGTACTTTGCCAGAATAAACTCTTACAGGGTGGGGATTAGACTTTCATTCTGAGCAGGGACAGGGGGATTCTCTTAGGAAGCACAACCTCGATGATAAAGAAAGGGTGGATCTCCTGACCATCGGCAGCTGGGAGAGTGAAGGTTCCAGCAGAACAGTAGGGGATAAAGACATCTGCAAATCTTAACAGAGGAAAGAAAGCTTCAAACATCAGTAAACTTGCACTTCCGTGGGAAAGCACAGAATGTGTGCAACATCACTCGGTCACAGACAGATCCAAATTGAAACCCTAGCCCTAAAAGACTGGAAAAATAACAGCGAGTTAACTGTTATGGTGTAAATCAACCAGCAAATTCAGAGGATTAAGAGTGACGCTGTAAATTCTGGATCTTCAGAGCTTGCAAGTCGAGTTACACTGCTCTGCTGTGTACTTTATACAAACACAATCTCACCCTTCGCTTGTTATTTTTAAGAACTTCCTGGATTTACACATTAATTGCTCATTGCACTTGTTGCCAGAAGTCAAGTATGGTGATTAACGGTGTAAATACCTTTAATGATGTGATCATTGTTATTGTGGTGCCGATCAACCTCTCTGAGCCAGAAAATGAACTATGTTTCAGTGATTGTTGACTTTCCTTTATGTCCCTCCCCTCACTCATTCATTGCTGTTTCTTTCTCAATTAATCAACGAGGTTTTAACATATTGGAGTTACGCTATTGTTCCATCGTCCATCGAGCTCTCTGATATTCTGTTGCCTCTTATCAGTTTCCATTTCCAACATGATGCATTATAATTTAGCTGAAGGGTGCAGAGAAATATCTAACAGGGCAACGATGAGCAACCTCCAAATAGATTAATAAATAAATGTTTTGCTAAAATAAATAACTACGTACAGAGAATGATATAAAGGCTGCCACACTCCATAACTCCAAACTGCAAGAAAAACTCATGCTCTCACCTTGGGGTGGCATAGCGGTTAGTGCCTCGCAGCATTAGGTAATTGGGTTCGATTCCCAGCTTGGGTCACTGCCTGGGCGGAATCTGCACATTCTCTCCATGTCTGCATGTGTTTGCTTTGGGTGAATCATAGAATTCACAACGCAGAAGGAGGCCATTCAGCCCATTGAGCCTGCATGAACAACAATCGCATCCAGGCCCTACCCTCGTAATCCCACGTATCTAACCTCCTGGTCCCCAACACTAAAGGTAAACTTAACATGGCCAATCAACCTAATCCACACATCTTTGGGTACTTCGTTTCCTCCCAGAGTCGAAAGACATGCAGGTTAGGTGCATTGGCCATGCTAAATTCTCCCTCAGTGTACCTGAAAAGGTGCCA
Source organism: Sphyrna mokarran (assembly GCA_024679065.1). Classification (NCBI taxonomy): domain Eukaryota; kingdom Metazoa; phylum Chordata; class Chondrichthyes; order Carcharhiniformes; family Carcharhinidae; genus Sphyrna; species Sphyrna mokarran. The sequence goes on along the minus strand of JAGIQG010000015.1, from coordinate 22,229,176 downwards.
GAGTGTAACGACTTGGAGATTTTCACTGTACCTTCATTGCAATGTTAATGTAAGCCTACTTGTGATACTAATAAATAAACTTAAAAAAAACTTAGAATTTACATGCTTCAGCCTGACTGGCGAGGTGGTCGCTGGTCACCTGACCCTTTGAGAGCTGGGCACGCTACCACAGGGCACAAAACTAATTGCCCCATTTCAACAATAGCACTGCCACAATTTGATATCCATATCAGTCATTTCGAATTACGTTTAGAGAATCAGTCTATATACAGTTATGTAAGCATTTGTGAGAATTGTTTTCAGAAAAACACACCCAGCTTGAGCTTTGCCAACTAACCTCCCGCTCATTTCAGGGAGCATTTGACAATATTAAATTAGATACAAGGCATTTACTCTGACATTTTTTTCCCCACCGACATTTGTGTGCGTGTTTATACTGCACAACAGTGACAAATTAACTGTCAAGGATTGCTTTGAAGTCCAAAAGCAATTAGATATCAACAAGGACCTATTGTTGTTGAAGGAGTCAAACAAATTAGAATCATTTTCAGTTGGGTTGAGAATGCAAAATATCACAAATTATCCCTGAAGCAGACAAGGAAAATGTAAGAACATTCAGCCAAAAATGGAAAGCTGTATCCAATACATTCCTGTGTCAGAGAAGGCTACTTCCATTTTGTATTGAAAACAGGAGAGGAACAATTTATCATCAACCCAGCAAGATCTGATTACTGTTGGAAAATCACTGGTTATTTATTTGTAATTTGTCTGACCTACTGAGAACTGGCTGCCAATTCCTCGGTGCCCAGATATCAGTAGTTGGCTTTGCAACAGTTCCATTTGCTCTGCATTGTCCTACAAAAATGTAACAACAGAATCCAACCTGTCTAGGTGTGTGTATCAAATACCTGAATGTGAGAAATGTGTGGCTATTCATTAAGTTCATTAAGTTTATTTATTAGTGTCACAAGTAGGCTACATTAGTTACATTAACACTGCAATGAAGTTACTGTGAAAACCCTCCAAACGCCTCAGGCCACCACCTGTTCAGGTGCACTGAGGGGGAATTTAGCATGGCCAATGTACCTAACCAATATGTTTTTTTCGGATTGTGGAAGGAAACCCACAAAGACATGAGGAGAATGTGAAGACTCCGTGCAGACAGTGACCTGAGGCCAGACTTGAATTCAGCTCTCCGGCACTGTGAGGCTTTGCTCTAACCACTGTGCCACAATGCAGCCTCACATGTGTCCAAAACAGGAATATTTTTATTAATAACGTAAACTGATAAATCAATGTAACTTCTGACACTGGTCTTAAAAACTCCAATTGATGATGGCATCTTCAAAGTGTGGCTCAAAGTGAACCCTTCAAAGTCACAGTTGTAAACTGTTTATGGTGAAATTAGTCTTTGCTGGCATAGTGTAGAATGAGCAAAACAAGTTTGCGGCATGTCAGCATTGTGGCTGTATGTATAACATATATCATTATGGTTTGATTTATATTATTGCCATTGGTCAATTTCACCCCTTCGACATTCTCATTTTGATATATCAATATAAAGAAAGCGCTTAATTTAAATCATTGCTCATTGTCCAAAGGTGAGTATATTACTCACACACCATGGTACAATAATGATTATGGTTGCACAATAAACTTGCGCCATCTGGTTTCTTGCAGACCCAAGATGATCAAACCTGGTTTCTGTCAAGAAAAACCTCTAACCTTGCTCACAGCTAGGATTTTCCAGTCCCTCTGCAGTGAATGGAGTTTTAGCTAAGTGCACAGTGGCACCGTGGGTAGCACTGCTGCCTCACAATGCCAGGTAGCACTGCTGCTTCGCAACCTGGGTTCGATTCCCGGCTTGGGTCATTGTATGTGTGAGTTTGCATATTCTCCCCGTGTCTGTGTGGGTTTCATCCAGGTGCTTTGGTTTCCTCCTACAGTCTGAAAGACATGTCAGTTAGGTGCATTGACCCAAAATAGTTGCCGAAATACGGCAACTAAGGGAATTTCACAGTGACTTTGTTGCAGCGTTAATGTAAGCCTTACTTGTGGACTAATAAATAACAAAAAATCTCCATTCCCATTGACAGCAGGGGCAGGTGAGTGAGATTAAAGAATCCTGCTCTGTATCCTGGACTTCTGACAGCATGATGCAAAATGCTTGTTCTTGTGTCTTTCCCTTAATGTGAATCCTCTGACATGATGTCCACCATTTTCAATATTCGTTCATGGGATGTCACTGGCTAGGTCAGCATTTGTTGCCCATCTTTATTACCCATGAGAATGTGGTGGTAGCCACTGCCTTGAGCTGTCCATGTTGTGTTGGTATATCCACAGTGTGGCAGGAAAGGGAATTTTGGGACTTTGATCCCACAGCAGTTATATATTTCCAAATTAGGATGGTGTGTGCCTTGGAGGGAAGCTTGCAGCTGGTGGTATTACCATTTTGAAGCAAAGTTTCTTCTTATCAAATCTCCAGCTGCTTGTATTAAGGCCATTTTGATAATGTGACTGTTAATTCTGTCCTACAATACAATGGGACATGAGAAAGTGGGCAATTCAAACTCTCAAGCTTGTGGCTGGATGTGAAGAAACTTGATTGTTCCAACCAGCCTCTGATCTGAACACCAAGCCTGATATCTGATAAATTTTGATGGGACACAAAGCAAGTTCTAACAATTTATTCTCAAAGACATGCTCCATCCAGTCTGAAGGGACTTGGCCTCAGTATCCCTGATACTGAATGATCTCCAATAGTAACAATATTGCTCATTTCTTAATGGAGTGGGGTTGGGAATCCGGTGAAAAATATGCAGCTCCAGATTAAAGAAAGTGAAAACGAGTGAAGTTGTGATTACCAATCCGCTGGAGATTTTTGTCTTCTCAATGAATGTGTATACTTGTTGCTTTCATGCAGTTCTGGATTATTTCCTTTAATTCCAATCAATTAATGGTGGGTCTGATTGTATCATAGAATCCCTAGAATGCAGAAGGAGACCGTTTGGTCGATCGAGTCTGCACCGAGTCTCTGACAGACCATCTTCCCAAGGCCCTTTCCCCAATCTTATCCCTGTAACTTCATATGAATTTCCCACGGCTAATCCCCCTAACCTGTACATCTTGGGATATTAAGGGTCAGTTAAGCAAGGCCAATGCACCTAACCTGCACTCCTTTGAACTGAGGAAGGAAACTGGAGCACCTGGAGGATTCACACGCAGATAGGAGGCGAATGTGTAGACACTCTACACAGGCAGTCACCCAAGGCTAGAATTGAACCAGGGTCCCTGGCACTATACAGTAGCAGTGCTAATCATTGTGCCACAATGCCGCCTCACAAGTTTATATTTGTGACTTCTTAAACTCTCAGTCTAATTTTGGGAAGGTGATGGCCTGATGGCATTATCACTAGGCTATTAATCCAGAAATTCTGCTAATGTGCTGAGGACCTGGATTCAAATCCCACCACAGCAGTTGGTGGAATTTGAATTCAACAATAAATATCAAGAATTAAGGATTTACCGATGACCATGAAACCATTGTCAACTGTCAGAAAAACCCATCGGGCTCATTAATGTCTTCTAGGGAAGGAAAAGTGCTCTCCTTACCTGGTCTGGTCTACGTGTGAATGCAGAGCCACAGCAATGTGGTTGACTGTCAACTGTCCTTGTGCAGCTGGGGATTGGCAATAAATGTTGGTCTAGCCAATGACGCCCATGTCCCACAAATGAATAAAAAGAAATTAACAAACTTTTGCATGTCATTGGGAAGAGTACTTTTCTGTTTCATTTCTCTTTGAAGATACTGATCGACATTTGCTGATTTCTTGGCTAACTTGTGAACTTTACTTTAATGGATGGACTTGTGCCCTTGTGGGATGCAGCGCTCAAAATAAAATATTTTTCTTTACTCTGCTTGACACAAGTTGCTGCGCCTGAAAAGTGGTCCACTGGTCTCTCCATGAATATTTCTACAATGGAAAAAGGCCTTGCTGGATTCAGTCACATTTTGTCATCTGCATTGTGAAATGACATTTGAGTCACTGCCAGCTAAGATGTAAAATTGCAAATCACTTGGAACCTTGACTATAATTTTTATGTCTCAGAAATGGCTGCTGCTGTCAAAAGGTGCTGTCAGCATCACAGCAAGGAACAAAAATGACCAATTCAAGTCAAAATACTACAATTTAAATTGTTAATGATGGAATGAATATATTCTTTCTTCTTCGCTCATGCTTATGCATGGAGCAGAATTCCTCCTCAAAACAGACATGCAGAGTGGGATTTTATGGCCTCATTCACCCCAAAACTGTAAAATCCTGCCTGAGGTCAACAGACCTTTTGACGCTTCGATTCTCATGACGACCAAGGTGATAAAATTCCAGTCAACGTTTACAATTGTATAACCAAAGAAACACCAACACTTGCATAGTTGTCTTGAAATGCATTACGCCAAGAGAATTTGAATGCATAGAAACAAATTACTGCAGATGCTGGAATCTTAAACCAAAAGAGTAAATGCTGGAAAATCTCAGCAGGTCTGTCAAAAGGTCATCTAGACTCCAAACATCAGCTTTTTTTCTCTCCATGTCTGCTGAGGTTTTCCAGCGTTTTCTCTTTTGAAAGTTGAGTGCATATTTCAGAATCTAAATTAGCATTTGCCACCTCTCAATCATTGGCAGTTTCGAACATTCCCACATCCCCGGCATTGTATTATCACCTTTTGAGATATCCTGACAGTTTGCATAAGTGGAATCCATAAAGAACAACACCATCTATTGTTTCCTGTCTGACGTTTTTTTATTTCTTAAATTGCCGAAAAAATCCTTTTTAGTGAGATTGCCAAATTAGTACAAATTATACTAACTGGAAGATCTCATTTGTAGTGTTGACTCACTCCAGCTAGAAATAGAACTCTGTTAGGATAACCCAAATCTACTTCACTGCAAATCATTGACAGGTATCCCAGTGACTTATCTGCCAATCGATGCTGGATTTATCAAAAAAAGGGGGATTTAGCAAAAAAAAAGGCACATTCTAAAAAGAATACTCAATTTCATTTTCATATGTTAGTGACTCAAAAGATTTAACTTAATAGCATCATAAGTTGAATGGTTTAGGAATGTAATCGTTTTTGCTATTTACAGTCAACTATTACAGATGCATCATAGAAAGCATTCTTTCTGGTTGTGTTACATGGCTCCTGCTCTGTCCAAGACTGCAAGGGGCTACAAAAGATTGTGAACGTAGCCCAATCCATCACACAAACCAACCTCCCATTCATTGACTCTGTCTACACTTCCGACTGTCTCAACAAAGCAGCCAGCATAATTAAGGACTCCACTCACCTTGGACATTCTCTCTTCCACCTTCTTCCTTCAGAAAAAAGTCTGAAAACATGTACCAACCAACTCAAGAACAGCTTCTTCCCTCCTGCTTTCAGAATTTTGAATGGACTTACCTTGCAGTAAGTTGATTGTTCCCTACACCCTAGCTATGACTTTAAGACTACATTCTGCACTCTCTCATTTCCTCTATGTACGATATGCTTTGTCTGTTTCACGGGCAAGAAACAGTACTTTTCACTGCGTACTAATACACGCGACAGTAATAAATCAAATCAAATCAAATCAACCATGTGATCTCTCTCAGCTCTATGAAAATATTTGGATTTAAACATGTATTGTGAACAGGGATGAGTGGACTGACCCCTCCTCTTGTCCCACCCACGAATTGATTTTAACAGGGTTTGAGTTTAAAAGGGAGGTGATATTGCCAGTAATATATGTATTGAATTGTGTCTGGCACATTGAAAGAAATAGTTTAGCCAGGTTCCTTAAGTTAACAAGTAAAGAATGGGTTTTATTGTCAGAATTCACTCGGATAAGTATGCGGAAATTATGAACGAAAGTTTGAAATATGTCCAACTACCCACTAATGCAAAAATAACACACATGCAATCTTCTATCCTCCCCAAGCTCCCACCCTGTCATGCAAAAAAGAAGTAAAACTCAGTAGAATATTAGATATTAAAACTAGATCAAGTAACAATTAAAATAAAAAAGTATTCACAGAATGGCCAGAAGCTTATCTACAACTCAAGGGTCCCAGCTTACAGTAGCTGCTTGTTCTTTGGGTTTCTCACTGAAGCCAGTGTTGTTGGTTTAGTATTCTCCTTTACAAACTCTCGGTTTGTGGCAATGCGGTCTACAGATGGATTTTCAAGTCACAAATAGCTCATCTTTGATGCCAGAGATTTCAGAAGAAAGAAACTTGAGCTAAGGGTGCACCAGTGGCAGCCTCTCCAACAATACAAAATCCAATGTTTTTTTTTACCCAAGACATGGTTCACATGGAAGCCAGAGGGAATTCTCTGGCCTCCCCTCAGCATTCTTCATTGTGGCGGGAGGTAGAGTGCCAGTAGATCCCTTCATAGATCGCTCATTATCATAGTCAAGTGACCTCATGCTTGGTTTAGGCTGGTGCCTTAGAAGATCATAAAATCCCTACAGTGCAGAAGGAAGCCATTCAATCTATCGAGCTATGGTAAGGTGGCACAATAGTTAACACTGCTGCCTTATAGAACTAGGGACCTGGATTCAATTCCTGGCTTGGGTCATTGTCTGTGTGGAGTTTGCACATTGTACCCGTGCTTGCGTCGGTTTCCTCTAGGTGTTCCCGTTTTCACTCACATTCCAAGAATGTAGAGGTTAGGTGCATTGGCCATGCCAAATTCTCCCTCAGTGTACCCAAAAAAAGCACCGGAGCATGGCGACTAGAGGATTTTCACAGTAACTTCATTGCCATGTGAATGTAAGCCTACTTGTGACTAATAAATAAAAACTTGAATTATACAAAGAACTGTCTTGTCTCCATGATATATTGGTGAGAACATTTCTGTGGTGCAAATAGTATATATTCAATTTTGTGTTGGATGTATAGTGCATCATTTAACTCCAAGACAAAAAAAATGTTATTTTAAAGACAATTTTTGCCACTTGCTTTTTTTTCACCATGGCTACTTATTTTCTGTTCAACCGTTGACTTGAGATGCAGCCCAGCAATTCCTGCTCTGATAGTTCACTGCCAGAATCCTCTGTAACCCATGAGACGCAGGTTCTATTTTAATTGCATGAAACCTCTTTCCACCTTATTTTAATTAATCACGATGTAGCAGAAATATTGTCCTTTTGTCATGCTGTGCACATAAATTAGAATTTCATGTATGGGTAATGAAAGTTTTTTTCTTCCTTGCAAAGCCTTGGCTCTCAATTAGCAAGTTGATAGTTTAATTCTAATTCATTATCCAGCAGGCTCTAATACTTTACTTAAACACTGCTTTTGGGCTTACTGTAAGATTCCTACTTGAATTGTAATGTTGTTTGCCAGTTGTTAAATTTGTTGGAGCTCTTTCAGCCACTGCACAGCTGTTTCCTCGAAACATCTGTATCAAAGTGCTGCATGTTTGTTCCAGATGCCATTCTAAAGGGTAGAATACAAAACAAGATTGCTAAGTGCTCGACATGCTACAGCAGCTCAACATTCCATCTCCATAGAAACAGATACAAACCCCTTATTTTCATCTCTATAAGCGAATTCTTCACGCAGAGAATGGACAAGGCGCTTGCATTTGGGGCTTTTAGTAAAACAACCAGCACACAAGCAGCGAAGTAAAATGACCTTTAGGGGAACATAATGCATAAAGCATTATGAGAATCCCCTGAACAATACATCTCAGGCTTCCAATTCTGTGGCATTTTGACTGATAAACAGCAATCCAATAACAGACAGCAAGAAGAAAGACCCTTCCAAATTTGCAACATTCCCCAATCAAAGTTCAAAGATTTGTCTCCAGTTTAAACTAGTTTTTTTTGGGGGGGAGGGGGCGGCGGTGGGGGAGGGACTGAAGAGAAAGTTGAGGACAGCATAGAAGTTAAGAAGAGCATATTGAGTAGTAAAGGCAGTATCAGTAATCCTAATGCCCAACAGATCAGGCAAAAGCAGGGCAGGGAGCGAGGGAAGTCTGGGTTAAAACGCATTTATTTCAATGCAAGAGACCTGACAAGCAAGACAAATGAACTCAGGGCATGGATGGGTATGTGGGACTAGAATATTATAGTAATTACTGAAACATGGCTAAGGGAGGGACAGGACTAGCAGCTTAATGTTCCAGTGTACTATAGAAAAGAAGAACAGGAGGTAAGAGAGGAGGGGGAGTTTCACTTCTGATTAGGGAAAACATCATGACAGTACTGAGAGAGGATATATCCGAGGGTTCGCCCACTGTGTCTATATGGATAGAACTGAGAAATAAGAAGGGGGAATTTACTTTGATAGGCCTATACTGTAGGCCCTCAAATAGCCAGTGGGAAATTGAGGAGCAAATATTTAAGGAGATTTTACAGAGAAATAGAGTGGTAAAAGTCAGAGATTTTAACTTTCCCAACAATGACTGGGACAGCCATAGTATTAGAGGGTTGAATGGAGATAAACTTGTTGAGTGCATTCAGGAAGAATTTCTCATTCAGTATGTGGGTGACTCAACTAGAGAGGGGGCAAAACTTGACCCTTGGGAAATAAGGAACAGGGGGTGACAGATCACTTTGGGACCAGTGACATAATTCTATTAGTTTTAAGGAGAATGATAGGTCTGGCCCAAAAATTAAATTCTAAATAGGGGCAAGGCCAATTTTGATGGTATCAGGCAGAAGGTTTCAACAATTAATGGGGGGAGTCTGTAGGAAGGCAAAGGGACATCTGGTAAGTGGAAGGCTTTCAGAAGTGTGTTAACTAGGATTTAGGGTAAGCACATTCCCCTTAGAGTGAAGGACAAGGTGGGTAAAAGTAGGGAACCCTGGCTGATTCAGGATATTGAGGCCCTGGTCAAGAGGAAAAAGGAAGAACATGACATATATAGGCAGCTGGGATAAAGTGAATCCCTCAAAGAATATTCAGAGATATTTGAATCATTGATAGTCACGGGTGAGGTGCTTGAAGATTGAAGGGTGGCAAATATTGTGCCTTTGTTTAAAAAAGGCTGCAAGGAAAAGCCTGGGAACTACAAACCAGTGAGCCTCATATCTCTGGAGGGTAAATAGTTGGAAGGTATTTTGAGAGACAGGATCTACAGTCATTTAGAGACACAAGAACTGATTAGGGACAGTCAGCATGGCATTATGAGTGGAAAATCACATCTCACAAATTTGATTGAATTTTTTGAAGGAATAACCAAGAAGATAGATGAGAACAGTGCAGTTGATGTTGGCTACATTGACTTTAGCAAGGCCTTTGACAAGGTATCCCATGGTATGTAGTGGCATAAGGTTAAATCTCACGGGATCCAGAGTGAAGTAGCTAAATGGATGCAAAATTAACTTACTGACAGAAGCCAGGTAGTTGTAGAGGGTTGTTTTTCAAACTGGAGCCCTGTGACCAGCGGTGTGCCTCAGGAATCAGCACTGGATCCATGTTGGTGGTTATTTATTTTAATGATTTGGATGAGAATATAGAAAGCATGGCTAGTAATTTTGTAGATGACACCAAGGTTGGTGGCATAGTGGACAGTGAAGAAGGTTATCTCGGATTGCAACAGGATCTTGATCAATTGGGCCAGTGGGCTGACAAATGGTAGATGGAGTTTAATTTAGATAAAGACAAGGTGATGTATTTTGGTAGATTGAACCAGGGCAGGACTTACTCTGTTAATGGTAGGACATTGAGGAGAGTTACAGAATAAAGAGATCTAGGGGTACAGGTTCACAACTCCTTGAAAGTGGAGTCACAGAGCGGTAAAGAATATATTTGGCATATTTGGTTTCATTGGTCAGAACATTGAATACAGGAGTTGGGATGTCTTGTTGAAGTTGTACAATACATTGGTAAGGCCACACTTGTACAGTTCTATTATAGGAAAGATATTATTAAGCTAGAAAGAATGCAGAATAGATTTACTAGGATGCTACTGAGACTTGATGGTTTGAGTTGTAAGGTGGGGCTGGATGGACTGGGACTTTTTTCCCTGGAGCATAGAAGCTGAGGGGTGATCTTATAGAGTTTTAAAAAATAATGAGGAGCATAGGCCAGCTAGATACTCAGTACCTTTTCCCAAAGATAGGGGAGTCTAAAACTAAAAGACATAGGTTATGGTAAGAGGGGACAGATAAAAAATGGTCTAGAGAGCAATTTTTTTCACACAGAGGGTGGAGTGTGTGTGGAATAAGTGCCAGAGATACCAGCAGAAGTGACACAATGTTGTCTTTTAAAAAGCATTTAGACAGTCACATGGGTAAGATGGATATAAAGGGATATGGGCCAAACGCGAGCAATTGGGACTAACCTAAGGGTTTAAAAAAAAGGGCAGCATGGACAAATTATGCCGAAGACCTGTTTCCATGCTGTAAACCTCTATGACTCTATGATCTCCCTTGTGTTGCAAATATGGATGCTTTTGATCTCCAATACAGTGAAACTTCTCTTCAGGGTAGATGTTGGAGCAGATGCACTATAGAAAGATTTTTTCTGGTTGTACAAAACCGCAGGAAACTACAAGGGGTCGTGAACGAAGCCCAGTCTTTCATTAAATCAGCTTCCCATCCAGTGACACTGTCAACGTTTCCCCCGCCTCAGAAAAGCAGCCAGCATAATTAATGAACTCACACACCCCGGATGTTCTCTCTTCCATTTTCTTCTGTCAGGAAAAAGATACAAAAATCTGAGGTCACGTAACAGCTGTTCAAAAACAGCTTCTTCTCTGCTACCAGCAGAATTTTTGAATAGACCTACCTTGCATTAAATTGATTTTTCCCTACAGCTTAGCTGATACTGTAATACTACATTCTGCATTCTTTCCTTTCCTTCTGTATGAATGGTATGTTTTGTCTATATAGCGCACAAAAAACAACACTTTTCACTGTATTCTAATACATGTGACAATAATAAATAAAATCAAAAATTAATCTCATGTTGAATGGAAACTTTCCTGGTAGGTTTTTTGTGACATTCTGCAAAAAACACATGCACCAAAAGTTGAAACGTGAGGAGGGCCAATATTCAGTGATGGATCAATAACCCTGAAAGACTCAGGGCCAGATTCTGCTGAAAAACAAAGCATTGAAATGTTGCGCACCATGATTTGCATGCAAATTAGCAACTTGTAATGAGCGGGTGATGCATAACAAATTGCCACAGGTGTTGGCTAATTTGACCCGTCTGCCATGAGCTTCACAAAAATGAGTTCTCACGCTTGACCTCCTCATGATGATCATGAACTTAAGCATTTGCATAATGATTGTCTATTTAACTCACTATGCTGATATAGCTCAATGTGAACAATGTAAGTGCCCTTATAAAGATGGGATAATTATTCATGATTGCCTATCAACATTTCTCAACCAGAAAGTGAACCATTATAAATATGAAGTATCATTGCTTAAAGTTGTGAATTATTTAGGGAACATTTACCCCGCCCCCATCCCTCCACGCCATCTTGGCATGCTTGGCATTGGAGACTGCCCACTATTAGCTGGTGGTGGGATCTTCCGATCCTGCACCATCAACAGGTTTTCCCATTGTTTGTACCCTCTGGCACTGGGGAATGCACAGTGAGTCGGTAAGTCACTGTCGGCGGGTCTGAAAGATTCCTTCGGCTGTAACAGCCAGAAAATTTTGGCAAGTACTTGGGAAATTTCCTTTGTTTTACATGATCGTTCTTTTCCTTTCTTGTGCTTTCCCTTTTAATCCAATCTTCCCCTCACCGTCTCTTTTTCCTATCTGTCTTTGATTCGACATTGAATGTGTCCACTTTAATTCATTCTCCTCCTTAGCCCCTCCTTGATATTTGCTCTTACCCTTCAATTTAATGGGTAGCACAGGTGGCACAGTGGTTGGCACTGCAGCCTCACAGCACCAGGGACCTGAGTTCGATTCTGGCCTCGGATCACTGTCTGTGTGGAGTTTGTACATTCTCTCTGTGTCTCGTGGGTCTTCTCCGGATGCTTCAGTTTCCTCCCACAGTCCAAAGATGTGCAGATTAGGTGAATTGGCCTTGCTAAATTGTTACTTAGTGTCAAGGGGGCTTGCTAGGGTAAATGCATGGAGTTATGGAAATAGGGCTTGGGGAGGATTGTGGTCGGTGCAGACTCAATGGGCCAAATAGCCTCCTTCTGCACTGTAGGGACTCTATGATCCTCTAATCTTGAAACTGTTCGTCCCTTTGTTCACCAAGATCCTTAGTGCCCTATCACTCTGATCTTGCTGTTATTATCTCAAACTTCCAGCAACTTTGTGGATGTAAGAAAAATTAAAACCTCAATGTGCACAAGCAAGTTTACCAAAGAAGCATCACATGTGATGTCCATGCCCGTGAAACCTGCCTCTAAACCTGCACTGATTTATTGATTTAAATCAGAGTATTTGATCAGCACTAAATAAAATTTTATGAAACAGTTATCTTTGATTTTCAAGGCTGCATTTCCCCTTTTGAGATGTGAATTACAACTTGAAAGATTTCCCAATAGTGCCTCCTGCCTGGCAGTGCTTTCTACAGTATCTTCATAGTGAGGTGGGGGGTGGTGGATACATGCTGGAATCAGGGCTGCTGCCTCTGGAAGCAGAACAGCGTTGGGTGCTGCCAAGGTGGGCAGATTTGTAGGCCAGCCTTTCACTATTACACCAACCCAATAGTGTACTGAGTTTAGACATCACCCTTCCACCCATCCTCCCACCTCCCTCCATGCCCTATGTGCTCCTATAACTTCCCATGCCCATTTACCTACTTATCCACAATGGGCAGAACTGATAAATGTTAACACCAATGCCAGTATATGATGGAGAAATAATGCAGCAGCTTAGCTTTTACCTTCAGCAAGTTTATTCTACATATAGCTTAGTAAAGATAAACTCCTTAAGGCTCCCCCGAAATGAACTGTTTATATTCTTTTGGAGGTTGAGCCAATAATCACTACCTGTCCTTAATAAGGATTAACAATGTAATTGCCAAAGTATGTATTTATGATACTTTGGCAATGAGCATTATAATAATAACATTGCAAAGTCTTTGGGATGCTCATGAAACATTAATAGCCATTCCAACTCCACCTGAAAACACTTTAATTCTCTTTAATGGTCATAAAACTGTGAAAACAAACATCATACAAAAACCACTTCAACAATATAATTCTCTTACGATCTCATAAAACTGTCTATCAGAAAACCCACAGTCCTTCTGACAGTTGTATCAATAGTCCTTGTCAAGCTGAATCCACTGGTAGGGCTTTGTGTTAGTCAAGCATTTACAAAAAGATTCTACTGTACAGCCCTGTAACAAATGCCTCCAGAGCTGAATATATTAAAACCTTTGAAGTAGTGTAACAGATATATGGGCAGTCACTCAATGTAAATATCAAAGCAGAGGGACTGATTGAATTTCAATGCTACTGAGTGCAAAAGAGTACTTTCTTTACTAAACATAACCATCAAAAGATTCCCATCAAAAGCTATAGAACAGGCTTCCCTATGCTTCATGGCCCCTCTGACCTGATGAGGTTCGCATCAAGCTTCAGAAACCCATCTGTCCGAACTCCATTAGAACATACTGAATGAGGAATTGTAGCAACAATCAATATGGAATCAAATGCAGATTGACTGGCTTGTGGTCACCTTCAGAAATTTAGCTTAGAAAGGAATATTCTTCAAATGTGCAACATAGTGTAAGTAGTAAACTCAATACCTCTAGTGTGCAAACGCTAGTTCTGTTACCCAGATCTAGTGATCTGTTGCACAGCCTCCTCAAGGGTGCAACATGTGCTTAGGCAAACTTCTTTTAAGGAATGCACACAGAAGCATGTTCCAGATGTACACATTTTGAGGTGTTTGGATTCTTGTCTTGCTGATAAAGGTGCAATCCTCCATGGGACATTTAACTTCCCAAGAGAAAGACAAAAGATGGTTGATATACTGACACAATTGAACAAGTGGCAGGCAAATAGTATGTTCTGAAAATACCAACACAAGCCAATAACACTGTCCAGAATGATGAATAATGATTATGAGTTAGTGCCATATGTCAAATTATCCACCCCCCTTGTCCAATTATTCTTCTTGCTATTTTCCCATCCAAAATACCTCTATCATTTATAAAAGTTAAACAGCATGAATGTTTTCAAATGTTAGGAACTTAGCTATTTCCTTTTGAACATGATTTTGAAACACAAGCACTGACAATTTGATAGGTTGAACGTGCCGTCCAGCACTGCTGCTTCACAGTGCCAGCGACCTGAGTTCTATTCCCAGCTTGGGTCACCATCTGTGTGAAATCTGAATATTCTCCCCATGTCTGCATGGATTTCCTCCAGGTACTCCAGTTTCCTCCCACAGTCCAAAGGTGTGTTGGTTAGATGCATTGTAAGAAGTCTGACAACAGCAATTTTAAATCCAACCGATTTATTTGATAGTAAACTTGCTAGCTTTCAGCCTTTGTGCCTTCATCAGGCGAAACAAAGGCACAAAGGCCGAAAGCTAGCAAGTTTACTATCAAATAAATCGGTTGGATTTAAAATTGCTGTTGTCAGACGTCTTACTGAGTTTACCCTAGTCCAACGCCGGCATCTCTACATCATGGTTAGATACATTGGCCATGTTAAATTCTCTCTCAGTGTACCTGAACAGACGCCGATCTGTGGCGACCAAGGGATTTTCACAGTAACTTCATTGCAGTGTTAAGCCTTAAGCCTTACTTGTGATACAAATAAATAAAAAAAAAACACTGTTATTGTTGATCCCAGTTTAGTCTTCCTTATCTTGAATCTAAGAAATTTTATATTCAGTATAAAACATGATAGGTTTCAAACTTATTGAAACCCTTATATGAAACAAAATGGTGTGGATGATTGAAATTTAAAAAAAGCTTACATCTAAATAGTGCTTTTAACAATTGGAAATCTCAGAATGTATTGCATGAATATATTGAAGCACAGTCACTGTTATAATGTAGGAAATGCAACAGCAAATATGTCCACAGTAAACTCCTGGGGCTAGGCTTTAGTGAGGAGATTGGAAGGGGGGGGAGGAGGGGTGGGGGTTATGGGTGGAGAGTTGCACATTGCTTAACATCTCAGGAGTCAAGCTGGGCTAAAATCCAGCCTTAGAAACAGCAATGTGATAGTCACCAAATGTTTTAATTTAGCAATGTTGACTGAAGGATAAATATTGACCAGGTTAGTATGGATAAGTCCCTTCTTTTGCTTCTAAACATTGCTGTGGATTCTTTTACATTCATTAAATGGACAGAATCTCATGACTCAGAAGCAAGCATGCTTGAGCTATGGCTGAAATAGAAGCAGAAGGTGCTGCCCTTACTCAGCAATCATGATATAGAGATGCTGGCGTTGGACTGGGATAAACACAGTAAAAGTCTCACAATGCTAGATTAAAGTCCAACTTTGGATTTTAACCTGATGTTGTGAGACCTCTTACTGTGCTTACTCAGCAGGTCAGGCAACAGCTGAAGAGGGAGAAACAGTTAATGTGTGGATTCTCAGCATAGCAGAGCTGAACAGAGCAGGCGGGAAACCAGCTAGGTTTGAAATGAGAATTGATGTGTCTCTTCAACCCAGCTGGAGCATTAGCATTCCCGCTTCCCGGTTTCTCATCCAATCAGAGAGTGAATGGGCTGACGGTCCAAGTCAATCACCATACATGTTCATGGCTTCAATGCAGGAATGGATTGTTTCATATCTAACTTTGACAATGGCACTTAACTAAGAGGCCCAGTACATTTTGTGAATGAGAAGTTACCAAGGGGCAACATCTAGAATAACGATGGAATAACACTATTATGAATGGATTTCTGTATGGGGAATTGAGAGATAATCAACTTTGGGTTTGAACAAAACAGAATTTCAAGCTAAAGGTATGTCCATCCTCTGCCTGTATCGCTGTGCACAGGGCGTTGAATTCTCTGAGCTGTGTCTTTGTGCACAAACCTCGCTGTCATAGAGACTGGCATATTCCTGAGGAGAAGGCAACTGGTGCCAATGTTGCTGCTCCTCTTGTTTCTCACTGAAGGTCCCATGATACAGGAGGGAAGTGTGGATCAAGTCGAGTGCATTGCAGGTGAACTAACTTTCAAGAAGTTGGAAATCATCTGTCAAGAACACAAGTACTGTGAACCTCTAGACATGACTGTAGCTTCACTCTTTGAAAGCTAACCTGGGGCTGGGATCATTAGCCCCCAACAACCACAACTATCTTTCATTGTGCCACACTGTGATATTGAGCAGTGAGCGCTTTCCCTCTGATTCACAGTGGCAGTTTGGCTAGGGCTGTCAGATGCCACAATCGATCGAAGGCTGCCTTGATGTCGAGGGCAGTCACTCAATCTCGCCTCATCTCTTGAGCTCAGCTCTTTTGACTCTGTTTGGACCAAGGCTGCAATGAGATCAGGAGCTGAGTAGACTGGCAGAACCCAAATTGACCCTCAGTGTGGAGGCAATTGCTGTGGAAGTGCAGCTTGATAGCACTGTTTACAACACATTGTAGCAAAGAAAGCACATGGCATGTTTGCCTTCATCAGACGAGCCATCGAATATAAAAGTCGGCAAATTATATTACAGTTACATAAAGTTGGTTCGGCCACATTTGGAATACTGTGTCCAGTTTTGGTCACCACACTACCAGAAGGATTTAGAGAGAGTACAGAAAAGGTTTATCAGGATGTTACCCAGTATTAGCTATGAAAAGAGATTGAATAAACAGGAATGTTGTCCCGGGAAAGACTAAGGCTAAGGGGCATCCTGATAGAAATTTATAAAATTATGAGGGGGGTATGGATAGGGTGAACAGTTGAAAACCTTTTCCCAGCAAAGAAATTACAAATACAAGGGGTAAAAGTTCAAGGTAAGTGAGAGAAAGATTCAGTGGAGATGTATGGGGTAAGTTTTATACACACAGCGTGGTGAGGGCATGGAATGCTCTACCAAGTGAGATGGTTGAGGCAAACACATTAGCAACATTTAAAATTTATCTGGATAGATAGATCTGGATAAACACATGAACAGATGGGGAATAGACGGATATAGATAGCACAACATAATCAGTGTCGGCTTGGAAGGCCTGTTTCTGTACTGTTCTTTGTTCTTTGTTGTTTTTTGTATTTTCCTCAACTGGCTGATCATTGAGAGTTGAATAAGGAAATAGCAATTGGCTGGTTTGGATTTGCCAATTCTTTTTTTGGACATTGTTGGAGAGATACCAGTCCTCTAGCCAGAGTAGCTTAGCTAAGCATATGGTTCCTTTCGACACATAGTACCGCTGCTGGAATGTTGTCAGAGTCCATAATCCATACAGTAAACTGCAATTCAACTCATTTCTTGATGGTCAGGAGGAGTGAATAGAATTGTCTAAGGATTGGCACCTGCAATATTGGGACCTGAGGAGGGGGCCAAGGTAGACCATTCATTCAACACTTCTGGCTGAAGAGGGTTAAATATCTGAATAGAGCTAAATATTTTCCTGTTAATTTCCTACTGCATTGGCAAAGCAGCCAGCATAATTAAGGACCCCACGCACCTCTGACATTTTCTTTTCCACCTTCTCCTGTCGGGAAAAGAATACAAAAGTCTGAAGACACCTTCCAACCAATCCAAGAACAGCTTCTTCCCTGCTGCCATCAGACTTTTGAACAGACCTACTTCAAATTAAGTTGATCTTTCTCTACACCCTAGCTATGACTGTAACAATACATTTTGCACTCTCTCCTTTCCTTCTGTATGATCTATGCCTTGTCTGTGCAGCAGGCAATAAATAACACTTTTCACTATACACTAATATCTGTGACAATCATAAATCAAATCAAATCAAATCAAAATTTATTCCAACACCAATTCTCTTCCAGACATAGTAATACACTAAGAGAGACTTTCATTTATTTCCATAGCTAGTAATTCCTGGAACATGTCACTAGCCTGTCACCAGACATTTACAACTTGAGGTTGCCACTCTTTGTCAAGCGTGGTTGACCATGAGTCCTCCCGCTCTTACGCCAACCATTGGTGTGTTTGGAAGAATTTAAAAGAATGTTAACCTGTTTGATCAGTGGGATTCGAGCCAGAGCTTCTAGCCTGAATTTTACCACCCGCCCTGAAATCAGAGTGGGCGCAGCTCATAGAACGGATTCTCTGTTTGACTCGGGTGGGATTTTACAAGCTTTGCCTGAGCGAGGTGATAAAATACCGGTCTCTGACTCAGAGGCTGGGACTCTACCCACCATGCCACAAGGCCTTATCATTTATTCCAACCAGCTGTCCTTTAATTCAATTCATTTTCATATACCCTAGGGCTTGAATCATGTTCAATCATTTTTTAAATGCTAAACAGCTTGAATGGCATTCAATGTGTAATCCTTAACAGCATGGGCAGTAACACCAAATATGATCACCCACAGCTAAATCCATGCTTACTGTCACCCATTAACTGATGCTCTCAAGACGATCTCTTTAATGTCATTTAGAAATGTCTCAAGCACATTTTTCAGGAATTGATGTACATCATGTGTAATAAGCCCCGGCCTATTGTTGCTTTCCAATCCTCTGCAATTAGTCCAGAGTGCAGTGAATATCAGAAGGCATCTATAAGTGGTTTTACAATCACCTGTTTAAACTCTGGGGTGAATCTGGTCAGGGTCTGTAAGAAACAGCCGTCTATAATAAAACAGAAATAAGCCAATCCACTACAAGTCTTTGACTACAGGAGCCTTCAGCACAGGATAAGACCTCCATGTCTTGTATGAATAAAAGGCACAGCACGTCCAAATTACCCATTGCGTGTAAAGCACTTTGGCAAGGGGATAAAACACTCTAACTAGTTTACTTTGCTATCTTTTAAGCCTAGTGTCTGTAGCAAGTGACAATGGCCAGCACTTAAGAAACAATTTCTCAGCTCATAGATCTTTCTCCAGGAGGATGTATTTTCCTTAGATACAGATATGCAAATGCAAAGCCAACTGTCGTTCCAGAGCCAGAGTTAACTGTGAGAATCTGTAACTTATTCATTGGTTGTTATCTTATAATTTATTCAGGGCTTTAATTGCTCCCAGCAACTATCAAAGTCAAATATGTGAAGCTGTCACATTTTTCCATGTGATGCTACGTTTATGGCGCCTAATTAACAAAAAGGAACTAAAATTAAAAACTCCTTTGTTGGCTAAAAGTGAGACCATGAAGCATAGACCAGGTTATTCATAGAATCCCTGCAGTGCAGAAGGAGGTCATTTAGCCCACTGAGTCTGCACCAACTCTCCAATAGAGTATCCCGATAGCCCTGTATATTTACCCCATTAACCGACCTAACCTACCCATCTTGGGACACTAAGAGGCAATTTAGCATGGCCAATGCAGCTAACAAGCATGCCTTTCAGTTTGTGAGGGGAATCCGCAGCACTCAGAGGAAACTCACACAGACACAGGGAGAATAGAACAAAGAACAAAGAACAAAGAGCAAAACAGCACAGGAAACAGGCCCTTAGGCCCAACGAGCCCGCGCCGCCACCTCGATGTTCCCACTTCTACACGCGATCCCTGTCCATGTTTATAGATCTATGGATTAAAAACCAAATTTGAGACAAATTTATTGAAACAAATTGAGAGAATGTGCAGACTCTGTACAATCAGTGATCCAAACCAAGAATTGCACCTGGGTGTCTGGTGCTGTGAGGCACAGTGCTCATTGCTGTGCCACTGTGCCACACTTAATGCCTCACTGACACCCAGGAAATAATGGAAATGATTTCAGCCCGACTTACACAGCAGTTATAGTCAAGCAGATAATTTAACAGAATAGAGTTTTGCTTATTTAGCCACTTGGAACACAAGCTTTTTCTGGCGAATTGGTGCAACGACAATAATCTCTCCTTCGATAAAATGAAGGAGATAGTCATTGACTATCGCAATAATGAAGCACTAAAAAGAAGTGCTCCTTTTAAAGTTCACTTTCAGTCAAAAAAAACAAGGATAGCTGTGCTGATACATGGATTTGGGCCTGTGTCTGTGGGAGTTTGCGCATTCTCCCCGTGCTTGCGTGGGTTTCCTCCCACATCCCAAAGATGTGCTCTTAGGCTGATTGGCAGAACAAATTCTCCCTAAATTGTCTCAAATTTAGTTTCAATGCATAGATCTATAAACATAGACAGGGATCACAGGTAGAAGTGGGAACATCGAGGTGGCTGCGCGGGCTCATTGGGCCGAACGGCCTGTTTCCCCTGCTGTTTTGTTCTTTGTTCTTTGATATCAAACCAAGTGGCAATTGAACATCAGTCGAACTGGGTAACAGCAAATTGTGGGCATTATGGGTGGTCTGTTCGAACCTGATTACCAATGCATAATTAACTGTGACAGCTGATTGTACCTGTTTACCCTACCCTGCAGGAATCACTCACCTCACATAGGAAGCTGAGCTTGTTGCATAGGTTCTCATGCAGAGAAGGATGCTACTCTGAAATGTGACACATCTGCACCAGCTGTGATTTGGTATGCCTTGCAAAGAAGAGTCACCTTTTTAAGCATGGGGTAGCCTCACTTGCACGGCAGAGATTTGAAGAAGAGGGAAGGATTATAATGAGCCACTTGTTGCCATGAATAAAACAAAAGCAAATGCTGAACATTACTTGCGGGAAGCAGGCAGTATTTTTTGAAGTTTAAGCAGAGAATGCTGGTTAAGCTCAGCAAGTTTGGCAGCATCCACGGACAGATAAGCCTGTATGAAGCTATGAAGAGCTTTGAAGCACTGCAGAAGAGCCATATAGACTCAAAATGTTAACTCGGTTTCTCTCTGCAAAGAAGTTGTCACACCTGCTGAGTTTATTCAACATTTCCTGTTTTATCTCAGGTTTCCAGCTTCTGCAGTATTTTGCTTTTCTTTTCTAAGGTTGTGTCGTCAGTGTCTTAGTTACAGCATGGCTACAATATACCTAACAATAACACATCTGTAATTTATAAATATAAATTAATCTTTAATCAAATTAACCAATAAAATTGCCTTTTGACTCGCATTACCTAGTGGGCTATTAATAGACACATGTTTAGCATTCTCCAAAACCATTTCCTCACTACTTACTTTCCAAGAAGCACTAACTGGCTCTGCCGACTGCCTGAGTGAGTTGATGCAAGGTGATTTCAGTGAGTTGATGCAAAACAGGAGAAAGTGAGTGTGCAACATGACTGGTGTATTTCATAATGTACTTTCTCTGTAATGTGCTTCCTGTTTTCCCAATCTTTATTTTTCTTCTCTACATCAATTAGGAAAAAGTAGGAGTGGCAGGGGGGTGCCCTTGAGGAAAGGGGCAGGTATCCTTATGAAAGAGTGTTAACCACTTTGTAAAGATAGTGTGCATCTTAGGAAAGGTCTGGGAGTGAAGCAGCTTGCTGGAGACACAACATTTGAAGTTAAACCTCATACGCCAAGTTTTTAAGTAGTGATTAATGATAGCATCAGCTTGCTGTAGATTGCAGCATCCGTTTTGGACCAGGACTTATGAAAGGTGACTGAAGGTTGCCTTCTGCTATCTGGTCTAGAAGACTTCTGTGAGCCAGCACAGCGAGTGATAGCTGGCTGTTTGGACACTGGGGCGTCACGGGCAAGCCGAGTTCGCACATGGAAACTTTCCATCAAGGCTCGCTTTAATAAGGAGGCAGTGGCATAGTGGTTTGAGAGACCCTGGGTAATGCTCTGAGGAGCCAAGTTAGAATGGCAAGTGGTAACATTTGAATTTTAAAACATCTAGAATTAAAAGTCTAATAGTAACAGTAAAACCATTACTGTCTAAAAAACCAAAAAAGAGAATGCAGGAAAATCTCTGTAGGTCTGGTAGCATCTGTAAGGAGAGAAAAGAGTTGATGTTTCGAGTTCAGATGACCCTTTGTCAATGCCATTACTGTCAATTATCATAAGAACCCATCCTGTTTACTAGTGCCCAGTAGGGAAGGAAACGTGCTGTCCTTACCTGGTCTGGTCTACATGTGACTCCAGTCCCACAGCAATGTGGCTGACACTTGCATGCCCTCTGAAATGGCCTAGCAAGCTACTGAGTTTAAGGGCAATTAAAGATGAGTAATAAATCCTGGCCTTACCAGTGGCACCCACATCCCTGGAATGAATGAAAAACAAACTGATGAAGACATTTATGTTTTACTAAATTGAGAATGTAAGATTAAATTACATCAAATCACATTTGAATTACAAGTCAGTAGATAACTAAGCATTTTAATTGTCATCCTGCTATCAAGGAGTCAGTTTCCCATTTGTTTTCCCACCAATGACTTAACCGTTTAGTTTTCTTGGAGCCAGGAGTCCAACTCACAACTTTCCGCATAATTCTCCGCACCCGCCTGCTGTCTTTCTTGTCCCAGTCAGCTCCACAAAATCCAGCCTTCTGTCTTTTCTACTTTTTATCTGCTCTAGAGATTCTGAAACCTCTTGCAGCAATCATCTCCATTCCATTCTCATTCTTCTAGTTTAGAAGGCAAAATATATCATTTTATTTGGGGACAATCAGAATTATAACATGCCAAAATTGGAAGAAGCTCATATCACCGTTGAATGTTGCCTAGAGAGGACCTAGTCTAGAAATGGTCCCCAAAACCTACTTATATCTGATGCAGTCACTATCTATTAGTTAAAGGCTTTTTGATTTGATTTGATTTCTCATCATCACATGTATTGGGATACAGTGAAATGTATTGTTTCTTGCATCTAGATAGACAAACCAGACCACTCATACAGTACATGGGAGCAGGAAAGGATAAAGTGTTGCAGTTACAGGTAGGGTGAAGAGTATAGTATATATAGTGTGTGAGAGGACCTTGATGGAGAATTTTCATTTCCAATGTTGCGTTTTGAGCAAACAGCCTTGCCACAGGTGGTATGCTTTAATAACAAATATTGCTATATGTCTTTTAATGCAGTAAAACATTCCAAGTGTTTCACACAAGCAAAGATTTTAAATACAGATACCTAAGGTGAATGTAAAAGGAGTTACTGTAATAAGTCCTCGGAAGTAGAAGTCCCTTCGCCAAAATCCCTTTATTTACAAGTCTGACAACAGCGTACAGAGTGCTTTCAGTTAGCAGCCTAGGCTAGGAGTGCCAGAGGAACTGACATGCCTACTTAAATACAAAGCAAAGAGGCTCCCTGATTGGCCCGTCAATTCGACCAGAGTTCATATTCTAATAGGCCCACCTCCATTGCCTGATTAAAGTCATTAACAGTTACAAAATGCTTGGACAAAGAGTGTTGTTTAGCACTGGTCTTGGAGGAGGAGAGAATGTAGACAAGAAACCTTGGGAGTCATCAGCACACATATACAAGGTATGAACTATGTGTGGATTCTGTTCTTGAATCTTTCTGTTCTTTGGGTTAGGAATTGGCTAGCAGATAGAAGACAGAGGGTGGTGGTTGATGGGAGATATTCATCTTGGAGTTCGGTGACAAGTGGTGTACCTCAAGGGTCTGTTTTGGGGCCCCTGCTGTTTGTAATTTTTATAAATGATCTGGATGACGGTATTGAAGGATGGATTAGTAAATTTGCAGATGACACTAAAGTCGGTGGAGTGGTAGATAGTGAAGAGGGGTGTTATAGTTTGCAGAGAGACTTGGACAAGTTGCAGAGCTGGGCCGAGAGGTGGCAAATGGAGTTTAATGTGGAAAAGTGTGAGGTAATGCACTTTGGCAGGAATAATAAATGTGTAGAGTATAGGGCAAATGGTAGGATTCTTAGCAGTCTAGATGAACAGAGGGATCTTGGTGTGTATGTGCATAGATCCCTGAAAGTAGGCAGTCAAGTCGAGAAGGTTGTTAAGAAGGCATATGGAGTCTTGGCTTTTATTGGTAGGGGGATTGAATTTCGGAGCCGCAACGTCATGTTGCAACTGTACAAAACTCTAGTGCGGCCGCACTTGGAGTATTGTGTGCAGTTCTGGTCCCCACATTATAAGAAAGATGTGGAGGCATTGGAGAGGGTACAGAGGAGGTTTACCAGGATGTTGCCTGGTATGGAGGGCAGGTCTTATGAAGAGAGGCTGAGGATTTGAGGTTGTTTTCGTTAGAAAGGAGGCGGCTAAGAGGGGACCTAATCGAAACATATAAGATGATTAGAGGTTTAGATAGGGTGGACAGTGATAGCCTTTTTCCTAGGATGGAGAAAGCTAGCACGAGGGGACACAGCTTTAAATTAAGGGGTGATAGTTATAGGACGGATATCAGAGGTAGGTTCTTTACCCAAAGGGTGGTTCGGGAGTGGAATGCCCTGCCTGCAGCAGTTGTAGATGCGCCAAGTTTGGTGGCGTTTAAGAGGTTAGTTGATAAGTACATGGAAGAGAAGGGAATGGTTTAGTTTGGAGGGGCATTGCTTTTTATATTGGTCGGTGCAACATCGAAGGCCGAAGGGCCTGTTCTGTGCTGTAATGTTCTATGTTCTATGAGTTGCAGCTTGTAGAAGAGGAAGGAGAGAGAGTTGAAGATTGATATTCAGAGGATTCAGAGATAACAGTGCAGCAGCTCAGAAGAAAAGCCATTGCTAGTGATAAGAAAGAATGGAACCATGGGGTTCCACTGAGCAGGAGATCAACTATTATCAGAGGCTGCAGTGAAGTTGGGAAGGATGGGGAAAGATAATGCATCTGGTTCACAGTTACCAAGTCAAGACATCTCTGAGTGTGTTCAAAGCCATTTCATTGCTTCATTCAAGTGGGAAGGTAGGCATGGGCCCAGCAATTTGAGTAGCACAGCATATCTTTAATGCTTGGACAATGTTCTTCTCAGTTTCTGATTGCCGATTAGAGTGAACAAGAGTCTATAGTTAGTAACATAAAGTCAGAAAATAACTCAGGGAAAATCAATGAAAATAAAAACTGGGCAGTTTCTATAATGACTGGCTGATCTGTAATGCTGCCTTTCACACAATGGCAGCAAGTTATAAATCTACCGCATAGTTACAAAACGTGATGGTTGGTTAAAGTTTACAGCTGAACTATTGAGAAGAGTTATTGATTTATGACTAAACAGCTCTCTGGTGAAAAATGTAATTCTCCTTTACATTAAGGATGGTGATTCTGTTTGAGAGTTATAGTGTACAAGACCTTTTATCCTGACAACTTGTGGTGTTTTCCACAATTAAGCATCCTCGCAGGTTAGAGATAAGGCCAGTAGCATTATAAACTTGAATTCATATCTAATGCTGGTGCCTCAGTTTAAAGATGCTTGGTACAACATTTACTTTATGGCCATTTATTGGCCTTCATAGTTTATTTTATTCTGGTTTAAAAATTGTCTGCAGTAATTTTGCCAATCGGCTTGCTGTAAATTATCCAATACTTATTGCATACTTATCCAAATTCAATGTCCCACATAAAGTTTTGAAATAAATGTGTTACATTAAAAAGCTCTGCTGCTTCATTGTTGCTTCAGCAATTTAAAATTCTGCCATTGGTCAGCTTTATGTCATCTTGTTTTTTTTGGGGATTAATTTATTTTTCTGCAGCTGTAAATAACCATGTTCACTCTGCACGATTTTCAAACATAAATGGCCATTAACTGTTGTGGCAGACCCATGAAGAGCATTCCCAGGTGGCACAGTGGCTCAAAAATTTAAAGTTTATTTATTAGTCACAAATAGGCTTACATTAACATGGCAATGAAGTTATTGTGCAATTCCCCTAGTTGCCACAGTCGAGCACTTATTTGGGTCAATGCACTTAAACAGCGCATTGACTCACATTAAACAGAATGTGGGAGGAAACCAGAGCACCTGCAGGAGGCCCAAACAGACAGAGGGAGAACATGCAAACTCCACACAGATTGTGACCCAAGCTGGGAATCAAACCTGGGTCCTTCGTGTTGTGAAACAGCAATGTTAACTAACCACTGCGTTACCGTGTTGCCCCAGAACTAATTGTGTTTAACACTGCTGCCTCCTAGTGCCAGGTTCCTGGCTTGGGTAACTGTGTGGAGTCTGCATGTTGTTTGCATAGGTTCTTGCAGTGCTCCAATTTCCTCCCACAGTCTGGTTAGGTGCATTGGCCATGCTAAATTCTCCCTCAGGGTACCCAAACAGATGCCGGAATGTGGTGACTAGGGGATTTTCACAATAACTTCATTGCAGTGTCAATATAAGCCTACTTGTGACTAATAAATAAACTTTAAAAACGTTGTATGACTTTGTCTTTCCTATTAAATGCTGACAATGTTTGCCCAGAAAGTTGTTGGAAGTGTTAGAGGGAAATAATGTGATGCCCTTGACAGAGCATTTCAGATCATTTGGGATCTAAATGATCAGGGAAAGCAACTAGATTGAAGGATTCTGGGATGAACACCACAAAGTTTAAGAAGAAAGTACAAAGTCAAAAGGTAAGTTCAATGTCAGATCAATTACAGAAATAATGAGGAAACGATTGGATTAATAAAGAGATATAAAGGAGCCCATTGAGAGTAGAATTTTCCAGCCTTTCCCGCCGGCAGATTCTTCCAGACCCGCCGAAGTCAACACCTGCCACGGATTCCCTGACGGCAGCCCAGGAAAGGAATGGAAATCCCCATCAACCAGGCTGGGATCAGAAGATCTCACTGGCAGCTGAAGGTGAATCTTCTCCGACACAGGAAAACCCACCAAGGCAGGACTGGAGAATTCCTTCTGAAATTTCTTTAAATTTTAAAACCAGCCTCCAACAATGAAACATCCACACTAGTAATTGTTTGATTTGATCTGATTACTGTCACAAGCATTGGTATACGGTGAAAAGATAAAGCATACTGTTATACAGAAGGAAAGGAGAGAATGCAGAATGTGGTGTTACAGTCATAGCTAGGGTGTAGAAAAAGATCAACCTAATATAAGGTAGGTCCATTCACAAGTCTATTGGCAGCAGAGAAGAAGTTATTCTTGTGTCGGTTGGTACTTTACCCCAGACTTTTGTATCTTTTTCCGAATGGAAGAAGGTGGAAGAGAGAATCGCCGGGCTGTGTTGGGATCCTTGATTATGCTGGCTGCTTTGTCGAGACAGCAGGAAGAGTAGACAGAGTCAATGGATGGGATTTTCATATTATTAAGAGCATATTTGGACTGAAATGGATAAGATTTAAAGTTTTATGGCCAGTGGATTTTGTAGCTACCATACAAATACAAGAAACTGATGTTGATCCATGCACTTAAATGATGAGGTAGCTAGCAGAATATAATTCCAATAATGGTGAAGAGGAGTAACTCTGATAGAATCATTTCAAATAACCAAGCTTAATCACACATCTTCCTTCATCCTTGGCCTTTGTACATCAGTAATGTGAGTCCCTTAGCTTCATCGATTTGAGATAAAGATTGTGGTCCTGTGAAATGTAGCCAAGTAAAGTCACAGGGGCCAGTGCCATTGTTGGGCAGGTACTTAGCTTCCTGTATATGAAGATAATTGACCATTGTAATGATTGGGGTTCACAATAGTGTTTGAAAATCCAGAATAATGAGGCTAAACGTTGAAGCCATTGTACTTTCTTCTTTAGAACTCTAATTAAACAATGGTTAAAGAGAAAGGTTGTTGCCCAATCCATCACGCAAACCAACCTCCCATCCATTGATTCTGTCAACACTTCCAGCTGCCTCAGAAAAGCAGCCAGCATAATTAAGGACCCCATGCACCCTGGACATTCTCTTTTCCACTTTTTCCCATAGGGAAGAGATACAAAGTCTGGGGTCACGTACCAACCGACCAAGAACAGCTCCTTCCCTGCTGCCATTAGATTTTTGAATGGACTTACCTCGCACTAAGTTGATGCTTCTCCACACAGTAGCTATAACTATAACAATACATTCTGCACCCTCTCCTTTCCTTCTCTTTGAATTGTATGCTTTGTCTGTACAGTGCGCAAGAAACAGTACTTTTCACTGTATACTAATACACGTGACAATAATCAATCAAATCAAATCAAAAATATTTAATACATTGGAGCCTGTGTGGCTTCTGGCAATGTCAATATTTCCCACACTGTCCTTCGCTGCCCATTACAGACTCAGTGTGATTTGTGATCACACATATCATAGCCATCAAATAGCATTGAGTACAGGAGTTCCTCACTACCATTGGCCTCAGTAACTTTGCAGACAGTGTTGGGGTGCTGCCAAAGAGGGGTATTTTTTAACCTAAAACTCAGCTCTTTCATAATAAAACAAAAGAATGCTTTAAAAGAAAAATCAGCATACTGAATCCTGCTGTTTTTCTTCTATTTGCCGACATTTTAGTGTTATATTGTTATTTCTTGGGTGAGTCACTTTCCTGCCTAACGTGATGGTGGGAATCCTGTCAGTGTGGATTGATAAACTGAAGGGGAAGTAATGCTGTGTCGACATTTTAGTGTTATATTGTTATTTCTTGGGTGAGTCACTTTCCTGCCTAACATGATGGTGGGAATCCTGTCAGTGTGATTTGATAAACTGAAGGGGAAGTAATGCTGTGTGGGGGAGGTTGGAAAGCTGTCACTCAAGAGGTTTCATTAATTGCACTCCAGTGTTTCATCCCCTCTTAGACAGTGAGGAGACTGTTCGCACTTACATTCTCTCATATGAAGTCTTCAACCTGGGACATTGCTTTCAGTACATTAGTTCACAGTCAGTGTTATGGTGTCAGAACCCTTGTGAAGGAAAATTACAGCCCAATAAATGGTGTTTCTGAAGCACTGGGACTAGAAGCTGTGAACATAGGCACTGTGTGGGAGATTTGCGAGCAGAATTTGATTAATGATGCTACTAATAAAAGTAATTCCTGTTCGTACGTTTTGCTTTAACAGCTTTGTTGCTGGGAATTGCTACTCTTTGTAGTGGAAAGGTTGGGGATTTCAAATAGGCTGTTGATGATTGTATCTTATTATTCTAAGACTGTCCTCAGTCAAATAGTGAACAACCAACTCAGTAGTGTTCCAATTTACTCTGAATCACCGGGTAAAACAGCACTTGTTGTGAAGTGACTCCTTTCAGTACTGGCACAGGGATTCAGAATGGAACTGAAGATATTTTATTTTAGAAATTAAAAGTTACAGATGTAAATTTGGCAATGTAACCGAGCGTGCCTGGAGTCTGGCACATCCCTTATGACTTTTCCTCAAAGTTAACGATTACAAACAGAAATGAGGTGGCAAACAAATACTGTAGATTTAAATTCCAAAAATGTATAAATCCAAGTAATACCACATAGTGGAGCAAGGCCAGAGTTTCTGCAGCTCATGTGGTAGATTGAAACCAGGGATGCAATAACTCAGTGTTAGATGGCACAGCTGTTAGCATTGCTGCCTCAAAGGGCCAATGACCTGGGTTTGATTCCCAGCTTGGGTAACTGTCTGTATGGCGTCTACACATTCTCCCTGTGTCTCTGTGCGTTTGCTCTGATTTCCTCCCACTGTCTGAAAGACGTGTTGGTTAGGTGCATTGGCCATGTTAATGTAAGCCTACTTGTAACACTAATAAATAAACTGAAAAAAATCATCAGCTCTTTTGCTAATGAGGTTCATTTCCAATCACTTACTAACTCTGGCAAGGTCACAGCTGGAGGGTATCATTGGGTACAATCCTAGTGTAGCAAATGTGATGAGAATTCCAAGCTAAAAACTATGTATCAACTAGACAGAACAATGCTTTGGGGTTCCAGTATGATATATTAGTATAGTAGTATACTTGGTGCTAATTATTTTGAAAAATAATTATAGCTCTGAATTATATGATATTGCAACATACAAATTCAACATGTTGGTGCACATTTTGTTCTCACACACTTGAATAACAGCATTAACTTGTGAAGAAAGAAATGTCATATAGTACAAATATATAGGTATTAATATTGCAAACAATTCATCTTGTACTGAATTGGCAATTTCTTTTAACAATGAAATTGTTCCCAAACCCTTGCTTTCATCCTTTAAGGGGTGTTTCTTAATACTGTCCAACAAGCTTTTGGTCATTTGATCTAATATTTCCTTGTGTAACTTGCTGTCATTTTATTGGTGGCTGTGCAAATGTTTTATTACATTAAAGTTACTGTTGTACAATCATAAAACCATAAAATCCAGTGCAGAAGGAAACCATTTGGCCCAATGAGTACACTGATCCATTTTTAAAATTTTAGCCAGGCCCTTTCTCCATCACCCCATATAGTTAACCCACAAATCTCCCATGGTGGCACAATGCTTAATGAAGCTGCCTTATTGTGCCAGGGACCCAGGTTCAATTCCTGACTGGGTCACTATCAATGAGGAGTCATGTTCTCCCCATGTCTGTGTCAGTTTCCTTTGGGTGCTCCAGTTTCTTCCCATAGTCTGAAAGGCATGCTGGTTAGGTGCATTGACCATGTTAAATTCTCCTTCAGTGTACCCAAACAGGTACTGGAGTGTGGTGACTAGGGGATTTTCACTGTAACTTCTTTGCAGTGTTAATGTAAGCCTACTTGTGACTACTAAGTAAACTTAAGCTTAACCAACAACTCTTGGGACATTAGGGTCAATTTAGCATGGCCAATCTACCTAACCTGCATATCTTTGGTGTTTGGGAGAAACACATGCAGACATGGGGAGAATGCGCAGACTCCACACAGGCAATGACCCAAGGCCGGAAGAAAATCCGGGTCCCTGGACACTTTGAGGCAGCAGTGATAACCACCATGCTGTAAATACATTTGTATTTGGATAAATGGTAGGTCTTTTCATTTATGTGAGGGGGTAATATTTCCTGTAAAAGCTACTTACAAACACCCTCATTTCAGACAGCTAGAATGATCTGGAAGCTAAAAGTAAAGCTTATTTATTATTGTGACAAGTACGCTTACAGTAACACTTCATTGAAGTATTGTGAAAATCTCCTAGTCGCCACACTCCGGTGCCTGTTCGAGTACACTGAGAGAAAATTTAATCTGGCCAATGCACCTAACCAGCCCATCTTCCGGACTGTGGAATGAAATTGAAGCACCCAGAGGAAATCCACATAGACACAGGGAGGACGTGCAAACTCCACACAGATGGTGACCCAGGCTGGGAATTGAACCCAGGTCCCTGGCACCGTGAGGCACCGCGACTAACCGCTGTGCCACCATGCTGCCCCTTCTGCATTGGCCATCTTCGTAAATAGAGTTTGGCTTCATATCAGCCCAACACATAAAAAACTGTGGCCCTGATGGAGTAGCTGAACTTTTGTATTCAGTTTTTCTAAAGCAAAATGTTTTTAATTGTCAGGCTATTGTCATTAAAATTGTAACAGCAATAATTCAACAGCCATAAAGTAGCGGCAAAAGTTGCTGCTCCATAAAGGGTAATAATCATATTTTCAGCCAAGTGATATTTCAGCTTTGCAGAATCCAGAAAGCTGTTTGAATACAAACAGAATTATCCGTAATAAATATATAAACGTTCCTTTTTCTTTGTACAGAAAAGCTCAGTCTGAAAATTAAAATGAGCTTTAACGTGTAAAACTAAAAACATAGACACAATTAAAATAATGTGATGAGGTGCAAATGAAAATGATAAAATAATATCATAAAATGCTAATGAATTGGGCGTGATTTCAAGCTATAAAAACGATTGTTGTGCACTGAGAAACATTCAGCGATGATCCCAGTTTATTGAAGTACCATTCATTCTCTGCTTTTATTAATGTCAAGTTGGGTTCTAGTGGACTAAAATTAATGCTGAGTGCCACTTGTCATACTTGGGTAAAAACTACTTGACTTAATTTGATTTTGACGTGCCTATCGCGCACCTAAACATCTGCTGAATAAGGAGTCACTTCATTTTCAGGCAGATCTGTCTGAAGCTTGATGTGCTAAGTAAAAAGTGGATTATGTACTCATCAGTGTAGGTGGAAGCTACAATGAAGCAAATCAGAAGCAACAGATATTGATCGCAAGGGGCCACAGGAGGGTTGTTAATGCTGACAGAAAACACACAGATGTAGTTAGGTAATCGCAAATCTGGCTGCTTCTCGGATATGCCCATGTAAAGCCTAAGCACGTAGCTCAACTAAAGTAGCTTTAATGTAGCCACTGCTTAACTCACTTCCAATCTTTTAAGATTCAGCACTAACCATAAGACGTAAGAGCAGAGGTAGGCCACTCAGCCCATCGAGCCTGGTTTGCCATTTAATGAGATCATGACTGATCTGAAATGATAATCCTCAACTCTACTTTCCTGCCTTATCCCCGTAACCAGCCACGGTGGCACAGTGATTAGCGCTGCTGCCTCACAGAGCCAGGGACAGAGGGTCAGTTCCTGGCTTGGGTCACTGCCTGTGCAGAGTCTGCACATTCTCCCTGTGTCTGCATGAATTTCCTCCCACACTCCAAAGGTGTGAGATTAGGTGAATTGGCCATGGTAAGTTGCCCCTCAGTGTGAGGGGGACTAACAGAGGTTATGGGAAAAGGGCTTGAATGGGATTGTTGTTGGTGCAGGCTCAATGGGCTGGGTGGCCTCCTTCTGCACTATTGGGATTATATGAACCCTTGATTCCTTTACTGATTAAAAATCTGTTTATCTCAGCCTTGAACATACTTAATGAACTGGCTTCTACAGCCCTCTGTAGTAAAGAATTCCACAGATTCACTACATCCTGAGAAAAGAAATTCCTTCTCATATCTATTTTAAATTGACAATCCCTTACCCTAAGATTATGGACAACTCTTTACTCTGAGAAAATGGGCAATCTCTTACTCTGGGATAATGGGTGACCCCTTACTTTGAGATAATGGGTAACCCCTTGCTTTAAGATAATGAGTGACTCCTTACTCTGGGATAATGGGTGACTCCTTATTCTGAGATAATGGGTGACTCTTTACTCTGGGATAATGGGTGACTCCTTACTCTGAGATAATGGGTGACTCTTTACTCTGAGATTATGCCCCCTGGTCTGGGATGCAGGTTCTATCAAAACTGCGTTTTGGGTAACTTGCCTAAGACTAAAAGAAAAAGATTAGAAATACTCACTTTCAAGAATGATCAGAATTGTGGATGAAACAAAGAGATTTTTTGACAAGGGCACATCAATTCTTCTTCTTAAAGCAAAAAATCAATAATTTTCTGTATTAGTCTTCTGGTGTGTAATACAAAATCAAAGGAAAAAGATTACTTAAAACTCATTATTAAAAGCTGCATGCAGGTCTGAAAGTGACATTAGAAAGAATTTATTGGGGTAACTTTCAATTCAATTCAATTGGAGAAACTGGAGCTGTCTGATTTGCCTTCCCAATAACTCAGAAGGGGTATGTAATTATTTATAAGGGGTTATAAGAAAAGTCTGGATAGACTGGGACTTTTTTTCTCTGGAAAATAGGAAGCTTAGGAGTGATCTTATAGAAGTATAAAAAATAACGAGGAGCATTGATCAGTTAGATAGTCAATATCTTTTTCCAAAAGTAGGGCTGTCTAAAACTAGAGGACACAGGTTTAAGGTGAAAAGGGAGAGATACAAAAAATCCAGAGAGGCAACCTTTTCATTCAGAGGGTGGTGAGTGTTTGGAACAAGCTGCCAAAGGTAGTAGTAGAGATGGGTACAATTTTGTCTTTTATAGAACATTCAGACAGTTACATGAGTAAGATGGGTATTGAGGGATATGGGCCAAATGCAGGCAATTGGGATTAACTTAGTGGTTAAAAAAAAGGGGCGGCTTGGGCAAGATGGGCCAAAAGGCTGGTTTCCATGCTGTAAACCTCTATCATTCCATGTCTCTATAATGAACCGTCAATCCATTCCACCAGATTTTGATCAGCGGGGTACCACCTTCCTTCAATACCCTCACATGTTTCCCCTCCCATCTATTGTCCGCCATTGCTGCACTGTGGCTCAAATCAGAATGTTGCGTCACTTCTCCGGTCAAAAGTTTAATGTCAAAAGAACTGATCAGGTTTTCAATGTTGATTGTATCCGTGTCTGGTGATTACTAATATGACATTTCAGTGGGATTCTTCTCAACACTGAACCAAGTCTTTCTGGAAAAGGAGCGACAAGCTAATGATGCTTCTTTTGTAGTGAGCTAATCCGCCAGCAAACTTGGACTTAACACATTTGCCGTGAATTGCATACCACGCAAATTTTCTCGTCAATTTATGGCTGCTTTCCACTTGCTTCACACAAATTAAATCTCACCCATAGCCTCCCTGGTATTTTTAAAAGCTTGCTGGGTTCACACATGAATTTCCCATTAAACTAACTGCTGCAACTTTGGGCTGATAATTGCGGTTGATTTTAATGACATAATTATTGTTATGCAATGCCACTCAATTCCATTCCCCAGAGAGCGAACAATATAAATTATTCAATCCTTGGGGAGGTGGTGGCATTGTGCTAATGTCATTGGACAAGTAATCCACAGGCCCAGGCCAACATTCTGTGCACAAGAGTTCAATGAATTCAATGAACAATCAAATACAATGAATTAATAAAGTTAATCTCAGTAATGGTGGCCATGAAACTATCATCGATTGTTGTAAAAATCCCTCCCTCAGGGAAGGATACCTGCCCTCCTTACTTGGTCTGGTCTTTGTGTAATTCCAGATCCACAGCAATGTATTTGACTCTTAGCCACCCTCAGCAATGAACTAGCAATTTACACAGTTCAAGGGAAATTAGGGTTGAGCACAACTGCAGGCCTTGCCAGCTATTGGACTATGTAAACAGTATTGATTAAATCAGAGGCTTGGGGGAGGTGTAGTCTAATGGATTAATATCACAATTGTGTTACCATTCCACACCACTTCAGAATGGGTTAGATCCTTCAGAGCTACTGTTGGAATGAAGCTTTCACATGCAACTTCCGATTTTTCCACAAATGCTCATACAATGGGCCTGATTTTACCATTTTCATTCTAAGTGCTGAATCCGGACACAGTTCAGATCCAACTTGGAAATCTGTTCTCAGGCACCCCTCAACCAAATGCACTCAACTTGGAAAAAGAATTGCAAGTCCAAATCATGCTCTGGGTGGAGTTTTCGCGCCTGAAAGAATCAGAGCTTTGAACTTGCGCATGTGTAGTTAGAAAAAAATTGAAAATCACATCGCTGTCACATCGCTCCCAGGCCACAAAAAGCAAAGAAAGTAGCTCGGGAGCAAAAAGCAAGAGTGATGACTCCCATAGATATCGCCCAGCCCCACAACGTAACTGTCCCTCTTATCCACCCACCCTTCCTCCCTATCCAGACTGATCATGACACCCTGCCCCCTCTTCTCCCCAAGGCCAACCATTGAAAAAGACACAAAGTCCAAAATCTTATCTGGTTGAAACAAAGATTGGGACAGTGAGAAGGATCAGAAGTGGCATAGTTGCAGAGTGATTAGCACTGCGGCCTCACAACTCCAGGGACCTGGGTTTGATTCCCAGCTTGGATCATTGTCTATGTGGTGTTTGCATATTCTCTCCGTATTTGTATGAGTTTCCTCCGGGGACTCCTGTTTCCTCCCAGAGTCCAAAGATATGCGGGTTATGTGCATTGGCCATGCTAAATTGCCTCTTAGTGCCCCAGTCTGCATAAGTTAGAGGAATTAATGGGATGAACACGTGGGGTTACGGAGATAGGGCCTGGGTAGACTTTTACCAGTGCAGCTCGATGGGCCGAATAGTCTCTTTCTACACTGTAAGGATTCTATGATTCTAGAAGCACATTCATATCAATGTCTGAATGGACTAATTATTCATACAATCGGAAAGACAACTTGAACAGAGAGTAGTCTCTGAACATTCACAAATTACTCAATAGAGTTCAGGAGAAAACATGGAGAACCTGTGCAACTTCAGAAAGAGTTTCAATCAAAGTCGGAAACAACCACAGTGCTTATCTGTGTAAACCAGATGGAGAAAGAATTTGGGGGGAAATGTACAATAGTATAAACAGTATTTATTGAGTCAAGGACTTGGGGAGATGTAGCATAAATAGCTAATGTTGAATCTGATATATATATATATATGATCTATAGCACCAGTGACCTAAGATTGATGATAACAGAGGAAGAATGTTTCATATAGAGCATCATGTAGCGACCACCTTGTAAATAATTAGCATAATGTTAAATAAAACAGAGTTTGTTTACAGTATTGATTCCAGCCTTATTTATAAGTCCAGGATCAAGCATACCCATACCAGAGCAAAGATTACAATATCAGACCAGTGATGTCCACATATCATGAAAGAATAAAAAAAATTCTTCAGACAGCGAATTGTTGTTAGGGATTTGAAAAATGTTCTGTTTTAATTTTGTAACTTTTTTCCTACTTACCTTTCTGTCTTTCATTTCTCTCTCCATCTTCCGGTCCAATCTTTCTTTCCTTCCCTTTACTTTTCTGATTTGATGCTAATTCACATTCTTTCTTCATTGTTATTTCTTGGTTTCTTGTAGTTTATGCACCGTTGATCTTACCACCCATTATGGTTCCTGATTCCCCATTACTCTCACATTCCTGGCACTGTATGGTTGAAAGAAATTGTGATCTGAAGGGTGCGGGAATGTCGATCTAACCTCGCGCTGCATTTCAAGGAGTTCTAGCCTAATGTGACTGGCTGTGACATCGCAGCTACATGCACTGACCACTGGGTGGCCCTGAAGAGGCAAAATGCTCGCATTTTCTTCCCCAGATGTCACTTTGATTTTCTTTTGATCTTCTGAGGTAATTTCAGTTTTGACAACTCCTTGAATTTTAAATCAAAAGATGTCCGTACCTCACAGTTTTCACTCTAGGTATCAGCATTCCAGGATATTCTTTAACCCAAGTATAAACTCATGCCCAAGATAAATTATTTTCTGATCACAGGTGTTAGCACTCAGGTGCTTCAGGAACTCCATCTTGGTTGATGGCCTGATCTTAGTTACCTTTCCACTGGAGGGTCAGTGTCCTGGCTCAAATCTTAAAATATTTTTAAATTTATTATTGTCACAAGTAAGCTTACAGTTACACTGCAATGAAATCACTGAAAATTCCCTGGTTTGCCACACTTCACCTATTCTTCCATGGGATGGAGGCATCGCTGGCATTTGTTGCCCATCTCTAATTGCTTTTGAGAAAGTAACACTGAGACATCTTCTTAAATGAACTGCCTCAATCCCTCTGGTGCAGGTACACTCACAGGAAGGCAATTTCAGGATTTTGATCCAATGGCGATGAAGGAACAGCGGTATCATTCCAAGTCAGGATGGTATGTGGCTTTGAGGGGAATTTGCAGGTGGGTGGTGGTCTTCCCATGTATCTGCTGCCTTTACCATTCTAGTTAATAGAGGCCAGGATTTGGAAGAATGCACTTGGTGTTGGTGGTGGAGGGAGTGAATGTTTAGGGTGGTGGATGGGCCCAGTTCAAGAGAGTTGCATTGTCCCC
Source organism: Sphyrna mokarran (assembly GCA_024679065.1). Taxonomy (NCBI): domain Eukaryota; kingdom Metazoa; phylum Chordata; class Chondrichthyes; order Carcharhiniformes; family Carcharhinidae; genus Sphyrna; species Sphyrna mokarran. The sequence goes on along the minus strand of JAGIQG010000015.1, from coordinate 22,191,813 downwards.
CAGGATGGTGAAGATGGTTGTGCCTAGGACAATGACCTGAATAATTCATTATCGAATCTTACTAAGCAGAAGAAACCTTTCGGTTCATCGAATTTGTACCAACATATGAGAAACAACTGGCCTCCCACCTAATCCCATTTATCAGCAATTGGCCCATGGCTTTAACTGGTATGATGTGCCAAGTGCTCATCCAGGTATTTTTTAAAGACCATGAAGCAAGTTATCTCTACCAGTCTGCTAGGCAACTCATTCCAGACCAACACCATCTTCTCGGTAAAACCTCCTACAGCAATGTCCTGGGATTGAGATGATTGGCCCTCAACAGCCACAACCGTCTTCCTTTGGGCTACGTGTGACATCGAGTGGGGGGGAGTTTTCCCACTGAATCCTATTGTCTTAGTTGATATCTGGGCTCCTTGATGTTACACTCAGACAAATGCTACCTTGATGTCAAGGACAGTCACTCACCTCACCCTTTGAGCTCAGCTTTACTGTCCAGGCTTGGTTTAAGGTTCTAGTGCAGTCAAGAGCCAAGTGACCCTGGCGAAACCTAAACTGAGCACCAGTAAGCACATTACTGCTGAGTAAGTACTGCTTGATAAAACTGTAAATGATACCTTCCAACACTTTACTAATGATCAAGAGGAGCCTGATTGGGGGAGGGCATGTTGGATTTTCATGGGTAGGGCATACGTGGGCAATTTTCCACGTTGCCCAACAAATGCCAGTGTTATAGTTGTCCTGGAACAGCTTGGCAGAGCACGGCTAGTTCCGGAGCACAGTACTATTGCTGGAATCTCATCAGGGCCCATAAACTTTGCAGTATTCTGTGCCTTCAACCACTTCTTGAAATCAGATAGAGGGTGTCAAATTGACTGACGATTAGTATCTGCAATGAGGAGGAGGAGGACAAGGTGGAACTTCCACTCAACACTTTTGGCAGATGATAGTTGCAAATATTTCAGTCTGGACTCTGCCATCACTGAGGATGGGGATATTTACAGAGGCTCCTCCTCTTGTTAAAGGAATTGTCCAATACTGTTCCTGACTGGATGTGGCAGGACTACAGAGGTTTGATCTGCTGACTGTGAGGATGCTTAGCTCTGCCTAATGCATGCAGTTTACATGCAACCATTTACCTTTTGCCCAGGTCCAATTACTTCCTCATTCTCAAACAGCTTTTCCCCTGAACAGCCGATTTGATTCAGACTGCCTGGGTGGGATTTTACGGCCTTGCTCGTCCTGAAACCATAAAATCTCGCCCGAGGTTCTGGCCTTTCCGTGGTCTGCCCCTCTCCTGTCCGATTTCCATGGCAGGCAGGGTGGTAAAGTTCAGGCCTCTGTGTGAAAGACTGTATGAGTCCACCTTGTGTAGAAATCTTAAAAATGATTAAAAACATTAATACCAGGTTTTGCTGCTGAGTTTATAGATGAACGAACGGGTTCATATTGGTTTCCTAAAACATTTCATAAAAAAAATGAACCCACTGATTAAGTTGGAAGTTTGTTGGATGGATACATTGTGTAATTCCAGATTTACAATCAGGGTAGGCCTAAACTTTCCTGTGAGGCCCAGAAGAATAGTCTCCTCCCAGACCACACAAAGGAAAGTTTAAGAAGAAAGTATCAGAGGACTTTTTCTTTGTCCTAATTCTCTTCTAAGCAACCTTCAGCTGGTGGGACATTTAGAGTTAAAAGTTGCTGTTTGGGTTGGAAGCTATCATCATCCAATCAGTAAGTACAATGTATAATCCCCACCGGCAATGTGAATATTTTATGGACATTGTCCGGCAGTGTCATTCCAAATGAAAAGGGTGGAAGTAGGGGAGTTTTGTGAAAGGACCTTGGAACTGTACAACACCCTCCTCTCCCTCTCTCCCTCCTCCTCCCCTCTCCCTCCCATTTCCTTCCCCTCACCCCAAAACTGCAAGTCATGAAGGCATTGCTACCTGAATAGGATTAAATCCCTTCCCCAGACATTAAACACTCTAGCAGTGGGATTTTACGGCCTCACTGTGACGAGATTGGAAATTCACACCCAAAGTCAGCAGAGTTTTCAGTTGTTGGACCCTCTCTTGCGCTGATTCCATGGCAGGCAAGATGGTAAGCTATAAGACTATGTGTGATTGCAAGTAATGTAACTGCTAACATGGCATAATCTAACAAACTGTGAACTTTACAGAACTAATTTAAAAAAAGAACCTTTATGGAGAAAGGACAAATGTTAGTTCACCAGAAGTAGTTGAGCTGGTGTATCTTAAAATCCAATTTCAGCTGTCAGAGGTGGAAGTGAGAGTTAATTAAATTTGAATCTTGGAAAAGAAATGCACACACTCCTGATCCAAAGGATTTTTTGGGGAAGAAGTGTCTTGATATCCAAAGCTCAAACTCCAACACTTGTGGGGAGGGGGAAGGTCACTTCACCTTTTTATCACCTGGAGATTTGATAAATCATTTTGGTTGGAATCTGAAATAAAACAGAAAATGCTGGAAAATCTCAGTACGGCTGACAGCATCTGTGGGGAGAGAATAGAGCGAATGTTTAGAATCTAGATGACCCTTCTTCCACTCTGACAAAGATGTTGATTTTATTTTCTCCCCACAAATGCTGTCAGACCTGCTGAGATTTTCCAGCATTTTCTGTTTTTGTTTCAGATTCTGGCAACCACAGTATTTTGCTTTTATCTTAGATTGGAACTGATGTACCCCCTTTATAACTGCAGGGTTTTTAAGATTGATTTTTAAGTCATGTATTAATGAATAAGATTCACTAATTGACTTCTCCACATTTCTCCAAACCCAGAAACTCAAATTTAAAGCACCAGCTTTCCCAAACAGCAACATGATGGAGATGGACCCCTCAGGAGCTGCGATCTAACTCAATTGATGCCTGCTGAGTTGAAAAATATTTGCTAGAAGCATCTAACATTCGACAAGACTGGAGCTTATTATCCAGCTGGTGTGTTGAAGAACAAAGTTATGAATGGATTGAGTTGAAAGCTGCCTGGCGGAAACTTTGGATTTGAGGATTAAGCGTCTGGATAAGTAGAAGGAAGTTGTAGTTTGAATGAAGGAGTCTTTAGATTCAGGTAATCAGTAGGTTGGTGACTGCTACACCAAAGCAACTAAACATCATCATCGAGGAAGAAATCATTCTGGCAGAACACTGAGTGATACTTTGCAATGGTATGGATAAAAAGGTATAGAAACATGTGGAGTTATTGATTGAGGAGAAAAAAATAACCAGGGAGCCAAGCAAAAGAATCTTCCTGAGTCCCCGATTGATATTGTGATGGAAACTTCTTCACTGAAAGTGACCAGAGTATCCAACAATGAACTATTCTTGGAGCAGCTCTGTATCCCTCACCATGCTCCTCCTCACTGAAAACTAGAAGTTGTGTTAAAATCAGTTCCATGGTGCATTTGGCATTTCTGGCTGCCTAACTCCTGCCTAGTCAGGAGTTGATGATGCTCTTCACTTGCCTGGATGAGTCCAGCTCCCACAACACTCAGGAAGCTCAACACCATCCAGATCAAAGCAGGATGCTTGACTGTTATCCCTTCCACTAACATTCACTGCCACCGTCACTGATGCACAGCTGCAGCCATCGATCCCATCTTCAAGATGCATTGCAGGAACTCAGCAAGTCTCCTTAAGCAGTACCTTCCAAACCCAATAACTGCTACCATCTAGAGGGACAAGGTCAGTAGACATATGAGAACATCAGCACCTAGAAGTTCCCCTTCAAATCACTCACCATCCTGACTTGGAAATAGATTACTGTTCCTTCACTCTCATTCAGTCAAAATCTTGGTATACCCTCCCTAACAGCACAGTGGGTACATCTATATCATATGGCTGCAGGGGTTGAAGAAAGCAGCTCACCAGTGCAGCTCAAGGGTAATCACAGATGGGCAATAAATGCTGGCTTAGCCAGTAGTGTCCACACCCTGCAATGAATGTGTGAAAAATCCACCCTGCACTCAATCCCACCCATACCCCCATGTTAAAATGCACCCCCCCCCCGCCTCCACCCCAGTATTCCTGTAACACCAGCATGGAAGCAACATCCCTACAAGAGTTGAAGCAGTTCAAGGAAAAGACCTCTCATCACTTTCTCCAGGGGACTGGGTATAAGTCTGGCTTTGCCAGTTAAGGTCCATATTTTGAGGACAAAATAAAAACAATTCACCAAGCAGGTAAGATAAGTATATCTTTGTGATTTGCTTCTGCCATCTTGAAGTATCCAGTGAGATTGTGAGAAATGAATGTACAAATGCATTATTAAACAAGGGTTTTTGGCTTGCTGCTAACATGAGAATAGTTACCATTATTGGTAAAATTATTTTCAGCAGTTAAAATTACAAAGTAGGGTTTTCTGTGAAGATAAGAATTTCACTCTGCTTCCAATGTTCTCCCATACATTTATTAGATGTATTAGTCCTGCAAAGCATGCACTTTTCAAAATTTTAGTTATATATATCCAATAAAGGTGAATGACAGATCTTTCAGATTTTCTGTCTATATTTCCTACTGCCTCAGCAAAGCAGCCAGCATAATTAAAGACCCCTTGCATCCATGACGTTCTCTCTTCCATCTTCTTCCGTCAGGAAAAAGATACGAAAGTCTGAGGTCATGTACAAACTCAAGTACAGCTTCTTCCCTGCTGCTGTCAGATTTTTGAATGGATTTACCTTGCATTAAGTTGATCTTTCTCAACACCCTAGCTATGACTGTAACATTACATTCTACACTGTCTCGTTTCCTTCTCTATGAATAGCATGTTCTGTCTGCATAGCATGCAAGAAACAATACTTTTCATTGTGTGCCAATACATGTGAAATAATAAATCAAGATCAAATCAAAATCAAATTTTACTCTTGCTAGATTGTATGTAGTTTGCGCTTTATCTTGATAACCTATTGAAGCATGATAATTAGACTAATTTCATTTGGATTTGCAATCAAAGCACCTTAAAATATACCTCACTACCTGCTTTTCCTTGTCCAAGAAGCAACCCTTTGTGCTGGCGCTCTCTCAATAACCTTAGATGGATAATTCCAGGATTCCAAGCGATGATGAAGGAAGATTGGCCAAGTTAGCATGGTGCATCCCTCACAAGGGATGTTCTCATGACATTAATGCTTCTTGCTTGCTCAGTGATTAAATTTATGGAACTGGGAGGTGGTGTTAAAGTAGACACTGCAGTCTAGGCAATACATAGAAACATAGAAAATAGAAGCAGGAGTAGGCCATTGGGCTCTTTGAGCCTGCTCTGCCATTCATTATGATCATGGCTGATCATCACAATCAATATCCTGATCTTGCCATCCCCCATATCTCTCGATCCCCTTAGTCCCAAAAGAAATTAGTCCCTGGTTTCTTCTGGAAATCACACAATGTTTTGGCCTCAACTACTTTCTGTGGCAATGAACTCCACACATTCACCACTCTGGGTGAAGAAATTTCTCCTCGCTTCAGTCCTAAAAGGTTTACCTGAATGTTAGACGTGTCATTATATTTCTAATCTTGATACTATGGGTAGTCAGATGGTGAACTGTTACACAAACTATCCAGTCTCTGCCTTGTCTCTGGACAAACTGGTAATGTGGTTACCAGTGGTAATATGGTTGGAGCAGTTAAACATTTGATCATAGTTGAGACTGATGGGGAATTTAGTGATAGTGCTGATGTCAGGAAGAGATAGTTGGGAGTTTTTCTTGTAGGTGATCACTTTAATGTGGTGAATGTTCCCACTTTTTACAACAATTAACAGAAGATTGATGAACTTGCCGTTGTAATGTCACTTCTGGTTTTAATGGGTATGGGATTGGGAATTATAGAACAGATAACAGACCCATTCCCTGGAGACAGGAATATTGCACTGATAGTGCATGCCTCATATTTAAATAAAAGCTAAATGCTGCAGCTGCTGGAAATTCAAAATTAAAACAGAAAATGCTGAAAAAAACTCTCAGAAAGGTCATTTTCTCTTCACAGATGCTGTTGAGTTTATCCAGCATTTTCTTTTGGTTTTATCTCTCATATTTGACTTGTTTTCAAGGTTTTATTCAGGTCTAGTTGCTCTAAAAAGGGTCAAAGGGAAGCAGTGCCAAACAAAAGCACTGCTTGAGAGTCAGGATCAGTAAAATCGTTCCCTTGCCCTCGAGGCTACCGCCTGCCAATCCACTGTCTGCAGCTCACCTTTTTCTCTGACCCACTATCGATCCCCTTTCCCAGCCCTAAGAGCTCCTCCCTTCCCAATCGAACCCATTTCCAGCATTGGATGCCATTCCACAATCCAATCTCGATCCTGTGCTCCCGCTTAACTTGTATCCCTTTCCAATCCTGACCTGTGGCCACTCCCAAGAATGATTAAAGTTGATTGTTTAATGTGCATTCTTCATGGTACTATTGAAGAAAATAATTCTTCAACAATTAACAAATGTATTCATAATATTACAGATAAAGGAAGTCCATTAATCTCATTTAATATTACGTCTCTTTGATCATATTATCCATGATTCTGAAGATTTCTCCCTTCACTTGCCCACCTAGAAACATATTCCATGTGTTGGCAGAAACTGTGGGTGAGAGCTCTTCCCGAAGTTATTCCTAAACTTGTCCAAGATGATTGGAAGGATTACGAAACTGAAGGTAGTTACAAAGACAGTGGGAGCTGAGTTCATTGAAGAATTTGATGCCAGGGTAGTGATGGTGGGGGAGTTGGTGGTAATCAGATCAGGGAGAAGAAATTGACTGTGGCTTGGTGTGAGATATCTTACACAGATGACTGGACTTTGGATAAGTCACGGTTACTGGGAAACTACACGTGGAACAGTAGAGGAATCTGGAGTTGACAGAAGTACAGATCAAGATTTCAACAGTAGAGGCTCTGAGATGGAGATAGAAGTAGGCAATGATGAAGGAAGTAAATAAAGAGCTTTGATGATGGATAACATTGATCTTACGGGCAAATAGCACACAAGGATTTCACTACAATTCAGCCCAAGTGAATAGCTGGGGAAGGGAATGAAATCAGTGGCAAGGCAGTTTTATATTCATCTATTAATATAGATATTAATATATCTTTTTTTTTAAAAAATGTTGCATTTAGAGCATCTGTTACACCATGGAAGATCACAAATGCAACATATAAATCATATTTGGACCTTGAAGATTAATTAGAAAACAACAAATCACAATTGAATATTCTTAAAAAATAGAAGATTAAAACAAAATGAAAACCAGGCATTGGCTGATGTAGTTGCTGGCCTCCAATAGCCTGTGGAGTAGACAATATACATACTATCCAAACCAGTTAGTGGCCAACAAATTGTTCCCTTTTGCTGAGTTTCAACAGGAAGAGTAACATTGCTTCTTCACTTTGTGAAACAGATAATCCTTCCTCAGAAACTGCAATTAGACTTGACCTGATCCCAGAGGCTTATCTATTCCCTCCATTCTGTATGTGATAACTGAGCAGGATCAGATCTGATTCCTTATCTGCCCTGGTTACATTTTGTGGCCTTAAAGAGGGCTGGTTCATTAAACATAGCTCCAATGTTCGGCAGACATTTTTTCTCAGACCAGTCACTTTCTACCAGTTACACAGGACAATCAAAACATAAACCGTCAAAGAACAAAGAGTAGTACAGCACAGGAACAAGCCCTTCAGCCCATTAAGTCTGCACTGACAATGCGTCTGTCTAAAGATCTCTCCATACACTCCATGCCCCTCTATTCCCTGCCTATTCATGTATCAGTCAAGATACCTCGATGTTGCTGTTGTTTCTGCTTCTGCCACATCCTGTGGCAGTGCATTCCAGGCATTTATCACCCTCTGTGTAAAAGAAGTTGTCTCTCATATCTCCTTTAAACTTTTCTCCTTTTAACTCAAACTTACGTCCCCTACTATGAGAGTACAACATTACTTCTGATTGACTATGAGCAATGTCTTGTGCAGTCTGCCGATGTATTAAAATTAGAGGGCAAAGCTGAAGTGAAGAGAGCATAAAGAGATTACAGAAAAGACTATCATGCAATTTCAGTATTCCATGCTTTTTTTATTAAGAAATTATAGGAAAGGGGCATTTAACTCCCTGTGGTAGTGCTTTAGTTTGTACATAAATAGTGGTTCTGCAGTGAAAGCACAACAGCTGTACATACGTGCAATAACTTTCCATTTTCTATTCATAAAACATATACATTGCATATATCAAAGACTGATATTTTACAGTACCAGAATACATACATCTGTGCTTTCTTAGAAAAACGAACAGGCTCATATCAATCCATTTCAAAGAAAACAATTGAGGGAAAAAGATGAAGATGGACAACTAAAACAGACAATGGCTTATGGGAATGGGTAAAAAGATTGAACTAAAATTGAGAACTGCTTACAATTCGATTTTTTTTAACCAACGTTCACAGGCTCAAGGTGAATTTCTGGAGTGTACTCCTCATGACTGAGTGTACAAAACGTTCCATGTTAAGATGAAAACCTTCTTTTAAGTAGACTGTGTTTTATCATATTTCTTGTACGTCACCGGCAACAATAGTTACCAAATATCCAAAAAGTATTCCTTCGTTAACTGCCTATCATTGCACTATTTTATATTTTGTTCATTTTAAGGTACAGTAGCATTTCAACAGCTATAACAACTAACAAAAAACAAAAAAAAACCCATTTAAATTTATCAAATACTTCTGATAGCTTGGCTACTGTTACTTTTAACAGGCTGTACAGTGCACGGATCTATAAACTGTAAATAAAACTGGCGGTTTTTACAATGTAACACATTGCCATACAGAAGCTGAAATTCATTACTGTTTGATCTGTGAGAGTGGCTTGGTGGCACAGTGGTTAGCACTGCTGTTTCACAGTGCTGGGGATCTGGGTTTGATTCCCAGCTTGGGTGACTGTGTGGAGTCTGCACATTTGCCTTGTGTCTGTGTGGGTTTCCTCCCACAGTCTGAAAAATATGCTGGTTAGGTGCATTGGCCATGCTAAATTCTCCCTCAGTGTACCCACACAGATGCCAGAGTGTGGTGACTAGGGGATTTTCACTATAACTTCAATGCAGTGTTAATGTTAGCCTACTCGTGACATTAATAAGAAACAACTTTAGTTTTGTTTTGTAGATGTCATTTAAAAAGTTTATGAAATCATTGGTTGAAACATGCTTTCCAGTTGAAGGTTACAGGTACTGTTACTTGAAAGGATACAAACAATGGTTTTGTCTGGAGAAAATAAAATGCACGTTGCCAATTTTTCTCAGATTTGCCATTGTGGATTTACTGCTTCAATGAAATGGATTTGTTTCCATCCACATGTGCTTGAACACAGCACGGTGCAACACGGGTGATAGTGTTTCCTGAATCACCACGACACACAAGGGGCAGAATTTACCTTGCTGAAACTGGAAAATCCTGCCTGAGTTTAACAGACCTTTGCATGGTGCACCCCGCACCCACTACAATTTGTGCACTACGGAAAATTCCCCCAGTGGTGTTGGAAGATATTGCAAATAGATGGAGAAAAAAGTAAATATTGTGGTATAATTAAAAACAGAGATGTTTTTCTACTTCCATTCAACTGTTTAGATTGTTGCAATTTTCAAGGTAAGACAATACTAATTGAGTAGCTGACTGTAATTAACTTTGCAATGTATTGCGTGCTATCATACAACAATAGATTAGAAAGTTAATAATCAATTCTATTGTTTTGGGATTTGGTTTTACCTTTGGATCAAGTAATTAATCCATGTTTGTTTCTCCCATGAAGCTGAATGTCTATTTAACAAAAAATAAAACATTTTATCAGATGGTGAAGTGATATGTTCTCTAACCTGATCACATGTAGAAGTGACTATGAAAATATTAATCTCAGAATATGATTTAAGGCAGAATAAAGGATGCCATTGACTTTCATCAATGCTCACCAGTAATTTTTTTTCCAAAATCAATACTTTGTTTTTCAAAACGCTGCCAAATTAATAGTTGATTCATAGAGAAAACACATCTTGTGTAAATCTTGGATAGCTGGCATGATATGAAAAAGGCAACCATTAATTTGTCTCCTGAGTGTTTTCCCACAAGGAGGCTTTGAGGACAATGGGTCTATATTCTTTGACTTTAGAAAAATCAGAGGTGATCTCACTGAAATATATACCTTTGTTTTGGAGAGTTCAGGAGGATAGATATTGAGATGTCTGGCTGGAAAGATATGCGGATTAGATTGATTGGCTATGCTAAATTGCCCCTTAGTGTCAGGGAGTTAGCAGGGTAAATAAGTGGGATTATGAGGATAGGGCCTGGGAAAGATTGTGATCAGAGCAGACATCAGTGATGGGCCAAATGGCCTCTTTCTGCACTATAGGGATTCTACGATTCTATGAAAATCCAGATCTATTGCTTTCAGCTTAAGAAGAAAGTGTTGGAAATTTTGGACAGGACAGGAGAACCTTAGAGGAATATGGATCTTTGCAATTCACTACCACAGAGAGATGTGGATACACAGTTCATGAGCTCAGTCAGTTCAACGACTAAGATTAATAGATTTCTTTGAGTATTCAGGAAATGAAGGAATATGGAGACAGGGTGAATAAGCAGACTTCCTATAGGAGTTAAGCCATGATGTTTCAAATTATGGAGCAAGATTGATGGGCCAAATGGCCTATTCCTGCTCCTATTCCTTAGGTTAGTCCAGACGGTATGCAGTTACAAAAGACAAAAGAAAATCTGACTTTCTTGCAAACATCTTGCCTTCTCTTCCTCAAGTTCTTCTTCTCGAATGTCAGTAATTGTGGTGGGCTTTATTCCAAATCAGTCAGCTGTAAAAAGAGTAGAAAGTTATCCTGGGAAGCAAAGTTGATCACAAAATAGGGGAAATGGCTTCACATTAGAAATTTATCTTTTGAACTCAGTAGTAAAGGGTTTTTCATTGTAACAAACTACCTTCAAACATGTTTGCCATTCAATTTAATTCTAAAATTCTGAAGCTGGTTTAGAATAACATGGCGAGTCAAATAGGACATAAGGAAGGGTTTTCATAGCAAACAGCTCATGTGAGCCAATGAAGTGAATCCTATCTTAAAGTTATGCAACCCTTTGGTCCAATCACCTGAGCCTGGCTTAAAAAAGTAAACTAAAAATACAAGGGAAGCTTTTGCAAATCTGAAAACAATCCTCCTTTTGGTAATGGGTAATATAAGGTGCGTTTCTATCTTTGTTCCTACTCTCGCACTACGGCAACAGCTACAGTGTCAAATATTGGTGATTTGATGAGCTAATTAAAGTCCAACCCGTATATTTACTACTTCTAAGCTCATACAATGCAGATTTAATTCATTGTTAATAAACTCTAAGGGAAAAAAAACCCTTAAATACTATTTTGCAGGTTATTTTGCTGGAATATGTTAAATCTTGCATTACTACGAGACTGAGTTATTAATGTTGATCTCTCTCAGCACTCTGAACGTCTGCACAAAGTCGAAACAAAAAGAAACATACAAATTTTCTTACTTCTAAGAAACTGAGAATTATTTGTTGCGAGTAGAAAAATGATTTATCTGGTGTGATTTAATATTTCCCTAGTTATGCCATGAATGTTGTTTTGTTAATACTGGAGTGCATCATTTCTAATGTGTCTATGAATATATGTGAATATATTCCTGTGCAAATAATACATTTTAACTGTCTGTAATCCATCAAAATGGGATTTTGATGTCAACATTATTTCCCTCCTCCTGAAAGGTTTTAAAGTGATGAAATGCACTTAACTTTTTTTTAGTTTGATAAGATTTCTCGAACTGCAAACTAAAACTTGCAGTGATGCATGAACATCAGTAGCATTTGGTATTTAATGATCCTGAACAAATAAAACATGCAATAAACAGCCCCCCAAGAGGCAGGAAACATTAGTTCCCTTGCACAATAAGGGCAAAATGTTTCAATGTTCAAGCTATTCAGAGACACGGCTGGGAGAAACATTGGCAGTTTATGTTCTGATGCCTAAAGAGAGAAACAGTAACCACACTGCACAGAATGACTCAAGATATGTGGTGAAGGACTGTAATCAAGGTTTTATATGTGCATGCAGTTATGTATATAATTACAAGCAATATTTCTGTTAACAATTTTCTTTGGCAGGCCAGAATCCAGCTGGACATGCAGAAGTCTTTTTGACTGCCAAAGCAGCCATCTTGTGCATTTGGTTAGACTCTCGTTTGAAAGTTAAATCTTTACAGCATTTCTAAGCTAAAACTGAGCATTCTCTTCTTCCAACGAAGGAGTTACAGGCCTAGAAACGTGAAATATTTCCTGGCTGGGGTGTTGAGTCTTCTCAGAAGGCATCTCCGCCAGGCTCTTTTCTGACAATATTTGAAGGATTTCAGTCACTTGCTTCTCGAGGCCAGTCATCCTGTTGCATAGCAACTGAATGTCTTCCTTCAGTTCCATCTTGGCCTCTTGCAAGGTGGTCTGCAAAGCCTGCTCGGGGATTGGGTAAAAGGGGTGCCTGACGTCGGCCTGAACGGGGCTGTGCTCCAGCGGACTGCGGATCTCCCCTGCCTTGTCTAATCGCAGGTCGCTTTTCGTAATGCCACTGTCACACGAGTCCGTTTTCCTCAGAGGATTCTTTATGACGTTATTCTCTGATTCAGTGCTTTTCGTTTCGTCCGAAAGAATCTCCATGGATTCCGCTTTGACGACATTGTTCCAGTTCTCCTTCTTCTCCTCTCTCGATCCGGGAAAGGGATCAGTGAAGGCGACAGAACTTTTAAGTCTTAGCCACCCCTTTCCATTTCCAGTCTTTGTCTGTATGGAACTATTGCCCTTCAAGCACATCTGCTCATTCAGCCCGTTGGGTCTCAGCTCCACTGTCTCGTGCTGCACTTGTGGCTTTTGCTCATTACTCCTGACAAAGGAAAGTGAAGATGGGATCGGCGTGATTTGAGACACGGTCACCACGCTGGTGCCTGTGGTGGAGACACCGTTGTGAAGCGAGTGGTTCTCCACTTTGAGGTGGCTCCCCACTGAGTCACCGTGACCTGCCGCCTGATTCCTCAATTGCTTCTGCTGCTTGAACTTCTGGAAAAGTTTCCGGACGGGATGGTCCACCGGGATGCTAAGCGTCACCTCGTTCTTCAGCCGGAGCCGCTCTTCCTCTTCTTTCTTCACATCGAGGATCTTCCGGAAAATGATCTGTAATGAGTTCCAGAGAAAAAAAATGGAATTACATTTCTGAAATGAATGGTTTTAAATTATTCCCAGCGGGCTGCAGGAGCAAAGCAGATGATTACTTTCAGTACAAACATCATTAAAATGAAGAGAATTGTCTTTCAAAATTCTGAGGTACATATTATTTGACAGCAAGGAATGATGTGAATGGAATATCTGAAGTAATTTTATCCTGTTTCATAAACCCCCAGATAGTTTTGTCTCATACCTTGATTAGTATGATTAATATTAAGATTCATAGATCATAAGGGACAAAGGGTTATGGAATTGTAGAGCAGAGAAGGAGGTCATTTGGCCCATTGAATCTGTGCCTGCTCTTTCAAAGAGCAGTCCAGCTAGTCTCCCTCCCTCACTCTATCCCCATCTACTTACAATTGTTATTTCCTCATTTATGCAATTCATTTTTGATGGCTACAATTGAATCTGTATTCACCTCACAACAGGCAGGGTATTCCAAAGGCTAACCTGCAAAAAGACATCCTTCACCATGTCACCTCTTATTCTTTTGCCAACTACCGCCCTCCATTTATCAACCATCCAGCCACTGGAAACAGTTCCTAATTATGGCAATTGGCTCATTGGTCTAGGGGTATGATTCTGACTTAGCATTAGCATGCAAGCAGTCCCAGGTTCAAATCCTGGACGAAAATGGGATTTTTTTTATGGGTGGCACAGTGGTTAGCACTGCTGCCTCACAGCACCAGCAATCCAGATTCCATTCCTGGCTCGGGTCACTGGCTGTGTGGAGTTTGCATGGTCTCTCCATGTCTGCGTGGGTTTCCTCCAGTTTCCTCTCACAGTCCAAAGATATGCGGGCTAGGTTAACTGAGCATGCTAAATTGTCCCTTAGCGTCAGGAAGATTAGCAAGATAAATTCATGGGATTACAGAGATTGGGATTGTGGTCAGTGCAGACTTGATGGGCCAAATGGCATTCTTCTGCTTTGTTGGGATTCTATGATTTAATGATCATCAAGACCGCTATCAAATCTCCTCTTGGCTCTCTGTTCTCTAAGGAGAGCACCCCAGCTTCTCCAGTCTCTCCACACATACCTGGAACCATTCTAATAAAATCTATTCTGTTCCCTCTCCAAAACCTTCATGTCCTTCCCGAGCATTAGTTGCAATTATCCATCTGGGATTGAGGGACTGATTCACATACGTTTTGCATAACATCCTTTTTTTTGTTTTCCATACTTTCCTGTGTAAAGACCTGTTCCCATACACCTCATTAACCACTTAGTTGACTTGTTTTGCTGCCATCAAAGACTTATGCACTCTCAGGTACCACCCCACTCTCTTTAAAATTGTATCTTTTAGTGTATCTGTTCTCTCCACATCCTTTCCACTAAAATGTATTACCTCAAACTTCTTTGCATTGAATTTCATCTGCCACATGTCTTCTTGCTCCACCAACAACCCATTTCTTCACAAAGCTTATTGCTACTCATAGAACTCATCGGGTAGGATTTTACAGCCTCACTTGTCCCAAAACTGTAAAATCCCACCCGAGGTCAATGGACATTCCTCTGCTCTGCTCCTTACCTGCTCCGATTCCCATGGCAGGGGAATGGTAAAATTGTAGCCATCAAATTCCCACAATGCAAAAAGAGGCCATTCGACCCATTGTTCTGCACCAACAACAATCCCACGCTATCCCTATAACCCCAACATATTTACTTTGCTAATCCCTCTGACACTAAGGGGCAATTTAGCATGACCCAATTAACTTAACCTGCACACCTTTGCAATGTGGGAGGAAATCGGAGCACCCCAGAGAAATCCATGCAGGCACAGGGAGAATATACAAACTCCACACTGTCACCCAAAGCCAGAAATTGAACCTGAGTTCCCGACACTGTGAGACAGCAGTGCTAACTATTGTGCCACTGTGCCATCCTTTCCTCATTCTTTACTACACGTCCATCGTCCATTGTTATTCAACAATTTTGGAATTTGTTCTCTCTATCCCTAAGTCAGATCCAGTATTGCTATCAAAATCAGGAGTAGTTTGAATTTGAAATCTCGTGAAACATCATTGTCAACTTCCCTCTAGTCTAATAACACAGCCACACTAGCGACATTCAGATATCTTTAACATTAATTTTCTTTCTCCGCCACACAGACGAGAAAGCTTCTACAGTCTCTCTCTACTTCTGAAAAACTGTTTACAATAGTTAAGGACAAGTGTTTATCTTGCAAAATGTTTCTTTCCAGGACACGGTTGACCCCGGTCATGAGAAATTGAGGCACTTCTCTTAAGAGTTAATGGAATCATCCAACAGAATGGAGTAGATACAAAGGTTGGCATTGTGTGAGTTTTACTGGAGATGGCAGCTAGCCCGGGATATTTCAAGGGTCCTGTCAATTTAATTATGCTCCCTTTACATTGATGACTCCAAATCCCTCTGTCAAGAGTACTCACTATTTGTTTGAATAAAAAAGCAAAGAGGATAAAAATGTAAATCACCATTATTCCGACACATTCCAGCAAGACTACACCCCGCCACTCCCCCCTCGCTAACAACGTACTGTTGCATTCTATACCTGCAGAGATTACACCAGTTTTTATTGCTGTGATTTTCCAGCCCCGCTGCAATGGGTCCATTCAAATCCATATTTATAGTGGATGCAGTGGTTCATTCAAATCCATATTGACTTTGATGGAAGACCTCGCCAACAGGAGGACCTGGAAAATCCCACCCTTTTTCCACATTGGAATTTTATTTGCAAGTGTTCCTTAAAATTTCTGCTCTAATGCCAAATGCCTCAAATTTAGTTCCTCTTTCATAGTAACCACATCCAGGCTTGACTAACGCACACAGAGAATGGTAGACACTCAGAATCAAACAACAAACAGTTGAAAACTGCATACTGTAAGTGTGAATTTAAAGGAACAAGTACTTCACGTTTAGTGACTGTCGCTTAGCACAGTAAATATTGTCATTTGTGAAACTCAAAACTTGAATTGTATAGTTCCTTGACTACAGAGAATTGGCAGACTGATATAATCCATAGAAAAAACAGAATGGTCTGTACCTATCCTGAGTATTGATGCAATTGGCTGGACATTAAAAATGGGCCAAATAACAAAGAATGAAGAGCAAAGAACAGTACAGAACAGGATCAGGCCCTTCGGCCCTCCAAACCTGTGCCGAACATGATGCCTACTGAAATGAGAACTGTATGCACTTACAGACACCATATCTTTCCATTCCCATCCCATTCATGTATTCGTCTAGCTGTTCTTTAAACATCGCTATCGTACATGGTCCTGCCAATTCCCCAGGCAGTGTGTTCTAGACATTCACTAACAAAGGGCAAATTTAAAAAAAAAATGGAGCTGGTCTTGTTCAATTGAAAATAATCGGAATCTGTGGGTGCCTATAAAATTAACCCTAACTAATTTAATTATTAAACTACATCTGTGCAAAAAGCTTCCCTTGCTCATCTCTTCTAAACTTTTTCCCACGCACTTTAAACCTATGTCCCCCAGTATTTCACTTTTCTACCCTAGGAAAGAGCATCTGACTATGACCTTTAATTGCTATTATCCTTTCTTTAATTGAGAAATATTCCATCATGGTAGATGGAAGAGAAAAACGTATAATTGAGAAGATTCGATAAATAAAGGAATTACTAATTTGTCAGCATTGAGCTTAGAACTTAAATGCTTGTTGATTATAATCCAAAGTTGTATATATATATATCCAAAGATGTGCTGATTAGGTGGATTGGTCATGCTAATTTAGTATCCAAAGTTATTTTTATGTTTATTTATTAGTCACAAGTAGGCTTACATTAACACTGCAATGAAGTTACTGCAAAAATCCCTCAGTTGCCAAACTCCAGCCTCTGTTTGGGTACACCGAAGGAGAATTTAGCTTAGCCAATACACCTAACCAGCACACCTTTTAGAGTGTGGGAGGAAACTGGAGCATCTGGAGGAAACTTATGCAGTCACAGGGAGAACATGCAGACTCTGCACAGACAGTGATCCAAGCTGAGAATTGAACCCCAGGTCCCGAAGGCTGTGAGGCAGCAGCGGAACAGTGGTTAGCATTGCTGATGTGTAGGTTGCAGGAGTAGCAGGGTAAATATGTAGGGTTACAGGAGTAGGGTCTGTCTAAGATGCTATGTCGGAGATTTGGATCAGCCTGGATGGGCTGAATGGCTTCCCTCAGGTTTCTATGATAAGAACAAATGAGATCTGGAGACAGAAAGGATGAAGTTTGCAAGTCAAACAGTAAAAATCAGAGATTTGGCTAGAATTTTCCAATTGTTGAGGCCAACGGGATCCTCTGGCACATTCCCGCTGGGGTTTCCCGATGTTATAGAATGCAGTTAATGAGAAATTCCAAAAGTTGCCACTGCCACCAAACCGCCTGCCGTGAGAAACATGCTGCTGTGACTCACGAGAATCCCGCCCGGTATATGAAGTGTTGATAGCCACACAGTACAGGGAGAAATCCCCACACTTTCTGAATGGTCCACAAGCTAAAAGAAGATTCACTGTAGTAAATCTATTCAGTTCAGTCTGGTAAAATGCAGTTGGATGAGAGCCAAATCTGCATCCTCAGGATTGTCTGTGCTTATCCTTTATGCACAATTACTCGTTCTTCGTACTGAATCAAGGCATTTAATATGATTTTCTAGAGTCTTTCCAGACAGGATTTTCCTCACTCAATCTCAATATGCAGTTTAGTTTTTGAGCCATATTCAATTAGATGCTAAGCCAGTTATTGAATATAATCCAATTAATGCTAAAATGCTTTTCTTTATGTACTGCTGCACAATCAGGAGAAATTGTGGTTATTTCTGAAGAACTGCTTTTTTCTGATATCTACGACTTTAATCAAGTGCCTATTCATGGCAGCTATCTCGAAATTATATCCAAATAGATCTCAAATGGCTTCAAATTGGGAACTTATTTAATTTTGAGAAGATTAATGTACTCTTCCTTTGACAGAGAGATGCCATTAATGGAGTAGGCGCTGTAGGAAGCAGCAGGGGAGGAATGATATGTGTGTCACAGAAAGACACAGAATGAACAAAGTCATTCGTTTTCCAGAATAAAATATTCAAGTATTCTTGCTTGGGGGAAACCTGGTGCAGAGTTCACTCAAGAAGCACATTTAATGGAAACACTGGTGTTGCTTGTTATAGCATTCACTGTATACTAAGCATTCCTTTTAATCTACCCTTATCATCTGATGACTAGCACTCGCCTCACCATTAATTCCATTATATGCCTTGCTAAATACAACTTAACCTGTGGCATATGCCTCTGAGTGATGACAATATAATTATTTTTCAATTGGAGATGCTAATTATTGTTTTTAATTAACAGTAAGCAGGTTTTGACTAACCATCCAGTGATACATTACAGCATTTTCTGCATGTCTCTGTATATCCTCCAAAGGAACTGATGTGATTGGTTTTATTTTTTCAAAATAATAAGGAATTAAGAAAATATTCCCCTTTATTTCTCACCAGATTGAGCTGCACACTCTGATGAGTGTCGCAAGCTGAATCCTGTGGCATTGCATATTGATTTCTATCAGTATATTAGCCAAAGTGCTCCTATTGTAATGATTCACATTCCCAACCACCTTGAATCTGAATTGCTGAAATATCATTTGGTAAAGTTATGGATAATAGGTGGATGTTAAGGCTATTGAAAAGTCTAATATCGCTAGGAATTTGATTAATTGTTTTGCAGTGGGTCCACTGCCTGCTCTGATGTTCCATATCACTCAGACATGCTAGGTTACTGTGCATATTGCTATCCTACTGCATAAAATCAAAAGTCAGAAGGGGGTACATTAGTTAGTAATGAAATAGCCTTCCCCTGTTAATAGGAGAAGGGGTTAGGCAACTTTTTTTTTATAGAGTGCCAATCTATTTGAAGATAATTTGCTCTAGTTCTTTATCACCACAGAGATGGGAATTTAAACAAAGGACTGACCACATGGGGGGAGACTCCATCAGCATATCAACTAGGGGTAGCAGCTTTTGTTTCTGAATAATGATTCAAGGAGAAGCTTGATATGATTGAGGATATTAGATGTGTTTTTCTTCAATGGTGGTCTGGAGTCCAGTGAGACATACTGCTTCAGTGGTTTTCATTCTTCCAAATGAGGAGTTAAGTCAGTGAGAATCACAGCCCAAACTTTGGGTAACCATGGTTTCTAGATTTGCTGCCAGCTCTGAAGAAGTTTAAGGCACGTGGTAGCTTTATGATCTCTGTTTGAAGTGTAAAGGTGTGCAATCTGGTTCACTAATGTCCTTTAGGGAAGGAAATCTGCCATCCTTACCTGGTCTGGCCTACATGTGACTCCAGAGCCGCAGCAATGTGGTTGTCTCTCAACTGCCCTCTGAAACAGCTGAACAAGTCACTCAGTTCAAGAGCAACGAGGGATGGGCAATAAATGCTGGTCACACAGTGATATGATGTGGAGATGCATCTCCACATCATGACAATCATCGACAGCAAACTGCTTGCTCCAAATGGAGAGAATCTCCAAGAAGATTGTGCATATGACATCAAGTTTCTACCAAGATGCAAGAAAGCAGACAAGATACTGAAAAACTACAGATCATGAACCCACTCAGGTCAACCTATGACACAGACTATGCTGAGAGACTTTTCCATTGCATCTCTCTCACACTCCTCAACCATCTCATACCTCTACAGCAAACGCCGCATCCTGGAAACTAAGATAGGGTCCATATTCTCAACTTGTGCTCAGGACACATACCAGCTGCAAAACTCTGCCAAGCAGACAAGACAAAGGAACTATGCATCTAGATGCACATCAAGAACAGGAAACCTGAGAAACTTGGCATCATACCAGCAGCAACCAAGCCTCCCCCGGTACCAATGTAGAAAACAGTACCACTGCAGGAAAGTCCATTATCAACTTGTCGGATTTCACACTTCAACCAGATGAAACCGAAGTTACATAGAACATAGAACATAGAACATAGAACAATACAGCACAGAACAGGCCCTTCGGCCTTCGATGTTGTGCCGACCAAAATAAAAAGCAATGCCCCTCCTAACTAAACCATTCCCTTCTCATCCATATACTTATCAACTAACCTCTTAAACGCCACCAAACTTGGCGCATCTACAACAGCTGCAGGCAGGGCATTCCACTCCCTAATCACTCTTTGAGTAAAGAACCTACCTCTGATATCCGTCCTATAACTCATACCCCTTAATTTAAAGCTGTGTCCCCTCGTGCTAGCTTTCTCCATCCTAGGAAAAAGGCTATCACTGTCCACCCTATCTAAACCTCTAATCATCTTATATGCTTCAATAAGATCCCCTCTTAGCCGCCTCCTTTCTAACGAAAACAACCTCAAATCCTTCAACCTCTCTTCATAGGACCTGCCCTCCATACCAGGCAACATCCTGGTAAACCTCCTCTGTACCCTCTCCAATGCCTCCACATCTTTCTTATAATGTGGGGACCAGAACTGCACACAATACTCCAAGTGCGGCCGCACTAGAGTTTTGTACAGCTGCAACATGATGCTGCGGCTCCTAAATTCAATCCCCCTACCAATAAAAGCTAAGACTCCATAAGCCTTCTTAACAACTTTATCCACTTGACTGCCTACTTTCAGGGATCTATTGACACATACACCAAGATCCTTCTGTTCCTCAACACTATTAAGAGCCCTACCATTAGCCCTATACTCTACACATTTATTGTTCCTGCCAAAGTGCATTACCTCACACTTTTCCACATTAAACTCCATTTGCCACCTCTCGGCCCAGCTCTGCAACTTGTCCAAGTCACTCTGTAAACTATAACACCCCTCTTCACTATCTACCACTCCACCAACTTTAGTGTCATCTGCAAATTTACTGATCCATCCCTCAATACCCTCATCCAGATCATTTATAAAAATTACAAACAGCAGGGGCCCCAAAACAGACCCCTGAGGCACACCACTCGTCACCGAACTCCACGATGAATATCTCCCATCAACCACCACCCTCTGTCTTCTATCTGCCAGCCAATTTCTAATCCAATTAGCTAAATCACCCTCTATTCCACACATCTGCATTTTCTGTAGAAGTCTTCCATGGGCCACCTTATCAAAAGCCTTACTAAAGTCCATATATACTACATCAACCGCCTTACCCCCATCCACCTCTCTGGTCACTTCAGTTCTCAGCTGAAGGCTCAATTTCTGCCCCACCACAAAGATAAACCCTATCAGTCCTGTAGCAGACACAGAGGAATTCATCAGGCGAATGAGGCTGTGGGAGTTCTACCGTAAACTCAAGAGGACAACAATGAACACAATGAGACAGCGAATGAACCGGAACAGCCAACAGAGAGATCCTCAGTCTACACTGAAGAGAAGGCTGCTGCCCTCGACTTGACATGTAAGCCCAAACTGTTAGGAGGTGCATCAACAGCACATTCATCAGCTGCACCCACAAGTCAGCCCTAAACATCATCCAAGCACAATGCAATGTCATCCACACTCTCAAGACCAATCACAACATTGTCATCAAACCAGCAAAGGAGGGACCATCATCATACTGAACAGAATGGATTACTGCAAAGAAGTGTACCGACAACAGAACAACGAGGAACACTTCAGACAGTTACCTGCAGATCCGACCAAAGAACACAACCAAAGACCTTTGATCTAAACCTTTAGTGCATCCTTCATGCTCTCATCCCATGTACAACTTGCATTGGAGATCTCTACTGCTTCCCGAAGATACACAAGGCAAACATACCCAGCCGTCCCAATGCATCAGGCAATGGGATCCTGTGCAAGAATTTCTCCAGCTACGTCGAGGGCATCCTGAAACCTTTTGTACAAAGAACACCCAGCTTTTGTCGCGACACTGCAGACATCCTACAGAAACTCAGCACACATGGAGCAGTTGAACCAGGAGCATTCCTTGTCACAATGGATGTCTTGGCACTCTACACCAGTATCCCCCACAACGATGGCATTGCTTCAACTGTTTCAGTACTCAACACCGACAACTGCCAGTCTCCAGATGCAATTATACAACTCATCCGCTTCATCCTGGACCACAATGTCTTCATCTTCAACAACCAGTTCTTCATCCAGACACACTGAACAGCCATGGGGACCAAACTCACACGACAACGCAGGATCATCAAGTTCCGCACACATGAGACCGGCCACAAAGAGGATCTTGGGTTCATGTCACACTATCTGTAACTCCCACAACTTGCCTGGGCTTGCAAAATCTCACCAACTGTCATTTCTGGGGGCAATACACATCTCTTTAACCTGTGCTTAAAGCTCTCTCCACTCATATTGTCTGTACCTTTAAGACATCATCATCTGTAAATACTCGCATTCCAACATTATTCTATAAATTGAATTTGTGTCTTTATATGTCCTGTTTGTGAACATGACTCCCACTCATTTGTTGAAAGGGTAGAGCACTGAAAGCTGGTGGCTTTTGTTACTAAATAAACCTGTTGGACTTTAACCTGGTGTTGTGAGATTTCTTATTGTGTTTACACAGTGACACCCATGCCTCACGAATGAAAAAAAACATGTTGCACCCTGATGTCAAGCCTAGACTTGACATTGCATGGAATGAATAACAAGGCCCCAGGATTGATAGAAATTGATTCTCGGGTTTCACTGTGTGAGTTGCTGACACTGCATGTGCTTCCATTACAACTTGCTGAATGGATAAAAACAACCAACGATCACATACCTCACCAGCCACCACCTTCAGGGAAATCTTGTGGTAGTGGACTTGGAGCAGGCTACTGTGAGGGTCAGGATGGGGCTTTGGATCACAACACTGTGGAGTCTGTTACATTCATGAACTCTTTCTGGCTCCATAGGAAAGGGTGTCATTGTTCTTTTAAATTGATAATTTGAGTTTTGTCAGAGGCTGATGAAGAAACCTGACACCAGATTTTTATCTTGGAGGCAGGAATTGCAACTCAGGAATTTTCCTGACATAGCAGTGCCACTGCTATCCTGACAATACAGGCAAGGGGGGAGTTTTCATCTCTTAGAAGTTGGAATGGACTGGAGTTGGGCCCTCATCCATTCCTACAGATACCAACCTAATTATTCAAATCAGTGTAAATCCTCTTAACCCCCTATTCTGCTTCAATCCATCAAATGCCCACCATACTCCCCCCATCCTCCTGCCATCAATCATTCGCCTAAGGCCAGATTTTCATTGTTAAGGTGGGAATTGTGATTCAGACATTTCCTGATGTTGTGTTTGCACCTCTTACCTAACAGTGCCTACCAATGTTATTTGTATGTTGGAGAAGTGAGGACCATCTAGTGTAGGAGACACCACCTTGAAAATCAGGCTCAATGCAATAATGGAGGTAGGCAAATGCTGAGGCAGGCAGGTTACAAGACATTGGCTGTTAGAGACCAGCTCAGAAACTCCAATGGATATTATGAAGTTAGCCTTATTTGAAGCTTGCTGTTTGGGTTATTCACAGAGGATTTGAACTCCAATTTTAAGAGTTGGGGAAAATATATCACCTCTTGCAAAGGAGGAAATGGAAAATTACAAATATCTTTCATTTTCCGGATGTGTAGTAAGAGGAGAAATCAGGGCTCATTAAATAAACCTCCCGCTGGTCTGTAACAGTTCAGGCCCCTTGATTGGGGTGGTACAATGGCACAGTGGTTAGCACTGCTGCTTCACAGCGCCATGGATCCAAGTTCAATTTCCAGCTTGGGTCACTGTCTGTGTGGAATTTGCACACTTTCCTTATATCTATGTGAGCTTCCTCCAGGTGCTCTGGTTTGTTCCCACAGTCCAAAGATGTGCGTGTTGGGTGGATTGGCCATGCTAAATTGGCCCTAGTGTCCGGGGGAATTAGCTAAGGTAAACGCCTGGGGTGTGGGAATAGGTCCTGGGTGTGGGGATAGGAACTGGATGGGACTGTGGTCTGTGCAGACTCGATGGGGCAAATGGTCTCCTTCTGCACTGTCAAGGGCATTCAATCTCACCTTGTCCTCTTTAAACTCGACTTGTTGGTCCATGTTTGGGCGAAACCTCTAATGAGGTGAAGAGGCAACTGGTCCTGGCGGAATCCAGAGTATCACTGAGTAGGTTATTGTTGAGACAGTGCTGTTTGTTAGCACTGTTGATGATTCCGCCCATCACTTTGCTGGTGATTGAGAGATGGCTGATGGGCATAGTAACTGACCAGATTGGATTTGTTCTGCTTTTTGTGAACAGGGCATACCTGGGTAATTCTTGACATTGCTGGGCAGCTGTTGTAGCTGTACTGTAGCAACTTGCCTAGTGGCACAGCTAATTCTGGAGCACAAATCTTCAGAATTTGCTGGAGTGTTGTTAGGGCACATAGCCTTTACATCCAGTGCTTTAGGCCATTTCTTGATATCACATGGAGTGAACTGTATTGACTAAAGTCTGGCATCTGTAAAGCTGCTGAGCTCAGGAGGCTGAGGTGCATTCTCTACTCGGCACTTCTGGTTGCAAATGCTTCACACTTGCCTTTTGCATTGATGATGTGCTGTGCACCCCTATCATTGAGAACGGGCATGTTTATGGGGTCTCCTCCTTCTGTTGGCTGTTCGGCTGTCCAGCATTATTTTTGCCTGGATGTGACCACAGATCTTTGATCTGATCCGCTGGTTATGGAATTATTTAGTTCTGTCCATTGCATTCTGTTTCCACTGTTTTGAATACATGTAGTCAGTCCTGTGTTGCATTTCCCGGGGTTACCACCTCATTTTTAAGCATGCCTGCTGCTGCCTCTGGCATGTTCCCATGTACTTCTTTGTGAACTGGGGTTGGAAGTTTGATAGTAATGGTAGAGTGGGGGAATGTGTTGGACGATGAGGTTACAGATTGGGATTGAATACAAATCTTCCGCTGAGAATGGCCCACAGCTTCTCACACATATCCAGTTTTGAGCTGCTAGATCTGTTCTGAATCAGTTCCATTTAGCATCAATCTCCCCATAGCTAGTGGTCCCTGAAGTGCATACTTATGTCTGTTTCTGTAGCTAATTTCTCTTGCAGCAGATCACAAAACTGTTGCTAGTGGCTAGAGCTTGAGAGACACCACCATTAAGCTTGGCTTGACCAGGGAACTCCATCACTCTTACATCAGCCATAAGTATATTAGAAGGTTGATACATTGATAATTAACCTGCTTGCTTTGTTATGAAAGGACCTTGCATGGCCATCAAGTTCTGGAATGGAACTCAAATCCAGAGCTTCTGGCCCAGTGGCATGGACACATCCCATTGTGCCATAAGACCTTAATGGCATTTAGCTTAACTTACTTGATATGTCTATGAGTTGTAGACTGATTGTATTGCTGATGTTCCTGTAACAATACGGAATGAGACAGAAATATAAATTTTAGGGCTAGGGCAATATTTGTATTAATTGACAGAATCATCCCAGTGGTACAAGCTGGATGAAAGATGATTCCAGGGTGCAACAAAAGTCTATCATAAGTAAGGCAATTTTCCTCAGGTATATCAAGATACATAGCTATAGATATAGTTCTTGGGGCTAAAGGAGTCAAGAGATATGGGGAGAAGAGGGGATCAGGATATTGATTTTGATGATCAGCCATGATCATAATGAATAGCAAAGCAGGCTCAAAGGGCTGACTAGCCTATTCCTACTTCTAGTTTCTAAGGCACCTGCAATTTTACCTGTAGACGCAAAATTACAGAAAATAATAGCCAAGGACGTGTCCCTTCAGCTCTAATTTCATCCTCTTTGTGTCCTTTCCTTCTCCATTCCCATCGGAATCCCTGTGTTATAAACTAAAGGTGATACAACTAAAAATATCTCTGCTAAAATGCCTGTGTTAAAAGCTAGAAAATAACTTGGCACAAAAGAGGCAGCACAAAGTTTCACTTAAAGTACTGTAGAAAAATGTACCATAGAAGGAGCCTAAAAGAAACACAAGCAGCCTCCAGAATAATACATGCATTCTGATTGTGGACACCTTCCCTATGGGGAACTGCTTGGCTTCTGGTCAATAGTTCCCTTCAAAGGCCTAGTGAAGAATGAGAAGTTGCTCTGTGGATAGCTGCAAGCACAATTTAATTTTGAACCTTTCCTGTGAAAAGAAATCTGTAAAACATTTGTATGTGGTAAAAGTTTTTCTGAATTATGTACACTTCAGATTGTCAGACTTGTACCATATATCATGATTTTTTTCATACCTATGTTACAGCTTTGTTATGCCTGGTGAGTTAAACTATCAATGTATATCATTAAATTTATTTTATTTTTCGCTCCAACAAACACAGATTTCTTTTGGCAACAAATTCACTTACTCATTATTAACTGAGGGGAAGGAAAGTCACATGCTATGGTTCTCTCAGTCCCCAGTGTTTAGCTTCCAGTCCAACATCCTGGAAGGCTCAAGAGCAGCGTAAGATGTAGAGTTGCCAACTTTGGTTGAAGATACTTTTGAAAATTTGATCATGTTAAACTAGTTTGGCAGAGGGGATAGGACCCAAAACAGCAGGGGGATGGAAAAGAAGGTTGAGGACAACACGGAAGTTAAAGAGAGCACGTTAAATGGTAAAGTTAGTGCCAGCAATTCTAGTATTAGGCAGATCAGGCAAAAGCAGGGCAGAGAGCAAAGGAAGTCTAGACATCCTCCTCGCATATCTCCTCTTCTATCTTTCGTATAAAATCTGTTCCCTGGAACATTGAGCTGCCAGTCCTGCCCCTCCCTTAGCCATGCTTTAGTAATAGCTATAATATTCCAGTCCCATGTACCCATCTATGCCCTGTGTACATTGCTTGTCAAGCCCCTTGCATTAAATAATATAGGGCTAAGTCTCACGGGAACCGGGATGAGATAGCCAATTGGATATAAAATTGGTTTGACGATAGGAAACAAAGGGTGATTGTAGAGGTTTGTCTTTCAAACTGAAGGCCTGTGACCAGCCTCAGGGTTCGGTGCTAGGTCCATTGTTATTTGTCATTTATATTAATGATATGGATGAGGATTTAGGGGTAAGTTTGCAGATGACACTAAGACTGGTGCTGTAGTGAACAATGAAGAAGGTTATCCTTCTTCAGGTCCTATGAAGAGAGGTTGAAGGATTTGAGGTTGTTTTCGTTAGAAAGGAGGCGGCTAAGGGGGGATCTTATTGAAACATATAAGATAATTAGAGGTTTGGATAGGGTGGACAGTGATAGCCTTTTTCCTAGGATGGAAAAAGCTAGCACGAGGGGACACAACTTTAAATTAAGGGGTATGAGTTATAGGACGGATATCAGAGGTAGGTTCTTTACTCAAAGAGTGATTAGGGAGTGGAATGCCCTGCCTGCAGCTGTTGTAGATGCGCCAAGTTTGGTGGCGTTTAAGAGGTTAGTTGATAAGTATATGGATGAGAAGGGAAGGTTAGTTAGGAGGGGCATTGCTTTTTATTTTGGTCGGCACAACATCGAAGGCCGAAGGGCCTGTTCTGTGCTGTATTGTTCTATGTTCTATGTTCTATGTTATCCAGGATTGCAATGGGAATTTGATACCACACATCTTTGGAGGGTGGGAGGAAACCAGAGCACCCGGAGCAAATCCATGCAGGCACAGGGGGAATATGCAAACACTATACAGTTACCCAAGTTCTGGAATTGAACCCAGGTTTCTGGCACTGTGAGGCAGTAGTGCTTAACAACTGTGCCACCATGCCACCCCAAACTCAGATACTCAAATTAATTCAGGAAAAGTGAGTTAAGGATTTAGATTTCAGAACTTGACTCGAGATTGAGAAATCCTGCCCGAGGTCAACAGATCTTCCCATTATCCGCTCCTTGCCTGCTCTGATTTCCGTGGCAGACGGGGTGGTAGAATTCCAGTGCACATTCTGGGACTATCAAAGTTCAGGGAAAGGTTAAATAGATCAAACATAAGGACTAATGGTAGTGATGAATCAGGAAAAGGAAGAAAAGTTAAAAGATTCTGGAAGTGACTTTCTCAAATCCAATTAGGTCATGAGGAAATATTTAAAAATTTTAACAAACTTCTAAGTTGCCTTCCAGGTAATGATTAAAGTGAAATGAGAGAGCTATTACAGTCATATCTATCTATCTGTGGGAATAAATTGGGAAAATTGAACGTAACCATGCATGATGTAGATGTGGGAAATTCTGTTCTAATGAAACAACATCCTTAAAGGTTGAATCCACTAAGATTATGTGCAAAAGAAATTACATTAAAAAATGACATTATTGAATTGAGTTCTAGTGATTAGAGTTTGCTAATGGTGATTATAACAAAGCCAGATGAAACCCAAATACTGTGTGTAGACTACCAAAAAGTAAACTCCACCACTAAGAGGGACTCATTCCCCATACCGCATACAACAGATGGATGAGATCCTAATTTCTCATCAGTATTTACTGTTAAGAAATGCATGGAATTTAGGGAACTTGGGGAAATAAATAGTGATGTCTTACGGACTGTACTTATTACAGGGAAAAAGGTGCTGGAATTCTTAAAGTATATCAAGGTAGATTAATCCCCGGAACCTGAAGTTTATCCCAGGATGTTATACAACAACAACAACAACAAAGAGCAACACAGCACAGGAAACAGGCCCTTCGGCCCAACGAGCCCACGCCACTGTCCTAACGTCCTAATGACATATCCTTGTCCTTAGGCTATGCCTATTGTTGAAGATTCCCATATAGGGACCAATATAGGGACAATTTGTTACCCAATCAGCCTAAGAGCACATTTTTGAGATGTGGGAGGAAACTGGAGCACCCGGAGGAAATCCATGCAACCACGGGGAGAACGCGCAAACTCCCGCAGACACAGGCCCAAATCCATGTGTCAGCACAGCAACAGCAATAGTCTCTGAGCTGTCATGTTATGTGAGACCAGGGAGGAAATTGCGGGTCCCTGAGCAGAGATATTTGAATCAAAAGTGAGTCATTATCCTTATGATGCTTCGTTTTCTAAACATGTGGGAAAGTACCAGGAAAAAAATCATGATATGATGGAAATATATCAGAAATCTAATAAATTGAAATACTCTGCACTGGCTATATATTTTAAAAATTATGACAAAATTTAAACTACTTAAAGCAGGGACAATTTGGTTATGCTAATGCCAGTAGTGGTTTTGATAAGCTGATGCGCTTAGCAACCCTGCAAACAGACATATAAGGCAAGTCAGGAAGAATGGGAATGAGAACAGAATAAGCTATTACATGTTCAAGAGAGGAGACAAGTACCAATATTTTATGGCCTCACCTGAGTGAGGCTTGTAAAATCCCATCCAAGGCCAAAGTAGAATTCCGTCCTGCAAACCATGCTCACCCCGGTTGCGGGACAGAAGTGGCAGTAAAGTTCCAGCCAAAGAGTGAAGAAAGAGTCATAAAATGAATGTATTTTGCAAGTATACTCTAAAAGCTGGATTCAAGAAGTAAAGGTAATTAAGTTTGATTCCTGAAGAATTTAGCTCAGATAGGAGAAGATCAAAAGGGAAAATTTGCTGTCAGGATATGACTTAGGCTACGCAAGGCAGTTGTTTCAGACTTTGGCCACATCAGGAGTAAATAATCTGTTTTGCAAAGGCAGCTGTTTGTTTTACCTCAGAAGCAAAACTCTTAGAGGTATACCTGCCTTGTGTGGTAACAGTTACTAGATGTGTTTGTAGTTTTTTAAATCTGTAAAATGTTGTGGAATGTTTGGGCTGAAGGTAATGAAATAAAATTTATTTGGAATTGGGTAACATTAGTGATAATCTGTATAGCCATTATCTTAGTTAAGAGTACTTCTTGTTTATATTATTGTGTTTTTTTGCTTAATAAACAATTATTTTGTTTAAAATCATCACAACATCAGGGACATTATTGCCTGGATTTCAAATCTTTCCTCATATTATGTCAAATTGCAAATTACAATTGAGGACAGTTGTTTCAAGTTTCTCTCCTGGGTTTAGAATAACCAGGTTTTTACCATCAACCATGTTCTTAACACAGCCTCTGCTTTCATCCTGCACTCTTTCAACTGGACAGATTTGCTCTATGGTGTTGTAATCTGACATACAATGGGCCCGATTCTCCCCCCAAAATTCTAAGCGCTGTATTGGCAGGAAAACTGGCGAGAATCATGATTGTTTTTTCAGACTTGAATCTCCTGCATTCTGTGCAATGCAAAGATCACAATCATGAATATCATTAAGAGCTGGAAGGGGGTGGTGGTGGGGGGCAGGGCCTACTCATGCTGGAGACTGACAGTTCTGGGCCTTTGCACACACACAGCGGCCCCAAACTGTCAGCTTCATGGTTGTTGGCCCACTTGATGGCTGGCCAGCCCAGGACCCCAGCAGTCCTGCCCCTACACTCTCCCCCATGGCCCCATTACAGTCATCATAATCATTCCCCCCTCTTCCTGCCCCCGCCTCCCCCAGCAGGGAATTCTCCCAGGAGGCAGAGTCCTCCACATAGCCTGCCTCAATCACTGGCCTCCCTCCAGCCCCGACCGATCCCCATGCAGAGTGACAGTGGAGAGCCCCCCCACCGATTGCCCCTAAACCCCACTCACAATTGGCCGTGCCCCCTTGGCACTTCCCGATAGTCAGTGGAGAGTACCAAGGTTTCCTCAGTATGGGCACTTTGTCCCTCGGGCAGTGCCGGGGACATGGGCTGGCACTGCCAGGGTGCTCATGCCCAGGGAGCACCACCTCACCCCACCACCTGACCCTCCAGGAGGCCTCAATTCCCCCCCCCCCCTTCACTCCAGCGGGGTCTCCTGCTAATGTAGGGAACTACTCTAAACCCCGACAGAGTCAAATACCCTTGGTGGGGTAGGAGATGCTATCAGCTCTGGAGAATTCAGTCCTGGGCCGAAGAAGGACATTTAAATTACATTAAAAATAGATTAAAATCACTTACCTGGTCTTCCCACCAGTTTCCAGCATGGTCTTGACTGCGCCTGCTCTCTGGCTATGGGAGACGCGCTTGTGTCAGGAACACATGCATGAATCCCACAAAATGGCTGACACTCCTAACTCGAAGCGGCAAAAAATTAGTGCACTATGGTGGGAGAATCAGGCCCAATGCTCCTAATGTTTTCAGCTCAGTATTGGTTTGCTGATCATTACTCAGTGAATTTATTTGTGTATGGTGGCAGTTTGTTGTGTTTAATAGTCTGCTAATGGCTGCACTGATCCCTGAGCTGATGTATATTGATAAGTAGAAAAAGTACATTCTCTCCAATGCCTTTGTGCATCACTCTACCAGTGGGAAATTAAAAACTCCTGCTGCCTTAGGCCGAAGTCTTTGTGGGGTTAATTGTGGTTATATCACAGTAGTGCAAAGATAATTGCCCTGGAACTGAAAGTTTAATTGGCAGCCGATTCCGACTGACAGTCAACAACAGGTGCCATGAGGCAGCATTCCCAACAGATAGACCAGGTTCATTCATAAAACCAAAGGTGGAAGTAACAATGAAAGTTAAGGAAGCTCACTGAGTCACTTGTTATACGCCTGAGGGGCAGCTTGCTGCTTTAGTATCTCCAGAGGATTGCGTCAGAATCTAGAATAGGAAGCAGATGTGCCTGAAAGAGTGCCAGTGTCACCATGGGTATTCCCCTTCTGCCACCCCACACCACCCCCCTCCACCAACCCACTGCCCCACTCTGTTGCAGGTACTGATGTTAGCCACCAACATGGTGGAAATAGGATTGTATCTCAGACTTGGTGGACCTGGAAAGTATGTTTAGGGGCAATTCTTTGAGGACAGAGATGAGGTGATATTTTTTCTTTCGGAATGTTGTGCAAGAGGGTTTGGAATTCTCTGCCTCAGAAGGCAGTGGAGACGGGGATCACTGAATATTTTTAAGACGGAGGTAGATAGATTCTCATTAGGCAAGAAAGTCTGAAGTTATCTGGGCGAACAACTGTAATTTGAAACACAAACAGATTAGCAATGATCTTATTAAATGGTGAAGCAGGATTGAGGGAAGGAATAGCCTATTTCTGCTCCTAAATTGTATCTGCATAAGCAGGTTACAGAGTAGGCATACAGCTCTTAGGCATGACTCCATCCTCTCTCACTTTCATGTCTAACACATGATTGATTGATGTCAATCATTTTTCAAACCTACATCATATATTAAGATAGCCTGATTGTTAACCCTTTATATTGCATCTCCCCCTACTACACTATCCTACTTTCTAACCACAACATAGAACCATAGGTAAGATTTTCCAATCCTATCCATCGGTGGGATCTTGTGGTCCCACCAAAGTCAAATCCATGCAGCTGATTCCTCAGTGGCAGGACAGGTGAGCCATACCAATGTCCGTAGACTTCGACAGGACCGGAAAATCCTGGCCTATGTCTTTAACTACTGACATTGCATTTCAGTAGCTCCCATTTGACAACCAGCAGGAGGACATCATCATCTGCAGAATAGGACAACACTTTACCAGCTTTCAGAATCACTGCAAAGGCAGCAGACAGTTTCAATGGAAGATTAATCCAAAAGCGAAGATTGAAGGGAATCAATCGTTGGATTAGAAGAGGGAGAAGAAAAAAAAGGTTCAGGACACTCTGAGGAACTTGCTGCTCCCCTGAAGAACTCTTGGAAAAAGCTTCAGAAGAGGAATAATCTTCAACTCTAGGGAACTCTGTCACAGTTTTATCATTCACTACCATAACAAAAACTGAAAACGCTTTGAAGATTTGAGATTTCAATGAAGTTAGACGATGGAGGGAATAAATAATCAACTCCCTGAAAGCCTATTAGGAAAAGAGATGATTTGTAGAATCATAGAATCCCTGCCATACATAAGGATGCCATTCAGCCCATTGAATCTGCACCAACAACCATCCAGCCTGCCTATCCCTGTAACCTTCTGTATATGCCCTGCTAACCCCCCTGATACTAATGGGCAATTTTAGTAGGGCCATTCAACCTATCTGCACATCTTTGGAGTGTGGAAGGGAACTGGAACATCCAAAGGAAACCCACATAGACATAGGGAGACTATGCAAACTCCACATAGTCACCCTAATCCAGAATTGAACCCAGGTCCGTAGTGCTGTGAGGCTAACCAGTGCTAAATACTGTGGCACTGTGCCATCCAATTTCCCAATGACATGTCCAGAGAGTTGTATGTAGGCCACAGATAGAGTCACACTTTTCTCCACTGTGGGCAATGGGGGAAAATAGTGAGAATCTGGAGATAAAACAGCCACATCTTCTGAAATGAGAAGAATTTCCTGTAAACTATTAATTCAGGAACAGGCTTGCTATATAAGATTCTATAGCCTCAGAAGTGCCAAAAGTTCTTTGGCAGTGTCTGTTCTGACCCCCCAGTACAGAACAGAAGTCAACATTCGGCTGGGACTGAGATATAGGCACCACTTGATTTCCATCCTGGGAAGATAGCAGCTCTCTAGCATGGTGTTCCTCCGTCAACTCTAACTTGGACTCCGGTAAAACATTCTCTCTGGAAGACCCTGCCTGAACAACAGGGGATAAAGTAGGCAGTACGTCAGAAGGTTCAATGAAACTGAGATCTGAATCAGATTAAAGCAAAGCTGCTTCTGTTAAAAACAGAGACTTTAAGAGATTTAGCAGTGGGAAAGATGACTTTTTGGGCCCTATTTCACCATTGTGTCATGGGCGTGAAAACTTGGTAAAATTGGGTGTGAGGCCATTAACACGATCCACGTTCGCATCCTTGCAGATGGCCACTTCACCGGGAATGGTCACGATTCACTTCACGCCCAAAATGGGCGCTACAGCAATTTTAATGCATTTGTATGTATTTAAATTGAATTAATGAACTGCTTGCCCAACTTTATCAGCACTTCCCCCTTTATCACTGTGTTCGCCAATTCAGAACTGCACAGAAATGAATCTGCTGAATAAAAGCCTGAATCAGATGCTCCAGCTGCTGAAGAGGCAAGTTCAGAGATTCCAACGGCTCTCTGACTCAGATCGGTGGCGCGAGAGGAGAGAGGTGGGTCAGATCATTCTCCGGTTGGGGGAGTGAAGCCTGATCATTGTCTGGTTGTGTGGGGAGGGAGGGGGGCCAGATCAACCTTTGATAAGGGAGTGCGAAGGGAGGAGGAGGTGGATCAGATGCTCCTCGGGAAGGCGAGGGGACATACTGAGACCAGGTCATTCTCTTGGGGGCGGGGGGGGTGTAAGAGACCAGTAAGATGTGTCTCTGGTAGGAGACAGAAGTGGGGTGCAGGGAGGGTCCGTTGCCACACTGCAAGCGATCGGTGGGGGGTTGCAATCAGTTTGGGTAGTGAGGGCGGGGGTAGGTGGATAAGGGGAGTATAAGGGGTGAGGGCCATCACTCTCAGTATTTGCTCCCAGACCGCTTTCTCTGCTTTCTGTGGTTTAGGAGCAATCTGACACGGCGCACTTTTTCAAATTTTTTCCTAACAGCGCATGCGCAGTTCAGAGCCCCGCCTACAACGTGAATTAGACCTGCAATTTTTTTCAGGCTGAGTGCATATGGCAGATTTCCAAATCAGATCTGAATTGCACCCAGATTCAGCACTGAAAATGAAAATGGTAAAATCAGGCCCTTTCTTTCCCAATTCCCCAAGAGATCACTCAGTGCCACAAGGGATTTTTCCTCATCACTCTCCAGGAAGAGTCAATTCACATCCAGCAGTTCTTCATGGGGATGGTCACTGTCTGCTGCAGTGCCTTCTTTATCCTCAGCCTCCGACCATGAAGAACTGAGAGATCCAGAACCTGCTTGTCTGCTTTGGCTCTAGTAGACGGTGTCTGAATGAACTCCTCAGAAGCCAGTGTCCCTACACCAGATTTCCTTTATTTACAAACTCAATTCCACTCCTATCAGTGCTTCAGGTACAAAGTTCAGAATCCAGAGTGTCAATAGTTCTGACACTTCTTTGTATCATAGGGGTACTGACACTCTGGATTCTGACTTTGTATATACATATAGTATAGACTCTCTGACTGGGCAAGAATTCATTGCTCAGGGAGCTCATACTCCAAAAGGCCCTCTGCATGGCCCTCTTTGAGGTCATTATAGTGTCTCTTTGAAAGAAAGGAACTTACCTCAGCTTCTGAAGGCGGAATTTCCACTGCTTCTAAAGAAAAGTTTGAAGATTGAAGGATATGAGTCACTCAATTGATGAGCATCAAATGGTTTTTCTAGGATTCCGAGAAGTTTACCAACATCACCGTTCGAGAAGGAATGTGAAGAACATGGCGAGGATCTTGACTGCAGCTTATAACTAAGAGGAGCAATAATCTTGTCTTTGGTTGGAAGGTTTAAGCTGTTAGAACTTTATAACATGATATCTGATGACTGAAGGGACATTAGCTGAAGTCAGTCGAGGTAATCTGCTAATTAACAGCCGCTCCAGTAACTATTTTAAAAGAAGTATCTGAATCTTGAACCGACTAGTAGTCTGGATTAAGATGATCTAATTCCCGCAGGATTTTCCATTTCTTGGAAGGAAGAATGTTTCAGAAACACTTGCTGATCTGCGACTTTGATTAGAATTGCTGGATTTGCTGAAATGTACAAAATATCCACTTTTATCAAATGGGATACATTCCCCCGCCTCCGGCGAGGCAGCCTTGGTGTCTATGCTGGGTTTTTGCCACAACACAATGGTGCAACATCTCCCGCCGCCAAGAAAAATGCTAAGGGGAGCCCAGAGAGTCTCACCCCTAAATAGTAATTGCGATAGTGCTAAAAATATTGAAGCTGCTTTTCAGATGAATGGCAGTGTTATGCATAAGTGGCCAATAAAACTAAACTGAACAATAATATCCAAAGGCATGCGGCAGAACGAGCAATACAAATGTTTACAACTTCAGATGGAGGCAGAAAGCTGATAATAAATGGTGTCCCTGAGGCAGTGAGTATTTAATAGTTATGCTCCTGTGTACATACTCGTTAATCATGCCACCACATCTCATTTATGCAAATTCAGGGAGTTTAGTTGCACTTGGACTTGGCTTGGAATGACAGAATTCCAAAGTGTGTTCCGACAGGATGTTAACTAACTGTAAGCGTACACTTTACCGGATCAGGAAGCTGTGCTTCTCCAATCAGGATTTTGCCGAGAGGGTTTTTTTGGGTTGTGTGGGGAAGATAATGCAAAATTTGAACAAAAGATTCATTGCATGTCACTCAGTGGAGAAGCTAATCTGTAAACAACATTCATGCATAAGCAATGGCTCTTCAGCAGAATCCCATATCACATCAGGTACCATTCTACACAGACTGCTACTCTCAGACATAAAAACAGAAAACGCTGGAATCACTCAGCAGGTCTGCTAATATCCGTGGAGACAGAAAAAAAGTAAACATTTCAAT
The DNA here is from genome assembly GCA_024679065.1 of Sphyrna mokarran. Taxonomy (NCBI): domain Eukaryota; kingdom Metazoa; phylum Chordata; class Chondrichthyes; order Carcharhiniformes; family Carcharhinidae; genus Sphyrna; species Sphyrna mokarran. The sequence goes on along the minus strand of JAGIQG010000015.1, from coordinate 22,155,216 downwards.
TCTAAAATAAAAACAGAAAATGCTGGGTAAGTTCAGCAGGTCTGGCAGCGTCTACGGAGAGAGGAAACAGAGATCAGAATTCTCTAGCGGTTTACACTAGGCCACTGCTGCCAGAGAGAAATCTCCATTCCCTGCAGCAGGACAGAAGAGTCCCACTAGTGTGAATCCTGCCAGAAAATCCTGCCCAGAGTTAATGTTCTGAATCTAAATGACCCTCCTACAGAACTGCTGGAGAGGTTCGGGAGAAGGATCATTTACATCAGAAACACTGGGCCCTATTTTACCATTTTGATCTTAAGCACTGGGCGGACTTGAAACTGGGAGTGTTTCAGATCTGACTTTTAGGCACATTCTCAGACGCCCCCATACACAATCTGCCTGAAAAAATATCAACGACTCCGAATTGCGCTGTAGAAGCCCATGGGCAGGGCTTAACATGCCCGAAATCTTGTAGCAGTGATCAGCATCTCCAACTGCACGTGTGTTACGGCTTCCCTGCCACCTTGCTTCTGGGCCGAGTAAGGCCTCCTTTTGTCCCCACACCCTCTGCCTCCCAGAGTGATCGATGGCACCTCCCCGCTTCCCCCTCACTCATATCAGGCAGTGTGGTATGCCCGCCTCCCCGCCCCCTCCCCCCCACTCCGATCTCAAGCAGTCAGCGTCAGATGCTTGGCACTTACCTCCTCACTAAACGGAACACCCGACTCGGAATTTTGTGGGGCATGTCTTTTTTGCACCAATTCTGAAATTGGTAAAGGGGGAAGTGCCAGTAAGGTTGGGCATGCAGCCCATTAAGTCAATTTAAATCCATGCAAATGCATTTAGATGGTTGTTGCACCCGTTCCAGGCGTGGTCCCAATCGTGGTCATTTTCAGGTCTTGGCAAAGGGGGAACTGGCACTAAGGTGGGCATGGATTGTGTTACGCACCTCAGGTCTGACTTTACCAAGTTTTCACACCCAAAAAAGGGTGCAACTTGAAGATAAAATCAAGTCCATTGCGTGGGATTTTCCTCAAGAAATTCTTAAGTGTCAATTTCACATGAAAATTGGAGTAAATCCTGTTTCTATGTTCAGCAGGATTTTCAAAATGAATCTCCCACACTCTGCCCACAGCAGAGTGCTTCAGCGTGAATATCACGAAAAAGCTGTTTGGTGGGGCCTACTCCGGCTGGTGAGGCCAGCAGCATAGCACTGAGCGGGCCACTGAGCATACACCAATCTGTCAGCGCTGTGATTGGCGCATGCATAGTAACCTCATGCTGCCAGTTTCCTGATTGCTGGCTAGCTCGATCACTGGCCAGCCCAGCGACTCTACATTGGGGGGGGCTGACTCGCACTGCCAAGCTGGCAATGCCCAAGGGCACTCCCTCACCCCTGACCTCCTAGGGGCCTCCATGTCCTCCCCCGCTCAACTCCAGTGGGGTTGGGCTGCCAGCTGCTTGCAAATGGGGAGCTATTGTAAACCCCCACTGGAATAAAATACTCCTGGCAGGCAGTGGGGAAACTCTATCGAGATTTAAGTTCCGGGCCCGCTAATGATATGGTAATTTGAACATAAATAAGTTCCCGGTGCAAAGCTGACAGTGCTGGAAATCTAGCGGCTGGAGACCCACGAAGGCCATCATGCCCAAATCAGGCCGCTATCTGGTTTTTGCTTGAGTTCCCGGGCTACCATTCAGCAATGCAGGAGTCTGGGAGAATCACCCCCGTTAACTCTGTTTCTCTCCATAGAAGCTGCCAGACCTGCAGAGTTATCCAGCATTTTCTAGATCTCTATTCCAGATTTTCAGCATCCACAGTATTTTGCTTCTATTAGCATTTCAGGTCTATGAACAAGTGAAAGGTCACAGACCTGCAACATCAACTCTATTTCTTTCCTCAAAGATGTTTGCAGACCTGCTAAGTATTTCCAGCATTTTCAATTCTTATTTCAGATTTCGAGCGTCCACAGCATTTTATTTTGGTAGAAATATCCCTCGGCTTCCTTTGATTAGAGATCTGAAACCATAAAGTAGTGTTTGTAACCCAACAAGTGGACAGATATCTCTCTGCTTCAGTACTGTAGACAGGTGGTTTGAAGAAAAGTTAAATCCACACAAGTTTACTATAGGTGAGAGGGAAAGCCATTTAGCTCATTTGAACATTTTTCACAAGAAAGAAAAAAACTACTATTCTCTCCCTCCTGTCACGAGAATGACTACCACTATTGGCTCTTTAATAACTCTTCCATTCAAATCGCTAATCTCAAAGTTGATTTCTTGAAGACCTTTTCCCCAGCACCAGTCCTAAATTTGTCTTTCAGGCTGAGTCTACACTAACGCTATGACATAAAATTCTTCAGATTGTTTTCTGCACCAGTGTATCAGTCTCCTTCTCTGTTGCTTTCTGTCAAGACTCAAATCACCTAATTTCGCTCATTTTCCGTTACAATGTAGCTCTATTTATGTCATAAGTAGGCGTACATTAACACTGCAATGAAGTTATTGTGAAAATCTCCTAGTTGCCGCACTCCACCACCTGTTCGGGTACACTGAGGAAGAATTTAACATGGCCAATGCACCTAACCTGCACATCTTTGGACTGTGGGAGAAAACCAGAGCACCCGGAGGGAGCGCACACAGACATGGGGAGGACATGCAGACTCCATACAGACACTGACCCAAGCCAGGAATCGAACCCGGGTTCCTGCACTGTGAGGCAGCCATGCTAACCCTGTACCGTCATGCCGTCTGCTATGATGGTAGGAATCCATTTGCAAGAGTGCATTTACTACCTGGGATGGCTGGCTGTAATAACGTCAGTCTTGGTGTGTGACCAGAATGGCCACAGCTTAATTAAATTTTTTTTTGCAGACCTGCTGCAAAAGCAAATTCAACAAACAAAGCAAATCCAAGTAGCTATAGTTCAAATCCAAAAGGTTGAATTTCAACAGAGCTAAAAAGAGAGAAAACAGTAACTTGCCAAAGGAGAATCCTCAATTAATCCTCCCTCTTGACGATAAAAGTAATTTTGAAGCAAGAAAGGATAGAAGTGCACGTACAGTGTTACGTATTAGAATTGGGGCATATCAGTTAATTCTTTAACCCCTTCAATCTTAAGCTCTGAAATGATTTGAAGTGATAACTCTCGCTGGTGACAATGGTGATATTTTATTCAGGAAAAATAAGACTTGACACATAGTAATGTCTGAGCAGTGGTATTAAAGTGTAACAGATTATGATGATGCTCATTGTAAAAGCCATATGACAGTGCCAAATGGCTATGCCCCAGGCACTGTCTCACCAGCCAGTGTGACATGTACATGCAATCCCACTGCCAGCCCATTCTTCCGCAAGCGTTCATCTGCAGGATGGTCCCAAACCTCCTCTGTGCCTTAAGTGCTCAGAATATCCTTTCTTATATTCTTGCTCCACAGCTAAGCAGATTGAGACCAATTTAACTGATGACTAAGATAAACTTAATCTCTTATTGGACATAACAAAGAACAAAGAACAAAGAGCAACACAGCATGGGAAACAGACCCTTCGGCCCAACGAGCCCACGCGGCCGTCCTAACGTCTTAATGACATATCCTTGATTTTAGGCTATGCCTATTGTTGAAGATTCCCATATAGGGACCAATATAGGGACAATTTGTTACCCAATTAGCCTAAGAGCACATTTTTGGGATGTGGGAGGAAACCGGAGCACCCGGAGGAAACCCACACAACCACGGGGAGAATGCGCAAACTCCCGCAGACACAGGCCCAAATCCATGTGTCAGCACAGCAACAGCGATAGTCTCTGAGCTGTCATGTTGCCCATCAGATGGTCCAGTTTAAGCATACACTGACGACGTGAAGCACTAGGCAACTCCTGAAGCAACCTCCAAGAGCAGCTCTCGCACGACATGCCGCATGCATGCCCCTTGTTGGTCAACAAGGTAGACCGAATTGCCTGCGGAAACAAATAAGACTTAATTAAACATGCTAAAAAAACTAAGACATTCCCGAGACGAAACTAAAAGATAGTCTACTACCATTTGGTCCTCCCGATATTCAAACAGTCCTGCTATATCCCTCTATCTGCAGACCGCTCATGTGGCTGTCCAAGAGACCCCTGCTCCCTGCTAGCGTGCCTGCTCCCACCACCTTACTCGGCAGTGCATTCCACACCCCCACTACCCTTTGTGTGAAAAACTGGCCTCTAATATTTGTCTTATACATAGCCCCCCCTCACCCTGAGCCCGTGACCCCTCGTTCTATCCATTTCTAATGGTGGAAAAAGCTTACCATCATTTACTCTATCTATACCCCTCATAATCTTATATACCTCTAAAAGATCCCCTCTCAGCCGACGTCTTTCAAGGGAAAACAACCCAAGTGTTTTCAATCTTTCCTCGTAAGACAGCCTTTCCATACCAGACAGCGTCCTGGTAAATCTCCTCTGCACTCTCTCCAGGACCTCTACATCCTTCCTGTAGTACGGCGACCAGAACTGGACGCAGTACTCCAGATGAGGCCTAACCAACGTTCTATACACCTGCAACATCAGACTCCTACTCTTGTATTCTATACCCCTTCCTATGAAGGCTAACATACCATACGCTTTTTTTACCACATTCTCCACCTGTACTGACACCTTCAGAGACTTGTGAACTTGCACCCCCAGGTCTCTCTGCATCTCTATACTCTGGATAGTTTTACCTTTTATCCTATAACTCCCCTCTACATTATTCCAGCCAAAATGTATCACCTCGCATTTATCCGGATTAAATTCCATTTGCCATCTATCTGCCCAATCTACCAGCCTATCTATGTCATGTTGTATTGCCAGGCACTGCTCTTCAGTACCTGCCATCCAATCATCTTAGTGTCATCAGCAAATTTGCTGATCACACCACCTACCCCCTCTTCCAAGTCATTTATACACACCACAAATAGAAGGGGTCCTAGTACAGAGCCCTGTGGCACACCACTAGTCATGATGTAGAGATGCCGGCATTGGACTGGGATAAACTCAGTAAAGTTTTGCAACACCAATTTTAAATCCAACCAATTTATTTGATAGTAAATCCGCGAGCTTTCGACACTATGTAGTGCCTTCGTCAGGCAAATGCAGTGTTCTGATCTGCAGAGGCACTCATATCCACACAGACAGTTACAGATTGCTGATTAGAATGCAAATCCTTACATCTAACCTGCTATTCAAGTGTTAAAGTGGCTAACAATGTGTGTGAAGGAAATCCTGAGCATTGGTTAGAGAATTGTGTATTTTCTCCAGACAGCACAGTAAGTGAGGTTTTTTGCTAATCCAGGCAAGTTACGGGGGTTACAGATAGTGTGACATGAAGCCAAGATCCCTGTTAAGACCGTCCTCATGTGTGCGGAACTTGGCTATCAGTCTCTGCTCAGCAACACTGCGCTGTCGTGCGTCACGAAGGCCCCCTTGAAGAACATTTACCCGCAGGTCGGAGGCCGAATGCCCATGACTGCTGAAGTGTTCGCCCACAGGAAGGGAACGGTTTTGCCTGGTGATTGTTGAGTGATGCTCATTCATCCGCTGTCGTAGTGTCTGCATGGTCTCCCTAATGTACCATGCTTCGGGACATCCTTTCTTGCAACGTATTAGGTAGACAACGTTGGCCGAGTTGCAAGAGTATGTACCGTGTACCTGGTGAATGGTATCCTCACGTTTGATGATGTCGTCCATGTCTATGATCCGGCATGTCCCGCAGAGGTTGCTGCGGCAGGGCCGTGTGGTATTGTGGTCACCGTTCTCCTGAAGGTTGGGTAGTTTGCTGCGAACAATGATCTGTTTAAGGTTGTGCGGTTGTCTGAAAGCAAGAAGTGGGGGGGTGGGGATGGCCCTAGCGAGATGTTCATCGTCATCGATGACATGTTGAAGACTCCGGAGAAGATGTTAGCCACTTTAACACTTGAATAGCAGGTTAGATGTAAGGATTCGCATTCTAATCAGCAATCTGTAACTGTCTGTGTGGATATGAGTGCCTCTGCAGATCAGCACACTGCATTTGCCTGACGAAGGCACAACATAGTGTCGAAAGCTCGCGGATTTACTATCAAATAAATTGGTTGGATTTAAAATTGGTGTTGCAAAACTTTACTGAGCACACCACTAGTGACAAACCTCCAGTTGGAAAAAGAGCATTCCACTACTACCCGCTGTCTCCTCCTCCCAAGCCAGTTCTCAACCCATCTACATACCTGGCCCTGTATACCATGCGCCTTCACCTTTTCTATCAGCCTACCATGAGGACTTATCAAACGCCTTACTGAAATCCATATAGACGACATCAACGGCTTGTCCTTCATCAACCGTTTTTGTCACCTCTTCAAAAAATTCCACTAGATTCGTAAGGCACGACCTCCCCTTAACGAAGCCATGCTGCGTATCCCTGATCAGATCGCAGCACTCCAGATGCTCATACGTCCTGTCCCTAAGAATCCTCTCCATTAGCTTACCTATAACTGAAGTCAAGCTCACCAGCCTATAGTTCCCTGGGTTATCCCTCTGACCCTTTTTAAACAACGGTACTACATTTGCAATCCTCCAGTCCTCTGGGACCTCCCCTGTGTCCAAAGAAGAGACAAAGATTTGCGTCAGAGGCCCAGCAATGTCATCTCTCACCTCCCTTAGCAGCCTGGGATAAATACCATCAGGCCCCGGAGCTTTATAAGTCTTTATGCTACCTAAAAGCCCCAACACTTCGTCCCTCGTAATGATTATTTCCTTTAACGGGTCCTCAAATTCCTCAAAGCCGGCATCAGACATCAGGCCCCTCTCCCGCGTGAATACCGACGCAAAGTATTCATTCAGGATCTCCCCCATTCCCTCAGGCTCTAAGCATAGTTCCCCTCCTCTGTCCCTGAGAGGTCCAATCTTCCCTCTAACCATCCTTTTGCTCCTTACATAGGAGTAAAATGCCTTAGGATTTTCCTTAATCCTACCTGCCAAAGCCATTTCGTGGCCCCTTTTTGCCTTTCTGACACCCCTTTTAAGATCCCGTCTACACTCTCTATATTTTTCCAGCGCTGCCTCTGTCCCCAGTTGCCTGGATCTAACGTACGCCTCCCGCTTCTTCCTGACCAAGTCCTCAACATCCCTAGTAACCCACGGTTCTCTAATCCTACCTTTCCCATCCTTCCTCCTTACCGGCATGTGTCTTTCCTGCAAAAATTTTAGTTTTCCCTTGAAAGACTCCCACATGTGCAGTGTCATATTACATATTTAGTACCATTTCCAGCCTTTATAACCACCATTGACAAACGTTTTGTCCTTCTGTCTATGACATCTTGGTCAATTCCCCCCAACCATGTAGTATAAATATCATCCTAGATATCAACCAGGCCAAATTTCCCTGCCACATAACCTGTCAGCCATCGCTAACCAGAGCATATCAGAAACAAGAATTAAAAATATAGTTCAATAGAAGCAAAATCAGAAACAAATCAGTCAAAGTTAGCATTTACCTACATTCTTGCTAATTACTAAGAAAATCTAGTGCAGGGATTTCCCAGGATTCTTGCAGATATCATCCCAATGGATTGGTTGGGTCTGTATTCGTTGGAGTTTAGAAGGATGAGAAGGGGGATCTTATTGAAACTTACAAGATATTGCGAGGCCTGGATAGAGTGGATATGGAGTGGATGTTTCCACTCGTAGGAAAATCTAGTACCTGAGGGCACAACCTCAGGCTAAGGGGACAATTCTTTAATACAGAGATGAGGAGGAAAGGGAAGGAGTTTGGAGATGAGAAAAAAAATAAGCCATGATTGAATGGTGGAGCCGATTGATGGGCCAAGTGGCCTAATTCTGCCCCTGTGTCTTCTGGCGAGCTGGGATGAGATGTTGGCTGTGCCAATGTAAATGGAAAAACCCAAAACCGAAGGCTTGGGAATGGAGAAGGAATGCAACCTGAAAAGACCCAGAGATTCATAGACATTTACAAAACAGGAGGAGGCCATTCAGCCCATCATGCTCACACCATTAAACATTTGAAATATTCTTTGTTCATTCTTATTTTTTACCCACTGCCAGGAACCCCTTAACCTTCTTACCTCTTCCCTGACTATTCTCTAACTAATAAAGGATTGGAAGAAGTTATTTGTTATTGTTAGCCTTAGCAGTTATATACACATCCAGATTCCATTCTGAACATCCCTCTGAAACTTGCTCGTGTCAGATTCATTCATATATCGCCTTAATTTTTGTTATTCTTTTTCATCCTTGCCTACAATTTTGAGCACTGGTATATACTTAAGTTGGAAGCTTTTCAAAGATGTTTCGCTTGACCTTAACTGAGGTGTGAAACATTTTGTTTCAAACACTCTGTTTAAGGTCTTCTCTAAAGCTTAAAGGTTTCTTGCAGCGAAAGTTTAAATAAATAAGAGTGTGCTTCACTGAGATGTTCATTCAGTTGTATCCTTCAAACTGTTTGGTAGATTTCCAGGTTAAAAACATTCGGAAGCTTTTAAGGATATAAATAAACTTTATTTTGTGTTACCAGTCTAATTCAGAGTTACTTTCTAATGGTAGTTATATTGTTAGAATAATACAGAGAAAGAGGGAATCCTGCGAATCTATCTGGGCAAATTAAGAAAACATGCCATTTGGCCCAACTCTTCCATAGTTTCTTACATTTGATGACCTTTCATCTCCTTCCTTTTCATGCATCAAGCCTCCCCTTAAATGTGTTAAAGGTAGCTGCTGCGATGATGCAATGTAAAGCAACTAAATTCTCCCACACCCCGTGCAAAAAAATTCCCCTGAAATTTTGGGCCCTATTTTACCATTTTGATTCTGGGCAGACTTGAAACTGGAAGTATTTTAGATCCCACTTTTAGACCGATTCTGAGGCACTCTGCCTGCAAAAATATCAGCAATTCCGAATCTTGCCACAGAAGCCTGTGGGTGGGACTTAACCTGCCCAAAATCCTGCAGCTCCAATTGGTACCTCCAACTGCATGTGCGCAGAAACAAAATGATAGAATGCTGCTTGACTGCCGCATCTCTCCAGGGCTGGATAATGCTCCCACTGGCCCCCACAGACATTGCCCCACCACCACAACATTACTGGCCTCTTTATCCGCCATGCAGAGTGGTTACGGATACCTCCCCCTCTCCTCCCTCACTGATCTCAGGCAGAGTAGTAGCAGATCCCCTCCCCCTTGCTGATCTCAGGAAGAGTGGCAGTGGACCCCCCACCCCCACCGATCTCAGGCAGACACCCCTTTCCCCACCACTGACCTCAAGCAGAGTGGGACTAAACCCACCTTACTCACCTCACCAATCTCAAGCAGGGTGGTAGTGGACCCACCTCCCTGGAAAAACCACCCTCCCTCAAAACCACTGCCTCCCTCCCCCCTACCCCCACCAACACCACCATCCCACCGATCTCAAGCAGAGATAGGCACCTACCCTCTCACTAACTGGAGCACTCGAATCAGATTTCCATGGAGTATGTCTGTTTCATTCTGATTGTGGATGGGTGAATGCGATGGTAAAGGTTGGGGGCGTGCAGCCCATTAAATCAATTTACATGCTCTATTTCTATGTTCTAAATACACACAACTGCATTTAAATGGCGGTCCCGATCGAGGCCATTTTCAGACCTGGATAAAGAGGTGTTCTTGGGGAAGAGTACAGAAGGAAAGTGGCGGTTTTTCAAGGAATGTTTGTCTGGGGCACTGCAAGACAACGTTCCGAGGAGTCAAGGAGGTTCTGGTAGGACGCAGGAACCGTGGTGCACGAAGGTAGTGGTGAACCTAGTTAGGAAGAAAAAAATGGTATATAAAAGGTTCAGAGAGCTAGGGGATGTTAGGGATCTAGAGGAATATAAGGTGTGTAGAAGGGAACTTAAAAAGGAAATTAGGAGAGCCAGAAGGGGTCATGAGAAGGCCTTGGCAGGTAAGATTAAGGAGAATCCCAAGGCCTTCTACAAATATGTGAAAAGTAAAAGGATGAGAAGAGAAGGGATAGGGCCTATAAAAGGTGAAGGGGGAAAAGTCTGTGTGAATCCGGAAGAAATGGCAGAGGTGCTTAACGAGTACTTTGCCTCGGTATTCATGGTGGAAAGTGAACTGGGAGATTGCACTGCAGGTTTGCGGCATACGGAAAAGATTGAGTATGTGGATGTTAGGAAAGAGGATGTGTTAGACCTGTTAAATTCTATTAAGATAGACAAGTCGCCGGGACCGGATGGGATGTACCCCAGGTTATTGTGGGAGGTGAGGGAAGTGGTTGCAGAGCCCCTGGTGATGATCTTTGCGTCGTCCATGGAAACGGGAGAGGTTCCGGAGGATTGGAGGATTGCGGATGTGGTTCCTATCTTTAAGAAAGGGAACAGGGATAATCCAGGAAATTACCGACCGGTGAGTTTGATTTCAGTGCTTGGTAAGCTGATGGAGAGGCTTCTGAGGGATAAGATATATGAACATTTGGAGACGTTTGGACTGATTAGAAATAGTCAGCATGGTTTTGTCAAGGGCAGGTCATGCCTTACGAGCCTAGTTGAGTTCTTCGAAAATGTGACTGAACACATTGACAAAGGAAGGGCGGTGGACGTAGTGTACATGGACTTTAGTAAGGCGTTTGATAAGGTCCCACATGCAAGGCTTCTGGAGAAGGTGAGAGGGCATGGGATCCAAGGGCTTTGGCCTCGTGGATCCAGAACTGGCTTGCCGGCAGAAGGCAGAGAGTGGTTGTGGATGGGTCTTGTTCTGCATGGAGGTTGGTAACCTGGAGTGCCCCAGGGATCTGTTCTGGGACCCCTGCTGTTTGTCATTTTCATAAATGACCTGGATGAGGAAGTGGAGGGATGGGTTAGCAAGTTCGCCGACAATACAAAGATCGGTGGTGTTGTGGATGGTCTGGAGGGATGCCAAAAGTTGTAGCGGGACATAGACAGGATGCAAGACTGGGCGGAGAAGTGGCAGATGGACTTCAACGCAGATAAATGTGTAGTGGTCCATTTTGGCAGGAATAATGGGATGAAGGAGTACAATATAAGGGGTAGGAGTCTTAGCTGTGTTGTAGAGCAGAAGGATCTCGGGGTCCGGGTCCATAGGACTCTTAAATCGGCCTCGCAGGTGGAGGAAGTGGTCAAGAAGGTGTACGGTGTACTGGCCTTCATTAATCGAGGAATAGAGTTTAGGAGTCAGGAGGTAATGATGCAGCTCTATAAGACTCTTGTCAGACCCCAGTTGGAGTATTGTGCGCAGTTCTGGTCGCCTCATTATAGGAAAGATGTAGAGGCTATTGAGAAGGTTCAGAGGAGGTTTACAAGGATGCTGCCTGGATTGGGAGGCAGGCCTTATGAAGATAGGTTGAGGGAGCTGGGACTCTTCTCACTGGAGAGACGTAGGTTGAGAGGCGACCTGATAGAGGTTTATAAAATGTTGAGAGGAATAGATAGGGTGGACTCTCAGAGACTATTTCCCCGAGCTGAAATGGTCACTACGAGAGGACACAGATTTAAGGTGCAGGGAAGCAAATACAAAGGAGATGTCAGGGGTAGGTTTTTCACTCAGAGGGTGGTGAGTGAATGGAACCGACTGCCGTCGGAGGTTGTTGAGGCAAACTCACTGGGTTTTTTAAGAGACTTCTAGATGAGTATATGGAAAAGAATAGGATAGGGGGTTATAGATAGGTCTGTGGATTGGTAGAAGTGATAGGCGCAACTCGTGGGCCGAAGGGCCTGTTTGTGCTGTATTGTTCTATGTTCTATGTTTACATTTCTCCCACTTATTCTGGAATAACCACATTTACCATACCAAATCTTTACATAATTTTGAAGCTCCAAGTTAACAGGCCTCTTAGTTTTCTACTTTCCAGGGAAACAGTCCCAGTCTGCTCAAGGTCACCTGATGAGCTGCAACTTTTCAACTCTGGGAGTATCCTTTAAATGTATCTGGGTATATTCTCCAAAACGTCCTGGAAAATCAAAGGATTTAAATTCAAATGCTAGTGTTAAATTTTTTAGTAAGGTTAAAATGATTAAAAGTTTAATACACAGTGAGGATAATTATATAATTTATGGGCAAATTACTGAGTTTGCTTTTAACTACCAATAGATCTCTTTGTTCAGTGCTTTATAAACAATTTCTTTGTGAATGATAGGAAATGAAAAATACGTCTGCAGGTTATGTCCAAATCAGAAGGATGATTGGTTCCTCTCTATTCAGCCTTCTTGTGTTGGTTTAAAAAAAAAGTTGTTTTCTTTTCACAAAGATATGCCATTTTGTGGTCAAACAGGCCATCTAAAATAGCGTTTTGTAAAGCACTCTGGGGCAGTTGAGCAAGAAACTAAACTGGCACGCTGCAGTTTAAAGACACAGACAAACAGGCCGCAACCCTGATGAATGAATGGATCATCTCCAGGATGAAAAGGACTTTCTGGTCACACTGAGTCGTTTACCAATCATAAGGGGCACCGTGAACCCTTATTTAGGAGGGAAGTCTGTGACCTATATGCCTCCAGCACCTACAGACATGGCTGTTGGGGACACACCCAGAGATCAGTGTGGTAGCACCTGATTGGATTCTTATTGATCAGGGGGATCATTGATTGGCAATGGCCAAAAAGGGGCATGAAATCAAACAAGGCATAAAGAGTGCTGCTCAACTAGATCTCTTTCTCTGACCCCGCGAACAAGCTACAACAATGATGACCATTGCCAGCCCGAGGAGAACCACCAGGCCTGATAAGGAAGAAAGGAAGACCAGAACCAAAGTGCCGGACCAGACCAAAGGACTAGACTACACAGACGACTATCGAGACCAGCACACAGATAAAGGCCAATATCTACTTGGGTACTTGCTAGTCACGCAAAGTTAAGTCAAGGTTTTGTATTGGACTTGATATTTTCCTGTAAGGTAACTTATTGTTGGGCGGATGGGTGATTATTGATTGTGTGGATTTAAATAAATATTGGTTGTACTAACAAGACGTCTACTCGTAGTTATTTGTCCACCGTATAAGGGTTAAAACAGACTGTGCAGCAGGCAACAATTTATAAATCACAGTGTACTTTAATTAGTAAAGCTGTGAGCAATAAGAAGCCATTCAAACAAGATTTACTGGAGTCAATGAAACAGCAAATTTATTAACCACTAAACCCAAGAGAATGGGTTACTTGCTCTAAACCTTTATTGCTGCCTAGGTTAAAATAGGTGTCAAAGGGCTTCATAACCCCTTCAAAGTACTGGAAGATTCATTATACCTTACCTGGTGATTATGTAATCAGTTATTGGACCTATTGAATATAATAGTGTATTCACTTGTTCAGCCCTGCTTACTGATGATATCATAAAGCTTAAAAATTTTGTTCTCTGTAATGCCCAATTTTGCACCTGAATTGATTTGGCAGTGTTGTTTTACTATCTGTGCCTGTTTTTTAGCACAGGGGAATGCAACTTTAATTTTTTTCCTCATTCACTTCTGATCGCCACGCATTATGACTCTGATGCTGGATATGGTGCTATCTGGGTTGCAGCGTGCTTCAAACTGTGTTCTTGTATACAATGGGTCTCTCAGCAATGTCTGATTATGGTTCTGGGTTCAAGAGCTTATTTCAGCCTTTCTTTCAGAGAATGCCCATCCTTTTGCAATCTGGGCCTAACGTAAAGCCTCCACATGCTCTGTGGATCTTTCTGCTACCCTCAGTCTCCATGCTTATAATAAAACATCTTAGGTGATCACCAACTGTGTATTTGAAATCATCAAGTTAGGCACACTTCTCTCAGGTCAGAATGCAGTTTCCTTATTCCTCATTCTTTGGGATTTGGGAGTTTATGTTACCATTATGTTGTAAAATTATATACTGAATCCTGAAAAGATCTAGAGGTTTGTTTATTAATAAATACATAATTATATACATATATTATATGTATAGAACATGGACATGGACTAGGTGCTACTTCCATGCTGACTTCTGCCAGACTCAAACCTATACTCTACTACTCCCATGTGACTCCCTACATCATAATCTGGGCCTTACCATATTAAACTTACAGTCCCATACACCCTAATAATACTATAACAAGAGTACTGATTCCTGTTCTGGTCACCACACCTTAGAAAGGATCTGAAGTTCCTTCTGAGGGTGCAGGGATTTACCAGAACCAGGTGAAAGGGATGAGGGAATTTAGATATAAAGTTCAGTTGCAAAAGCTTGGATTGTTTTCCTTGGAGAAAAGGAGATTGAGAGAAAATTTGACAGAGAGGTGCAGAAGGATATGACAGCATCAGGAAAAATAGACAAAGAAAGAAAATGTTCCTATCAGCTATTGGTACAAGGACTAGGGGGCACAGATCTAACTTTCTGGGCAAGAGATGCAGGGGAAATGTGGACAGGACCTTTTTGACTCCATAAATAATAACGACAAGTAACTCACTGCCTACGAGGGTGGTGGAATCAAAGACAATGAAAGATTCCAAAAGAAAATTAGATAGGCACTTGTGACAATACAGTGCCTTTGAGAAATGTATTTGTCATGTTTTCATGCAGGATCTGTTGTAGCAGTTTGTTTTTATTATCAGAATTGTTTTATCTGGATCCAGCAACACTGCATTGTTATTGCAACAGCATAATTGATCTTAATTGCTAACCTGTTTATTTTAATCTGAATTTGAGGAGGAACAAAAATGAATGAATTGCATGCATATAAATCAGTTTCAATAGTGAACACACTTCTACCAATCAGAATATTATTAAACTGTGATGATATTGTGTCTTTAAAACATGTATTTTAGTCATGTTTCTTGTGCAGGATCACTTGTATGTACACGGAACTATTTTATTGGGACCTAATAGCCTTGTGTTGTTTTGCAGCTACAGACTTGATTGCAATTGCTACAGAGTTTGCTTTAATCTGAACTAATGAAAGGTTCTGTAATTTTGTGTTTTCCCCTGGGATATTGTAGAGTAGGGCTTGACTAGGTTGATAGACAGGTAGGGTCATATGACTGAGTAGAGAACTCAAGGCAGTCTGCTTTTTGGAATCTTTAGAGAGAGTTCACTTTCTGTCCTGAAGTGCTGACTGAAATCTCTGAATAAGTCTTTTTCTCTGAGATTCTGCTATTTGGAGGTGGAGCTTTCTATGTTGCTGCATGAAAATTAGAAGACAGATGTCTGTCTGGATCACTCTCCAGAAGTGTCAAAAGACTAGAAATCTACTAGCCATGTAAGCATATTTGGTTTACTGTGTTAACTTCTCTTCTAAAGAAGGGAATCACATCTATGTGGAGATACTGCTAAATTGAAACAATAGAGATAACTAGCTGTTAAGAATTATATTTTGATGTTTAAGTATTTTAATTGGTAAACATTAAACTAATGAACTGTGTCCTTCAATAATGTTTAATTTGATAAAAGCTTCCTAGTGAGTCACTTGAATCATATTTGGGATGAACATCCTGTGCTCATCCTACTGCCAAAATCAAATGGAAAAGTTAAGGTCTAGGCTAATTTCATAAAGTATGTTGGAGTTTCTGATCTGGTTCTTAACACACTTTGAAAGAAATAAATTTACAGGGTTACTGTGATAAAGCATGGGAAACAGACTGACTACGTTAATCTATGGAGAACCAGCACAGACTTTGGGCCAAATGGCCACCTTCTATGCAGTAGGTACCCTGTAGGTAATTTCACACTTACAAAATGAAAATGAGTAGATCTTTCCATATGCCCAAAATGTAATACAACTTTAATGATATGTTACTATACTAATTAGTTACAAATATAAACTGGAAGTATCGATCCCACATCATTGGAAATTACTGCTGCACCAACAGTATCAAAATACATCTCATAGTTCTACATAAAATGTATTTTCTCAATTTTTAAAAAATATATAATGCATGTGGCTTCTGATTTTATTGTGTTCTATTATTTATTATGCAGTGTATAAATTTTACTGGTAAACGGCAAGTCAAATTGGAGTAGTAAAAGAAGAAAATGTAGCTATGTTTACTGCCATTTGCTATTCAGTCTGACAGTCAATATACAGTCCTCTTAGGAATGTAATGTTGACATTTGGTTGAGGAAGAAGGCCCATGATAGTAAATGGCTCACACACTAAGAAGACAATTTTGCCTGAATATTTTGAATGAAATGGTAAGTAAAGGAACAGCTACAAATCCACTGGGAGAGGCTGCTAAACTTATTCAGATGTGTAATGAAATAATGTACCAACCAACGATCCTGCCAAGAATTTAATTTGATGCACAAATCATTTTAGAAGACTGTGTGATCTATAATATTGTGTGCACCAACACTTCTGCATAAGACAATATTAATATGTCACTAATAATGGAGAAATCTGAATCCGCATGCTAATTAATTAAATTCATTCTGATGGAAAATAAACTTTAGGGGAATTTAAGGTTCTTTATTATCAACTACCAAAAGCTTTGTTAAAATCATGCATCAAGTAATACAACTAGTTTGCCTCTGGCCTCAGTTCTATAAATATCTTTCCTGATGGGAAGACATGTCTGAGTTCAGATAGTAAAAGCAACTACTGTACAAGCAATTAATGTAAAATAAAATATTTATTGGCTCTAGATTTTACGACCCGCTCTATGGATGAAAATAATATATCTGTCATATAATGCCTCAAATGGCACAGTGAGAAGTCCCACAACACCAAGTTGAAGTTCAACAGATTTTTTTGGAATCATGAGCTTTTGGAGCACTGTTCCTTTATCAGGTGAGCTGCCTGATGGTCTGTCTGGGACGCTAAATAAAAGGAGCTCCTTGGCAATTCCAGAGAAGCTTAAACTTCGTTATCTCTGAAGAGACTCTCTGGGTGGCAGAAACCAAATTCAAGGAGAACTATGCAAACGTTATCTGCATTTCAGAATCTAGACTGGTCAACCATAGTCTACTGGTCTACTAGGACAAAGAGTCCTGCATTCTTGCTTTCATTTCATAATGGCTGGGACATTTAGCTAGGTTGGGAACTCAGATGAGGTACATATGTTCTTTGTCAAAGATAGTGTGGTGAGATGGGAGTCATGTGACATGAACCTTTCACTGGTGGGACCATCTGGAGCTGCAAAGCTCAATCTCCCATTTATACCATTTATAAACAAAAGCACAGAAGAAGGACTCCTTATAGATTTGAATGCTAGGCCACATCTACACTTCTGTATGATCACATAGAAAACAGATTTCCTGCATGTCTATCCAGTCATGGAAGTAAACTAAGTTAAGTTTATTTATTCATCACAAATAGGCTTGCATTAACACTACAATGAAGTAACTATGAAAATTCTCTAGTCGCCACACTTCAGCACCTGTTCGGGTGCACTGAGGGAGAATGTAGCATACCAATGCACCTAACCAGCATGTCATTTAAACTGTGAGAGAAAATCAGAGACCCAGAAGAAACCCACACTCAGTGAGAGCATGCAGCCTCAGCACAGTGTGCCAAGCTGAGAATTGATCCCAGGTCCCTGGCACTATGAGATAGCAGTGCTAACCACTTGCCACCGTACTTTACTGAAAAAATTACCCAGCATCAGTTCAATCTTCTGACATCTTTAAGGGAATAGAATACATCATTAGACTTTGATTCGGGAACTCAGGACATAAATGAAAAAGTAATTATTTTTCTGTGGCCTATGCTCTGTAAATCTTTTCTCTATTCCTCTTTTATAGCATGAGTATACAGTTGACTATGTGGTAGCCACCACCACCACCATTCCCATCCCACTACCCTCCAGATCCCCATATGTGTGGAAGTGTATGGAAATAAACTAACCCTCTGAGTTCATCCTATCTCAAGTTTGCTGTGTGTTTATTTATAGCAAATTGGATCACACCAAAACAAAGGGTTTAGGAAACATGTTACTACTTCTAAAGCTTTCCTCTTTATGGACAAGTGGGGGAGGAGAAATCAGGACTTTAAATTAAACCTTTCCTATCATTAACACAAAATTAGAAGGAGTTACTTGCCCTTCTGTGACATTGTCTAGTGGAAGGGCTTATGTCAAAAGAATCATTTAATTATCAAACACATTGAGATTTAAATCCAGTAAAACATTCAATGCTCTGCTTTTGTTATTTATCACAACTTTTTCAGTTTTTGCTCATGTCTTAAAAGTTGCTTTGTATTCAATTTAGTGGAATGTTAAGAGTTGATTTTTGCATCTTCCGAAAGCCATTACTATCCCCAAAGATAAGGCCAGAGTTTTAGGCTGGAATTTTTCACAGTCATTCATCTTAATTTTCCCCAAACTGCCTAGAGTGTGGACTTGAAGTTGGGGATGGCGGGTGGGGCTTGAAGCTGGAGACCCAATATGAGACCGTTCTCAGAAGCTGCAGCTGGATACTATAACTGTTCTAAGTGAGGGAGAAGGTGCAGATGGTGAAGGCACTCTGTCTCTAATTTTCATAAATTTAATATAAAAAGCTAGGATCCACGTGTGCGTGGAGGGTGGGGGACCTCTCAAAAGGGATAGCCTGTAGCTGCAGCTGGAGCCAGGCAACCAGGGGTGGCCCTGAAGCCTCCACCTTTCTCTGCTGCCAGCCTGTAGACAGCTGCCCACTTTATCACCACCTCCACGGACATGGAGGCCAACAAGATGATTCTAGTTTTAGAATAGATCTCAGTAGAATCATCCAACATTGCTGGCAGATAACCCTAATGTCTTCTCACTCTAGCCTCCAGGAACATAGATGGAACTTGAAACCAGAACACCAGTTAATGGTCTGAAGTTCCAGGTCCAGCTGCCTCCACATCCAGCCTCATAAGGGTCCTAGAAATTTAGATGAGGCTTTTTCCATTCACCAGCCTTAGTGAATGAAATCAGATAACCACTGGCTCTTCATGAAAATGCATCAGGAGCTAGCAGCCCCTGGCAACACTCTGAACTCTTCATAAAAGCAACTTCAGTGCTTCTTTATAAATTTGATCCTCTCCTTTCATTTGCTTGCACTGGGACAGAAAATTGAGAGCAATCTGGACAAAACAAAACTTGAGAGACAAAGACAGGCTTGGTATTAAAGTAGGAAAGATGAAAGTTTTTGAAACTGCAAGTTCCAGATTTATGGCAAGGACTTTTAATACCGTTAATACTTTTAAAAGCTTTCTTACACCTTCTGCGAAAGAGATTATATATTCTGGATTATCAAATAGAACATAGAACATTACAGCACAGAACAGGCCCTTCAGCCTTCGAGGTTACGCCGACCAATTAGGAATAAAGCAATGACCCTCTAACCTAAACCATTCCCTTTTCGTCCATAAACTTATCTACTAACCTCTTAAACGCCACCAAACTTGGCGCATCTACAAATGGAAAGAGTACTGAAGAGCATTGGCTTCAATAAAACTAATGGTGGTTTATAGATAACCCTATAAAACGAGGACTTTTATCAGGTTGACTGCTGACAATAACTCCAAAATGGTTAAAAGAACTATAACGAAAACTGAAGGCACTTAGGACTAGATTTCCACTATTGAGCTGGGAAGGTTCAGTCTGAAAGTTTCCCGTCTCCATATAAATGGCCCCGAATGCATTATTTTCATTCTGGGAAGGCGAGGACAGGAACGAGATTGTGTTGGGTCTGCTGATTCCAGAAGCAGGTTAATGTAGGTGGGCAAGTGTTGAGGGGGGCTGGTTCTCAGGGACCTCTTAGTTTTCTGAGACTTTAGTCTGGGGCTTGTATTAAAGGTAGGTAGACTCTCTACCCTCAGCCCTCACAACCCCTCAACTCCCATGCCACTTCTATGACCCTTGCCCCCTTCACAACCATCTCTTTCAAGATCCTTCATTCCCCTTCCATGCTCTCCTACATCCTTCATGCCCGGAATATATGATAGAACCAATGAACCACAAAATAATTAAAAATTAATTCAATAATCTGCTCTGAAAAAAAAACTGCTGCTCTTACAATCCAATAAAAGTGTCAGTCAGAGAAAGCCATTATCGTATCAATAACATAAGCTTTACCTCCCCAAATGTTGTTCACATACATATTCAGATTGAAAGAAATAATAAAGATATAAATCAAAGCAAATACTTCACTTCACTGTGTGATAATAGAGTCTCTGTTGTGCTAATTCAGTTGTCCAATTTGGACCTCAGCTAAGCATTCATAATAAGGCCATCTGGAGAAACAGATGTTTGATCCAGCAAGCATTAAATTATCATGGTAACCAAATCCAAAAGGGCAACTTGGCAAACCATCACAATGAATTTCAATTTGCATTTTACCACAAAGAGATGTGTGTTCTGAAGTCAGGAGTCACAAATTCCAATTATACTTTTGGAAATTTAAAATAATAAAAGATTTATTAACAAAAGAAAAGAAAACTTAAACATACAAGATTGTATTTATAAAACTAAAATTCATCTTGCAGAATATTTCCCCCAAAAAGATTTCTACTGGTGTTGTTGCATATATTAGCACTCTTTAGGCAACAGTCATCATTTTTAATCTATACAAATTCCGGTAATATTATCACAAGACACCAACTGTTTCTGCAGCAAGGCACCCATTGTTACTATAGGGAAAATATATAACTGGGCTTCTCTCTATCTCTCATTGCACTGTGGAGAATTTCAAAAAAATTAGAGCAAAATGCTGTTTTTGAAAACAACCCTCACTCTTGTGGGTGGCTGAAGACTGTTTCACTTTGCTTATTTTTACAGCTCTGACCCAAAATGGAGCATACTCTAGTATCTTGCAACGGCCACTTCCCTTTACACAGTTCCCAATCTTCCCCTAAGTGTGGGTTTTCTCGTCCATATTTAAAACCATTGATTGCGACAGCTCTCTGAATTTAACATCTTCAAAATATGTTTTCAATCTCATTATGAATTTCTGACTAAACTTCAAAATTCTCTAAAGGATTAGTCCAGTAGGGATTTGTTTTCACAAATAGAAGTGGAGTGTTTGCTGTGATTCATTGATACCTTTATTAAGTTGTAATGTGCTATTTTTCTGATCATGAAATAGATTAACATTCTCTAGGTAATAGAAAGTATGTTGGGGTGCTTGTCTTCAGATGGAGCTGCTAAAATAACATATGTCCTCCCAGTGGAAATTGCCTTGAGATACACTGACTGGTCTGCACCAGAGGCCGTGTGGGATTTGAACACATAGCCTTTCAGCTCAGAGACATGAGAGCTCTCCCTTCAACTGCTCCAGTTCCCTATATCGGTCTCTTGTATCCTAACTAATGGACTTCAAAGTATATTATTATGCTTAACAACATTAAATCCTTTGCAGTCAGAGCAGGCAATATATTCAATACCAATTTCATGGCTATGACATGTTAATGAGGAGCTAAGCACCCAATGAGGAATCTTAGTTATTTTCACACTTTCACATACACTGGGGTAGATTTTTGCCTTTCATCCAGATGTAAAACTGGTACCACAGATCAGTTACACATGATAGAAACTGCCTGATCTATAATTCCAATGAAATTAACACGTTCTACCCTGCTTTATTGGCCAGCTGAGAAGCCATTTGTGTTTCAACATGAATTGATTAACTTAATGGAAACGAAACTCAAGGAGCACAGATTTATTAGTTGTGACTGAATAAACAAGGTTTTCCTTTAAAAGGAGTTAACTAATTAGACCGAATCAGAATGTGATATTTGATTCCTTTTGAAGTAAGAAGCTGACATCCTATTGAATGTTACTGGTGAACTTTTCTCATGCATTAAAAGTAAACAAATCCAAATTTCACAATTTTTTGACACTGCTAATTAAAATGCTAATTTCTGCTTTGAGACTTTGGGCAGAGTTTTCCCATCCTGCCTGCTACGGGAATCGTAGCAGGCAGGACACAGACCACGCAAAGCTCACCATTTTAAATAAAACTTGATCTGCTAAATGTGCAAATCAGGACATCGGGGTTAGTTGATTCTATTTTGGATATTGGCAGTCCTCAGACTTAACAACACAACTGGTTCCTGAAAACCATGTTGTAAGTCAAAATATGGTAAGTCGGAAATTATTTTCCTATTGGAAAAATGGTATAAATTGGGAATTGGCTCCTGAACCAAGGTTGGAAAGCATTTATAAGGGTACCCAGCAGTGGAAAGTGATCAGAACTCTTGCCCTTAGCACAAGTTAATGTTTAGTGTGGGGGGATATAACAAAGCCATTCGATCACTGCCAGTTGCCTGTTTAACTTTGAACTTCTTAAAGTTTTTAAGTCTATTCATTAGTGTCACAAGTAGGTTTACATTGAGTGCAATGAAGTCACTGTGAAAATCCCCTAATCGCCACACTCCAGTGCCTGTTCATATATACTGAGGGAGAATTTAGCATAGCCAACCATCATGTCTTTTAGACTGTGGGAGGAAACTGAAGGAAACCCATGCAAACATAAGTAGAATGTGAAAACTCCATATGGACAGTGACCCAAGCTGAGAATCAAATCCAGGTCCCTAGCATTGTGAGGCGGCAGTGCTAAATCACTGTGCCGCTTCTGCAAGTCTAACTGCATATTAAGTATAACATAAGCATATAAAAGCATTAAAGTTGTGATGGTTGCATTAAAAATTAACAGAATAAAACTGATATATATATATATATATATATTTAAAAGGATTGCAGGTTGCTGTAAGAGCTGATCACATGATTTAATCTGATGATTTGGAGTGATGCCATCAGGGTATTTGCACAGACTACTGTTTTACTTTCAGTTTGTCCTCTGTGCAGTGCAGAAAACACTTTGTTCAAGAAAAACTTGCTGTGTGTTAGCTTGAATTTACATGTGTAAATTATGTCATTTTTTTTTGTTAGAACTCACAATCCCTAACATAGTTAGGGCATCACAAAGACACTCATTTTCACCCTAATGAAGATGGCTTGACCTGTCCAAATGAGCAGCACAGAACATCAGTGCACAAATATGAATGTGGTGATGTGGCACCGCATAGTTGAAACCAAAGATGTAAAGTTGAAATGGGATGTCAATTTCTAAATTTGCAAGTGCTGTCTGGCATAATATGAACATTATAAAATGGGGGACTGGTTGTACTGATACATTGTAGTTGGGGCTGAGGTGAAAAATTTGAAATGTCCCAACATAAATCTTGAAGATAAATGGAAAAGCAATTGATGTTCAATGGATGGGTGGAGCTGTCTGACCATCAATCCCTGAGTGGTATCAAGACATAAAATTAAGATATGTGCTTCTAATGGGGCCTCCTGACACATTTTGATCCTCTATGGTGCTGTCTTCATTTGATACATGAAACTTTGATGATGTTATGCCCATTTTTGGGTACAAGTCCTGGTCAATATTTTCAGGTACGTTGGCACCAGATTTTTATTCAGGCTTCCGATTTTAGTTCCTGCCAACGCATGGAAGAAAAGTAAGTGTGTCAGGACCATGGGGAATGCCATTAATTATAAAAATAAATCAATACGAAACCAATGTTTAAGCCAATTGTGAGTCCCATGCCACTAATTTAAGTTAATTTAGTTCAAGCATCTATCATCACAAAACAAAAAAGCATACACTTCTTCTTGCACAGCAGGGTAATTTAATACACTATCCTCAATTATTTCAATATTTAATATCACTAGCAAGCACACCTTAGAGGATTTAAAAAAGATGTCTTCAACCCCATATCCTCCCAGGAAAAGGCTTGCAACTTTTCATTCTTATGGAAACTTATAAGATTATGAAGGGAATAGATAAGATGAAAGCAGGGAATAAAAATGACAATTGATGCAATGATGAATCATTTATTTTATGAATAAGGAACAATTCTGTTGATTAAACTATCTGTTTTCTTATCACTATCAAAAATTGTCTTATTGTCTATCTTCAAAGAGTAGCTGAATCCTATTGTCAGTCAGCTCACCAGAGGGAATTAAAAACAGAAAGGAAAATCTGTAAGTGTTGGTATTCTACCCTTTCAGCAATCAGTTAGGTAATACAGGCCGAAGGCAATAATGAGTGTATAGGATCATAGTCAATCGCCCCAGGAACCAATTTCAGTATAAACTTAATTCTCAGAGTCCTCTGAATGGAACTGAAAATGCATGAGGAGAAAATAGGTGGCTGATACCATTCAAAAACTTCTGTGGTGCTCTGAATTTCAGTGTTAGCTGCGGCCCAGTTATTAGCACTTGTGCCGCTGAGTCTTGGGTTCAAGTTCCACGATGTAGAGATGCCGGCGCTGGACTGGGGTAAACTCAGTAAAGTTTTACAACACCAATTTTAAATCCAACCAATTTATTTGATAGTAAATCCGCGAGCTTTCGACACTATGTGCCTTCGTCAGGCAAATGCAGTGTTCTGATCTGCAGAGGCACTCATATCCACACAGACAGTTAGATTGCTGATTAGAATGCGAATCCTTACATCTAACTTGCTATTCAAGTGTTAAAGTGGCTAACAATGTGTGTGAAGGGAATCCTGAGCATTGGTTAGAGAATTGTGTATTTTCTCCAGACAGCACAGTGAGTGAGGTTTTTTGCTAATCCAGGCAAGTTACGGGGGTTACAGATAGTGTGACATGAAACCAAGATCCCTGTTAAGACCATCCTCATGTGTGCGGAACTTGGCTATCAGTCTCTGCTCAGCAACTCTGCGCTGTCGTGTGTTACGAAGGCCCCCTTGAAGAACATTTACCCGCAGGTCGGAGGCCGAATGCCCATGACTGCTGAAGTGTTCGCCCACAGGAAGGGAACTGTTTTGCCTGGTGATTGTTGAGCGATGCTCATTCATCCGCTGTCGTAGTGTCTGCATGGTCTCCCCAATGTACCATGCTTCGGGACATCCTTTCTTTCAACGTATTAGGTAGACAACGTTGGCCGAGTTGCAAGAGTATGTACCGTGTACCTGGTGAATGGTATCCTCACGTTTGATGATGTTGTCCATGTCTATGATCTGGCATATCTTGCAGAGTTGCTGTGGCAGGGTTGTGTGGTATTGTGGTCACTGTTCTCCTGAAGGTTGGGTAGTTTGCTGCGAACAATGATCTGTTTAAGGTTGTGCGGTTGTCTGAAAGCAAGAGGTGGGGGGGTGGGGATGGCCCTAGCGAGATGTTCATTGTCATCAATGACATGTTGAAGACTCCGGAGAAGATGTCATAGCTTCTCATGGTGAACAATCATTGAAACAACTGTATGATGATATCAACAAGTTCCATCCCACCATCAGACTCATCATGGACTATTCTCCAGAATCAGTTGCATTCTTGGACACACGCATCTCCATCAAGGACGGTCACCTCAGCACCTCACTGTACCGCAAACCGACAGACAACCTCACAATGCTCCACTTCTCCAGCTTTCACCCTAGACACGTTAAAGAAGCCATTCCCTATGGACAAGCCCTCCGTATACACAGAATTTGCTCAGATGAGGAAAATCGTGACAGACACCTCCAGACGCTGAAGGATGCCCTCGTGAGAACAGGGTATGGCACTCGACTCATCAATCGACAGTTCCAACATGCCACAGCGATAAACCGCTTGGACCTCCTCAGAAGACGAACACGGGACAAGGTGGACAGAGTACCCTTTGTTGTCCAGTACTTCCCCAGAGCGGAGAAGCTACGACATCTTCTCCGGAGTCTTCAACATATCATTGATGATGATGAACATCTCACTAGGGCCATCCCCACCCCCCCACTTCTTGCTTTCAGACAACCGCACAACTCAAACAGATCATTGTTCGCAGCAAACTACCCAACCTTCAGGAGAACAGTGACCACAATACCACACAACCCTGCCACAGCAACCTCTGCAAAACATGCCAGATCATAGACATGGACGACATCATCAAACGTGAGGATACCATTCACCAGGTACACTGTACATACTCTTGCAACTCGGCCAACGTTGTCTACCTAATACGTTGCAAGAAAGGATGTCCCGAAGCATGGTACATTGGGGAGACCATGCAGACACTACGACAGCGGATGAATGAGCATCGCTCAACAATCACCAGGCAAAATAGTTCCCTTCCTGTGGGCGAACACTTCAGCAGTCATGGGCATTCGGCCTCCGACCTGCGGGTAAATGTTCTTCAAGGGGGCCTTCGTGACACACGACAGTGCAGATTTGCTGAGCAGAGACTGATAGCCAAGTTCTGCACACATGAGGACGGTCTTAACAGGGATCTTGGCTTCATGTCACACTATCTGTAACCCCCGTAACTTGCCTGGATTAGCAAAAAACCTCACTCACTGTGCTGTCTGGGGAAAATACACAATTCTCTAACCAATGCTCAGGATTCCCTTCACACACATTGTTAGCCACTTTAACACTTGAATAGCAGGTTAGATGTAAGGATTCGCATTCTAATCAGCAATCTGTAACTGTCTGTGTGGATATGAGTGCTTCTGCAGATCAGAACACTGCATTTGCCTGATGAAGGCACATAGTGTCGAAAGCTCGCGGATTTACTATCAAATAAATTGGTTGGATTTAAAATTGGTGTTGTAAAAATTTTTCAAGTTCCACTCCAGGGCTTGATCACAAAAATCAAAGCTGACTCTCCAATGCTGAAGAAATACTTCACTGTCAGAGGTGCAGCCTTGTGGGTGAAAACTTAAACCAAAGGTCCCATCTGTCTTGCTAAGTGGATGTAAAAGATTCCATGAGATAATTTTAAAGAAGAATGGAGGGAGTTATCACCAGAGGCACCTCCCCACCGCCCACCTTTATCTTGGTTCAAACATTCTTGAAAGCATAGGGAATCTTTAGAATGAGAAACATTCATTCACCATGCAAATTATATATAACATATCTTTAGAAACTTGCCTGCAGGGGTCAAAACCAATTTAGATAGGAGCTTTACAACTGACAATTCTCACTGATTGCTTTCTTATGACTTTTGACTTTGTTAACTCTGTTTTATCAAATCAATTCTCCTCATTGTCCTCGTTAGGCCTGTTTTTGTGATTTTCTGCATCCACACAAATGAAATTGTTTATAATCTTCCTCTGATGATATTGTGGACAGTATTTTGGTTATTTTCTCAGCCAGTATAATCCATTACTTCATAAGTGAATATTTATTTTCAGTATTTTCCTCAGTTTGGTCTGACAGCATTTTAATTTTTGCTATCTCTCCCCTCACACCACTGCAGAGACAGTATTTTTAAATATCAAAACCAGTTAAGCCTGCCTCTGCACCATTTCGATTGTTGCTTTTATTCCCCAGCTACTGTCTAGATCTTTGGACTGATTTTGTGAAAACCTATTCTTTAAATATATTGTTTCTTATGGTGGTTTTACTGTGCTTTCCACTTTTATTTGATTTTCTTTAGCTAAAGGTTCACAGTATGCAGACCATAATACCTTCACAGTGTTCATAGACAACAAAATCTATATCCTAATCTGTGCTATCTCCCTCAATAAAATGGTTTACAGTCCTATTCCTGTCTCATATTGTTCTTGTGTTTGTTTTTCACGGTGAAGATGTTTCCATTTTTAGAAACTCAAATACTTTTTTCTACCTGAAGCCGTGCATCATAACACCCATAGGGATTTGCAAAATCTGGATACAATACATATCTCTTTAATCTATGCCTAATGCTCTTTCCACTCACATTATCTGCATCTTTAAGACTTGAATAGCAGGTTAGTTGTAAAGACTCACATTCTAATCAGTAATCTGTAAACTGCGTGTGCTGTTATATATTCTGTCTGAGGCCACAACTCTCCATTCACCTGACGAAAGGGCAAATCCCGAAAGCTTGTGAGTTCACTGTCAAATAAGTTGATTGGACTTTAACCTGGTGTTATGAGGCTTCTTACTGTGTTTACCCCAGTCCAATGCCAGCATCTTCACATTGTGATTTGGAGCCAGAGTTTCCCACTCTTGAATAGGAATTTCTGAACTGGTGAAGTTCAGCACAGGTTGTGCTGAAGCTCATGGTACAGAACTTAGAAAGAACAACCACATTGTCAATGTTATAGTTTTGAGCCTTTTTGTATAATTGTTCTGCAGCTTAATTCTTACCCTCTCAAGGTAGACTACAGTTCTCCAAAATAGTCACGTTTTCCCTTGGAAACTAGACAAACTTTCACTAACATGCCCTATAAAAATGAGATGAAAGCAACAGACTGTGCGGATGCTGGAATCTGAAACAAAAATAGAAAATGCTGGAAACGACAAAGTGTCACCCTGATTGAAACATTGGCTCTATTCTCTCTCCACCGATTCCTTCAGACCTGCTGAGATTTTCCAGTATTTTCTGATTTTGCTATAAAAACAAGATTCTATTTGATACCAGTTACCAGGCACTCAACTATTTTGTCCTTCTGCAAAATCTTACTTCAGTTATCAAAGTTTTCAAAACATCACATGAGATCTCATTTTAAGTTTCAATTATAATAAAGATTTGTAAATTACAAAGATCAAACAAATAATCTTACAGAGCATCTGAACCTAATAAATCAGCAGGGTGGGGCAGTGCAGGGAAAATGCACCAAAGAGATCAATACTTCTAACAATTGCATTGATGTCACAGTAACTAGACTGGCCTTATTAGTTCTATAATTAAAGGAGTAGGCTGTGTGACGGCTGGGTCACCTCTTCACAGCCCACTTAGGTTGCATCAGCATCCGATGCGGGTATTCACCACTCAAGTTGGCTGAGTACAGTTGCAGAAACATTCCCAAGTTTACTGCTATCCAGGTCAAAACATTCCCCTTTATTAGAGCCCTTGCCACTTCCCAGGACGGAAAAACAGCAAAAACTGAGAAATAAGGATACTGATCTAAACTGGCTTTATATATCTTGAAATGTAACATCAGTAAAATCTGGGAAATAAGGATAACTGGTCCAAATTGGCATTTCCTTTTGGAAGATTGGCAATAGGGGAACGTTGTCATCTTTTAATTCACATTTCATCCCAACTAGAAAATCTGACTGCAATTCCTTCATTATCAATATCCTGGAATTCCTTCCATAACACAATCACGATAGCACCACATGGGCTATAGTGGTTCAAGAAAACTCCTGGGCAATAAATGTGACCTTATACTCAGGTCTCAAGAATAAATTCAAAAAAAGATTTTAATAGAATTAAGTATGTTAGCTATTTGATGTTTCGGCACCACTCTTGCACTACTTTCAAAGTGAAACTGTTTCCTCTTTGATTGAAGCTGCCTCCACCACTCTCAGGGAGTGCATTCCTGACTCTCATTGTGTGAAAACAGATTCCCCACACTTGTTGTGTGAAAACGGTTTTCCTCATGTTGCTTTTTCTTTTTTTGGAAATGACTTTAAATCTGTGCCCTCTCTTCCTTGATCCTTTCACGAGTGGGAAGTTTCTCCCTATCTATTCTGTCCAGACCCCTCATGATTTGGCATACCTCTATCAAATCTCTTTGCAGCCTTCTCTTTTCCACAGAAAAACTGCAACTTTAGAGAAAAACTATTGACAGCCTAGAGAAATAAACACCATTCGTGTCTTTTCTCCAGGATTGCCAAGGATCATCAGCTGAAGATTGAGAGGGATTCTGTGGAAATGCAACGCCCAAGATTCCTTATTTAAACTAAAGAAAACATTTTTTTTATGTAGCACTTTTTGCAACCCTGAATGTCACAAAGAAATTTAAGCCAATTAAATATTTTGAAGTGCAGTCACATATTAACTTTTGTGCAAAGGGTGAAGAATGCATTTCATTTTGGGATAAAAAGTTAGACTGCTTATGTATTGCATGATAGGCATATCATGCAATACATAAGCAACTGTACTAATGATAAGCAATTTCTGCTGATTGAATGAAACGAACTTGCATCATATTTAAGATAAAGATAGTTAAGTTCTTGACCAATAAGAGGATCAAGTGTTATGGGGAGAAGGCAGGAGGATCATATCAGCCATGATTGAATGGTGGCGCAAACTCGATGGGCCAAATGACCAAATTCTTCTCTTATGTCCTATGTCTTACGGTCTTATGGTATTCCACTATGTTTTATTTTTGTTTTTGAATTGTTTTATTTCTGTTCTCTCTTTCATTCTAATCCTTGCTCTGTTCATTATTTGCCATCAATTCAATGTTTATTTTTCAACCTGTTTTCTGTTCTATTCCTTTCCATGGGACCAGAGACTCCCAAAATCATGTTTCTTTTCAATTTGCCATTATGGGCTTGATCAACTTTGTGTAAGCCTTTGACAAAAAAACAGGAAACCTCTGTCTTTCCCATGGCATATGCATTAGCGTATTCATGAGATTCTCCTTTGGAAATTACGCTGCCAACCTCATAGCACTGAAATTGGACAGGCTCCCTGTTTGGATCATGATGTAGTTATCCATGAGGTATTCCACCAGCCAGTCAGTGCAGCTTGGATTTTCATCCAGCATGCCACACATTTTTTTCTTGGTTTGTCCTATTCTCCCCTCGCACTTACTCCTTCACTTCATCATAAATGAAGAGAGGCCAGTGCAATAGCTACGCAAGGGAAAATCATCATAAACATTAGACGTGGGCCGCAGAATTTTGCATTCCAGAGAAACTTCTCTCTTCCTTTTGCCCTTGCCAGCATTAAAACTGATTTTTATCTTTACACTTTGCGGCAAAGCTGTTGTGTGTGATAATGACACTTAACACATTTCTGTGCAGTAAATATATGAAAGTTCTTCCAAGAAAGAAAAAATGTTTACTATACATTGCAAATTAAAGGCTACCGCCGGGTGACAAAGCTCCAAAGAAATGTTGGTGTCGAGCTGTTATTTTGTAACTGCTCCTTATATTTAGCAGGATTTGCTTTTTGCAAACATCAAACACTTTCTTGCATGATTTGATAAAGACTATTTTGTGAATCAAGATTACTTTTTATAAGACTATTTCAAGTGGGGCATTAAAATTATAACATCGAGACTTTATCTTGTAAATACCACTCTCTATTGCATTATGGAAGATCCACAAGACAGTGCAATCCAATACATTTTATTTAGAACAAAGAACAAAGAACAACACAGCACGGGAAACAGGCCCTTCGACCCAACGAGCCAGCGCCGCCGTCCTAACGTCTTAATGACATATAGAGATCAATATAGGGACAATTTGTTACCCAATCAGCCTAAGAGCACATTTTTGGGATGTGGGAGGAAACCGGAGCACCCAGAGAAAACCCACGCAACCACGGGGAGAACGCGCAAACTCCCGCAGACACAGGCCCAAATCCATGTGTCTGCACAGCATAAGAGTATTTATACTCTTAACTCCAGCATTTGCATTTTCTGTGGAAAAATTTAAAAGATAAGTAATCCTCTGTTGGAAGGCAAACCATTGAAGGCAGCAATAAACCTACTGAAATTCAGATTTATTTTCAGCTTGCAATTTTAGCTATTAGGAGCACAGTGGAAATTTCACCGAGCAGACAAATCTTTATTTTACAAAGATTAATGGTCTCCACAAAGTTCAAAGTGTAATTGATTCAGAGAAGTACAATGAACTCTTTGAACCTATCCGTTAGCCAGCGTGTGCTCCCATGTGTTACCAACACGATACTATGCAGATCGTAATTCAGCCTGAGAGAGATGTATTCACATTCTAATGACTTAAGATGGCTAACAATAAGAAGAACACACATAAAAGGGTAATTAAAACTCTTGACAATACTTGCTGGAATCATAGGAGATCTCATTAATGAGCAGCAACAGGGAATTAACTTCATAAATAGAAGCTTTGTACATAAGTGTTAGGAAGCTGGATTTTGGGATTAACTTCAATGTTTATATTGCAGCAGCAATCACATACAGTTAACTTTTTCATCAAGCCAGAAGCTTTGATCTATAAAACCTTGATATTTGCACATGGGAATCTTGTAGCCAGAAGTGACGCAGAGTTTTGTAGGATTTTTGAACAAGTTTCAATGCAATAATGTGTATCCCGATCGTTAATTCAGTTTTTACAAAAGCTTTTCTTTGCTTTGGTTGTAAATTATCTATTGAAGGTCTTATCCGTTACCATACTGCCACGGTTAAAGGAAAACTAAGAATTAATGGAATATGGGCCATGATTGAATGGCAGAGCGGATTTGATGAGCCGATTGGCTTATTCTGCTCCTCTATCTTATGAGCAGATGAGTTCAGTACCAACAAAGTTTATTTTAAAAATACGATGACTAAAGTGAACTGACTGTACTTGGATAGCACAGTGATTAAATCGAAGAGAGAAATTAAACTGTTGGGAAGATCTCAACCTACTCATTGTAAAACATGTTCATGAAGTTTTTTTTAGTGAACTGCATGTATGATGGTCCTCATATCCTAATAAGGTCTTAGCTTTGTGAAGTTATTTGAATGGTCTTAAGCTGTGAGATATCACACTTTTATCAGACCGAATAGGTTCCAGGATAAGCTGTTGTGAAAATGATAAACCATGTGGACTTGGGATTCTGAATATAATTTCAAAATTTGCAGACAACACCAAATAGTGGGATAGTGGATGGGAGTGGAGTGGTGTGTAGTTAATGCAGAAAAGGAGTGTATCCAAATATAGGAAGATATTGATACATTTCAAGTCTTTCTTCAGAACTAGAGAGAGGGAAAAAAACGTGATTTTATATATAAGGGGTGGGACACCTGGAACAGTGATTCGTGAGAACTAGCAGAGATTGCAGCAAAGATGTAGCAGAAGTTAAGAACAAGTAACAGTCGGCTCGGTGAGGGAGGGGGAGGGAGGGTATTTTTGGGGTTATAAAACAAGGTAAAGATGGATCAGCAAGTTCACAGTCCAAACGTGTTGAACTCAGTGTTAGTCCTGAGAACAATGATGTGCTGCTCCTCCAGTTTGCACTGAGTTTCACTGCACCACTGCCCACTGGAACATCCAGTTAACATTAAATCTGTTTCCTTTCCCAACGGAGGCTGCCAGACATGCTGAACTTTCCCAGCTTCCTCTGTTTTTGTTTCGGGCTGCGCGTCTGTGGTATTTTGCTATCTTAATAATTTTACTATATTTGGCAAATTAACTTCTATTTAGCTAAATGTGTGTGATGCATTTTGGTAGGAAGAATAAGAAGGTCACATACTCCTTAGAAAATAAGTGTCTTAATGGAGCTGGAGCTGAGGAATAAAAGGATCTGGGATTATTGATGCATAAACCACAAAGTTGTGATGCACAGTGATAAAGTCATAAAATAGCAAAGCACAGGGGCTGATTTCTAGAGGGCTGGAATTGAGGCTAAAGAAGTTATGTTAATTTTCTATCAAACTTTGACTTGATTGCACGTGGGGTACAGTGAACAGTTCTGCTCTCCATGTTGTAAAAATGATGTAGGGAAGTTGCAAAAACATTTACCGGAATAATATGAAAAGTGATACCTATATTACTTGTGGGCCGAAGGGCCTGTTTGTGCTTTAATGTTCAAAGGAAAGATTGAATAAGACAGACACAACTAAGGGATGACATGAAAAGTGCCTTTAAAATTATGAAAGTGTTTCATAGGGTGAATGTAAAGATGATGGGCTGGATTTAAAGCAACTCTTCACAGTGGGAAGCATGGTAACTGGAGCCATTTTAATGGTAGGAAAAAACCCCATGTCAATCTTCTGGCAGAAGAAGATTGGAGAGCAGAAGGATTTGTCATGGAATTCCCTGTCAACTGTGATGGGATGTTAATTAGGTTAATTGATGAGACAATTGATATCTGTTATCTCTGGGCCCACTGCAATTCAATGAGGGCTCAAGGATTATGTGGGAATCTCATGGCTTTCCCCCACTTCCTGAAGTTCACCCACAAATTGGTTTTGCTCGTGGCCCACTGGGATGGGGGTTTGAGGCCCTTTGTTCCTAACTGAGAGTCCCAGCCTTGGAGTGAGGAGAGGCAACTGAAAGTTACTCTCCAGCTCTTGCCTCAGACACGCCTGTCACACTCCCCTGTGGCCTCAACCTTGCAATACCCCATCCTGTCATTATTCACTAGGGTCCCTTGATAGCCCTGGATTTCTGGTGGGTGAACTGCCATCAGCTCCACTGCTCCTGGTAGCTGCTTAAAGGCATTTAATCCTATTGACCCTCTCGCATGGAACTGATCTTCCTTAGATAATGACTACCATGACAGCAGCAGGTAAACTGCAGTGATGTGTGTAGCTAACGAACGTCACCCACTCTCCCAGGAGCTGCACACAAATCCACTGCGAGCTGCCTCCCTTGTGATTGCAGGCCCAGGAATATTCCAGAAATCCAGAAAGCTGCTCGAGAACTGCAGGTATAAAAGTATAAAATCTAAAGAAGTGTAATATAAAAATATTAATATTGTTGCAGAATGTACTGGCTCCCTGAACCCATAGTGGTCCTGTGGGGGTCAGCACAGTAGATGGTTGCTGATTTGCTCCAGTAACAGGTTAGGAAGTCTTGACATGATGTCTGTTCACAAAGCTTGGGGAATAAAATTGAAGGGCAGATTTTAATCCCCTTGTACCCAGCAGAAACCAAATAGTTGAATTCATTTCAGTGAGTTATTTGCAAAGGGGTGGCGTGTTGGCACAGTGGTTAGCCCTGTTGCCTCAGAGCGCCAGGGACCCAGGTCCAATCCCTGGCTTGGGTCACCGTGTGGAGTACGCACATTTTCTCCACGTCTGCATAGGTTTCCTCCAAGCGCTCCAGTTTCCTCCTGCAATCCAAAGATGTGCAGGTTAGGTGGATTGGCCATGCTAAATTGCTCCTTAGTGTCAGGTGGACTAGTTAAAGTAAATGCATGGGATTATGGAGATAGGGCCATGTGGGATTGTGGTTGGTGCAGACTTGATGGGCTGAGTGGCATCTGTCTGCACTGTAGGGATTCTATGATTGTAAAGTCCCTTCTGGATTTCATTGAGTTTAAATTTTAACTACTCTTCTGAACGGGCAGTGGAGGCAGTTGGCATTTGACCCTAGTGGAAATCTTCTCTGAATAGGCAAATCATTGCCTGGTGGCCTGGTATCTTTGATAACTGAAATGCTTACCTGCAAACTGAATCTCTGTAAATCGCTACAATCTTAGTACAAGCAGAATCACAGGAACGTTGGGATGGGCAGGTGCATCAATACATTCAACAAAGGCATGGTCTGATCTGGGCTCACCCCTGAGATTTTGTATGCTCAGTGACGTCCCTCAATAAACCAGGTGCAAAAATGCTTCCATATCTAGTATATTTGAGTTTGGGATTGTGGATTACTCCTTTAAGAAACTGAATCAGGTGACTCTGAGGAATTAGCTCCATAAGAAGTCTCACAACACACTTCTTGCTGTGCTTACCCCAATTCAGTGCATCTTGCATCAATTACCTCCACCCTATATGGGATTCTGTCAGGCAGTCTTATACCTGACTCTGAATGAGTGCACATATTAGTTAAAAAAATTCCCAGCGTTTAAGTATTCAAGCCTACCTTGTGATTCTTTATGCCCCTTGGGCCATAGGGGAACACATAACACTGATAAGATAACATAACTGATAAGAACACATAACACTGATAAGTCTACATCATGACTGATAAGACAGGCATAGTAAGAAGTCTCACAACACCAGGTTAAAGTCCAGCCAGTTTATTTGGACGTTAAGCTGGAGTTGTGAGACTTCTTACTGTATTTACCTCAGTCCTACGCTGGCATCTCCACATCAAGACAGGCATAATCCGAGCATGTTAATGCAAACTGCCTTCAATCAGCTAATAGTAAATTAGTAAACAGCTAATAGTGTAGCACTATCAGATAATCAAGTGGCATGAAGAATATTTGACAAACTCTCTACCCTTTGTGGAACCATAAAGTAAAAAGTAAAAGGGGTTTACGGGAAATATTTTCCAGCTCATTTTTGAATAAATTCTTAATCTTGTATTTTGGTGGAGAGTGCAATTGTGGACCTTGAAGAGTTAAAGTTGTTGGAATAGATAACTGGAGAGGATACTTACTGAGTCATCCAGGTGTCATTTACATTCAATTGTTTGAGGCACTAATGCCTTTGGATGTTGTTAGTCTCCTCCAGCAGGACTGGAAGTTACTTTTAAACCCCATTTTCTATTATTTCACAGTTAATGTTCTTTAAAAGGCATTTATAACTAGCCACTTAAGAAATCGATTCAAATTAATGGTATTTATTGACGTAAGTAAGATACAGGTGGGGAAAAACTAACATTTAAAAAACTTAAAGTCAGGCAAGGCAACATTTTTAATCAGGTAGTTTAGCCTTATTGCCAAGCTTTAGAGCATGATTTACATAGAACATAGAACAATACAGCACAAACAGGCCCTTCAGCCCACGAGTTGCGCCGATCACATCTACCGATCCACAGACCTATCTATAACCCCCTATCCTATTCTTTTCCATATTCTTTTCTGACTCATCCAGAAGTCTTTTAAAAGACCCCAATGAGTTTGCCTCAACAACCTCCGACAGCAGTCGGTTGCATTCACTCACCACCCTCTGAGTGAAAAACCTACCCCTGACATCTCCTTTGTATTTGCTTCCCTGCACCTTAAATCTGTGTCCTCTCGTAGTGACCATTTCAGCTCGGGGAAATAGTCTCTGAGAGTCCACCCTATCTATTCCTCTCAACATTTTATAAACCTCTATCAGGTCGCCTCTCAACCTACGTCTCTCCAGTGAGAAGAGTCCCAGCTCCCTCAACCTATCTTCATAAGGCCTGCCTTCCAATCCAGGCAGCATCCTTGTAAATCTCCTCTGAACCCTATCAATAGCCTCTACATCCTTCCTACAATGGGGCGAGCAGAACTGCGCACAATACTACGACTGGGGTCTGACAAGAGTCTTATAGAGCTGCATCATTACCTCCTGACTCCTAAACTCTATTCCTCGATTAATGAAGGCCAGTACACCGTATGCCTTCTTGACCACTTCCTCCACCTGCGAGGCCGATTTAAGAGTCCTATGGACCCGGACCCCGAGATCCTTCTGCTCTACAACACAGCTAAGACTCCTACCCCTTATATTGTACTCCTTCATCCCATTATTCCTGCCAAAATGGACCACTACACATTTATCTGCGTTGAAGTCCATCTGCCACTTCTCCGCCCAGTCTTGCATCCTGTCTATGTCCCGCTGCAACTTTTGGCATCCCTCCAGACCATCCACAACACCACCGATCTTTGTATTGTTGGCGAACTTGCTAACCCATCCCTCCACTTCCTCATCCAGGTCATTTATGAAAATGACAAACAACAGGGGTCCGAGAACAGATCCCTGGGGCACTCCAGGTTACCGACCTCCATGCAGAACAAGACCCATCCACAACCACTCTCTGCCTTCTGCCGGCAAGCCAGTTCTGGATCCACGAGGCCAAAGCCCTTGGATCCCATGCCCTCTCACCTTCTCCAGAAGCCTTGCATGTGGGATGCAAGGCTTCCTTACTTATCAAACGCCTTACTAAAGTCCATGTACACTATGTCCACCGCCCTTCCTTCGTCAATGTGTTCAGTCACATTTTCGAAGAACTCAACTAGGCTCGTAAGGCATGACCTGCCCTTGACAAAACCATGCTGACTATTTCTAATCAGTCCAAACGTCTCCAAATGTTCATATATCTTATCCCTCAGAAGCCTCTCCATCAGCTTACCAACCACTGAAGTCAAACTCACCGGTCGGTAATTTCCTGGACTATCCCTGTTCCCTTTCTTAAAGATAGGAACCACATCCGCAATCCTCCAATCCTCCGGAACCTCTCCTGTTTCCATGGATGACGCAAAGATCATCGCCAGGGGCTCTGCAACCACTTCCCTCATCTCCCACAATAACCTGGGGTACATCCCATCTGGTCCCAGCGACTTGTCTATCTTGATAGAATTTAACAGGTCTAACACATCCTCTTTCCTAACATCCACATACTCAATCTTTTCCGTATGCCGCAAACCTGCAGTGCAATCTCCCAGTTCACTTTCCACCATGAATACCGAGGCAAAGTACTCGTTAAGCACCTCTGCCATTTCTTCCGGATTCACACAGACTTTTCCCCCTTCACCTTTTATAGGCCCTATCCCTTCTCTTCTCAACCTTTTACTTTTCACATATTTGTAGAAGGCCTTGGGATTCTCCTTAATCTTACCTGCCAAGGCCTTCTCATGACCCCTTCTGGCTCTCCTAATTTCCTTTTTAAGTTCCCTTCTACACACCTTATACTCCTCTAGATCCCTAACATCCCCTAGCTCTCTGAACCTTTTATATACCATTTTTTTCTTCCTAACTAGGTTCACCACTACCTTCGTGCACCACGGTTCCCGCGTCCTACCAGAACCTCCTTGACTCTTCGGAACGTTGTCTTGCAGTGCCCCAGACAAACATTCCTTGAAAAACCGCCACTTTCCTTCTGTACTCTTTCCCATGAACACCTCCTTCCAGTTTGTGCGTCCAATTACCTGCCTAATGTTTTCATATTTCCCCTTACTCCAGACATACACCTTCCTAGCCTGCCTGATCCTATCTCTTTCCATCGCTATCGTGAAAGAGGTAGAATTATGATCTCCATTCCCAAGATACGTTTAATACTTACTAATTAAACTTTTCCTGCTGCAAGTAAAAGTTTTTGGTGGAGGCGGGGCAAAATAGCCTTTAGATAAAAGTACGCATAAAAATGGCTAAACCTGAATACCATTTCAATATAAATATCGCAATACCCTATTCTTCTGTTAAAATAATTATCCAAACACTTACAGAACACACAGTTAAATATATAATCTAGCCTTTTAAAACAGTTTTACTCAGTGTCTGACTCAAAAGAGAGCCATGGAATTGAAATAGACTCTGCACAGGATTTGATGAGCTGATTTTTCTGGGAACAACAGCCTTTAGTCTAATGGATTCATTCCGAGACATCAGAGTGGGCTTCAGCAGAAAATTGAAAAAAATACATTGCGGTTCTGTAAAGATTTCTTTCAGAATTGAATTTATGCACAAACGAACTAAAAGAAATCCTTTGATTATTGGCACTAATAAACCAGCCGAGCTTGAGTCTCTGATCTGGCAAACAAAGGTGACAGATTTTAAATACTTTATCTCAACTGTGCTACTTTATTCTCTTCACAGTGTGAATGCCGCCAGGCAAAATCTAATAGATTAGTGCCTTTCAATGGGGCTACATTTTGAAAGCCACCACATACAGTGACATGCTACTGAAGTGATGTTCTCAGCAATTTTTTAATAAGCAAGTATTTGTTAAAAGGGCAGTTCACAGCAACAAATCTCTCCCAAACTCTCCACTCATAGAATCCCTTCAACTAGGTTTTCACCCGTGCACACAACATTGACATCCTCTCATCCACTGACTGTCTACACTTCCCACTGCCTAAACAAAGCAGCCACTATAATTAAGAATGCATGCCAGACATTCTCTCTTCCACCTTCTTCCTTTGGGAAACAGATGCAAAAGTCTGAGGTCACGTACCAACCGATTCAAGAACTTCTTCTTCCCTGCTGCTGTCAGACTTTTGAATGGACTTAACTTGCATTAAGTTGATCTTTCTCCACACCCTAGCTATAACTATAACACTACATTGTGTGCTCTCTCTGTTTCTTTCCCTATGAAGAGTATGTTTCTTCTGTTTAGCACGCAAGAAATAATACTTTTCACTGTAAGTACATGCGACAATAATAAATCAAATCAATATTGAGAGGATACTCTGGTTCATAATATAAAATCCATTCTGACTATGAGCAAAGGGTGTTATTATTCCTCATCCAATTCAACCTATAATTGCCTTTTCAAACCATTGGTTACACTATTAATCTCTCCTCTGTGATCTGGTACCTGCATGATTCTGCTCCAAATGACTTGAATGCAGCTAGTTCCATCTCTGGCAATGATGTTTCATCCTGCTCCTTCATATTCACCTTATGGATTCCGCAAGTGTCCCAGCCTTTAGTTCTCTCTTATTCTCCAGCTTAATTCTTCCCATCAGCATGTCATGCACAGGCAATGAACAGCAGTTTATAGATGAGGAAGCAGTGGCATCCAAGACTAAATTATTGGGCAATGATGGAGGTTATTGTTCAGGATGGGAAATTGCTGGAGATGTACTGGCTGGTTTTGTACACAGATGATACCCAGCTTCAATTAATCAATTTTCATCATCCAATGACCAATGTGCTGGCATTCTGCCTGACTGGCATGATATCATGACTGAGTGAAAACCTTGTAATTGAACATCAAGAAGAATGAAGGCATCACTTTTGACCATTACCTTAAACTGTGGTCTACAGTTTACACTGATTACACTCGGCCCGTACAAAATTTTGAAATCCTGGTCAATTGAGAGTCAGTCATTAGGACTGCTTTCTTGCCTCTTCAGCCCCATTGCTGACAAAGCCCAAGTACAACTTTATACTCAATGGACAGAATTCAATGGACTCTGCCAATAGTTTTGAAGATAAGCATGATGTGTATAATTCTCAATGTGTAAAAGTTTTCCAGTTAGCCTTCCCATCAACATCTCGCCTGCCTCTGTCCTACCTGCACTTTTCCATGGGGCAGGCAACCCACCCTTGCCCCAATTGAGGCCCTTTAAGTGGCCAATTTTGAGGCTAGTGAGAGGAGTTCAGGAAAAAATCTCAGCAGGTCATCCTTAATTGCTTTAAACGTGGGTCCCTTTCCACTCAGGTAACCTTGATTCTCTCTCCCCACTCCCCACCCCACAACATGTGCTCCGTTCTCTCTATCAGGGCCCCCATCCCCCTGTTACTTGCCTGGTCCTACACTGTGGGTCTGGAGACTGCCTGTAATTCCAATTCTGGCCATTGATGCCTCTGGCACTGCTGAGATTACAGAACTGCTGACCAATCTGATGGTTCAACAGCTTTCTGGGATCTCCACATGAATGAGGGAAGAATACTAAGGGTGTGGGGCTGCTGAGATGGGTGGGGATATGTTCCCAATTGACTTTGTGGCTACTGGGGTGGAAAATCCCACCATTTGAAAAATTCTATCCAATTGCTCCAAAGTTCTGCCTCCCAGGCTACTATCTGAATTCCAACATGCTGAGAAAGGAGCTGTCAATATTCTGTACTATAATACTAACATATTATTGTTGCCCATTCTGCTCTTCCGCGTAATGTATGGGTTTATGTAGAAAGTTTGGAAATATTCAGTGGGGGAGACGGAGAGGTAAATTTCAGTTGGATGACCTGTCATCATGAAGGATCATGGACTTGCCAAACCTGCTGAGAATTTCCAATATTTTCTGTTATTATTCTCTCCAATATATGCCAGTCTGCATTGCACTTGAGCCGGGGGCAGCATGAGTACTAATCAGCTTATGTAAACCTAGAGGCTCAGATGCTAGCTTGTTGAAGGGACTTCCCTCATGGCCTGTCTGTGGCTCTCATTGGTACTTCATGCGAGTGAAGGGAACATTAGAGTCCCAAAGAGCGTGAACCATGACCCTAGCATTTCCTCCACACTAATGCTGGCATGGGATGGAAGGGATATCAATATTCTTTGGGGCCAGCGGTTTGTACAAGTCATCCACCACTCTGATGGGCAGAGTATTTTCATACCAGTGTAAGAGGACAGTGCTTCCAACTGAATTAATGTGCGCCAACCTGCTCTAAATTGCATCTGTGTTACAGCAAATCCAAAAAGGCCCAATGCTGACAGTAGATGTGAAGCAAAAGAGCTTCTTATCACTGTCACTTTATAATGAACACACATACACAGTGAATCAGACAGAAGTGGCTCGAGAAGAAGCACGCCACACATGTCTGCTAGCTCCCAGCAGGGGGTAAGATTGTCAAGGTTTAGAACTAATTATGTGTATTTCAGAAAGAAGTGTCTTAACTCTGTGGGACTAAATAATTTTAAATAAAAGATTTATTGTTGGAGTGAATCATACTTTCCTCTGTTCGGTACGAGTATGACGGGGGAATACTCATATACTTAAGAGAATTGTTTCACCAGCAATGAGCTAACATCAATGTTTTGAGACTGATATTGCAAAATGTGCGCTTATTTGCTAGCCCATTCACAGACAGGATAACAGTTTGAGGAAGCAGGTCGCAAGCTTCGACAGTTGTTTTAAACATTCTATGGAAAATAATTTTGTCAATTATTACATTTTATGTTGCAATCAAAAAAAATCAATTTGCAGCAGACAAATGAAATAATCAAAATACTTGCTTGCTGAATTTTTCTCTCATTATACAAAGAGAATAATTGTGAAATGATGGATTAGTAATTGAGTATTTTACACTTGGGAACATTTTTTAATTTGTGGGACATGGGCATTGCTGGCTGGCAATATCTATTGTCCATCCCTGGTGGCCTTGACAAGGTGTTGGTGAGCTGTCTGCTTCAAACACTCCTGTCTACCTGCCGAGGGTTGACTCACAATGCCGTTCCTGGAATTCCAGGGTTTTGACCCAGGGATTGCAGAAGGAACAGCGATATAATGCTGCAGACTCGATGGGCCAAATGGCCTCCTTCTGCACTGCAGGATTCTATGACTCCATAATAAGTCAGGATGGTGAGTGTCTTGAAGAGGGGGTACATGCAGATGATGGTGTTCCCATGAATCTGCTGCCCTTATCCTTCTAATTGGAAGTGGTTGTGGGTTTAGAAAATGCTGTCTAAGTATCTTTGGTGAATTAATTTAATGATACACATAATGACTACAAATAAAAAAGATATATTTTCAAACCTACTCTGTCATTTATTCTGCCATGACCTCTGGCAGTTCTGTGAAGTTCCAATTTCTGATACCTGGGATGAGAAAACAATATACTATTTGGAACACTGGATCACACCTAAAAAACAAATGATTGGGTACTGACGGGGCGGGGATAAGTTGTTGACAGGATGAAGTGTTGTTGTTCGCTGTCATTGTCTGTCAGAAACTGATCGCAACTTCAGCATGTCAGGCATGTGCTTAGTATGGAACTTCACAAGTTACGATCTGTCACTCTGTTCTGATACAGGCTGTACTGTGACACCCTCCTCCTGCAACCACGAGCCCCACCTCCTGCATCAATCACCAAAATCAGTGAGAACTTCAACTTTCCCACTCCTGCACTGTCATGGGAAACCCTTCAGAAAGTTACATCTTGTTCAATCAGGTGTAATTGTGTTTTGAACGATGCTGTGTTACGAACAACCCAACTGGTTCACTAATGTCCTTGAGATCTGGCTGACATGTGACTCCAGAGTCACGGCAATGTGGTTGAC
This sequence comes from Sphyrna mokarran, assembly GCA_024679065.1. Taxonomy (NCBI): domain Eukaryota; kingdom Metazoa; phylum Chordata; class Chondrichthyes; order Carcharhiniformes; family Carcharhinidae; genus Sphyrna; species Sphyrna mokarran. The sequence goes on along the minus strand of JAGIQG010000015.1, from coordinate 22,112,111 downwards.
TCTCAACCCTCTGAACAAGGACAACTAGGGATGGGCAATAAATGTGGCCAGTCAGCAATGCCCATATCCCATGAATGAATACATAAAAAGAATAGGTCCTAAAAAATAATTTTATAATCGTGAAGAGAAAATGCTGGAAAATCTGAACAAGTCTGACAGCATTTGTGGAAAGGGAATAGACCCAATGCTTTGAGTCTTGATGGCTCTTCATCAGTGAATGTCTATCCATGTCCCCCTCTCCCGGGAATATGCTTACCTTATGACCTCAGGAAGACCCCCATAACACGTTCACGTCAGGGTGAAGTTGCTGTTAATGACGCCAGTGAGACCACACTAAATATCCAGTGAAGGAGGAATGCCCCACCCTAATCCCAATGGCCAATGCCAGCATCCCTGCTCCCCCATCCACTCTCCTGGCCAGCAGCACATCTAAATGAATTCCCCTCTCTCCCTCCAGGACGTTCCCATGACACACCAGAGTAAACATCCCCTCCCCAGCCCACCATGGAAATCTCAGGCTTCCTCTCCTCACCTCGAATGGAGTCACCACTTCTCTACCACCCTCCTGATCAGCAGTTCCTCCCATCCCCCCATTGATTATCAGCCTCTTTTCCCCCTATCCCATTCATTGGGCCTCTCCTCCCAACCCCCCATATTTGGAGTGGGCACCCCTACAATGGCCAATACCAGCATCCCCTGTTCTTTTGTCCATTCCTGGCCCATAATCAAATCTGAATGAACCCCACTCCCCCCACTGGGGAGTCTCCCAGGATAGGGTTCATGTCCAGGTGAACTTGTTGTAAATATCCACTGAATATCTGGTGAGGGGTAAGTCCCAGACAGTACTCGCTAATGACATGCTAATGGATTAAAATGAGTTTTCTGTGGTCCTGTGGCATGTCTCATGCAAATCCACTGGTGAGGGGCTGGTAAAATTGGAACTTGGACACTCACTGGCGTGAATCACGCTCTCTGGAGCTTGAACACGTCACCACTCCCACAGACTGCAGGCTTGAAATCACCCCCAGTATTTCCTGTTTATATGTCGGTGTGACATCACTGCTGTTCCTTGCTGGCATTCCCAGGATGCGCCAACGGGGATCTGCTGCATTACCACAGAAATTATAGTGTAAATTGTAAGTATAAACTGCCAGCCCCGAACCCAAACCCCAGCTCTGGCCTGCTTCGATGTCCCCTAGCATCTCCCACCCCATCTCTGCAGTCCTGATCTCTCAATACCCTCCCCAATCCACTCCCTGGCAGCCCAGACATCTCCTCACCTCTTGGCTACTTCATGCAACATTATTTTCTGTACCCATCTCAGTAAATAAAATTACTATTCATCCTTTACTCTGAGAAAACTTAGACTGCTCACAAGCAAGTTACTGGGGTGAACTAAATTCCACTGGATGATTTCTTTACTAAGAAAACGAAACTGATAAATAGCTGTAGGGTTTTCAAAGCGTGCTATGGATCAAGAAATATACCCACCAGCGTGGTGTACCTGAAGGAAAACATACCTGATCATTTATACTTGCAGTTTATCCCATAATATCGCAGCAGTACATTAGCTTTTCTGCTACCATAGGTAAAGAACTGCTGTCAGGCTATGATTACAGAGCATGATTTCTTGCATCAAAGGAAATGGCACAGTTACTGGTCAAAGGGCATGGGAATTATAAGCACATTCTGAAGCACCTGAAGTTTATACGAGGCTGACAGTAATGTATATTGGAATATAATTTTCAGCCACAGTGACGGATGTGCTTCCACTGAATCTTGTTTCTACAGCTGTTGACAGTGCCTGCAGAAATTGTCAGAACTGGGTCAACTTCACATTTCAGACACATTCCATTAATATCTTGCTATAAAGAAATAACATAACTCATTTTTTTGCAGCTCACGGTTTGCTGCCTTTACGAACTCTCACATTTTCTCATAATATTCAGAAGATCAGCCTGTCATTGGATCAGGAAATGACACTGCGTAGTTTGATGGAGGCCAATTGGCCCATCATGTTTTGTGAGGGAATGAGTGGATGAGACACTACAGAGGAAACAAATTATACTGATAACACTTGCCGTAAAATTGGGACACTTTGAAATCAGGGACTTGAAAAAAAGTATAATGCAAATAGGATATATTTTTAGCAGTTATACAATACTTATCAAATTTGCAGTCATCAATACTATATGATCAATAATGAAGTAGAACTTCAAATTAATGAAGTAGAACATTCAAATTCACATCTATACAATTGATTAAAATTTACAGTATAATAATTAAATGTGTAAATGGAAAGTGTTTGGTGGCATGGTGGCACAGTGGTTAGCACTGTTGCCTCACAGCACCAAGGACCCGGGTTCAATTCCCAGCTTGGATCATTGTCTCTGTGGACACATTCTCCCTGTCTCTGCATGATTTGCTTCCGTGTGCTCTGGGTTTCTTCCCACAAAGATGTGCGGGTTAGGTTGATTGACCATGCTATATTGCCCCTAGCTTCGGAGGGATTAGTAATATAAATTATGAAGATAGGATGGGGATTGTTGTTAATGCAGGCTTGATGGACCAAATGGCCTCCTTCTGTACTATAGGAATTCCAGATGAAAAGAATGGAATTGATTCCAGATGTCAGAGGATCATTTTTAGCTAACAAACCTGGTTCAAGATTGTTCTGTTAATCTTTATCACGGCCTGCTCCCTAAACATATTTTGTTGAAGTTATCAAATAGTTGAGGGTCAAATGTAAATAAATGTCATCCCAAGCTGAAATTATATTCTTAAACTAGTAGACAAATCCAATATTTCCTTGGTGATTTATTTTTGATGTACTTTTTGCAATGGAGGTGGGTTTTGCTCAGTTGACTGGACAGCGTGGGTTCAATTCCTGTACCAGCTGAGGTTATTCATGAAGGCCAACCATGTCCCTTGCCTGAAGTCTGGTGATCCTCAAGTTAAATTGCTGACAGTCAGTGCCTATGGTTACCTAGGACAATGACAGTTATGCCTTTTTACTTTTAATGATTTGGGAAGACAAGGATGCCATTGCTTCTGTTGTTAGTTGTGAGAAAACTTTTGGAATTAAGAGGTTCATTCCTGCCTCTATAGTTTGCACACTGAACTCCTGTGAGACAGAGGTGGTGAATAAAGAGTTTGAATGGAAGCATTGGTTATTAGGACATGTGAAAAATGGCAAAAACAGTGAGAAGGTAGACAAGCTTCATGAGGGAACATTAGGGCAAAAGAAATAACAGCAGGAGTAGGCCATATGGCTCCTTGAGTCTGCTCCTCCATTCTATAAGATCGACTGGTTGATCGATGAACCTAATTCCACTTTTCTGCCTGATCTGCATATCCTCTGATTCCCTGGAGCCTAAAGGTGTATCTGTCTCTGGCTTATATTCAACGGCCAAGCACCAGCAATTCCAAACTCAAAAATCCCACAGCCTGCGCAGTGGAGAAAGTCTCTCATCTCAGTCTTAAATGTTCATCCAGCAGAAGGTACTCTTCAGTTACAGGCAATAAAATGAAACAAAACTTTGTCCAACAGATAAATCAAAGAAAAAAGTTTAATACAGAAATTTCATTACTCCAACATTTGAGATCTCACCCGAGACTATTTCCCCACAATGCCCAACAGGTTCTTATTCATACTGAGTCAGCTGGTCAGCTGATCATCACATCATTTTGTCATTGGTTACATAGTTTACCAGGTTCGCTGACTCTTACAGCTGGTTACCATTGGTCATACTACAACAGATCCAATGTTATCACTGGTTACATTCTAACGCTAAACAGTAAATCCTTTCTAACCTGAGACCAATCCCATAGTTTTGTTTTTTCCAATCAAGGGAAATAATTGCTGAACCTTTCCCTGACAAGGCCCTTCAGAGTTTTGTGCTTCAATGAGATCATCTTTCTTTCTTCTAGAGTCCAGAGACTATAAGCTCATTCCACTCATCTTCTCATCAGAGAACAACTATCTCAGATCAGGAATCAATCTAGTGAACCTATGCTGCACAGCCTCAGTGATACATATATTCTTCCTTAGATAAGTGGATCAAACTGTACAATAGTGTTCTAGGTGGGATTCCACCTGAGCCTGAGGCCATTGTAGCAAGACTTTAATTTTTGGCATGCTTTTTGCGTCTTCAATTGTAAAGAAATTGCAAATATTGACTTAATATCCTTATTCCCCATCTTAATTTTTTGGCCTCTAAGGACCCACACTTACTTTGGCTACGCTCTTCCTTTTTATATACTTGTAAAAGCTCTTATACTCTTGTATAGTTCTTGTTCTTTTACATCACCAGCTGGAAGTTCCCTCCAAGCCACTCACCAACCTGACTTGGAAATTATCATTTTTCCTTTGTTGTTGTGGATCAAAATCCTAGAATGCCCCCATTAACAGCACTACAGGAGTACCTACACCAGAAGGACTGCAACAGATCAAAAAAGCAGCTCAACACCACAATGGTTAGCACTGCTGCCTCACAGCACCAGCGAACTGGGTTCAATTCCCAGCTTGGAGTTTGCATATTCTCCCTGTGTCTGCATGGATTTCGTTCAGATGCTCCAGTTTTCTTCCACAGTCCAAAGATGTGCAGCTTAAATGGATTGGCCATGTTAAATTTGCTCTCAGTATATCTAAACAGACACTAAAGATTGGTAACTAAGGGATTTTCACAGTAACTTTATTGAAGTATTAATGGAAGCCTACTAGTGTCTAATAAATAAACTTAACTTACTTAATACAATCCTTAAAATATTTAGTAAGGCATTGCTTGATCACATCTCTTTAACTTATGCTAATGCTATCTCCACTCACATTGTCTGCATCTTTAAGACTTGAATAGCAGGTTAGCTATAAAGACTTGCATTCTAATCAGTATTCTGTAAACTGTGTGTGACTTTATATGCCCTTCTCTGATCAGAACCTTCCACATACCTGACAAAGAAACACTGTTTCCGAAAGCTTGTGAGATTACTATAAACTGGTTGGACTCTAACCTGATGTTGTGAGATTTTTTACTTGATCATATTTGCCATGGAGTTTTTGTTCCTCAAAGGAATGTATCTTCCTTTCGACTATTGAATTATTTCTTTAAAGATTTGCCATTCCTATTTACCTTGATACTTTTAATGTATGGTTTTAATCTGTTTTCTCAATCAACATTAGCCAATTTAGTCCTCATACCTATGTTATTGGCTTTATTTAAGTCTGAGGCTCTTGTTTCATATATCTGCATGTCTCTCTCAGTGCTCAATGCTAAGTCCTTTGAAGATATGAAACAAACTAGTGTCAGATTGGAGTTCACAGAAATAAAGTTCACAGGACTTTAACTTTAGGGAAGAGGAAAAAGATCAGTTTAGAATGCAGTAACTGCTTTTGACAAACTTGACACTAAGATAGAGAAGATCATGACGATGTCCGAATAGTGCTGAGAAACTGATCGTGATAGTAACTATTCATTAGCTTCGATTACAAAAAATGGATGACAGCTTATGTAGGGTCAACATACAGAGGATATCTTCCAGTCTCTGTGCAGCACGTTTCCAGCAACTGAGGTGTCTCATCATTGGACAATGGCAAGATTTTCCAATTCTGCCATTGTCTACAGCATTTTTGGCGGCTCTATGACAAAGTTGTATTGATAAAGACGATCTGACCATTGGTAGATGCATGGAGGTGGATGACCAGATCCTGACGCAACTAACAATGCAGTCAGTGCTTGGTGATTGATGTGGAGAGTGAACTTCCTATCGTAGATATACATGTGCCAATGTTCACAATCACAGATACAGGTGATTCCTGCTCTCCAGTAAAGTACTTGTGTTCAGCTTCTGACGATGGGTGTGAGGCATAAGTCATTGTCCTTCAATGTTCTTCAATGCCAAAAACTCCATGGCAAATATGAGCACATCTCCAATCATATTTCCTGACATATATTTCCTGACAACGGCAAAGAAAAGGAATGCATGCCAAGCTTAACAGGCAACTGAGCTATCTCCAGATACCACTAACAAAGCAAAGCAAAGATATCTTACAGCTTTTGCTACTCACAGAGGCAGGTTTCAGTACTGCAGTTTGCCCTGTGCACTGGGGTCAGCATCTAGCACATTTTCAAAAACACGGGCCTAATTCTCCTATCACGACATGCAAGTTTTTTGGTGTTGTGACATATATTTCAGCATGTGCTTTGGAATACTTGAGCACACTGACACTGATGCTGTCTTTGCCTTTAACGTGCTATTTGCTGTGCAATTACCATTCTGCATCTTCGTGCTGTAACTTCAGACGTTTTGCCATCACTGCAAGCTTAGGGATTAATTTGCTATGTAACTTAGCGCATGAATGGCTTTGGCATTGTGTGTGTAGGCTTTCCTCCAGCTGATGTCACTCTGCACCCTAAAGAGTCAATTTTGGATGCCACAAATGTGCATTTGTCCTTGTTGAGCATCAAGCTGCATTGTGTGAGTCAAGTAAACACCACTGGTATTTGCGACTGAGTTCTGCTTTGTCATATCCGTGGACAATTATGTTGTTGAGCAGGTTGTGAATTCCCTTGCTATCTGACAGGATTAAAGATATGAGGCCAGGTTCTCCCAAAAAAAATTCTAAGTGCTGAATTGATGGGTAAAATAGTGTAATTCATGGTTGTATTTTCAGTGTGAGTTCTGACTCGTATTTCCCACACTTTGTGCAATGCACAGGTCACAACAGTGAATATCATTAAAAACTCACGGGATGGGGCCTGTTCACGCCGCAGTGGTCCCAATCTGTCAGCCTCCCAATCACTGCCAGCTCAATTGCTGGCCAGCCAGGACCCCCACAATGTTGCCCTGCCAACCCTTCCAAGGCCCGGTTATGGCCCCCATGAACATTCCCAGCCCAGCCCCTACCTCTCCCCTGTCCTGGAGCACCCCGATTTCCAGCAATCCCCCACCCCACCACCTGTCCCAGCAGTGACAAGTCCCTACACCTTGGTAGACCCCACCCCCATGTTGGCAGACCGCCTCCCCACCCAGGAAGACCTCCTGTGGGAGGTCATCATCCCTCCCCCACCCCAATCTCTGATCTCCCTCCAGCTCTGACCAAATCCCAATGCAGACTGGCAGCAGGACCCCCAGCCCCACTGATCACCCCTCGGCCCTGACAACAGAGGCCCCATGCCCTTGGCACTGCTCCAATGCCTAGTGGCAGGGCCAACGTGCCCCTGGACATGGGCACTTTGTTCTTTGGTTATACCAGGGGGCACAGGTTGGCATTGCCAGGGTGCCCATGTCCAGGGGCAGCCAAAGCCCCATCTGACCCTGGGGGGGTGAGGGGGGTCATGATTGACCCCCTTCCCCCTTTCACTCCAGCAGGGTCTTGCACTAATTCCCCAAACATGGAGAGCTACTTTAAATCCCACTGGAGTGAAATAATCAGGGCAGGGTAGTAGATGCTATCAGGCCCGGAGAATTCAATCCCGTACCCGTTAATGATATTTAAATTATCTTAAAAGCAAATTAAAATTAATGGCCTGGTTTTCCCACCTGTTTCCAGTGTCGTCTTGACTGCACCATCCGACGGTGCACAATGTGCACGCGTTAGGAATGCATTTATGAATCCCACGAAATGGCCGACACATACACCAAAAAACTTGCATGTCGTGATAGGAGAATTAGGCCCGTGTTTTTGAAAATGTGCTAGATGCTGACTCCAGTGCACAGGGCAAACTGCAGTACTGAAACCTGCCTTTGTGAGTAGCAAAAGCTGTAAAATATCTTTGCTTTGCTTTGTTAGTGGTATCTGGAGATAGCTCAGTTGCCTGTTAAGCTTGGCATGTATTCCTTTTCTTTGCCGTGAACAGGCTTCTGTATATGAATGTATGATACCTTTAGCAAGTGTAATTGAGCCATGTTATAAGTTCAACTAATTATTTTAAACTGGTTGTTAGTACAGCTATTTATCAGCACACTTTTCCCCTGTAATGTAAATTGTTGTGATCGTTTGAAAATTCGCATTTTTGCATTTGGTCTAATGAGTGAAATATTCAAGATCTGTGCTACCAAGTAAAGAACTGAAGCCTTTCCAATTAACTGGTCATGAATTGGCTTCCACTTATACATAACCAATTGCCGCAATGCTGCTACATATTGGTCCCAGGCATCTCCAGCAGAACATACATCATGACATTGTTCTTTAGTTTGAGAATACTTTCCTCCATATCAATGTAGATGTGTGCTGTGGCCATCTGTTCCAAGACAATGGACTGCAGTAATTGAAGAAGGCAGCTCACCACCACCTTCTGAAGGGCAATTAGGGATGGGCAATAAATGCTGGCCTAGCCAGTGACACCAATGACCCATGAATGAATAAAAAACAATGTGCAAGTATCACCTTTTTTGAAGCTTGCTACTACATCCAGACCATTCATCCAAGCAAGGAGGTCTTCAACTGTGAAATCTCAAGGTTTGGGTGGATCACCCACTCAAAAAGGCAAAAGTGCTGAAGCTGGTAAATGTAAACTATTCTCCATCACAACACCAATTGTTGTGTTCCTCAGAGAAATGCAAAGATGAAATAAGTTTCTCACCGGAAATCTCTGACCTGTGATCTGCAGTGATTGGAGTTTTGGCTGAGCACCAGATGCTCTGTTCGTGCTAGGAGTGAGGTGGAACAAACAAGGTTGGAGAATCCCATCCTTTATGGCTGAACACCAGTTTCATTCAATGTCTTGGCAGACACTGGCTTACTATGAATTTCTCAGGCTCAGTCACAACACCTAGGCTTGATTAATACAGCATTGGACAGAGTCAACAGAAACACCATGCACTGTGACACACAGTGGTTAGCATTGCTGCCTCACAGTGGGTTCAATTCCTGGCTTGGGTCACTGTCTATGCAGAATCTGCACATTCTTCCTATGTCTGTGTGGGTTTCCTACAGGTGCTTTGATTTCTTCTCACAGTCCAAAAGGCTTGCTGGTTGATGTGTTGGCCACGCTAAAATTCCCCATTTCAGTGAACCCATAACAGGGGCTGGACTGTGATGTTTTCACAGTAACTTCATTGCAGTGTTAATGTAAAGCTACTTGTGACACCAATTACTAACCATAAAACAAACAATTGAACAAGTAAATACTCTAGTCACCACGTGGATTTAGCAAATTTTAAATTCAATCACATGCTGTTCCCACTGGTGTGGTGGAAGGGTGGGGAATGTTAAACACAAAGCCAGTATTTTAGTAGTACATCTGTCAGAGGTACTAGTTACAGAAAAACAATATTTATAAAGGAGCAGAGCAAATGGGAAAGAGAAGGAATGAAATGGTTTTTGAAAACGGATGATGGTTTAGTTATTAAAGTAATGTTAAGAGAAAAACAGGAGACACAATATTAGAAAATAAAGACTTTAGTGTGAAACACAGCGTTTGCAAATAGCTATGGCAGCAGGGAATTATAAAAGCATTGAGCCATTTAATTATCTCTTTTCCACTCAAGCAGTTTACAGATAGTTCTATCTTTTGTGTCTGTGTGGGTGTTTTTCTTTCCTTCATTTTAATTCTGTTACTTTTTAAGTGCTGTCTGTCCGTAATATCCAACAATTCTGACAAAACTTCCATACCTGAAATGTTAACTCATCTGTTTGCTTCTGACTGACCGACATGAATGCTTCTGAATTTGACTGCTTTGTTTCATATTCCACAAATCTGAAATTTTATTTTTAAATTTGTATTTATTTATGTTGATGTACATCAACCAGCTGGTCGTACCTCCTTTCAGCTTCCTATAACAAATCAGTTTAAAGCCTATTATGCTCGTTCTCTTTCTGATGATAATTTGCATTCCTCATTCTCAACTTTGCCCCCCAAAAACATTAATCTTCTTTCTGTGCCTCCATTGATACTGCCTCATTCATGGAATGAAGAGTGTTTTCTCCAACTTCTGTTTTTATTTCAGATCACCAACATCTGTGGTGTTTTATCTTTTTTTAAACTTTAACCTTCATCCTTGCTTAATCCTGTTCAACGAGATCTCCATATCTTCCACCTCCCAGGGTGGCACGGTGGCACAATGTTTAGCACTGCCATTTCACAGCGCCAGGGATCCCGGTTCAATTCCCAGCTTGGGTCACTGTTGGTATAGAGTTTGCATATTCTCCCCACATCTGCATGGGTTTATTCTGGGGTGCACTGGATTCCTCCCGCAGTCCAAAAGATGTGCTGGTTAGGTGGATTGACTACGATAAGTTGCCCCTTAGTGTCAGAGATAGTAGCTAGGGTAAATGCATGGCATTGTAGGAATAGGACCTGGGGTGAGATTGTGGTCTGTGCAGACTCGATGAGCCAAATGGCCTCTTTCTGCATTGTAGGGATTCTATGATTTCTAATGAAGAGTTAACACCCAAATTTTTGGCTTGTCACTTTTCTTCGAAGCACTTTATATTGATTTGTTCAAATTATATGTAAATCTTTATTATTCTTAATGAAAACTAGCTTTTAAAGCCAGTTGGGTAGTGCTGGAAAGGGAATGAATAAAGCCCAAGTAATTGTACAGATGCTCTATATTATTCATCTGCCGGCTCTGTCTTATATGGATCTGATTATTACCATGGAGAGATAGAACATTCATCTACCTTCTGTTTAGGTCAGCTGCTTTCTTCTGGAACTAATGTCACTGTCGATATTACAACATATATAATAGTTATATTTTAGGAATTCTCTCAATATTCCTGTTGATCCTCTTCTAATTGACACCAAATCTAATCACCTCTGTGCTTGTTGACTTACACTGGCTCCCACTTAAGTAATGTCACAATGATTCGCACCTTCAGCTCTCTCAGCCCCATTGCATTCTGTCCATGCTTTTGTTATTCTGCCCTCCTGGTCATCCCCATCCCAACGGTGGCCATATCTTCAGCTGCCAAGACTCGAAACTCAAGAATTCCCTCCCTAAACTTCTCTGTCTACTGGAACATCAGAATGGATTGGGCCACTTACCTTCAGTCTAGCAATCTGCAATTTAAAAGGACCACACTTAGCTAGATTTAAGACTTATCTTGATAGGTACACGAACAATTGTGGAATACAGGGACAACATGATCAGTGCAGTCTTGGAGAGCCAAAGAGCCTGTTTCTGTTCTGTACTGTTCTTTGTTCTTTGTAGAAGAGAGTTCCAAAAGTCTACCAGTCTTTGCCTGAAGAAATATTTCCTAATTTTGCTCCTGAAAGGATTGGCTTTAATTTTGTTTTAATCATGCTCCCTACTCTTAGACTCCCAACAATCAAAAAAAAATCATCTAAACTACTCCACCTGTTCCTTTTAATGTCTTAAAAACTGCAATCAAACTATGCTTTACCTTTCTAAAATTCAGGGAATACAACTCTAGCTTTTTCATCCCTCCTTGTAGCTTTAAGTCTGCATATTGTTCTCGTAAATTTACACTCAGTTTCCTTCATTGGAACAATTCATCCATTTTAATTCCAAGTTTGTCATTATGCTTCAGTATTTTCTTCACTGCTATCTGGTACTTCTCTTCTTTATTCAGGCAGCTAATATTCAGCATCATTTACAACTCCTCGGATACTGGAACAATCCATATCCAAATGCAACAAGATCTGGACAATATCCAGGCTTGGCTGACAAGCAGCGAGTAACATTCACACTACACAAATGCCAGGCAATGACCGTCTTCAACAAGAGAGCATCAGGCCGTCACCCTTTGACATTCAATGGCATTACCATTGCTGAATCCCGTATTCTCAAAATCCTGGGGTTATCATTCACCAGATACTGAATTGGACAAGCCATATAAATACCATGACTGCAAAAGCAGGTCAAAGGCTAGGAATACGGCAGTGAGTAACTCAACTCCTGTTCACTATCTACACAATACATGTTTAGGAGTGTGATGGAATAGTCCCCACTTGCAAGGATGAGCACAGCTCCAAAAACACTCAAAGAGCATAACATCATCCAGGGCAAAGCAACCCAATTGATTGCTGCATCTTCCCCATCGAAACAAAGTGGCAGCAATGTACCATCTACAGGATGCAGGATCCCACCAAGGATCCATTGAGAACGCCTTCCAAACCCAGGAGAACTACCACCTTGAACAACAAGGGCTGCAGGTATCTAAGAACAGTTAAGAACCTAAGAAAAGTTCTCCTCCAAGTCACTCATCATCCTGTCTTGGAAATATATTGCCATTCTTTCACTGCCGCTTGGTCAAAATCCTGGAATTTCCTCCCAACAGCACTGTGGGTGTATCTACACCTCAGGTTCAAGAAAGCAATTCACACCACTTTCTCCAGAGCAACAAGGGATGGAAATAAATGCTGGTCACATCCCATTGTTTGAATTTTTAAAGAGCTCTTGAAAATCCAGCTGACTGCTGGTCATTTATGCAATGTGTTGTCAGGGATCTGAAGTAGAGGATGGGCAGTTCCACAATCAACATGTCCATCAGAATACAGACTTTGGGATGGAGTATTGAAAGGTGACATAAAGACAATTCGAAAGTTCAAAGAACAAAGAAAATTACAGGTCAGAAACAGGCCCTTCCGCTCTCCAAACCTGCACCAACATGCTGCCCAAATAAACTAAAAGCTGCTACCATTCTGGGGACCATATTCCCATCCTATTCATTTCCATTTTCAAGGAAGACGCGAAATGATTCTTCCGAGGACTTTGGCAATCGCTGCTGAATTGTCACTCTTTATCTACTTATTTAGCACCGGAGCTCTGCATTTTTGGCCCAAACTTCCAAACTGGTCTCTTCTGAGACACGGAGTGTACCTGTTCTGGGACTCCTTCTTGGGGAAGCCAAGCCACAGCCCCATTTTATGGCACAGGATGCCATATTTTGATAAATCTTCATTCACCAACACAGCCAAAATCTTCAAGACTTTTAAATACTTTTTCACTGCGTAGACAGTTGAATGGTGAGTAGGCTGCCAGCTGGGCAGGGTGCCAGGTTGAGTAGAGTGATGACATTGGCTTGCATGGAGTCAGAGGTAAATCAAAGGGTTGGGAGAGTCAGAAGTTTGGGTGGAAGTTGAAGGACTATTTTTTTAACAAAACTTAACTCTTTGACCACCTATTTCTAGGCTTCATTTAATTCATCTTGCTGTGCTAGAAGTCCAGATGGTGTGGAGTACAGGACTGATCACAGTACACCAGGCGTGATCTAGCGAGGGTTTGGTATTGCTGAAATATGACATATACCCCCTTGTACTATATTCCTCTGGATATATATGTCAGCATTCTAGTACCATTTTAGATCATCTTCTGCATCTGTTCAAGACATTAATAATCTTTTGAATCGCTGCAAGTCCATCTGATGCAGGACATACCCACAGTGCTGTTAGAGAGGCAGTTCTAGGATTTTTGACCTAGTGACAATGAAGGAATGGCGATACAGCTCCAAGTCAGGATGGGGTATGACTAGGGGAGGAACTTGCTGTAGTGGTTTTCTCATGCAATTGTTGCCCATGTCCTTTTAACTGGTAGAGGTCATGCGACTGGAAGGTCCTATCAAAGGAGGCTTGGTAAGTTTTTGCAGTGCATCTTTTAGATGGTACACACTGCTGCCACCATGCACCAGAAGTGGAAGGAGTGAATGTTTAAGGAATTGAATGCTATGTATTGTGTTAAGCTTCTTGAGTGTATTGGAGCTGTACTCAGTCAAATGATGAATATTCCATCACACTCTTGACTTGCACCTTATGGGTGGTGACTTGACTCTCATTGGTCAGGTGTGTTATGCACTGCAGATTTTCCCAGCTGCTGACTTGTTCTTTTAACTACAATATTTATTTGGCTGGTCCAGTTCAGTTTCTGATCAGCGGTAACCTCCCAGATGTTAATGCTGGGGGAATCAGTGATAGGAATGCATTGACTGTTAAAGAGTGATGATTAGATTCTCTGTCATTAGAGATGGTCATTGCCTGTCACTTGTGCAGTATATGGCAGGGTGGCACAGTGGTTAGCACTGCTGCCTCACGTCACCTGGGACCTGGGTTCAATTCCGACCTTGGGTAATTGTATGAACAAACAAACAACAACAAACAACAAAACAGCACGGGAAACAGGCCCTTCGGCCCAACGAGCCCGCGCTGCCACCCCGATGTTCCCACCTCTATCTGTGATCCCTGTCTATGTTTATAGATCTAGTTTGCACATTCTCTCTCTGTCTGCATGGGTTCCCTTCTGGTGTTCCACTTTCCTCTGTAGTTCAAAAATGTGCATGTTAGGTTGATTGGTCCTTCTAAATTGCCCCTTAGTGTTAGGGGGATTAATGTTGGGATTATGAGGATAGGGCCTGGGTGGGATTGCTGAGGCTGTAGGCTCGATGGGCCGAGTGGCCTCCTTCTGAACTATAGGGATTGTATGAAATGTTACTTGCTCTAATATCTGTGTTAATATCTTATCTGGCTTAATGTCAGAGTGTATTTTATAATGCTCCTGAGAAGTGTCTTGATATATTCTAATATATAAAGGTTCTACATGAACACAAGTTGGTGTTGAGTTAATTGTGTGGTCTGCGTTTGTGCCATTTCAGTTAAAAGGGCTGTTGGAGCTGTTTCAACCCGTTAGTTCCATGACTTGAAAAAGTTGATTAAAAATGGCATTTGCACAGTTGAAAGCACACACATATGGGTAATGGAAAGTTACCTCCAGCAGAAATGAAATGTTATTGTATTTCATTTCTATCATTAACTTTTCTTCTCTTCCATACTGGCAGTGCAAGAACAAAACAAACATTTCAACTTTGCACAAAAATCAATAGAATGAAATAAAGCAGAAGACTGGAGTTTTATTCATTATCTCACCTGAAGCAGATGAGAAAGCGGGAGAAGTGAATGGAAAATGAGTGAAGACTAAAAATCATCTCCTCACCTTTCAGTACCTCAAAATTTACATTGCTTGCTATTTCTCCATCCATTGATAACCATTTCATAGCAGGCGCAGGGCACAGCCATAATGGTGCCATTGTCCACAATGTGGAGATGCTGGCGATGGACTGGGGTGAGCACAGTCAGAAGCCTTACAACACCAAGTTAAAGTCCAACAATTTTATTAGGAATCACGAACTTTTGGAGTGCTGCTCTTTCATCAGGTGAGTGGAGAGATACATTTCACAAACATGGCATATATAGACAAAGACACAATTGTAAGATAATGGTTGGAATGCGAGGCTTTCAAAGTAATCAAGTCTTTACAGGTACAGACAGTGCGAATGGAGAGAGGGATAATCACAGGTTAA
This sequence comes from Sphyrna mokarran, assembly GCA_024679065.1. Taxonomy (NCBI): domain Eukaryota; kingdom Metazoa; phylum Chordata; class Chondrichthyes; order Carcharhiniformes; family Carcharhinidae; genus Sphyrna; species Sphyrna mokarran. Next base: position 22,096,855 of record JAGIQG010000015.1, on the reverse strand, counting down.
AGAAGTGTGAATTGTCTCAAGTCAGGACAGTTAGTAGGATTTTGCAGCCCAGGGCACAGTGGAGGTTACATGTAGTGTGACATGAACCCAAGATTGCTAAGACTTACATTTCAATCATTATCTTGCAATCATGTCTTTGTCTATATATGTCTTGTTTGGGAAACCTACCTCTCCACGCACCTCATGAAGGAGCAGCATGCTGAAAGATTGTGATTCCAAATAGACTGTTGGATTTTAACCTGGTGTTGTGAGACTTCTTACATTATCCACAAGTTTAGGAGAAGGGTCAAAGATGGGTAGTACAATGGTAATATTACAGCACTAGTAATCTCAAAGCCCTTCTAGTGTTCAATTGTAACCATAGCAACTGGTGGAATATAAATTCAATTAGTAAATAACCCAGGAATCAAAAGCTAGTCTCAGCAACATTGATCATGAAACAACTGGATTATGGCGAACATCCATCTGGTTCGCTAATGTCCAATGGGAAGGAAATCTGCCATCTTTACTTGTGAATTCACAAATACAAAGGAGATGTCAGGGGTAGGTTTTTACTCAGAGGGTGGTGAGTGAATGGAACCGACTGCCGTTGGAGGTTGTTGAGGCAAACTCACTGGGGTCTTTTAAGAGACTTCTGGATGAGTATATGGAAAAGAATAGGATAGGGGGTTATAGATAGGTTTGTGGATCGGTAGATGTGATCGGTGCAACTCGTGGGCCGAAGGGCCTGTTTGTGCTGTATTGTTCTATGTTCTACGTTCAAACCCAATGCAAAGTGTTTGACTGTTAACCAACCTCTGAGTGGCCTCGCAAGCCAGACTGGTCAAAGGCAATTAATGATAGGCAACAAATGCTGGCCTTGCAAATGATGCCACATCCCATAAAAGAATAAAGAAGAAAAATGCTGTTGTTGACGCAGTGTTGTTTAGTTTTTGAAGTTGACCACTGAAGTGAATGGCCAATCAAGATTTCAACTGGGGCAGCACTGGTTAGTACTGTTGTCTCACAGTGCCAGGAACCCTGGTTTGCTTCCTGGCCTTGGTCACTGTCTGTATGGAGTTTGCGCATTCTCCCTGTGTCTGCGTGGGTTTCCTTCAGGTGCTCCAGTTTCCTCCCACAGTCCAAAGATGTGCGCATTAGGTGCATTGGCCAAGTTAAATTCTCCCTCAGTTTACCCGAGCAGGTGCAGGAGTGTGGCGACTAGGGGATTTTCATAGTAATTTCACTGCGGTGTGAATGTAAGCCTGCTTGCAACTGATAAATAAACTTTACTTTATATTGACTGGAATTCTCCAGCCATTCGACCGCAGGAATCTACGGTCCTGTTGAGAGCGCACCCCTGCCCGAGGGTTTCTCACTGGCATGGGGTGACATCCTTGAGAATTCCCATTGACAGCAGCAGGAACAGGGAATCCCACTGCTACCAAACAACACGCCACCTCTCGCCAGCAGGAAACACATGGCTGGGAGGCTGGAGAATCTCACCCATTGATCTTTCAGGTGATCAACTAAAATATCTTATATGTTGGAAGCTTTGTCATTTAGAGTAAGAAAAAACATCTTGATTACAAATAAATTGACGGTCTCATTTTACTCAACTAGTTAGGAATGCAGCTGGCCCATAAAAACTGTTGTGATCCTATGTTTAATCTCTGCCATGGATACAGTCGCTAGGCATAAACCTCAGTTTAGCAGGTGGGAAATTGTTTAGTGCTGTCAGTTCTGATCTCTAAACAGCAAATACACTATAAAGTTTGAATTGCTGTTTTGAATGGTTTAATGATCAAATAACAGTATCAAATGGCAATCTTCTCTTGATTGACTTCGCAGCAATGTTCTTTGATGTGTGAAATAAAGTTTATTCCATTGAGATATAGAGGAGCAGCAACGCAAATAAATGTTCACTTGCCTTCAAACATCTGCAGTATGATTTGAAATTATATATTAATTTATTTACCATTGTTTGGAAATGTGCATAAGATGTAGTGGGCGAAGTCTGGCAGATTATATTTATAAAAATGTGGAATTCACTCGAAGGATGGTGGGATTCATGATGTGTCAGCTCCATAGTTGTATGTGTAAAACCCTGACTGATCGAAATGAAATCATAAAATAGAATCTCTACAATGCAGAAGGAGGCCATTCAGCCCATTGAGTCTGCACCAACTACAATCCCATCCGGGCTCTATTCCCATAATCCCACACATTTACCCTGCTAATCACCTGACTTTAGGGGCAATTTATCATGGTCAATCAACCTAATCCATGCATCTTTGGATGATGGAAGGAAACCAGAACACCAGGAGGAAACCTACGCCGACACGGGGAGAATGTGCACACTCCGCACAGGCAGTGACCCAAGGCTGGAATTGAACTGGCACTGTGAGGCAGCAATGCTAACTACTGTGCCATCCTTTCAATATTGTCCCAAACTGAGGAGATAGGGATATAACCACTGCAGAGGCATACTAATTTGCTGGGAGTTCATTACTTTTTCAAGTGCAGTCACTATCAATAACCAATTCAACAAAGCAAGGCCTTCATAAACAGCAAATGGGTTGAATGGCCTACTTATTTATTTCAGGAGTAGGATGGTGGTTAAGGGATGAATGTTGGTTAAGACATTGGGATCTCTCTACTCATCTTTAAGTAGTGCTAAAGGATGACTTTCGTTTGCTTGAACCAGCAGAAAGGGACTTAGTTTTGTGGCTTAATAAGAAAGACAACATTTCCAACAAGGCAGCACTGCCTCAGTGCTGCACAAATGTGTCAGTAGATCACGTGTTTAATTCCAGCAGTGGTGCTTTAGTCTCAAGGGAGTAAGGAGTGTTATCACTGAGTCATGCTGACATCTCAACTTCAGACAAATGGCAATAAAATTTTAACACTGAGAACTACTGCTCTCAGCCGAAAAGCTTTGAGGGGTTTTGAAGCTGTTACAAAGACTCATAGCAGCATCCATGTCTACTCCTGACACCCAATGATTGAGCCCATTGGAATGAAATTTCCCAGGAATCTCAGAAGCCACCCCAACTATGCAACCTGAACATGGAGTGAGCTGGCATTAGCTCTTTTGACAATTGCCCTCTTGCCTTTGCTCACCAATTGCCTTCTGAGACCTTCTCGTCCAGAGCAGCAATGTCCCACTGTGCCAAGCTCATGGGCAGGATTTTGTTAAAAAGCCGCAGTTTGTAAAATATTTGTCATTGTTCCAATATTCAAGCAATTTCTTTTCAAAGGCCTTGGTTTCACACAGGAACAGAGTAGAAAATTATACATGCAGGCTATACCCAATGTTAGTGTCCATGGAAATGAATAATCAATTATTAACACTTAGTTTACCTATCATGTTTTTACTTATTGGATGTACATTTTCTTATGTCCTACTTTTAGCATTTTTAAAAACTGTTGCTTCCTGCTATTTAATTGTAAACATATAGGAAAAGTCAAAGTGAATGAACTAGTCATCAATGCTTATTCCCCCTTGACCCCAGTTCTTCCATTTATGAAAGCTATCCTCATCGTGGATATCGTGAACCTTTATGTCTTTGTGGACCAATTTTAACTTTGTGCAAATGAGCAGGTTTTCAATGTTATACTGTTGTTTTGCTTGACAGATGCTTCCAAACCCAACTTAAATCTAGTGTTCTCTGGATACAGATTCCTGGCACACAGACAGGAACAGGCTCTTCGGCCCTCCAAGCCTGCACTGACCATGCTGCCCGACTTAACTAAAACCCTCCACCATTCTGGGGACACATCCCTTCACTCCCATCCTATTTGCGTATTTGTCCGGATGCCCCTTAAAAGTCACTGTTATATCCACTTCCATTACCTCCCCAGCAGCGAGTTCCAGGCACACTCTGTTAAAAAAAACCTGCCTCATACATCTCCTTTAAAACTTGCCCCTTACACCTTAAACCTATGCCCCCTGGTAATTGACTCTTCCACCCTGGGAAAAAGTTTCTGACTATCCACTCTGTCCATGCCTCTCATAATTTTGCAGACTTTAATCAGGTCACTCCTCAACTTCTGTTGTTCTAGTGAAAACAAACCTAGTTTCTCCAACCTCTCCTCATAACTAATGTCCTCCACACTTGGCAACATCCTGGCAAATCTTTTCCGTACCCTTTCCAAAGCCTCCACATCCTTCTGGTACTGTGGTGACCATAATTGAACATTATATTTCAAGTGACCTAATTAAGGTTATATAAAGCTGCAACATGACTTGCCAATTTTTAAACTCAATGCTTTGGTCAATGAAGGCAAGCATGCCATATGCCTTCTTGACTACCTTCTCCACTTATGTTGCCAATTTCAGTGACCTGTGTACCTGTACATCCAGATACCTCTGCCTATCAATATGCTAAAGGGTTCTGTATATTTCCTATCTGTGTTAGATCTTACAACATGCATTATCTCATATTTGTCCTGATTAAACTCCATCAGCCATCTCTCCGCCCAAGTCTCCAACCGATCTATATCCTCTGATAGGCCTCAAATCTACCAACCTTTGTGTTATCCACAAACTTACTAATCAAACCAATTACATTTTCCTCCAAGTCATTTATATATATTACAAACAGCAAAGGTCCCAGCACTGATCCCTGAGGAATGCCACTTGTTGGAGATTTCATAGATACTCCATCTTGTCTCTACACTAACCAGCTTAGGCTTGTTAGAGTTTTCCTTGAAATTTATTTCCCACAGGCATGGAGCAGCCCTCCAGTGCAGATGGTATTTCTTTTTGCAGCTTGGTGACCAAATTTGGGCACCTGTTCCAGTCTGACCACTGGACTACGACCCCTGGCATAACTTTTGAAGAGCTGTTAGGTCTGATGACACAGTTGTTACAGCATAGCACGATGGCACAGTGGTTAGCACTGCTGCCTCACAGCGCCAGGGTCCCAGGTTCAATTCCTGGCTTGGGTAGCTATCTGTGCAGAGTCTGCACATTCTCCCCATGTCTGCATGGGTTTCCTCCAAATACTCTGATTTCCTCCCATATTCTGAAACATGTGCTGGTTAAGTGAAGTGGTCATGCTAATTTCTTCCTCATATACCCGAACAGGTGGCAGAGTGTGGTGACTAGGGGACTTTCACAGTGACTTTACTGCAGTGTGATGCAAGCCTATTGTGATGCCAATCCTTAAACTTTAAACAGCTTTTGTCTTGCGCAAAGTTGCCAATGTTGCTGTCACCCTCTCGTTACATACACAAGTGCAGTACCAGGAGATGTAGCAGTGATGGTGTCAGGATATGATTGTTGTTTGTGCTGGGGTTGGTGGGGGGGTTCATGCAGAGGATTTTAATTGTTTTCTTAAATTGGGGCTTCCACTTTTGTGCCCAGTATAAATGGGCAATATGTAATTAAGTGTTATTATGAAAAAAAATCCCCAAAGTTGGAAGAGGGAAAGTTTGTGCACATGCTTTCAATACTAGCTTATTAAAGCACACTAGACACAGATTAAGGGACACAATCTTATCAGCCATTCATGCCACATTCCATTGCAGCAAAGTCGGAGAATTTGGCACCCCACTAAATCTCCATTCACTGCAGCGGGATGGGAAAATCCCGCCAGTGTGAATTGTTGTAACATTCCGGTGTTGGCTTCTGAACTTTGTAACATGGGTCACTGCATTAATGCCTTGACATTTTCCTATTCTTTGTACGTATCCTACAATTTCATTACTGATTTGAATTGTGTTGTCACGTTATTTTAAACAATGAGTTTACAATTATCCCCATGAACATTTTTAAATCCTCCTATGGGAACTTAATTACTTAAAGTGCAGCAGTTCTCAATGTTAAAATTTTGTTGCCACTTGTCTGAAGTTGAGATGTCAGCATGACTCAGTGATAACACATCTTGCCTCCTTGAGACTAAAGCAACACCACTAGAATTAAACACACAATCTACTGACACATATGTGCAGCACTGAAGCATTGTTGTCTTGTTACAAATGTGCTCTTTCTCATTAAGCCACAAAGTAAGACCCCTTATGCGTGTTCAAGTGAATGAAAGTGATTCTTCAGCACTATTTAAAAATAAGTAGAAAGCTCTCAATGTCTTAGCCAACATTCTTCCCTTAACCACCACCTGAAATAAATAAGCAGGCCATTCAGCCCATTTGCTGTTTATGAAGACCTTGCTTTGTTGAATTGGCTAGCATGGTTATTGACAGTAACTGCACTTGAAAAAGTAATGAATTCCCAGTGAATTACTTTGAGCTAACCAGGGCAAGTCTTAAGGCACTCCATAAATACAGTCATGTTTGTTTCTTGTTCTAATTATAACTGATGCAAAGTCTTCCAAATTGTTGGCAATTAGAAGGAATTATTCATTTATTTTTCAAATATCTCTAAATTATTGAAACTTTGACTTCGTTATTGTTCAAGCTCTACCTTCAAAACGGTTGAACTTCTACCTGCCTTTAACTTGGCTGAAAAGTTTTCTGTCAATACAAACTGGTGCAGTGGACTCTATCTAAACTGAATTTCCATTGTCACAGCTTCCGGCCAAACCAAATCAGCACTGATTTTGCTCCTGCCTGATCTGGTTTCTAACAACGGTCCCATGAAAAGTTGCAAAATAATAGTGTGCAAGGACATTAAATGAGAACATTAGATTGGGCTGTCATGTTCCTCACACTTGACTAACCTGCCCACACTTATTATTTAGACGCACAAATGAACAATGACTCAAATAACACACTGCAGCAATAAATCATAAGGTGTCATCGTTCATGGAAGTCAGGAGAGTTTAAAAGTAGTGGTAAAGTGCAGGAACTGAAACCAATTGAAAATGCAATGTATAACAAGCAGGAGTAATTTGAACCATGACCTGCTTCATGCATGGATTTATCTGGAAGGTGGAATTACTTCAAAAATTGCAGAGTATACTACTGGAGTTCCAGAATATGTTTCTATTGTTTTGTAGGATGTGTCGATGGAGCGTCGATAAAGCAAGCAAGATCATGTACCCACTAGAGAGGAGAATACACTAATTTCATTATTAACCTTTGCAAAATGTAATTCAAACCATTTGCTTGTGTAGGCGTCATATTCCGTTTTCCACCTTAACAATTTGCATTCTCCTTTAAAGTCTTCCCACTGTCTCACATAGATTGATCTTTTGTGTCACCTAGCAGTTTCTTTTATGTTTTTCAATGCATTCATTACTTTGTTTGCGATTTGAGAACCTGTTGTGTCTTTGCTTATCTTTTGGCATTCAACGGGGATGGGTTACAGCTGAGATATTATCCGATCTTTTCTCTTCACAGATGGGAATCTGCCCTTCAGCAAATTTTAAAAATTTGCAGTAATTTTACTTCTCATATTTGGATGCATGGGGCAAATTTCTAATTGCACAGGCAGGATATTTCTGTGGGCTTTGGGACTCCAAAGTTGGGACCAAATGGAAATCCTGAGCTTGGATTTACCAGGAGACCAAGTGATGGAGATATTTTCCCAGAGGCATGCCTCCCAATTGGTTCCAGCTGCTCAACACTGAAAGCTCAAAAAGATCAGTGTTCAGCTTATGCCTCATTGTTCAAACTGCTGGTACAACAAGTCTATAGAGAATCTGGTGAATTGGTGCAGCAAAAATGATCTCTCCCTCAATGTCAACAAAAATGAAGTGGATTGTCATTGACTTCAGGAAACATAAAGAACATGTCCCTGTCTACGTCAATGGGGACGAAGTAGAAAGAGTCAAGAGCTTCAAGTTTTTAGGTGTCCAGATCACCAATATGGTCCCTCTCATGCTGACACTATAATTAAAAAAGCCTACCAAACGCCTCTTCTTTCACAGAAGACTAAGAAAATTGGGCACGTCAGCTACGACTCTCACCAACTTTTACCAATGCACCATAGAAAGCATTCTTTCTAGTTGTCCCACAGCTTGGCATGGCTCCTGCTCTGCCCAAGACCACAAGAAAATACAAAAGGTCATGAATGTAACCCAATCCATCATGCAAACCAGCCTCCCATCCATTGACTCTGTCTACTCTTCCCACTGCCTCGGCAAAGCAACCAGCATAATTATGCACCCCAAGCACCCTTTCATCTTCTTCCAAATGGGAAAAAGATACAAAGTCTGAGGTCATGTGCCAAGTAACTCAAGAACAGCTTTTTCCCTGCTGCTGTCAAACTTTTGAATGGACTTACCTGCATTAAATTGATCTTTCGCTATACCCTAGTATGACTGTAACACTATATTCTGCACTCTCTCATTTCCTTCATTACGAATGGTATGTTTTGTCTGTATAGCGCACAAGAAAGAATACTTTTCACTCTGTTAATACATGTGACAATAATAAATCAAATCAAATCAAATATAGGGGAGGCAATGGCCTAATGGTATTATGGCTAGACTATTAATCCAGAAACTCATCTAATGTTCTGGGGACCTGGATTCAAATCCCACGATAGCAGATGCTAAATTCGAATTCAATAAAAATATCTGGAATTAAGAAACTACTGATGACTGTGAATCATTGCTGACTTTTGAAAAAACCCACCAGCTTCAGTAGTATCCTTTAGGGAATGAAATCTCTCATCCTTACCTGGTCTCCAGAGTCACAGCAATTTGGTTGACTCTCAACTGCCCTTTGGCAACTAGGGATGGGCAATAAATGCTGGCCAGCCAGTGACACCCAAGTCCTATGAATTAATAAAAAAGGTTCCTCACCCGGAATGACAGGTGGGAAAATTTTCTTGTAATAATTTTTTAGTGGCATTGTTGAAAATTAAAAAAAAACTAGGAACCATTCAAATGTGTTTTCATATTGAAGTGGAGAACTTTACACAGTGTATTGCATGTACCAGGTTCTTGTCCATTCACCTGAACTATCTATTACTCAGCATCCTCCTTATATCTTCCCCACCACTTACTTTCCTAAATAACTTTGTATCCTCAGCAAACCTAGATATATTAAATTGAGTATATAAGTCACTGCTATACATTGTAAATATTAAGGTTCAGATACTGATCCTTGAGATACCCCACCGATAACATCCACCAATCCAAAAATATCCTGTTTATTCCAACTCTCTGTTCTTGGTCCATCAACAAATCCTGAGCCCATATTAATATATTATCCACATTCCAATGAGTTCTAATCTTGTGCGGTAACCTCTAGTTTGGCAGCTTATCAAACACTTTTCGAATATCCAACTAAAATACATTATTCCTCATCTATCCTATTGGTTACATCTTCAGAAATTTAATGCAGACAAGTGTGAGGTATTGCACTTTGGAAGGACAAACCAAAGTAGAACATACATAGAAAATGGTAGGACTCTGAATAGGGCAGTTGAACAGAGGGATCTGAGAATACAGATACAGAATTCCCTAAAAGTGGTGTCATAGGGGGGATAGAGTGGTAAAGACTTTTGGTACATTGTCCTTTATAAATCGGAGTATCAGGTATAAAAGTTGGAGTCTTATGGTAAGGTTGTGTAAGGCTTGGTGAGGCCGAATTTAGAGTATTGTATACAGTTTTACTCACCTAGTTACAGGGAGCATGTAAATAAAGTTGAAAGAGTACAGAGAAGGTTCACAAGGATGTTGTCAGGACTTGAGAAGCTGAGTTACAGAGAGAGATTGAATAGGTTAAGACTATATTCCCTGGCACGTAGAAGAATAAGGCGAGGTTTGACAGAAGCGTATAAGATTTTGATGGGTATAGATAGAGTGAATGCAAGCAAGCTTTTTCCACTGAGGCTAGAGGAGAAAAAAACCAGAAGGTATGGATTAAGGGTGAAAGGAGAAAGATTTAAAGGGAATATTAGGGGGTGATTCTTCACGCAGAGAGTGGTCAGAATGTAGAATGAGCTGCCGAATAAAGTGGTAAATGCGGGGTCACTTTTAACATTTGAGAAAAACTTGGACGGGTTCATGGACGAGAGTGGTATGGAGAGATGTGGTCTAAGTGCAGGTCAGTGGGACTAGGCAAAAAAATGGTTCGGTATAGACAAGCAGAGTGAAAAGGTCTGTTTCTGAGCTGTAATTTTCTATGGTTCTATAGTTTTATGGTTTGTCAAAATGAAATTTCTCTTTCATGAACAAGCGTTAAATCTGCTTTAATTATATAATAATTTTATAAGTACAGTATTACCACTGATAGGATTTTCCAATCTCTCTGCAGCAGATGCAACCAACCAGCCAAAGTCCATTGAAGGCCCAGGTACTGATCCTTGAGGTACCCACTGGTATCTCCTGCAGATGGGCGAGGCCAGTAGATCCCGCCACAAACCCCTAATAATAGATTTAAACATTCTGCCTAACCCATCTCTCTCCCTCCTTTATTAAATGGGCCAAATGGTTTCTTTCTGCACTGTAGGGTTTCTATGATTTTATGATAAATGGCAATGTTATGTTTGCTGTCTTCCAACCCTTGGGAACTTTTCTAGATCTAATCAATGTGGATCTAAGGAACCTAGATCTAAGGAACTGGGATCTAAGGAATCTGGAAAATCAAGATTGATGCATCCATTATCTCTGCAGTTATCTCTTTAAAACATTGCCATGCAGTCCATCACGTCTTTGGCATTTTTAGACAGTTGGTGGCATTAATTTCTCCATTACTATTTAGATCCAAATTTTGTGTAACCTTTAAGAAGTTACACTTCTTAAAGTGGAGGTTTTGCGCTCACTTCTGATAGATTCCATTTCATCGATAGGGGAAAGGGGCAGGCATGAATCACACCTGATAGAAATCTAAACTTAGCAAGGTCATTTGAAGTCAGTGCTAAGTTGAAACAAACCATACTTTCATCGGAGCAAGATCCTTAACTTGCTGTGTGGGAGCCACATTTGTTTTGCAGTTTTTGAATGGCAGATTAGGTCTGTGGTCAGGATGTGAAGTTATTTAAATACCCAGCCCTTTAAAAATTAAAAAAAAACAGGCTGGCTGTATCTGTGAGATTTGAAAAAAATTCTGTTCTGGCTCTTATAATAGCTATTTGTTGACATTTTACCAAGGGCCATCATTATGTCATTATAAATGTTTGGCTGCCTTCCACAAGCTATAGTCATCTTAATACAGGAGTCCTAAATTCACAGTTTGATAACTTAAAGTGGTTATTAAAAGAATATTTATCTTTGATGTAGGGTAAGTAATAGAAGTTTGTTTCTATAGAGGAATTAGCATTTGAGGAGATTTAAAAGTTTTGTATACCGCTTTCAGGAATTGAAGGTTTTTTTAAAAAATATAGTCAGTACTATACTAAATACTTAGACTTGATTTATTTCAACTCAGCATGGCTCCTGAGGTCTGCCCATTGTGATGATGGGCTAAAATGGCATGGAAGGTACAAGATCTATGGGTTGTCATGTGTGGCATGGATTGGCATTAAACTTGCATGGAAGCTATAAGGGGCCATGGGGTTGTGTGGAGGCAGAAGTTTGCAATTATTATGGAGATATGGAGGTGGCAACAGGGGTGGGGTGATGTGGTGTGAAGCTAGAGAGTCTAAAATTTAACAGCCCAACTGGGGAAAATTTCCAGAGAAGTGGGAAAGGTTGCAGTTGGCAGTCCCTGTGGCTGCCTCCAATCTGTATCCGGGGGTGATGGGCACCAATGTCTCCTGCACTCCTTCCCATCCCCCGAACAAAAATCATAATATTTAGGAAGTTACATCCAAGGGCGGTGCAATGAGCCAGGAAATTTCCCAACTCGCACTCCCTATCATGGGAGCAAAAATTGGACCTTATAATTTGTTTTAATGTATGTTGCACATCCATCTCATGTTCCCTTCTCTTTTTCATTTAATCACTTTCTAGGGCCTTCTATGTGGAATTCTAAATCTGCCTAATCCTTGCTACTATTTTCAGCAACATTATAAGCCTCATCCTTTGATCCAATACTAACATCTTTAACTCTTCCTGTTGGAAATAGTTGAACCACGTTTTTGTGGGACTTTTGGATCTGAAAGGAATGTATATTTGTTGCAAGTACTGTATTCAATTGGAAAAACCTAATGCCAAACTGCACAAAAAACTTACTATCTATTTAAATATCTTTCACATTTTCCATCTCTGGAACTGGGTGGGAGAAGATGGGCTTTGATTTTAAAAGGTTCTCTTAATTTGCTGAAAAGTTTCCATGCTGACAACTCAGATTAATTCTAAAACTTGAGGATGTGTATGGTAGGCCATCAGTAAAGTGCCTTGCAAAACAGCATTACTAGTGGAGGTGGAAGAGCAGTTCACAACTTGAACTTTCAAAACAACTGTGCCTAACTCGGGACTCCTGAGCTCAGTACTGAGGGAGTGCTGCATCATTGCAGGGGCCATCTTTCTGGCAAAATGGTAAACCAAAGTCTCAGTGGCTCGTTCAGGTCGCACTATTTGCAAGTTTTAGGTGCTGTGTTACATATCCACTCAGATAAGGCAGCAGTGGTTATACCTGTAAAGAGTCTATTATGCCCTTGCTACATTAAGCATTCAATGATGTGGAACAATAAAACAAAACTCTGGTAAACTGAACTCCAGATTTGAGTCTTTTCAATATACCTCCACTTGCATTCTTGCCTTTTCAAAAAAAGCAGCAGCATAGTAGCACAGTGGTTAGCATTGTTAGCAGTGCCGGGGATTAGGGTTCGATTCCTGGTCACTGTCTATGTGAAGTTTGCACATTCTGCCCATGTCTGCATGGGTTTCCTCCAGATGCTCAGGTTTCCTCCCACAGTCAAAGGTGTAAGGGTTAGGTGGATTGGCTATGCTAAATTGTTCCTTGATGTCAGGGGCATTTGCTAGTGTAAATACATGGGGTTATGAGGATAGGGCCTGGATGGGATTGTGTGCAGACTCAATGGGCCGAATGGCCTCAACCTGCACTGTAGGATTCTATGATTCCAAGTTGAGAAAAAGTTGGTAGAATGAGGCTAGATGTGAATCATGAATCCATATCATTTTTCACACAATAAACCGGGACAAAGAGCAATCATGGACTCACTTAAGTAAATTGGTACAATCTGTCATTGTGTAGTAATACAAGATAAAGGATTGAGTTCCACTCCCCCATATCAGTGAATAACTCTTGTTATTGGAAATTCATTTTTTGGGAGGGAGTGGGATGTCCAGTAGTGCTGCGGGAAGGAATTTAAACACACGCAGCAGCAATAGCAGTGTAAAGAGCAAAATGAAAGAACCACGTATTTAATTCCTTGATATTCTCTGAGTTAACTGTGCATAAAGTGATGTGCTGAAATCCACTAAAGGGCTCAAAGGAATATGGCTCTCTTCCAGACTGCATCCATTCGCTTTTGTTACTGGGCAGGGTATGTGGCCAATTTGATATTAGCTATTTTAAATCATCACCCCCAACGTGTGCCAGACACTTCTAATCTCTCGGCTCTACTTGTAGGTCAAGATGCCGCATACTGAAGACAGCAAATGCAATCTGGAGGAGGGCCGTACAACACTAAAGCCTTGAATTTATCTCAGTGTGACACCTCACACACTCAAGGGGTTTTGAGAGAGTAAAGTCAAGGCCTCCCCTTGTAACTCAGAGAAAGTATCACCTGTGTCAGGTTCTTCCTCATTATCTGACCCATTCATAATTTACTCACTCCCCTTCACCGCATTCTTTCACAAATGGGGAGCGACAGATTATTCTCCTGTAATTAATATTTTAATTGGGATCATGCAACCAGCGATCTAATATACGTTCTTTTCCACTTTCTACAGGTGCGGCCACAGGAAGCAGTGCCACCCAAGAAGTTGACAATTAAGGCAGAGTGCGCACTCCTCGGGATACAAGCACCAACACGGGTCTAACGACCTCAAGGGGTTTTAGGAAGCGAAAGCACATTTTCACTGAGTGACACATGAAACCTGAGCAAGCAGCAGGATCCATTTCCCCAGCAGGACCAACGCTTGTCATTCTTAGCTGCTAAACCTTTCAAAATTGAGCTTCCTGGGAGTGATTTTAAAAGAAGGATGCTGTCAGCACAACCGCAGGAGCTGCCAAACTACCTTTGCGATTTGCGTCATGAGGACAAGTGCGGAAATGTTCATTGCAGGCAGCTGGGCAGCAATGTACAATATTTCTGCAGCCCCCACTGTCAGGTTCTCTTAAGTCCAAAGGATAAGGTTGCAAGCTGCAAACAAATAAACGCAGAAAATGCCCAGTACCTCAGCATCTACGCAGAGAACAGACAATATAAATGTTAAGTTTGAAGTTAACATTTAAAATTGTCTGACCCTTCAGCGCTAGGTGAGTTGGAGCTCAGTTGGAGAGCTGGTGCCAACACAATGGGCTGAAGGGTCTCCTTCCGCGCCACAGCAGTTCCGTGATCTGACGAGTGACCCCACATTTGGACATTAACGTGCCTATTTTCTCGGCAGCAGCTGATTGACGTGAGCCAACACTTCCTGCCAGGAGGTATTCATTGTGAATGTGCACGATTGCTGTTATTATAGTTGTGTCTTTGTCTTTCAGTCTACAAGAGGCTCTTTGTCTCGCATCAGCGTGTTGGAGAGTGCTATTATGCGGCGCTTCACTGTCACCTTTGCTAGGTTTTACCCTGCATCACTGAAATGTGTCAAATGCCACAGAGGATTTCTGTTCTATGTTGGACAAAAAAATAACGAAAGGTGTGACACAAAGCTTTCTGAAGAATTCAGAAAAATTCTGTCTTCCATCTAATCCACTTTGAACATGGTTACTTATACATGGTGGCACTGTGGCACAGTGGATAGCACTGCTGCCTCACAGTGCTAGGGGCCCTTGTTAAATCCCACTAACTATGTGGTCACTATCTATGTGGAGTCCACACATTCTCCCCATTTTTGCGTGGGCTTCCTCTGAGTGCTCTGGTTTCCTCCCACAGGCCAAAGATGTGCAGGTTAGATGAATTGGCCATGAAGATTGCCCTTTAGTGTCTAAAGATGCATAGGTTATGGGGATAAGCTGGGTAAATATATGTAACTACGAAGATAGAGCCTGGATAAAAAGTGCTCTTTTGGAGAATCAATGCAGACTCAATGGATTGAATGGCCTCCTTCCGTACTGTATGAACTCTGTAAACAACAGAATATGATGGCTTTTAACAAAACTGCACCAGAGGTCTCACTAATCATTCGAACAATGGACTTGCATGTTGTTCCATTTTCAGGTGGAGTGAATAGCAATATATTTTAACAAGCAAAATAAAATGCCTTTAACAACTTTTTAAAATTCAGAAATGTAATGAATGGGCAATCAATGACTCTACAAAAGAAATGTAGTGTAGGACAGAAGGCAGGAAATTGGGACTGAGTGATTCCAGATTCACAATTGAAAGAACAAGTGTTTGACTTAGTTTCTTGTAGATCTTTGATTTGTTTTGATTTATTATTGTCACATGTAATAGTATACAGTGAAAAGTATTGTTTCTTGCATGCTATACAACAAAGCTTACCATTCTTAGAGAAGGAAAGGAGAGAGTGAAGAATGTAGTGTTATAGAGTCATAGCTAGGGTGTAGAGAAAGATCAACTTCATACAAGGTAAATTCATTCAGAAGTCTGATGGCAGTAGGGAAGAAGCTGTTCTTGAGTCGGTTGGTACGTGATCTCAGACTTTTGTATCTTTTTTCCGACACAAGAAGATGGAAAAGAGAATGTCTGGGGTGCATGGGGTCCTTAATTATGCTGGCTGCTTTGCCAAGGCAGTGGGAAGTGTTTACACATTCAATGGATGGGAGACTGGTTTGTATGATGGATTGGGCTACATTGACGAACTTTTGGAGTTTCTTGTGGTCTTGGGCAGAGCAGCAGCCTTACCAGCCGTAATATAAGCAGAAAGAATGCTTTCTATAGTGCATATGTAAAACTTAGTGAGAATCATAACTGACGTGCCAAATTCCTTTACATTTTTTTTTACATAGTGTTGCTGCTGAAACTCTTTCCAGAAATCCTACGTAACAGGCAGGATGCCTGCGAAACTTGTATAGCATGCATTTTCATTAACAAGGTCAAGTTACAGAGCTCAAGCAAGACAGGTCAGAGATGGGGTCAGAAAGGTTCTGAGGGATCATAATTCTAAATATGACACAGGAAATGAGAAAACAATTGCGCACAATTAAACCGGTAAATCAGATGAAAAAGATCTGCATGATTGTATGCAAACTGTGGATGCAGATAGAACAATTTCACTAATCCTCTTCATTTTGCAACATAGAAAACCTTCCATGCAAGGAAACGGGAAGAAAAGCAGAAATTTGATAAGATCTGTGCCATTTGCTGAGACCTCAGCTATTCTCCAAATTAACAGCTGTTCCAATTTCCCCTTTATTTTTCATTTGAGACCAGCAGTAAATGCTTCAAGCAAGCCATTACACAGATCATTAGCAGGTAGATGGAGAGCCATGCTACAACAGTATATAATTGGTTGGATAACAGGATAAATGCGAACAGTTCACAATTAGTGTATCCAAACAGTGGGAAACGGAGTTAACTTTTGGTTACTATCCATATCATTCTACCAGATGATACATTTGGAAAAGAAACCTAATCAAGCCATTCTTTAAATTTGCAGGTAATAGAACATAGAACATAGAACATTACAGCACAGAACAGGCCCTTCGGCCTTCGATGTTGCGCCGACCAATATAAAAAGCAATGCCCCTCCAAACTAAACCATTCCCTTCTCTTCCATATACTTATCAACTAACCTCTTAAACGCCACCAAACTTGGCGCATCTACAACTGCTGCAGGCAGGGCATTCCACTCCCGAACCACCCTTTGGGTAAAGAACCTACCTCTGATATCCGTCCTATAACTATCACCCCTTAATTTAAAGCTGTGTCCCCTCGTGCTAGCTTTCTCCATCCTAGGAAAAAGGCTATCACTGTCCACCCTATCTAAACCTCTAATCATCTTATATGTTTCGATAAGGTCCCCTCTTAGCCGCCTCCTTTCTAACGAAAACAACCTCAAATCCCTCAGCCTCTCTTCATAAGACCTGCCCTCCATACCAGGCAACATCCTGGTAAACCTCCTCTGTACCCTCTCCAATGCCTCCACATCTTTCTTATAATGTGGGGACCAGAACTGCACACAATACTCCAAGTGCGGCCACACTAGAGTTTTGTACAGTAAAACTCTAGTGTCTAGACTCCAACTAAATATCTAGACTCCAATTATTTTTTGTCATTTCATAGAATCCCTACACTACAGAAGGAAGCCATTTGGCCCATCAAGCCTGTACTGAAAACAATTCCATCCTACTCTCATAAGCCCACACATTTACTCTATCAATACGCCTAAAACTAGGGTCAACTTACGATGGCCAATCAACCTAACATGTTCATCTTTGGACTGTGGGAGGAAACCAGAGCACCTGGAGGAAATCCAAACAGACATGGATAGAACATGCAAACTCCACACTCAGTGATCCAAGCTGGGAATCAAACTCGGATCGCTGGCACTTTGAGACAACAATGCTAATTACTGGGTCCATTTCATTCACATTGACTACATTACATGGGACTGCAACAGTTCAAGAAGGCCAGTTACCACCATCTTCTTGAGAACAATTAGGGATGGACACTGTGTGTTGGCCTTGCCAGTGATGCTCACGTACCATGAATGAATAAAATAGAAATAAAACGTATAAAGCAAATGCTTTCACATCATCATGAATTTCATAATTTGAACAATTTTTCAGTTGGATTTTGTTTTCCAAGGATTACGTCACAAACAAATGTGTCGCATCAGGATGGTTAACTGTTCTCTGCACTGATTGATGGTTCCCTTCAGTGAGTGGGGAGCTCAAAGAATTTTCCATGTTGCATCAACTAATAATGGTCACATAATGATGCTGCTAAGGGGATCCAGGCTAATGGACCTGCGAGGAATGCTTACCTCGATTAGATTCTTTCACTGGAGGTTGGGAAAATCTGGAAATCTTTTCCAAATGGCAAGCAGATTACAATTTCTCTGGTCGCGTAGGCAGGTTAGTGCCAAAGAAGCACTACCTTTCACTGTCTGTGCCAAGCAAATGTACGTCATTTAGGTCTGAGGTGAGGAGTCGGGTGGGGTGGGGGGTGAATTTTTGGAATTGTCCACCCCAGGTAGCTGTGAAAGCACAGTCATTGAGAATTCCCAAGAGAGAGATCAATAGATAGGATTATTTACTATTGTAGGCTTCATTAACACTGCAATGAAATTACTGTGAAAATCCCCTAACCCCACATTCCAGCGCCTGTTCAGGTACACTGAGGGAAAATTTAGCCTACCTTGTGTACAGTAGGAGGAAATCATAGAAACTCTACATTGCAGAAGGAGGCCATTCGACCCATCAAGTCTGCACCAGCAACAATCCCACCCAGATCCTTTCCCTATCACCTCACATATTTACCCCACTAATCCCTCTAACCTACACATCCCAGGACACTAGGGCAATTTAGCATGGCCAATCAATCTAACCCGCACATCTTTGGAGTACGGGAGAAAACTGGACGAAATGCACGCCGACACAACGAGAATGTGCACTGTGTACCGACAGTGACTGAAACCAGGAAACGAACCTGGGTCCTTGGCAGCAGCGCTAACCACTGTGCCACCATGCTGCCCATTTCTTGATGCTAACGACATCAGGGGATATGGGGATAGCAGGGGAAAGTATCAGTGAGGTAGATGATCAGGCATGATCAGGTTGAACAGTGGAGGAGACTCGAAGGGCTGAAATGGCCTCCTCCTGTTCTGATGTTCCTAAGCAATTCTGGAAATGATGGCAGGTGGCACTGGCAGGCGCAGTCCTGTATAGCCAATCAGGATGGGTTCTCCTGGAATTTACAAGAAATTGGATAGTTTTGTCTGCCAAACAAATTCTCTGCAGTCTGAAATTTCCATTCTGCAACAAGCGCCATTAAATATCTAACACTGTTTGAACACTGAGCCTTACTTGACAGTGAAGCAATAAGAAGCGAAAGCTGTTTAGAAGATTGAATATAACGTTAAGCAAAAAAATCAACACATTAGACAGTCGAAACCCGAATGTAAACCAAAGAATATATAGTTTTGAAAAAACAACTTACTCGCTTTCTCAGGTTACAGGTCAATATGAGGTTTCGTGAAAAAGAACTGGCAAATAACGTATAGAATTCTAGAACTTTCAGCAAAGCCTCACGCCGGATTATGTGCAGGTCGCAATAAGTCAACGCCCTCACGTTGGCACAGGCATGGGCAAGGGTGGTTTCCTTCCAGAAAATATCTCCAAATACGTCCCCTTTCCCTGAAAAATATTCAGAAGGTAAAGAGTTAGAGAAATTAATCATTGTTTCATTATTCTCAAACAGGTGATCTGTGGTGAGAGACTTTGTAATGGTGACTCGCGTGATGGATTCCGTGGCCGTGATTCTCCGACATGCTGCGTGCCAGGAGATTGTTTTATTGACCGATTCACATGTCTTTGCACCCTGCTAGTGTTTCCCAGCGCCGGATTTTCTGCAGTGTCTGCTCCCTGCCAGAAATCGTCAGGGAGATACATTAAGTCCAATAACATGGTCATTTTAATCTCATTTCAATGTGGCTAGCGGATATGGGACTGGAATCTCCAGGCCTACTAGAATCTCCCTCCCACCAGAGTGTTTCACTCCAGCAGGGATCACAGTAGCTCCCCATTTTCGGGGAACTAGTAGCCCCACCCCACTGGAGTGAAGGGGGGCAATCAGGGCCCCTCAGAGGGTTGTGTGACTTGGGGGAGCACTGCCCCCTAGCATTACCCAAGAAGCAAAGAATCAATGCCTCAGGTGCATCTTGGCACTGCCCACCAGACATGGGGCAGTGCCAATGAAGCAAGGCATATGGTGGGGCAGGGCTTGATGGGGTGGAGCCTAAGGGGGTGGGGGGATTACTAACATGCTATATAAGATCGGTGGGAGGAGGTGAGGGGGGAGGGCAATGATCGGGCTGGGCTGGGTGAGGGAGGTGTGATCAGGGGAGAGGTTCGGTCAGCCTGCTTGGTGGTGGTGGTGTAGGCGGTCATGACTGCTGGGGTTGTATAACTGTCAGAGGTGGAGGCGGGCCGGAGACTGGGGCAAGCCGGAGTGGCTGGGGAGGTCGGAGCTGAGGCCAGGAATGGCGGGGAAGCCAGCAATCAGGCCATGTAAGGTGTGGGGAGCTGGCATTGCAGAGATGGCCAGGCTGGCCTCGATCAAGCTGGCCAAACATTGGAAGGCCATCCATGTGGTGCCACTGTGCATGCTCCAAGCTCAGCACTGACAGATCGGTGCATGTGTAGCAGCCAACTCAGGCGCTGATTTCAGCTTCTCCAGTGGGAATAGGTCCCAGCTCCTGAAATGTAATGATATCCATGCTGGTGACCTCTGCAATGCACAGAGTGTGGAAGATTCTTCTCTGAAGTCCCACTGAAAAAGACCAGCGTGAATTCCTCCAGTTTTCACGCAAGTTCCACACATAGAATTTTTTGTGTGAGAATTCTGCCCCATATCTTTGTCTCAAGTTTTGACGAGGGGACTGTCAAGCTGAGCTCAAGCAGGCCTATGTAGGGAATGAGGAAAGAAATCGACAGCAAATCCCCTGATCAGAAGAGCCAGTGGCCTGGAGCGCAGGGTAAATTACTGTTCCCTCTCTCTCAGCTGGGAAATGGTGCATGACCGAGGCGAATACAAAGGGAAGGAGATTAAAGCTACAAAAATGAAGACCACCCCCACCCCAGATATGATACTGAATGAATGGTGTCAGCTATCATCCATCAGTTTGGAGGGCATTCGGATAGGATTTTCTATCTGAGGAAATCTGCCACAATGTTCCGCGAGGTGGTTTGGGGGATTCGCCATTTCATCATGACAGGGGTCTTCAGGTTACATAGTGGACAAAATTAGAACTATTTAATGTGCAGTGACTGAGTCAAATCATGTTTTTATTTTGAGATGATTCCACAGCATTTGTAAGGACCAATTTGTGCCACTGACTGTGATTTTATGAGAAACCTGACGAGGTGGCCTTTATTTTGTATAGATTTCTTTATCTCTTGGATTATATCTCTAATCCTTTACCATTTATCAAGCTGAAAAATGCAGCAAGGGATTTTCTAGACCCTATCTCAAGGCCATCCTTCCACTTCTGAGTTCCGTAATGTTTCAGAAACTTTCCAACAGTGGACATAGGTGTGCCATCTTTGTAGTACTCCTGATCTAGTTTCCTGCCATTCCTATTCTCTCCACCTCCGCAACCTGGCATACTAAGCCCGGCAATTTTGGGCTAACCTTCCTTTATGTGGCCGCATGTCTGTAAGTCTTATTTTCCATATTTCACATTTCTTAATAATCAGAGTCACCTTTCAAATTATCCACATTCAAAATAAATCTTTGATAAAAGAATTCAAATTAAGTGGAGGAAGGATTCTCTCCCATCATAATATGCATTGTGAAGTTTATAGAAAGCAAACCATCGGGAATAAAGGTACAAAAGTCTGATGTCACGGATTGATCGACTCAAGAACAGCTTCTTTCCTGCTGCCTTGAGTAGACCGATTTTGTATTAAGTTGATCTTTCTCTACGCCCTAGTAATGACTGTAACACTACATTCTGCACTCTCTGCTTTCCTTCTCTATGAACAGTATGCTTTGTCTACATAGTGCATAAGAGTCAGTACTTTTCACTAAATATTAGTACATGTTACAATAATAAGTCAAATCAAAAGTGCCAACAGTGCTGTAATCAGTCCCTTCTGTTCTCTCACTCATATTTCTATGTTTGAAAAAGCATAATTAAAACAAAAGTGCTGAACAAAGCTCTTGAACCTTTTTCTTCCAGCATTCCTTCAACTGATTTTGAAATAGAAACACATAGGATTGCCTGCAAGCTGAACAAAAGCAATCAGCAATCAAGCTGGACTAACTACTATTAATGGATCCTGGACAATTAAGCACCGTGCACATGCTGAGTTGACAAGATCCGTATTGACCTAACACGGTCACATCGCTGGGCAAAAAATGAAGCCCAGGTTTTTGGAAGAACAGCTGCTTTTTAGCAACAAATATTAAGGAGATGGGCTTTGAGGTGGGAAGGCTGGTAAAATTGTAGCAGAAGACATGGGGAGAGAAGTCCAATGTCTTTTTGCACAATGGGATATTTTGGCCAGCTAATGACCAGAGGTGCACAGCTAATTAACCAGTACTTGGCCTATTAACATCTACTCGGTGCACTGAGGAGGCCTTCCAGCAGCAGTCCAGGATGGGGGTTTGATCTTGCTTTCTAAATACCTTAGAAATTTCTTAGAAAGCCCTGGAGGGCCCGCAGTACATTTGGGTGCCCCAACAGCTTGACACCAACATTGGAGGATTCATCCCTACTAAGAACACTTCGCAACTCTCACCAACTTTTACAGATGCACCATAGAAAGAACTCTTTCTGGTTGTATCACAGCTTGGCCTGGCTCTTGGTCTGTCCAAGACTGCAAAAACTACAAAGGGTCATGAATGAAGCCCAGTCCACCACGCGAATTAGCCTTCCACCCATTGACTCATTCTATACTTCCAACTGCCTCTGAAAAACAGCATAATTAAGGACCTTACACACCACAGATATTCTCTCTTCCACCTTCTTTAGTCGGGAAAAAGATACAAAAATCTGAGGCCGCATACCAAATGTTTCATGAGAAGCTTCTTCTCTACTGTCATCAGACTTTTGAGCAACTCTACCTTGCACTACTAAGTTGATCTTTCTCCACACCCTAGCTATGATTGTATCACTACATTCTGTACTTTCTCCTCTTTTCTATGAACGGTATGCTTTGACTGTATAACACACAAGAAACAATACTTTTCACTGCATACCAATATATGTGACAATAATAAATCAAATTAAATTTTCCCAGTCCTTCAATACAATGGCACTGTCAGGCTGCCAGCTTTCCAACGGGGCCAGCAGCATGGAAAAGCAGGCCATCCTCCTTAATTGGAATGTAGTCAGGATGAGGGCCTTGTAAGTGGCACAAACCTCGTGTTCATGTGCATGGATCCACAATCCTGGTGGCAGAACTCCAAGCGTAGCAGTAAATTTCAGGCCACCTTGTGAACATGCAAACACAATTTATGTATCCACACTCAGCCATGAAAATGAATCTGGGCATATGTGCACTAACCATGTTCATATGTAATTAAACCTGGGTTTTTAATTCTTTACATAACAGGCTATAGAAATAAGGTTCAGTTGGAAATGTATGCTTCCTTTCCTCAACTCTGACAAGACTATAGATTTATGAGAACAAATATAGAATAAACATGTTGTCAGGTTAAACTCAGCTTCCTAACAACTGCTTCCCTTTGGTATCTGTATGTTTTAATTAATGTAAATATAAATTTTTAAAAGGAGCCTAAAGTATATTTATCCCCAGTTAAATGCTGAAGGCAAATTTCTAATGAGGCGCATCAGGATCAGTTTGAGATTCTGAACTGTAATTAAATGTTTCATTATCATTGTTGTAAATTATTGCAAAGGAAAGCGCTTGTGTTTGACAATTTCATTCAATCACAGGACATTCATCTAAATAGCATCTCTCATTGTCCATTACGCTTTTCCTTGTACCTGTGCTTAATTCGTAATTAAATTCATATTGTGTATGATAAGTTGGATTTTACCAACTTGAAGGCGGGGAGACGGGGGAACTTGGTCAGGCTGACCCCTGACCTGATGGGAGGTGGTGGGGGCGGGGGGCAGGGGAGTGGGGCATGAAGGGGGGAAGTAGGGTGGAGTGGAGGAAGCTGAACAAAAGCAATCGGCAATTAATCTGGACTAACTGCTACTAATGGATCCTGGACAATTAAGAGCACTGCACATGCTGAGCTGACAAGATCCGTATTTACCTAACACGGTCACATCGCTAGGCAAAAAATGTGGCCTGCTCACTTAAGCCCATCAAGGTCCTTAATTTGCCATGATTTTACCTGTGACAGAGTGGGGGGAGGGGCAACACTGTAGACAGCCTTAATGCATGGACTAATGTTTGTTTGAGGGTCCTCTATGCATATTAGAGACACAATATTTCCCCCCTCCCTGTCATTCTTCTCCCTTTACCTTTCTCCCCTAGGTCCAGACCTCAAAGCCCTCTTAGCCCTTGCCAGGGCCTTTCAGCCTGGACTCAGTGATACCCCAGACTTACCAGGATGGCCTGTAATGTCAGCAGTGACCAGCGTGCCTACTGGCACTACTGTGACTATAAAACTCAGAAATCTGTCCATTTCTGCTATAAACATACTCAATGCCTGACCTTCCACAGCCCTCTGCATTAAAAGTTCCAAAGATTCACAACAATCTGAAATAAAAAATCTCCCCATCTCAGAGCTAAATGCCCTCCCTCTTATTTTGAAATTATGTTCACTGGTTCTAGACAGATTGTACCTGCATCTACCCTGTCTAGCCCTTTAATTATTTTATAGATTTCAATGAGATGACCTCTTATTCTTATAACTCGAGAGGATGCAGGCCCAGTTTACCCAATTTCTCTTTGTAAATAGTCTAGCCATCTCAGGAACAAGTCTGATGAACCTTCATTGCACTTCCTCAGTAGCAATAACATCCTTCCTAAGGAAAGAGACCAAAACTGCACACAGTACTCCAGGTATGGATTAACCAAGATTCCATACAAATGAAGCAAGACCTTGCTACTCCTGTATTTAAATCCTTTTATGATAACATACCGTTCACCTTTCTAATTCCTAATTATGTCTTCCTAAAAGTATATTACCTTCAGTGACTTACTGATGAGGACGCCCAGGTTCCTCTGTACATCCACATGTTCCAATCTCCTACAATTTCAAAGAAATACTTTGCACATCTGTTCCTCTTACTAAAATGGATGACCTCACAGTTTCCACTCATTTTCTGACTCATTGCATGTATTATAACAACTGCTGTAAAACCAGCTTTGGATCTCATTCTTTATTCAAAATAATAACAAGCATTTTAAAGTTAATTAAAAACCTCATATATTTGAAACAATTCAATGCTGAGGTACTTTGACATAGCTTACATTATTCAAGAAGAATAAAAAAGAAAATTGTCTTGCAATGTCAAAAACAAATCCAATTGGAGAAAAATGCACCTTTGTGCTGCAATTCTTACTAATTACATTAACAATGCTTTTCTGTAAAACATAATAGGCTGAATATTTTGACTTGAAGATATCAACTCAATACTATCTATCCCTTCATTTTGAGAACATATTTATATTATCCCCATTTTATGATTGTGATGGAAATATTAGTTTAATATTTTTGAGAGTATTGTATTGATCTGTGGAAATGTTGTATGGGTATCTATGTAACTAATTTAGTTAAGCTGGGAATAGAATCTCTATGAAATTAAGAGGGGATAGATATCAGGATAGACATTGGAAGTGAGTAATGCCAAGATAAATGTTTTACAAATAAACACAATGACAATAGAAATTTGCATTAGGAGATAAAAGAGGATGCAGATTTTTAGCTGTTAATTTCAAAGGGAATTAAGAAGAAGGAATTTACAGTGTAACAAAGATCATACCTGTGATAATAATAAAATAAAAATAAAAAGTTTTTAACAATGTCTGAATTGACGTGGAATTATCAGTCAACCATAATTATTGAAGGGATGTTTTACGGAACACTTTCAAAATTATCATCTGATTGTCTCCCTGAGGCAATCTCACTCATTCACAATTAAATACCGAGTGTTTTTAACTATGCCAAGAATAAACACAAGCAAAGGGCAATTGTAGACTTGCAGGGTTGAGGAGGGAACTTTTCTGCAATTACCTGGGAATTAAACCCGGAAATTAATCACATGGATTCCACTATACATAAGGTTAGCATAGTGGCACAGTGGTTAGCACTGCTGCCTCACAGCATCAGAGACCCGGGTTCAATTCTTGGCTTGGGTGACTGTTTGCGGAGCCTGTATGTTCTTCTGTGTTTGCATGGATTTCCTCCGAGTGCTCCAGTTTCCTCCCACACTCCAAAGATGTGCAAGTTAGGTGGATTGGCCATGCTAAATTGATTTTTAGTGTCAGTAGGATTAGCAAGGTAAATACATGTGGTTATGGGAATAGGGCCTGGGTGGAATTGTGATCAATGTATACTCAATTGGTTGAATGACCCCCTATGCATTGATGGAATTCTATGATTCTGAATAAGATTTTTTTACAGGACTGATCAATGCATAAATATTGAGCACATTGGCCTGCTAATGTAGCTTGAACAGAGTTCATGGTTTTCATGATTATTTGAAATGTTTCACATTTTGAATTTTGAATTAGTGATTCTTATTGTATGTAAGAGATTCTCTAGAAAGAATTATACATTATCTTAGGTTGATTCCTTAACTGTTACTTGCAATGGCATGACTGCTTGACCTTACTGATCTGTTTTTCTTCCATTTAGTTGAATACTTGTGGAATTTGTAAGTAATAATTGCTCTGTTGCGGATTGTCACTGTGCTTTGATTAATAATTTTCTTTCAAGCGTGGCCAAATTGTCAGAAGCATTAAAGTAGGTTTTATGCCTGGTTACTCTCTTGGCTGACAATCAGAGTGTGGTATAGGGGGGAAATGAAAATAAACTAATGGGTAAGTGAAGGGTGTGAAATCAATGCAATGGGCACAAAATATGAGGAGCAGTGGAATGACTGGAGTGACCTCTGAAAATATGGGTTACTAAACTGAAATGGAACATTGGATTTAGAGCATATGATTCATGTGCCATCATAAATAACCATAAAAGAAAACAAAAATAGTCTGTCTTAGTTCAAGAGACAACTGTGAATTTTCACATTCATTACCATTCATTGTTTTTTTACAAGCATTACATGCAACGGATAATGAATTGCAATCTGAGTTTCATTGAAGTCAACCCAATACTAATCAGAATTAATTCTGATTACCCTGCCGTTTTGAGCAGAAGTGCCTGGCAAACCTACAATGTTTTCTCCCTGAGGATGTCCCCGACAAATTACGTGGTCGTGAGGTTTTTAATTCCTCCATAATATATAGGCAACAAATAAAAAAGTTTGAAACTTTTGTAATATAGAGAATTTTCCCTGCCAGTCTTATCGGAACCATCACCACACAGTAGCACAATGGTTACCACAGATGACTAGCTATGTATTCACTTTATATTAGAATTATTCTCATGTTCAGGTATGATGTTTATTTATTGGAATGTTATAATTCAGATTTAATGACTTTGAGGCTGACCAAAACCTGACCCCTAGGTAAAACTGAAATATAGCATTAGCTCCTAATTGAAAATGCGCAACAGCAAGACAAGCATCAAACTTTCAGACCCATGTTCTTACTGCATTTCTCAATTTTTCACACCATAATTCTAGGCCTGAAATAACCACGGTTATCACAGCACCAAAAACCAGGATTAAATTCCCAACTTGGATCAATGTATGTGCGGATCCGCATGTTTTCCTCATATCTACTTTGGTTTTCTCAGGGTGCTCTGGTTTCCTCCCACAGTCCGAAAGACGTGCTGCTTAGGTGCATTGGCCATGCTAAGTTCTCCCTCAGTGTACCCGAACAGGTGGCGGAGTGTGGTGACTAGAGGATTTTCACAATAACTTCATTGCAGTGTTAATGTAAGGCTACTTTTGATACTAACAAATAAACTTCAAAACCTTATACTAAAAGTGGGCCAAAAGAGAATTTAAGATACCTAGAATGGCAACAACTTCATCATCCTGAATGACCTCCAGTGATCCAGACACTACAAAGCAGAGTGCATCAACACTTTCTCCAGCGTGATAGATTAGGTCACCCGGGGCGCAGTGTATCATTTGGAACTCCACAGCCAGTGCTCGAAGGCAACCATCACTAGCCAGGCGAAAAGCTGGATGCTCATTAAACACCTTTCGGTTCAGATGGACACAGATGTCAGCTCTCATATCTTTGGGACATATGGCGAGGACCTAGAGTGATAGCAAAACAAAAATCCTTAATTTAACACAGTATGCATAAATGCACATGTCCACTTGAAACACAGAAAGAAATAAGTCAGTGGTTTTCAGGTTCTGGCACTGGATAGTTTATTCTGTGCACTATCCAACAGTTGATGGAGTCACTGGGCAGTATTTTTTGGCCCCCTCTTCCCAAAACTGGAAAATCCTGTCTGAGCTCAACAGACCTTTTCATGGTCCACTTCTTACCTGCTTCGATTGCCACGGCAGATGGGATAGTAAAATTTCAGCCATTGAGCTGAAACTTGACCAAGGCTAATTATGTGAGGACTTTGATCTGAGTTCTAAAAAAACATGCTACATTTAAATGGAAGGCTAGGCCCACCCAAAACCACATCTCTTCGTTGGGAGGTTAACTGTTTGGAAAATTAGATGAAGGTGGTTAGGATTTTTAATTAGTCTTTCTATCAGTGGTTGCCCTCGAAATCCAAAAGTAATCAAACTTAAATCTTTGTCCCTCATGATTCAGAAAGATATACTGCTAAGAACAATGATGAGGCTATTGGCACACAACTATTTAGAAGTAAATTAAACAGTAACTTCCAGTGTTTGCATACATACAGTTCAATGTGGAAATCAACATTTTGCTGTTTGAGTCTTACACCAATAAACTCACCTTTCAAGTACATGCAGTCACAGTGCTCACCCACTCCATATCCACAAAACACATTACAGAATGTTAGGATTTATCCATTTAAAAGCAAGTGCACTTTCAACACTTTCAATTGTCTGCCAACCAGTCTGAAAATAAGTTCTTGCAAAAGAACAGACTCTCATTCATTTTCATTATTGTTTGAGATTAAAATATTTTTTAAAATTTCTAATTATTCATTCTATCTCTTTTATCTCCACCCTCGTCTTTCTTTCCCTGTTTCATTTTATATAATGATTTGATAACACATTATACGCTACAACTTCAACCATTTCCTGCATTAGAATATCTGTGGCACAGTAAAATCAAGTTTATTTATTAGTGTCACAAGTAGGCGTACATTAACACTGTAATGAAGTTACTGTGAAAATCCCCCAGTCGTCACACTCCAGCGCCTGTTCAAGTTACACAGAAGGAGAATTTAGCATGTCAATGCACCTAACCAGCACGTCTTTCCACACACTTGACGAAAGAACAGCAGTTCCGAAAGCTTGTGGGTTTACTGTCAAATAAACTAGTGAATTCCACTCATTCACCACTCTCTGGATGAAAAATTTTTTCCCCACCTCAGTCTAAAAGGTTTACCCCTTATTTTCAAACTATGACCCCTGGTTCTGGACTCCCTCACCATTGGGAACATTTTTTCCGAATCTAATTTCCTACCTTATTCAAGACATACTTCTCATGTTAAAATGTGAGTGCATTTCTCTTGGACAGCCACATGAGCGTTATGCAGATAGAGGGATATAGTAGGACTGTTTAACTATGGCTTTTTTTTCCACAGGTAATTCGGTCCATACTTGATCAACAAGGAGCATGCATTCGGCAGGTGGTGCGAGGACAGCTCTTGGATGTTGATTCATGGGTTGCCTGGTGCTTCATGTCGTAAATGAGTGCTTTATCTGGACCATCTGAAGGGCACCATGACAGCTCAGTGACTATCGCTGTAGCTGTGCAGACACTTGGAATTGGGCCGGTGTCTGCGGGAGTTTGCGCGTTCTCCCCGTGGTTGCGTGGGTTTTCTCCGGGCGCTCCGGTTTCCTCCCACATCCCAAAAAATTTGCTCTTAGGCTAATTGGGAAACAAATTGTCCCTACATTGAGACTCTTCCATATTAGGAATAACCTAAAATTAGAATAGGATAATGGAATTGTTACTATATAGTTATGACGGCAGCGCGGGCTCGTTGGGCCGAAGGGCCTGTTTCCCGTGCTGTGTTGCTCTAAATCAATTAACTGAGTAAAAAAATAATAAAAATAAAAACTAATGACATTAAGTGAATGAGCAAAGCACAATCTCTTGCATCTTTACGTAGGAGGAAACAGTGAGTATACATAAACCCATTGTCAGGCATATCAATCAGTTTTGACTAAAGTGCAAAATGCCAAAGGTTAAACTAAGCAATGGCCTAAGCAGGATACAGCCACATTCCTCCTAATTCATCTAATTTAAGCTGTGATTTCCCAATTTTCTTTATGCATAAACTGAAGCCTATAAGTCTACCACATTTAATACAAGTAAATTAATTTAAATAGAGGATCAATTTATAGATAACAATATTTTAAAGTTTTCATAGAAATCACTGAAACCCTGTGATGCAGATGAGACAATTCGACAATTCGATGAGACAATTGTTGCATTGACAACAATCCCCCAACCAGGCCTTACCCAATAACCCCGCATATTTACCCTGCTAATCTCTCAAACCTACACGTCCCAGGACACTGAAGAGCAATTTAGCATGGCCAATGCACATCTTTGGACTGTGGGAGGAAACCGGAGCACCCGGAGGAACCTCACGTGGACACAGGGAGAACGTGCAAACTCCACATAGACAGTGACCCAAGCCAGGAATCAAATTCATGGCCCTGGCACTGTTTAGCAGCAGTACTAATCACTGTGCCACCTTGCTTCCCTTATAAATTAAATAAACAGAATACAGCCTCAAATGAATGAAGCTGCAAATTGATCAATTTTCTTGGTTTTGCCCTAGTTTTGGTAGTTGAAACAGCTTGGGTCTTGGCTGAGCAGTTTTCATTTCTGATTTAGGCTGTGCGGAAACTTTGGAAACCAATTTGATTACATTCGCTATTCTGAGATTGCCATTAAATTCTGTAAAATATGAGTAACTAACCTTTAATTTCCAAACAGGAACAAACTACAGTCTTAAGTTAAATTCTGGTGGTGCCCCAGACTGCAGGATATGAGAGTTAAATTGAAGATGTCAACCCATGTTTAGAGTACAGTAGACTGATTAATACGGTTAATAAAAGCAAATTATTGTGGATGCTGGAATCTGGAACCAAAAGAGAAAATGCTGGAAAATCTCAACAGCTCTAACAGTATCTGCAAGGAGAGAAAATAAATCAGAGGGTATTTGTGACAGCTTATCTTCTGATTTCTGCTTCTTTGCCATTTGGCCATTCACTCCTATTCTCTCTATGGGCTGCCCTTGTTTTTGTGGCTATGACTCATCTTTCATTCCTTCACCCTACATTATAAATATCTCCCACTCTCTATGCCTTTTTGCTTTGATAAAAGATCATCTGAACGCGAAAAGAGAGCTCTTTTCTCTCCTTACAGACGCTGCCAGACCTGCTGAGATATTTCACAGCATTTTCTCTTTTGATTAATACAGTTGGCCCCTTCATCTAAAAGCCAAGGAATATCCAAGCTTATAGATATTACAATAAAAACACTCCTCTGCTGTGCTATTTAAGCATAGAGCATATCCTGTCAGATCACTTTGATTTGATTTATTATAGTCACGTGTATTGATATACAGTGAAATGTGTTGTTTCTTGTGCGCTATACAAACAAAGCATACCATTCATATCTGTCTCACTCCATCATGTTCAGTCAGCAAATATATCAGTTCTTCCATTTATTTAACTGAGAAACAGTATAATCACATAGCCTAAAATTGGACAAAAAGCAGAATTTTCTCATCCTGTCTGCCATGGTATCGTAGCAGGCCGGGGTGGTGGGGGATAAGGTGAGGGGGGAGCGGACCCTGACAAAGTCTACTGACCTCAGGTGTGATTTTTTTGGTCTTGGGGAGAGTGGGGTCAGAAAATTCAGCCCAAAATGTTTACTATGTGTGTAGTGTTGATACGGGTGCGAAGGCATGAATAGTTGTGATTGAATGACTCCTCTTTGAAACTTTATTGATATGTTCTTTTCAAGATTGTAGTGGGTTCAGTCTTTGATTCTTTGAAAAGGACTCCCTGCTTCATGACATCTGTTAAACATAGTCAGGACCGCCTTAGTTCTGTTCTCTTCTCACATTTGTTAGAGATTTTTTCTTCCACCAGCATCCATTCATGCTAAGAGGAAACTCCGGTTAACTAATTATTGGTTAACAAGTGTCTGTAATGATTTTGAGAAGATCATTAACTTTTAAAAAGAAATTTGAGCTCCTGACTTTTAACTGAAAGAATCACTTCACTAGATTTCATGTTTAAGTCAAAAGTTTTTATGGCACATATATTAGGCAAAGTGCATGTAAATAACAACACTATATTTTGAAAACCCTTAATTTTCAAGCCCAAAAACCTTAATAGGTTGCTCTATTTTAATCCCACTCAAGAATTCCCTTATACACATCAGGCTATTTACTTCTCCTCAGATCAAACCAAAGTGTGCCATGGCCCTTAGGAATTCACTTTAATCCTCTTCAGTTTACCTGGCACCTTAAACTGAGCAAATGAGGAAGCAATTGTATGGCTTCTAGGATTTGCATTCACTAAATGACATAAAAAATGAAGACAACAGGAGAGTATGTCAACAGCATCCAAGCGCACCAGAAAATAGGGGATAAACCTCATTATGCTACAATACAGGACATCTTGGATGCCAAACAGCAGAAGCAACATGCTACAGACAACGTTTATCAATCACACAACCAATGGATCAGATCAAAGTTCTGCAGTCCTGCCATATCCAGCCATGGATGGTGGTGGACAATTAAACAGCTAACAGGAGAAGGAAGCTTCAACAATGTCCTCACCCTCAATGATGAGGGAGCCCAATATACCTGAGCAAAATACAAGGCTGAAGCATTTGCAATCATCTTCAGACAGAAATACCAAGTACCTGATCCATCTCAGAGACTTTCTGACAGTATCACAGATGCCAATGTAATTACTGCATGTGATATCAAGAAATGACTGAAGGCACTGAAAACGAGCCAGCAATACTACTGAAAACTTGTGCTCCAGAATTAAGCACATCTCTAACCGAGCTGTTTCAGTTCAGCTACAACACTGGCATCTACTCAGCAATGTGGGAAATTCAGTCTACACAAAGTAGACAAATGTCACCTGGCCATTAACTCAGTGTTCCTTTGTTAGCCATTTTAAGACTTGAATAGCAGGTTAGGTGTAAGGATTCGCATTCTAATCAGCAATCTGTAAACCGTCTGTGCTGATATGTGTGCTTTTGGAGACCAGAACACCTCATTCGCCTGACGAAGGCACAAACACCGAAAGCTAGCAGATTTACTATCAAATAAATCGGTTGGATTTAAAATTGGTGTTGCCAGACCTCTTACTGCACTAACATCCTATCAGGTTACTCTTGATCAAAGTGATGATAGGTCTGACTGGCAGTACAGTCAAGCAGCAATAATCTGAATTTCACAGTGCCATTCAGCTCCTGACATCATTGCAAACATAGTCCAGATGTACCGAAAAGGGCAAATATGAGATGACATCAAGATGGCATTTGATGAGTGTGGCATCAAGGAGCCCCAGCAAAGCTGAAATCAATGGGAATCAAAGGGCAAAGTGTCCACTGGTTGGAGTCATATTGGCACAAAGGAAGATGGTTATAGTTGCTGGAGGTCAATCATTGTAATTGCAGGATGTTGCTGAAGTTCCTCAAGGTAGTGCTCTGAGCATCCATCTTCAGCTCCTTCATCAGAAATTGAACTGGACCAGCCTTATAAATGTTGCAGTTACAAGAGCAGATTTACGGCTGGGAAATCTAAGGTGAACAATTCACCACTTGGTTCCCCAAAGTTTGTCCACCATCTGCAAGGCACAAGTCAGGAGATGGAATGATGGAAATACCCTCCACTTGCCTGGATGGGTGCAGCTCCAATAACACCAAAGAAGCTCGTCACCATCTAGGAAAAAGTAGATCACTTGAATGGCACCTCATTCATCAATCCAAACAATGAGTCCCTCCTGCACTGAAGAACAGTTGCAGCAGTGTGTACCATCAACAAAATGCACTGCAGCATCTCACCAAAGCTCCATGAATAGCAGCTTCCAATCTTGTGACTTTATTGCTTAGATGGATAAGGGCAGCAGATCCATGGAAACACCACGACCTGCAAGTTTCTGTTCAAGTCACTCACCATCCTGACTTGGAATTACTTTCCCATTTCTTCACTATCACTGGATCAAAAACCTAAATTCTCTTCTTGACAGAACCGTGAATGTACCTATAGCACACGGATTGAGGCAGCTCATCGCCACCATGTCGAGGGTAATTCATGTGGGCAACAAATGTTGGCCTAGCCAGTGACACCCAAATCACATGAAAGATTAAAAATTGTTCAAGAATTTTGATTTTGATTTAATTCCACTTATTATTGTCACATGTGTTAGCATGCAGTGAAATGTATTGTTTCTTGCAAACTATACAGGCACAGCATACTGTTCATAGAGAAGGAAACAAGAGTGTGCAGAATGTAGTGTTACAGTCATAGCTAGGCTGTAGAGAAACTTCAACTTAATGCAAGGTAAGTCCGTTCAAATGTCTGATGGCAGCAGGGAAGAAAGTGTTCTTGAGTCGGTTGGTACGTGACCCCAGACTTTTGTATCTTTTTCCTGACAAAAGGAGGTGGAATTATCAGTTCAGCTGTTATTTACTGTTCCTGAAGCTGGTTCTACAAATTCCATAAATTGTTTTCACTCTTAATCTTGTTCTTATATTCAAAACGGGTCAATATTACACATGCAACTAAGGACACCTCCAAAAAAATGCTATTGTTACATCATTGCTTGATGCAGAATCGAGGCCTATTGTGAACATAAAACACTGGCAAAAATCTAGACCAAATTAACTAGATCTATGATTAACATTCTCAACCACATATAGTGAAAATTTAGCAAATTACTGAAAATTACCCAATAGGACCAAAAGTAACAAATATAAATTCTGCTCTCTGGAGAAGTTGCGAAGAGCCGCCAGGGTCCAAAGCCTATGCAGCAACCTATCAGTAAAGCTTCTTCTTGTTCGGATCACACAGAATATATTCACGTCCACTCTTGCAGGTTGTCCGTTGCATCAAAGCTGTGGCTTTCGCTGACTAGGAGCCCCATGTAACTTCAATCATTTTTCAAATCTAGATTTACTGAAGTAACTGCTTACATTTTGGATTCTTTCAAAAAGCATTATCTTCAATTTCTGATCCCTCCCACAGCTTTTATTATTTGTGGATACCCTGCAGAAATTTATCCTCAGATCCTTGGATGCCTACTGATTGCCCTCATGCTTTTGATAGTCACATCACTACATTCTCCCTGAATTATCACGACAGATCCTCCTCAGGTTCCTGCTGGTGTTACTACCCTCACGGTAGGTTCTTCCTCCCCTTCCAAAGCTACAGCTGGGTGACAGTCCAACCAACTCACTTTGTAGGAGTACCACATGATTGGAATTAAATGAATCGGATGCTGCTTTGCCAAATGCCGCAATAAGAAACAAATGTAGAAGAAATAAAAAAAGACAAAAAAAAAACTTGGAAGCATGATAACGTTTAGAATGCATCCAGGGATTCATCCAAGATAAAACATAATAGCACTTTAGTTAGTACACTAATGACTTCATTTTTTCTTAGTTTTGAGAGCAGCTTACTTCTGAATATTCATAAATTATTCATCCTTGGGGAATAGCCTCTATATTTTGTCAAAGCTTAATATTCAAAACTTGGTAAGTGTTAACCTAGTGAATTAGAAAAGTGTTGGTTTTGTGCTGTGACCTGATAATCAACAAATCTTAACATGTCCTGCAATGGCTTCTTATATGTCCCATGTCATTACCTCAGGGATCAAGGATCCATTACTGGCCCTCTTTCTGTTTCTCGTCTGTCTGCTTTCACTCAGTGAAAGCTTCAGAAAGGGCCTCAGGGATCACATGTACATAGGTGATGAGTGGGATTCTCTAGTTCCACCACTGTCAATGGGATTTCTCTTTGATGTCACCCCATGCTGCCGGGAAACACACAGGCAGGGGCATACTGTCAATGGGACCAGAGAATCCCAGTGCCGTGAATGGCTGGAGAATTCCTGCCAATACCTTGTCAGCATCTTTCTAATTTGTCAAGCTGCTTGTCCCACTTCCAATATTGGACGGGCAAAAACTTCCTCCAACTAATATCGGGAAGACTGAGTCTTTGACCTGAAGGGTGGCTTAAGAATTTGGCGGGATCATCCTCTGGTGCCCACCATGGTGGATGAGGAAATCCCTAGTGGGATGTAGATGAAGGTCCAACCCTACACACCTGAGAAGGTATAATTTCCCTCCAGCCTCTGCAGCAGAAAACATGCTATATTCCTCCCCTGCCATGGGACTTTGTTTGTGAACACAAGTCCTCACTCACCTGATGAAGGTGAGAGACTCTGAAAGCTTATGCTGCCAAATAAATCTGTTGGACTTTAACATGGTGTTCTGAGATTTCTTACTGTGCTTACCCCAGTCCAACGCCAGCATCTTCACATCATGGAACTTTGTCTCAGGTGGGAAAATTTTGCCCAAGGATTCTAAGCTGCGTATTCCTACCCTTTTAACATCTGACCAGTCTCCCAGCCTGCTTCTTAAAGAGCATCAAATTCCACTTACGTGGGCAGGATTTTCCAGCCAGGCTTGCCCCAAGACTGGAAACCTGCCCGAGTTTAGCAGATCTTTACATAGTCCATGTCCCAACCACTATGATTCCCATGGCAGGTAGAATCCACCCACAGAGACTCTACTCAAAAGTGGAAAATATTAATTAGATTTAAAGAACATACAGAATTAAGATTGATAAATCAGACATTAAAGGAGAGGGAGGAAAAGAACAAGCATAAAAAGTGAAATAAAGTTATATCTTTAACATTAATTTTTTAGAGACAATGAGTCTCTAACACTGTAATTTAATTTTTCAGGATTAGAGATATTATTCAGCAACAATTATTATTCATAACACTGTCAAAATCTGATTTATTCCTGAAAGCACCAGCACTAATCTTTCCAACTGTTTTTACTGTGGAACTAATGAAAAGTGAAGCAAGTCTCATCATTTGATTGTCATGCATGTCAGCAAAGATTCGGACCTGGCTAGGGAGCAAGATATCCTAAAGTGCAACATCTGGATTTCTGTATAGGGATGAACGTTATGGGCACAGTCTTGTGAAAAAAATGTCTCAGTGCTCAACAAGTGATTTAATAGCACTGTTTTTTTTTCAGCAAACTGTGAATCACATTCTTATGCCGCTTAGTGTAATAAAAGAGTTTTGATGCAATCCTTGGCAGAATGGACCATCCAGGCACGTGACAAAGTGGCTGCACTGATACGATGTTAACAATGAACAGCTGCATGTAAATGCTTATGGTAAACACACGAAGTCAGGCCAGAAAGATGGCACCAAGTAGAACTGCCCAAAGATTTACTGAGGCATTTTGTTGGATGCAGTTGAGGAGAGGAGGGACATTTTCTTCTCCTCGGATGGGTGATTCGCCAGGAGTTAGGCCGGCAATGAGGCTTGGAAGGAGATGGCAGCGACAGTCAGTGCTCATGAATTGGACACAGAAGACCGGTTGGCTGTGCTGGAAGATGATGAATGACCTCATTTTGGCAGCAAGGCTGAGTGTCTGTCTTGTCATGCCATCAGTCCCGTCTCTCGCGTCTGCAATGCCAATCCACCTCCCACCCCCAAATACACCGCAGCCTTCCAGCACCCGACTCCTGCAGGGGAAGATGGTCCATAACTGCCGGGAGTGGGAGGTGGAGTCCCTGAGCTGCATGCCTTAACTCCCTTTTAGAAGAAAGCCTTTGCTCCGGCAGGGAAGGATGAGTTAACAGCAGGGTTGTTAACAACAGCCAGATTGACGTAAGACCAGGAAGTCATCATCCGCAAAACTCTCATTCTATTGGCATATCTCCAGTGAGTGGCATGCTGCTCATACACTTGCCTCACTCTTACGCACGACCTTCTGTTCTTTGTTGCAGGAGATGACTGTGGTATTGCTGCTCTCCCTGCTGCTCCCGCTGACCTGCCCCATAACATCTCCAGGATATATCAGAGGAAGACCCTAAGGAATCCTCTCAGGTCAACACTGGTCAATTGACACAGGCCTCCGTCACACAATGCTTCACCATAGTGGACAAGTCATTGGTGAGGCTTCTGGATCACTGTCTGGTGTCAGCAACACCTGCATTGATGTACAATAGTTGAAGGCGTGAAAGTCAGTGGCATCAAGCCACAGGGGTCTCCCAGAGCAAGGAATCAGCCGCCCCCAAGTCAGGTGCTGAGCCGCTGTGATCAGTTCTCCCTAAGCTGCTGGAGATGCAGCAGCAGCGCTGGGAAATACAGGAGAGGCTTCAGCAACACTGCAGCAACATGGGTCAACTTTCCCTGCAGAAGTTGGGTGCTGGAAAGCTGTGGGACGTCAGGGGGATGGATCGATACTGCACGACTGATAGCAGCATGAGACAGACACTCAGCCTTGCTGCCCAAATGAGATCATTCATCATCTTCCAGCCCAGGCAACCAGTTGTTGGGAAGAGTCCCACAAACTGCAATGTGTGACAAGTATTGCTGGCATTGCATGGTACCCAGGCCATCAGTGCGAGGGTGGTGTCCACGGTGGGAAAGTCTGGCTCAGGAAATGGTCACCATGGGTGTCAGGGTCCAAGGAATGGCCAAGTCATAGCAGGCCCTGGCTGTGGGCTTTGAGAAGATGGCCCAATCACATTGGGTTATCGCTCTGGGTTACAGAGCTTGGCCCGGTCACAGAGGGCAGCAGCTACAGATCTCAAGAACTTGATCTCCTCCTCCACATCCTCATAGGGCCCTCCTCTTCAGCAGCGTATGCCTGGTTGCCCTTCTCGTCCTCCTCCAAGAAGCCTCTCTGCTGCTGAGCCAAGTTATGGAACATAGAGCAGATCATGATGATGTGGGAGGCCCTTGGAGGTTGTACAGTGTGTTCCAGACAGCAGGACTGCATTTCAGGAGCCTGCTCCATGATGGACTGGGAGTCAGTCTGGGCCTCTACATTAGTCTCAGGTCTCCACACCTTGGTTCATTAGCCAAACCCTTAGCAGGTAGCCCTTGTCCCCCAGGGGTGTCCGAGTTCTGCAGAATGAAGCTGTTGCACATGCTAATGAGTGGTATGCATACATGTGCATGACATTCACACACAAACTACACGTGTAGGGTGTGGAACCCCCTCTTATTCACAAACCGTATGTCTGTATAGCTGGTGCAATGTCTTCCAGGAATGACTTGCAGTTCAGACAGCTGGGGAGGGACATCCCTCTGATGGTCCCCATCAACTGCAGTGATGGACTGAGCTACGCTCACAACCCTTTATAGTTTCGTGCAGGTATGGTCAGAGCAGGAGTCATACCAAGCTATAATGCATCCACAAAGGCTAGTTTCTACGGTGCATCTATAAAAATTGATAGGAATTGTAGCAGACCTGCCGAATTTCCTCAAAATTCCTGAGAAGGTCGAGGGGTCGGTGGGTTCTTTGTGGGTACTACTGATGACCGCACAACGGGCTGGACGCTATGGATTGTCAAGGTGGGACGTTTAACCAATTGGGAGCAAGGGTTCATGTCCCGAGGTGAGGAGGTCATGCAGTAGGAGACTGGGGTGGGGGAGAGATGTTCAATTGCACAGTTGTTTCTGTTTGACCTCTTGTTGCAAATACTTATCATTAGCGATAAATCCCTTGTTACTCTGAGCCACATCAAGCTGTCCTTGATTTACTGCACTTGCAATCTTTAGACCAATCTCAGATGAACTGCGACAAGGAAACTCACACAACCAAGTGGAAACTTTTCCCCCTCAGCATTTCTATCTTTTGAACCGCAGAGAATGTTTACATAAATAACAAACCAGGATACCATCAAAGTGCTGTCTGAGTGATGAGATTAAAGAGCGCTTGCATTAATCAACCCTGATACATTAATTTGATTTAACATTATTCTTTATTGACAAACTGTTTATTGTATTTATTAAGTAGAGACACGGCTGCAATTGACTGTGAAAGCAGGATGCCTGGAAGTAATTGTGCCTCCTCATGCATCACCTTAGCTCATCTGTAATGCTTTTAAGTGATTAAATTGTTGAGTGAGTGCAAAACGATCAAGATTATTTCTCCTTGATGCAATGATAGTTCAAAACTATATGAAAATTCATAACAAGCGCACAGACCTACACCAAGCAATTATATTGAGTGTTCAATGAGCATGGGAATTTGGGTTTAAGTAATGATCCCCAACACCCAGAAAATTAAGCCTTCCAGATCTGCTCTGGCTTTTCACTGTAATGTTGAGGTAAGATTAAGATCGATGGCAATTAATCACAACCAAGCATTTGATATTTCAAAGAAAATCAGTAAAGTACAAGCAGTTAATCTTATGAGGATTATAGAATCTTTCTCTGCTTACTTACTGCAGCCTTTGCCCAATTTGTATTTTTTTTAAATGTGGTTTCTCTTACTCTCAGAATCACCTGAGTTCTGGATTGTTTGCAACAAGTGTGTGGGGACAGGCCGGGAGGTGGAAGGATTGGTAAAGGTGGGGAAGGAAGAAGTCGAGAGGGGAGGCAGAATCTACCTGCTGTCATGGCATTTTACCAGGTTCCCCTTTAACTGGGTATTGCTCCTAAAATGCCACCTCAAGACCCTGCCGCCTGCCAGTGTGATCGTAGATTCATAGAAATCCTACAGTGCAGATGGAGGCCATTTGATAACATGAAACCTGACCACAACAGGCCCTATCCCCATAATGCCAAGTATTTACCCTGCTAAGTCCCAACAGTAAGGGGCAACTTATCATCTACCTAACCTGCAAATCTTTGGACTGTAGGGAGAAACCCAGAGCACCTGGAGAAAACTCGGGGGAGAATATGCAGACTCCACACAGACAGTCATCTGAGTCCAGAATTGAACATGGATCCCTGACATTGTGAGGCAGCAGTGCTAACCACTGTACCACTGTTCTGGGTGTGGCACAGCTCCTGTTTTGAGTACTAATGATGTTACTTCACCCCATTTGAAAAACCTATCTGAAGGAGTAATAGATGTCTGTAAATGCATATCTTTTGATATCTTAACAAAACTGCTACAGAATTAGTTACAAAGCAGAAAATCAATCTTTTATTGTATTTCTTCAGTCAAGACTTGGTTGCAGTGGACTATGAAAGTAGAACTCCTGAGAGTAATTGTGCTTCCTCATGCATGGCCTTCATGTATCTGTGATGCTTTTATGTGATTAAATTGTTAAATGATAAAGATTGCATTTCTCCTTCCACAAATGAGCTGGAGTTCTCTGGCTGTTCACTCCGGTGGGATTCTCCATTCCCACTGGCAGCACACCCCCGCCTGTCCATTTCCCACCAGCATAGGGTGACATCAATAAAAATTCCCATTGATAGCAGCAGGACCAGAGAATTTCACCACTAGCAAACAACATGCCACTTCCACTGACAGGAAACATGAGGCCAGAGAATATTATCCATTGTAATTCTGTCATTTAAAGCAGTAACAATCATCCCAGAGAACTGTGATCTGGTCATTTTGAACAATTCACATTTGTTTTTGAGTGACATCACACTTTCCTCATTTTATTGTATTAAAAAAAATCTGGTTGGAAAACTGTGAATTATTACATTTTCTTTCATTTTTATCAGTCCCCTCTGAAAAAAATTCTATATTCTCTAAAATGAAAAACATTTTATACATAATCTCAAATGTTACTTAATGTATCAATGCATTAAGATCGTCACTAATATAAGAACATGAATAATTTTATACATTTTCATAGATTCATAGACTCCATACAGTGCAGAAAGAAGCCATTCAGCCTATCAAGACTACACTGACAACAATCCCACCCACAATACAGGGATACAGTCTATCCCTGTAATCCTATGTATTCAACCTACTAATTCCCCTGACACTAAGTAGCAATTTAATATGGCTAATCCATTCAACCTGCACACCTTTGGAGTGTAGAAGGAAACCAGAACATCCGGAGGAAACCCACACAGGCACAGAGAGAATGGGCAAACTCCACACAGATAGTGACCCAATGCTGGAATTGATCCCAGGTCCCTGGAGCTGTGAAGCAGCAGTGCTAATCACTGTGCC
Source organism: Sphyrna mokarran (assembly GCA_024679065.1). NCBI lineage: Eukaryota > Metazoa > Chordata > Chondrichthyes > Carcharhiniformes > Carcharhinidae > Sphyrna > Sphyrna mokarran. The sequence continues at coordinate 22,054,873 of JAGIQG010000015.1, read as the reverse complement.
ACCCTTGTATCCTTTTACTGAACTGATTCCAACAAATGTCGAACTAGACATTCACGGTAAATTAATTTGCAAAGATTATCTGTTTTAAAACCTGCAACAATGCAAGCATTAATTACAAGATTAAGGGGAAAGAAATATTATGAATTCAAACTAAAAATAGATTACAATTCCCACTATAGCTCAAAACGTCCTGAAGATTAATTATTTTCCGATATGAATTTCACAAATTAGTGCACTGCCTTCTTGATAATTAGATTTAAAATGATTCTACGCAGATGTGTGCATGCAACTGTAAGTCATTAAGTGAACACTGCTCCTGGAGGTCTTAGATCATTTTACCTCATATGCTCGTACCTTCTCCGTGTCGATCCCTTTAGACATAGACCACGTTGACACAATATAATCCATTACTCGTTCGCTGAGTCCTTTGGGAACTTGGTAAAGTTTGAGAAAATCCCTCACGTTGTTTACCATTTCATGGTAGCGATTAGTGTTGGCATACATTTGCTGGAAGATTGTGGTGACGTTTCCAAAAATTGTTGCATAAAGAAGAGCTGCAATTTAAAGAACCATAGAGGTTTAAGTCCACTTACTCTCCACAATACTGCTTAATAAGGATTTAGAATTTGTTTTGAATCTGGTTAGTAAATCATCCAAAAAAGAATCACTCTCAGTAGCAAGATAGTTCTGAACTGAATACCTCTTCATCAAATACTGATGATTTCACAATGTGGAGATCCCGCATTGTGGCACAGTAAGAAGTCTTACAACCCAAGGTTAAAGCCCAACTGGCTTATTTGTTAGCATGAGCTTTTGGAACACTTTTCCTTAATCAGGTGAGTTCATTCATCTGATGAAGGAGCAGCGCTCCGAAAGCTTGTGCGATCAAATAAATCTTTTGGACTTTAACCAAGTGTTGTGAGACGTATAACAATAATTTCACAGAAATAGAATATTTACTTACAGTCTCTGTCAGAAAGATGTTTATGAACCCTTAAGCATTAAACACTTTTTTCTACTTTTTTTAAAAGGATTCTTCTCCCTGCATTTCTTCTTTATTATTTGCAGCAATCCCCAGAATACGACTTTTCTTCTTTCAGAACAAACTCGATAAGTTTTAAAGTAATAAACCTCTTGGGCACGGCAACTTCAACCAAAGCACAGTGCACGTTATTCTCTAACACTCTGATGTCTCACCCTGAAAGGGACCTGTCGTTGGAGAGAACTCACCGTTCATCATTGATTAAAAGGGCCTAATGTGAAATCGGTATGTTTCGGTCATGACTTATCATTTTCCTCTCACAACACATATGAAATTATTGCTGTTTATCAGTCAAAAAGAGGCAATGAAATTTGAGAAGCAAGTCTCAATCTATTTCACATGTCGAAAGATGTGAAATCCACACAAACATTTGGCAGCAACCTCACAAAATTTGGCTCTGAACCAGGGCTGGCATTACATCATCTGGGCAGGAAGGCATATTTCAAAATTACTCAGGCACTCTTTCAGACTTTATGGGAATTTAACAATTGAACATTAACCTGGATTTGTGGATGCAATGACAGCAAAATGATCGTGGTTAAATATGCAACTCCGGAACTTTTGTTGGAGGGTGCACCACTGAGGTCTCCTTTCACTGCAATCAATTAGCAATCAGTGAACTGCTGAGATCTCCAAACTTATATCCTTAGAGTTCGGAGCCACAACATCATGTTGCAACTGTACAAAACTCCAGTGCGGCCACACTTGGAGTATTGTGTACAGTTCTGGTCCCCGCATTATAAGAAAGATGTGGAGGCATTGGAGGGGGTACAGAGGAGGTTTACCAGGATGTTGCCTGGTATGGAGGGCAGGTCTTATAAAGAGATGCTGAGGGATGTGAGGTTGTTTTCATTAGAAAGAAGGCGACTAAGAGGAAACCTTATTGAAATGTATAAGATGATTAGAGGTTTAGATAGGGTAAACAGTGGTAGCCTTTTTCCTAGGATGGAGAAAGCTAGCACAAGGGGACATAGCTTTAAATTAAGGGGTGGTAGTTATAGGACGGATGTCAGAGGTAGGTTCTTTACCCAGAGGGTAGTAAGGGTATGGAATGCCCTGCCTGCTGCAGTTGTAGATGCGCCAAGTTTGGTGGCGTTTAAGAGTTAATAGATAAATTTATGGATGAAAAGGGAATGGTTTAGGTTAGAGGGTCATTGCTTTTTCTTAATTGGTCGGCGCAACATCGAAGGCCGAAGGGTCTGTTCTGCGCTGTAATGTTCTATTTTCTATGAAAAGCAATACTTCCATTGCCTCCTCCTGAAGTGAGATTGTTGACAGCAGAGGGGCATTTGATCAGGCGGAATGAGTGTCCTTCTGAATACTTACCTCCACCTGATGAAGTCTGGAATGAGCAACCTTCCTGGATGCCATTGAAGTCCTTAAGCAATGCAATTAATACCTACAAAGGGGCCTAATGCCATCGGTATTTGACCAGTTGTGGGCAGGGAACTTGTCATGCAGGGAGGCCAATAAGAAAAACCTTATGCCTCATCAAGTCACCCAATGTCGGGAAGTGAGGGGGAACCAGCTGAAATCCACCACAGATCTTTTTACTGACCACCCCTCTCAGCTGGTATCCCTCTCCCCCAATCCCAAACCCATCCTCACTCACTTGTGCCTCGGTCCCCCAATATCTGTAAGTCTCTCCTTAGGTGATCTACCAATGGCAACCATCGCTCCTGATTGTAGTGATAGGCAATGAAGAACTAAGGGCCTCTGACTGGCTGAGTGCTACCAGCCAATGGGATTTCCACCTCCTGGAGTCTGGAATCCCAGTGCTTGCCAATTATGTGTCTGATGGACTCAAAAAAGTACCTTAGTCTCACTGTAAGAACTATTGAAAAAGTTACAATTTAACAATTCAGCACTGTTTAACAATTTACTAACCTCATAAATGTTGCTAAACAATGTCACTGGCCCTGAAGGAATAATTTCATATTTGTCGAATGTCAGATTTGGTAAGAAGTGTTGAATGTGTGCGGGAGTTGCTCTCCAGGATGGAATTACTTGTAACAGCAGTTGTAGAGAGATAATCTTAGTATATTTTATTTATAATTTTTGCACCACTAGAAGTAAACTTTGTAATAGTGGTAAGAAATTTTGCGCACTTTTAATCTAACAAACAAACTTAAAAATGATATTTTAATTTCTACCTTAATCCCTTGAACAATCATTTATTTCAAAATCTGTAAAATTTAAAATTAAGGATAAAACGATTGAATGACTTTCACTTCCAGTTTGTTGTCCTTGACAGTATTTCAATGCCATTGGCTGCTTACCCTGCTAGATGACATCACTATTGCTAGGCACCTGGAGAAGCCCAAGATTTGGCACCAGATGCAAAAAGGCATCCAAAAAAAAAGGAGGGAAATCTCCGTCACGGAAAGAGCTAATTCTTTATCAGCAATTTCCTTTGCCGTCAGTGACGAGCACATGCGATTTCACCACAGCTGGAAAAATCCAGCCCATCAAACTATCTCGATGTGGCGAGAAAAGCAAGCCTGCTGCAAAAACAATTGCTGCTGGAGGTGCAGGCAGAATTGTACACATTCTCACCTCAGTGTGCTCACACTGGGGCAGTATTGAAACGAAGCAGATATTGGTAGGACAGCAGTCTTTGTCTATAAGTACAAAAATGGCAACACATTCACAAGCTATAAAATAGATTTGGGCTCTGCGCATGCTAAACTTATTTTCAATTCCTTCCATTACTCATTTGTTTATCTGTGAGTCAGACAGAACATGCATTATTATTGATTACTAAGGGCTGTGTGCATCTAAGTCACAGCACAATAGATCACACACATTAGGTCCATTTAATCCATCAAGCACTTTTCCACCTACACATCTCCTTAAAACCTTCAAGAATGAAGTCCTGATAGTAAAAATAATGTGTTGCTTTATTGTCAGCCTGGGAGAATTATAGAAGCTAGCATCCTTATTGTACAGAAGAAGGCCATTCAGCCCAACAGGTCTATACCGACCACGATGCCACCCAGGTGCTATTCCTATAACCCCACACATATACCCTGCTAATCTCTCTGACACTAGGGTAATTTAGCGTGGCCAATCAACCTAACTTGCACATCTTTGGATAGTGGGAGAAAACCAGAGTACCCGGGGAAACCCATGTAGACATGGAGAGAACGTGCACAATCCATACAGGCAGCAGTGCTAACCACTGTGCCACTGTGCGTCCTACTAAGTTGAAATGTTCAATACACCTGAAGCCTGATCCACAAACTTGGAAGTAATCAAGTAAATAAATTAGTATTTTTTAAAATATATCAAACACAAACCCATTGGAAGTAAGTTGAAAGCAGAATAATAGGACTGAATTGCATTTTTCAAACTGACAACATACTCTTCTTTTAATATTATGGAACTATCTGTGGATTCAATTTAGACTGTTTTAATGTAGCATGCCCCACGTCTTTCAATTTTGAACTGATTGAATAAATCGGACCTGTCTCTGACCAGAAGACAGGTCTGTTGACCTCAGGCCTGGAATGTATGGATTCAATCTGGGAAATCTCATCAGCGGTATGAACAATGATTGCATTCAAACAAGATCATTTCTGTTAGCTAAACAAACTGTGAGCTCTGAAGAGACTTTTTTTTATTCATTTGTGGGACATGGGCATCACTGGCTAATCAGCATTTATTGCTCATCCCTAATCGCCCTTGTAGAGCATTTGAGAGCCAACAACATTGCTGTGTCTCTGGAGTCACAAGTATGCCAATCCAAGTAAGGACAGCAGATTTCCTTAAGGATATTAGTGAAACAGATGAGTTTTTCCAACAATCGACAATGGTTTCATGGTTATCAGTAGATTCTTAATTCCAGATTTTATTTATTGAATTCAAATTACACCATCTGCCATGAAGGATTCGAACCCGGGTCCCCAGAACATTAGCCGAATTTCTAGATTAATAGTTTAGCGATAATAGTCCAGTAAGTTTCTGAAAGTCCAGTGAGAACATTATGGCAACGTTGGAGGGTAGGTGGCGGCAAGGAATTGGGAGGAAGTTAAAGAGATGCAGATCCATATACATTGGACCCAAGACTAATATTCAAGAAGTCCAAGGCCTTCTGTAAGGGGTTTAGTTTTCATCTGCATATTTTAAGGTCAACAGCATCAGAAGGGGAAGGAAACCTGAACACCAGAGGTAGGATTTTCCTCTTTGAGTCTGGAATCATGTGATGATCTATTTCCCGCATAGCCAGACTCTTGGTCAGCACAGGTTGGAGTGACAGTCAAAATGATCAATGTACAGAAGTTGCTTTGAGTAATGGAAGTAAGCACTGTTAGGTAACCCAAACTTGTAATATAAGGTGGGCTTCTGATAACTCTGAGGGCATTAATTTCTTTCAAGCTGATGGATAATCTTCTGTAATGTCTCTGAGACAAGGTTGTGGTAGAATCCCTACAATGCAGAAGGAGGCCATTTGGCCCATCGAGTCTGCATCGACTACAATCCCACCCAAGCTCTATTCACATAATGCCACATATTTATCCTGCTAATCCCCCATATTAATGGACAATTGAGCATGGCCAATCCACCTAACCCACACATCTTTGTACTGGGGGAGAAAATGGGAGCACCCGGAGCTGAACCCTCGCAGACATGAGGAGAATAGGAAAACTCCAGTTGCAGTCATCTGAGGCTGTAGTTCAACTCGGGTCTCTGACATAGTGAGGCATGAGTGCAAACCACTGTCCACCGTGCCGCCCAGTAAAGGTTAATAAACCTTATAACCCTTGAAAGAATGCACTCAATAGATGTAATTTATGACCTCATGTTGTGATGGATGCTTGAACTGTAACCCCTGTGGCATGGCGTTCGTTGTTAATATTTCAACTGATCTTCTAATCCTAAAAATCCTATAGGGATAAATTTCAGAATTTGTCTAGCAGGATCTTCCCATCTTTTACAGCATGGATGATCAATAGGCTTTTAGCCCCAGTTTTATTTTAAATCATAGAATCATAGAATCCCTACAGTGCAGAAAGAGCCATTTGGCTAATCGAGTCTGCACCGACTCTCCCTCAGAGCATCCCACCCGTGCCCCATGCCCATGACCCAACATATTCTCTATGGTAATTCCCCCTAACCCACACATTGTGGGACAGTAAGAGGCAATTTAGCATGGCCAACGCACATCTTTGGACTGTGAGAGGAAACCTGAGTTCCCCATGGAAACCCACGCAGACACGGGGATAATGTGCAAACTCCACACAGAACAATCAACAAAGGCTGGTATTGAACCCGAATCCTCAGCGCTGTGAGGCAGCAGTGCTAACCACTGTGCCACCCTGCGTACTCAGCATTCCAACACAAAAGTGCTGTTCAAACTTCTTATTAATGCATAAACTAGTATTCTGGCATGCTGATCTCATGATTGCCAAAGAAATGCCGGTCTTTCTGCATAATATTACAACAGTGAACTGTTGAAGGATGCCCTCAGGCACCAGCTGCTTAGTTCTGCTTGTGATGTATATTGCTGAAGTGATGTGTGACAACCCTAGCAATAAATCTGCCACAGTGCAACTCCGCAATTTTCTACTGTCCGATTCCTTATTCAACTACAGAATCATGTTTATCGATCTCCAGCTGAATTAATACCTCCGGGTGGCTGAGTTGTCATCACAGCAGCGGATTGTGTGTGCACAGTAATAACTGTTTTAAGTATGTAATGACTAATTTTAAATAACTTTTGTCAGATGCAAGTTAAAGTCACCATTGATATCTTTCACTTGGTTTAATAGTAACAGATTAATAAATTATGAAAGAAAAACACTCTGTCCCAGGAATACGTTATATTCTTTCAAGTAGCTAATTTTTTGTGCGAATTACATTCATTTGAGAGGCAATATTTCATTGTGGGCAAAGACTTTGAGTGAATATTTAAACTGCCCAAATCCAGAAATTGTTCCACAATTCTCACTGAAATTACACTGCTTTAGAAGTATCTTGTGATAATTTATTAATGCAAGCTAAATTATGCATGCTCATTTTATTTTAGAGGAAAGTAACTGTTGGAGGTTTTGAAATTAAAATAATGTCTGAATGTAATTTTTGAGCAGTCAGTTCTTCAAAATACAAATCCAATCACAAGAATTGACACAAAAATTGACCAATCGCAGTGCACTTCTAATAAAGATTCTGCCATATCTTTTCCTGTTAACTGGTATAACTGCTATAAGGTTCAAGCAACAAAGCTCTAGAATTTGCAGGTCTTGTATGAACTGGCTCCACAGTGTGGCAATGAATTATGAATAATTAAGACTCCACGCACTCTGGACACTCTCACTCTCACCTTCTTCTGTCAGGAGAAAGATACAAAAGTCTGAAGTCATGTACCAGCCGAGCCGAGCACAGGTTCTTCCCTGCTGCTGTCAGACTTGTGAATGGACCTACCTCTCACAAAGTTGCGATATGCCCTAGCTGTGACCATAACAGTCCATTCTGCACTCTCTCCTTCTCTGTGCTTTGTCTGTATAGCATGAAAGAAACAATACTTTTCACTGTACACCAGTGCATCTGATAATAATAAATCAAATAAAAAAAGAAACTTAGAATTTGCTTTTTTTTTTGCATTGCTTGCTCATTTTTCATTTGTGGCAATTGAATTTATTACTTGCGCATAAGAAAAAACACAGGGGGCAGAACAAAAAGGTTAACTTAAAAAAGGTAGAAATCCTGTAAACAATATCAAAATTTGAAGAAGACCAACATGTGTAATGATCCCTGTATTTACATATGGCATATGAAGAGAAGCCCTTGAAGTAACAACAATGGATGCTTGGTGCAGAAGGATACTTGGTACAGCGGAAAATATGCCCCTATCTACGTCAGTGGGGACAAAGTAGAAATGGTCAAGATCTTCAAGTCTTTAGGTGCCCAGATCACTAAAAATTTGTTCTAGTTCCCCCCATGCTGACACTATTGTTAAGAAAACCCACGAATACCTCATCTCTACTTTCTCAGAAGACTAAAGAAACTTGGCATGACAGCTTCGACTCTCACCAACCTTTATAGATGTACCACAGAAAGCATTCTTTCTGGTTGTATCACAGCTTGGTATGGCTCCTGCTCTGCCCAGAATCACCAAACAAAACTACAAAACATTGTGAATTAACCCAACACATCAAGCAAACCAGTCTTCCATCCATTAACTCTGTCTACACTTCCCGCTGCCTCAGAAAAGCAGCCAGCATAATCAAGGACCCTATGCACCCAGGACACATTCTTTTCCACCTTCTTCCATTGGGAAAAAGGTACAAAGGTATGAGATCATGTACCAATTGATTCAAGAAATTTCTTTCCTGCTGCCATCAGACCTTTGAATGGACCTTCCTCACATTAAGCTGATCTTTCTCTACATCCTAGCTATGACAGTAACGCAACATTCTGCATTCTCTGGTTTCCTTCTCTATGAGTGGTATGCTTTGTCTGTACAATGCATAAGAAACAATACATGTGACAATAATAAATCAAATCAAAAGTCCAAAATTATCCCCGATCTTCTTGAGTTTCAAGTCATTGATTCTCAGGATAAAAACTTCAGGTTGACAAATCATCTCTTTGTCTGACATGTTTTCATTAAGTCTAGAATTTTGTTTCCTCTGAAAGACATTATGTTATAATTTGGATCAGTCTTGTTCAGAACATTTTGTCTATGCATTTCTGTTTTGGGAAAAACCAGCAATCTGAAATGCAAAGTGTGCAAAATTGCACCACATTTCAGAATTGAGTCTTTTGCTCAAGTTTTTGCTCAAACACATTATCCTCTCACTGCATGTAAGAATACCTTATGCAACTGTGAAGCATTTTAACATTTTCTTTTCAATTTTGCATTGAAAATATTGTGTTCTAGTTAAGAGCATAACCTTGTACAGTTTTATTACCACTGATTAAAATAGATTGCTCACAAAATATAATCATTTTTACTCAATGCCTCATCTGTCTTGCTTTTATGTTTCAGGCTAATCCAAGACCATTGTTGTAAACTAATTTTATTACCAACACATTTTCAGAACATGAACTCACAACTGCAAGGCATCTACTTTCTTCCCACAATATTCTCTTGTGTGTGCTATCTGACGTTGATCCCAGGTCTGGTGTCCCCATGTGGTAGAAAATGTACAGTATTTTTATTTAATACTGGAGTCCACTACCATAATCAACCAATTATCATGACATTTTTCTTTTTCCCCCTCCATCTGAGAAACCATGAGTATTTCCAGTCCATCCGAAACCATCCTTCCTTGTGAACAATATAGCTCCAGCCCCTAACACCGAGGAGACAGGCAGTCAAACATCTGTGTGCTGCTTGAAAGCAGGCCCAGACCTTCAAGGTCCCATGACCCCAGGGGACACCTGCCAAGGTCATCTCAGACAAAAGAATGCAGTGGTCAACAAGCTGCCTCAACTTCAGTTGTGTATTCTGAAGATACACCTAAATATAGTGGGAGGGTTGGGAAAATGAAGAAATTGTAGGCACCTAGGGGCAAGGGTGAATATAAATACAAGTGAAGATAGGTCACCATTTTGTTTTGAAGGTTTCGCAATAGATTTCACTCCATTCACCCACAGAGTCTCTACCCTGTCTGTTCATACCACCAAGCTTGGGGTTCATGCTCACCCAGCCCTTCATCCCAGTGGAGAATGGCAGTGCTATAACCTTTAAGGAAGGACATGAACTCAGGAAGGAAGACATGAAAAGTGCTGCCTGCATACCAGCCTTTAGTGTAAGGGTGCCCTGATATGAAGGAAAGGTAAGGCCAGCAAGTGACCTTTCCTGACCCGTCTCCTTGAAATAGCAATTCTGAGAAACCACTGCCCCCAATCCCTGGTCCTAGGTTGAACTTATCTGTGTTCCCTGAGTTCTCTTGGCGGCCGAGCGCTCATTCTGACACCCTCCATTGGAGGTGAAGGTGCCAGGTTCACCTGTTGTAAATGCCGCTAAATATCTGATGAAATGGAAGTCCCGGAGAGAGTGCTTGCTAATGACATGTATTAAAATGAGTTTACTGCAGTCCCGTGCCATGTTTCTCACCACTCCACCGGCAATTCGGGAACTCGTTGGTGTGAATTGCGCTCTCTGGACTTTGAGCACGCACCGCCATCCTTGTAGATAGAGAGTGCAGATTCAAAATCACCCCAGACATCTCAAGCTCTTCTCCTGCATGTGTGTATCTGAGGTTACTTTAATGATTGTGTTGGAGCATTTCTTTCCTCACTGCTGTGGAATTATTATCTTCCTCCCCTTGAGAAATATTCCCTCTGCTGCATGAAGTTCCTCACAAAGGTTTCAGTATTTTTGTACAGCAGGAAGGACACTGCTCTGACAGGTGGACTGGTCATTTTGCACAATTTGCAGCAATTTCTTAGGATGGCATCATTGGTTGCTTCTCTGATCTTATCCAGTTTGGCTCCAAATTCTTTGATCAAAATTTTCCCATCCCACCCTCCACAGGAAATCGCAGCAGCAGTGACCATGCAAAGGTCCATTGACCTTGGGCTGGATTTTCCAAAGTCCCAAACTTTGTGTGAAACTGTGCTTCTGTTTCTTCATCCTCAGTCACACGCACATGTACCTTCAAGGAGAAAATGTCTGCAATGTACATTTATTTGTCCTGTTTGCATTGATCTCTGAGCTGCTACTTCTTCAGATGCAGCAGTCATCTTTCGATGCTTGGTGATGCACAGTTATGATGGACAGATGCCGGCGTTGGACTGGGGTAAACTCAGACGAAGCCTGAGAAAGGCTACAAAAACCGAAAGCTTACAAGTTTACTATCAAATAAATCAGTTGGATTTAAAATTGGTGTTGTCAGACCTCATACTGGATGCACAGTTAAGCAGCTTTTTAAGAATACCCTTTCAAAGATTTATGATCAGACTCTACCTCTGTGTCTTTACTACAGACAAACTGATGGAAGCATTCTAGACCAGACACAGTCCCTAACATTTCTTCTTCTATTTGGACATAAGGTTGTTGTGTTTCAGTCATTGCCTTTAAAGTGTCGGCCACTGTTGTCTCATTTTGTTTTTGAAGCACCCACTGACCTTGGTTAACAGCGTAATACTTTAACACTGGCATCTGAGTCAGTTTCTCTGGGCCAAAGCTTCTTGGTGCTTTGTTCTCAGTGTCATTCCACATCATTTTGTAGAAGTTCTGAGAGGTGCTATCTGCACTGACATGTGTAGGATGAACCTCCCAACCTAGATCACTAAGCCAAAGAAACTCTCCTAATCTATCTTACATTTTGGGGGTGGTCTGTTCACAACAGTTTCAATTTTATTCTGGTCTGTCGTAAGTTTCTTACTTGTTAGTAAGTGACCCAAACACCTGATTTCATGAAAACCTATTTTGCATTTTCCTTCTTCAACTTGTAGTTCCCTTCTCTAACTTTTACAAGCACTTGCCTCAATCTGTGGCTGTGTTCTTCTTGTGTGGTTCCCTGGACCAGCACATTGTCGAGATATATGATCCCATACCTTCTAACACTTCAAAGCAACTGTTTCACTCTTCGTGAAACAGCTTAGGGGATTTTCACAGAAACTTCATTTGCAGTGCGAATATAAACCTACTTGTGACACTAATAGATACACTTTAAACTTTAAACTCAGGAGCTGGATTAATAGCAAAAACTAAGCATAAAAATCTGTGACAACCATATGACGTACTGAAAGTAAAGAGGCAGGAGCTGCATTTTTTCAATTTGACCTGCCAGAAGCCTGAACTCTCATCCAAAACTGAATAATATTCAGCATCAGCGAGATTACACTCAACTGATAATGCTCTCTTTGTACTGCCCAGTTTAGATCTCTGAGAACCACATATATTCCATCTGATTTTTCTACAATTACAATTAGATTAATCCACTTTGTCAATTTTCTTGATGATGTGAAGTTTCTCCATTCTGCCCAGTTCTATTTTCAGTCGGTCTCTCAGCATTACTGCTATTCCTCTGGGTGAGTGTACTCTGGGTGTCAGTTTCATCTGCCTTGATGATGTGTTCTCTCTTTAGGCAACCCATTCCCTTGAACACATCTTTGTACTCACTCAGAGTGTCATTGAAGGTGACAGTTGTGTTCTCTTGAGTAGCTTCAGATTTTCACAAGCTTTGAATCCATGAATAGGTGTTGCATCATTTTTCACCTCTATGAATGGAAATGCTTGAGAATTTTTTTTGTCATTCATTTTAAGTGTGCATTGACCTTCTACAGCAATTTCTTCACTTATGCTTTTAATTTAGTTAGTTGATTTTCTTTACTTATCTTCTCATACAGGCTTATAGGAATGACATTGGCTTGTGCGCTAGTGTTTGAAATTCACCATTATGTTGGCAATTCTTGAACCCCAACCTCCCAAATGTTTTCTTTAGAGTTTGCTGTTACTGCACCAATGAGAAGTTCAAATTTAGTATTTTGTCATTATCTGCATTTGTGCACTTTCAATTTACACATCTTAGCATAGTGATTTACCTTATCACAATTCTTACACTGCTTTCCATAGGTTGGACAACTACATAGTAAATGTTTTGCTCTGCATCAACTGCATTTAAATGTTTCAAAGGCTGTTTTGTTTTTACCTTCAGGCTGTCTTTTTATTCCCCCCAATGATATTGCTATTTAACTGCATCAAACCGCCTGACTATGTGGTACCTCATCTTCCGTAATTTGTAATCTATTGTCTTTTTGTCTCTGCCAATCTCCAACTCTCTGAAAGCTGTTCTCTGGCCAAATCTTTTGCAATCCCACAATAATTCTATCTCAGGATCTCCACATTCACACAATTTAATTTAGTTGACATACTGACAAATGCTGTCATTGCCTTGCATGCACAGAAAAAAAAATCATGGCCAGAATTCTCCCATCCTGCCTGCCACTGGAATTTTAGCAGGCAGATTGTAGAGAATGTGAAATGCCACTGACAGTCAGGTGAATTCCCAACACAGCTTGGGAATTCCGCCCCATATCTTTCATATGAAGTTTTTTCCTTTGTAGCAAGCTTCACATTTTTCCATTATTTCTTTCAAGTCTTTTCATTTCTCATCACTTTCAAATGCGAAAGTATTATAATCTTCCAGGCTTCTTCTCCTGATATACGAAGAAAAATGGAAGACTTTACTCCTATCACTGCCCATTTCTGTGAGGCCAAAGCACTGCCGAGTCTCCTCCAGTTATCTGTGAGATTGCCCTCCAAACTGTGCACTATCAGCGGTATCAATAGTCCCATTGTTATGCTTAGCTTATCATGGCTGGAATTTTACCGCCTCGCCTGCACCGAGGCTCACAGAACAGCATTCTCATTGGCTTAGCGGGATATTATGAGCTTGGGCAGGCGAGGTGGTAAAATTCCAGTGCATGTCTTGTTTTTATGTTTCAGGGCAAAAAACTCCATTTCTGTAAACTAATTTTTTTTAAAACCACATTTTCAGAACAGGAACATGCAACTGAATTGTTACAATTCATGTTTTTAGATTTTCGCTCTGCAGCCCATAATAAAATCCATTGAATGGGTATAATTTTAGGATAAGGGTCAGATGATTCAGAGAGGATTTGAGAAGAATTCTTTTCATTTGGAGTGTGGTGGGAATCTGGAATACACTGCCTGGCAAGATAGTCGAGCCGGAAACCTTACAACCTTTAAAAAATATTTGGATGAGCATTTGAAATATCATAACATTTAAGGATATGGTACAGGAAAATGAGAATAGCATGTCTTTAGTGGTAGATATTGTCTGCCGATGCAGATTCAATGGGTGGAAGCCCTTTTCTGCATAGTACGGTTCAAAGGGAATGCAAGAAACTAGCCATTGCCAATTTTTTTCGATAGAATGTAAATATCTTGGATACACTGGTCCAAATTTCTACTTCTAAGTAAATTTAGCCTGTTCCACTGCTGGTATTAGAATATCTTATTAGCATAATTCGATAACCCACATATTGGAGGCCAAGCCATACACCAAAAAGCAGAAGAGCTACTAAAATGAAGCAAAAGTCCCAACAAACCTGCTGCAATTCTATATTCTTAGGCTATTTTCAATGCATTATTCACTTACAACCCCCCCCCAGTAGATCAAATGGGTTGCATTTGAATTTCAATATCATGGAATAGTCAGATATTTGAAAGAGGAATTGAACATCATGTACTCTTAATTCCAAAAAATCTTAATGTCCATTACAGTAGCATTCCTACAGTGCAGATAGAGATCATTCCACCCATCAAGTCTGCATCAACACTTTGAAATAGTGCCTTAGCCATGCTCAACCTCAGTCTTTGCACGTAACTTCACATTTACCATGGCCAATCCACCTGAACTGAACATCACTGGACTGTGGAGGAGGGAGAAACCAAAGCACCTGGAGGAATCCCATGCAGACATGGGGAGAACATGCAAACACCGCACAAGTCAGTCAAGACTGGAATTGAATCTGGGATCCTGGCACTGTGAGCATAATAAATATCATCCCTATTCTTGTTGAAGACTGAAAAATAAAGGAGATACCATTTAGCACTGCATAATAATAGCAGAAATGAATCTTTTCCCACAACATATTAGGTGAATGAGGTTTATGAATTGGAGGAGCATGCCAGATTAGGCTAATCATTTAGGATTGAATTATAATTGTCAGCCACTCAAATAGGAAGAAGCATGCAGAATGCAATAACAGAAACTGATGAACTTGCTTGGTAATTAAACTCTTTGGAATTGGACTCTTTAGCATGCTGTTTAATTAAGAAATCTTATAAGTGTATCTTACTAATTCCTACTCCATATCATGAGCACTTTTTGACAGCTTGACTTCAGCATACAACTTCCATTTTTCTTTTACATAGAAATTTGTTATTTAACATTTGTCATTGAACTATGTACAGTTCTGGTCACCCTATTATAGAAAGGATATTAAACTAGAAAAAGTGCAGAAAAGATTTACTCAGGTACTACCAGGACTTGATGGTTTGAGTTATAGAAAGAGGCTGGATAGACTGCAACTTTTTTCCTTGCAGTGTAGGAGATTTAAGGGTGATATTATAGAGGTCTAGGAAATAATGAGGGACATAGATCAGTTAAATAGTCAACATCTTTTCCCAAAAGTGGGGAAGTCTAAAACTGGAGGGCATAGGTTTAAGGTGAGAGGGGAGAGATACAAAAGGGTCCAGAGGGACAATTATTTCACACAGAGAGCGGTGAGTGTCTGGAACAAGCAGGCAGATGTGGTGGTAGAGATGGGTTCAATTTTGTCTTTTAAAAAACATTAAAAATTGACAGATACATGTGTAAGATGGTAAAGAGGGATATGGGCAAAATGTGGACAATTGGAACTAGTTTAGTGGTTTAAAAAAAGAGTGGCATGGAGAATTTGGGCCGAAGGGCCTCTTTCCATGCTGTACACTTCTATCAATATGCCCAGCTTTAGCCATCATTTCTTTTGATTGTGATTAATTCAGCCCCATTTCACCCAACAATGTTACTGATGTATCAACTGCTCACATCCCAGTGAACTTGTCAGCATTAATCATTTGATCAAAATAGATGACCTGCATCTTTCTTATGTATAACATGAATGATGTTATTATTGTCAAGATAGTTTACATCTGTCAACAAGTATTATTGGATCTTTTGACTGTGAATGAGAATCAGGACTATTTTTGCAACATGTATCAATTATACATAAGGGATATTGAAGCACCATTGAAAGCACAGAAGGACTTACAAATATTTTATTAGAATTGAAAGAATGCAATTATCAGGAAACATTGAACAGACTGGGACAAATCTCCCCGCTAGAAACAAGATGAGAAGGAGACCAGATACATATAGATAAAATGATGAAGTATCTCCATAGGGTGGAGAAAGCATTGTCACATGTGTGCAAGTCCAGCACAAACAGCCATATAAATAAGGCAGAAACTAATAAATCAAATAAAGAATTTCTTTACAGGATGAGAATGTGGAATTTGTAGCCACGGAAGGTAGATAACATTGATGATTTAAGAGGAGACTTGATGCATACATGGACAAAAAGGAATAGAGGGATAATGGGGCAGAGTAGAAAGAGGTACTAATAATAGAATGGGATAATGTGAAATTGAATGGTCTCTTTCTGTGCTGCAGATGCTATGTAATTCTATTACATTGGGTGTCTCAACATCCATGGGGGAAGAAGCCTTTTATTTAAATCAGAATCGGAGCACCCTTTAAAATGACTGTAATCTTGGGATTCCTTGCTCTGCTGGCATCTTTAGGCCATATCCCTCTAGCTGACTGTCCAATTCTCACTTCCCTTTCTAAAATGCACAGTGTTGCTCAACAGGGTGAGAAAAGCTGGCTGGCAGCCACAGACAGAGAGCATGGACTCAAGATTACCTCCAATATTTGTAGCTGAAAAGTGCTGCAGTAAAAAGTTTGAAACTATCTGAATAATTGCCTGTTAGCCAGTTAATAATGTTGAGAAAGATTTCCAAATTTACCAATTACACCTGGACAGAATTTTCCAGCCACACTGGTCTAAAAGCCAGAAATTCCCACCCCAATGTCAATGGGGCTTTATATTGTCTGCAACTTATCCACTACAATTGGCGGGATGGGAGAATTCCAGCCACTTTATCCAACAGAGTTTAACGAATTGAATCAGCAGCTGACATAAGCAGGAATCTGACTGCACAAGCTAGCTGTGCATATTTAAGTTGGTTGTGTTTCAACTGTCAGGTCATATCAAATTAGAGTTGCTAATCTGTCACGTTCTTGAATTGACAGATCAATTTTGGACTGGACAACTTCATTTTTGACCAGCCTGTCTGGAAATCTCCAATATGCAAACTGAATTGTTGAAGCATATTTTTGAAACTATTTGTTATGATTATTATGGATGTCACATGAGGATTTCAGTGAACGGTCGCCAACAGGGACACCAACATTGTAAGCGATCCCGACATTAACTCAACTGCTGTCCCACTCCATTCTTGTCTCCCTTTGGAATTGGAAAAAAAAGTTGGCAATGCTTTGTCACACGCGCGTGTAGATGCAACTTTCAAGTTATAAGGTGCAGTAAATCAGCAGCAACAACGTGGGCCAGATTGCCTGGCCTCCCCTCAGCATATTTCTAGGCAATGGGAGGAGGTATGCTGTTTGCTGGTGGCAGGATACTACCCCAGGCTGCTGGGAAACCCACCACTGGTGAGATTATGGAATCCTGCCAGCATGAACAGCTAGAGAATTCCGGCCTATATTTACATTGTGTCGTTAATAATGAAACATTCTGAAGCGTTTCACAGGAACATCATCAAATAACACATGATATTGATCCACATAAGGAGATAGTAGGGTAGATGATAAAATTCTTAGTCAAAGAGTAAGTTTTAAGGCATATCTTAAAGGAGAAAAGTTAAGATAGGGAAGCAGAGGGGTATGGGGAAGATGTTCCACAACCTGGATCCTTGGCATGTAAAGATATGGCCACTAATTGTGGAGCAATTAACACAGGGAACACACTGGAGGCCAGAAATAGTGAAAGACAGATATCTCAGATTTGTGGAGCCAGAGGAGATCATAGAGATAAGAGAGGCGGAGCTGGGTGAGGCAGGCAGGAGTTGGGATGGGAGTGGGTGAAACCATAGGGGGATGAGAATTTTAAAATCAAAGACAAAATGTTGCTTGATCAGGAACATAGGTTAACAATAGAGGACAGAAAAATGGCACATACTGCAAGTTAAGATGTGAGTGACAGAGTTTTGGATCACCTCAAATTTACAGAAGATAAAATGTGGGAGACCAGCCAGGAGTACAGAAAAATAGTTAAGTGTAGATGTAATGATGGCATAAAGGAAATCACTTCAAGCAATCTCTTAAATGACATTCATGATAACCAGGCAATTTATGGTTCAATTAATGGTTGTAGACAGTTCTAAGAATTCAACCTTGACAATAAATATTGATCATAAGACTATTTTTTTTTGGCAGCTTGCAGTGTAAAACCTCTTCCAGACTTCAGTGTGGACCACTGAAATACCACAGCCATGAACAGCAGTTCAAAAGAGTCACCAGGTTAAGAATGAGATTAATTACAAAACTGAAAAGCAAAACATTCAATGATTTAAGTAAGAGATCTGAGTGTCTGCATTTGGTCAGTAATTTGTACAGGAATGAGGACTTTTATAGAATACATGATTGTTATATTGCGAAGACCCTAAAAACAAAAGGTCTAGTCTTGCAACATTTATTTTTACCTTGTCAAGGTAAAATTTTTACTTCTGTCAAGGACACATATTAGTAGTCGAAGGAGAATCTAGTTACAGGCCAATTACCATGTGATTTTAAAAATGTCCTTGACTTTGACCATAAGATATAGCAGTAGAATTAAGCCATTCGGCCTATCAAGTCTGCTTTGCAATTCAATCATGGCTGATAAATTTCTCAACCCCAATTCTCCCAGTAACTTTTGATCCCCTTACTAATCAAGAACCTTACCAATCAAGAACATATCTATCTTTGTCTTAAATATACTTAATGACCAGACCTCCACAGCTTCTGTGGTAATGAATTCCATAGATCCACCATCCTTATTTATTTACTTATCCACTTGTATATGTATATGTTTGCTTTTTTGTATCACACAAGATTATGCTGATGTTAATTATCTTTTGTCCAATATTACTGCCTATTCTGCTCATGCTTCTTCTTCTATAGCTAATAGGCGGGATTGTTGAATAGGCAGAAACTCAAAACAGTTGTTATTAATGTCACTCAATAACAGAGCCACACACCAAGAACTTGATAAAGTCTATCTAATTATTCCTCGTATTTAAAGATAATCATCTCTCAGCCATGTTGGGGTATTGTTCAGAAGCAGATTCTTGCAACTGTGACTGCTCAAAGATGATTAAAAAAAACAATGATTTTGTTGCAGCTCATCACTACTTAGTCACACCAGCATTCTGAGCTTTACCAGCGACAGTCAATGTACCTCTGCCCTGAAAGCACTGCCTCAATGCTATCAGGCAATCACTTGATTATTCTTAGCTGTTGGGCACCACCAATTGCGACTCTTGCAGTAAACACACAGATTTATCACCAATGATAGCCCATTATGACATGCCCAGAGGAAATTCTGTCAACTGTGAAAGAGTGCATTCAGCAGCAAAGCAACAGGGAAGTAAGGAATGATTTTTAAGACAATGCAATATTCCAATGACAGTGCAATAACAATGCAGCAATAGGACCACATTATATTTAATTGTGTATACCTATACTTTGATCATGTTGGCACAAAAAAATCAAGCTTACAAATGGAGACAGCACAACGAAGTGACAGAAGCTAATTAATCTCTTTGACACACAGCGCATGAAGACTAACTCTGGTATGACAGAAAATCAACTCCAGTTTCAATTCTTGTCTCAGAAGACCTACAAAAGACTTCCATGTATTCTGACTGCCGAAGTCTTCCATCATTGGTTGGCTCATCAACTCTTGCTCTTACATGAATTTTACTGTACGATGATTGCAACCAGAAATTCTGGTATTTAAGCTGAATTAAATAACTCAGCTTTCCTTCCTTTTTGAACATATAACAACAAAGTTAAAGGTGATTCTTGTCACCTGCTTTTATGAGGCAAATCCAAAGACTCGTGGCTGTTTAGTGGATTGGCCATGCTAAAATTGCCCCTTAGTGTTAAGGCAAAAGAATTGGGTTATGGGGATAAGCTCTGGGTGGGATTGTGGTCAGTGCTGACTCAACGGGCCGAATGGCCTCCTTTTGCATTGTAGGATTCTATGATTCTATGAGTGGATGTGGAGGAGGATGTAGATTTACCTTAGTAAATCAGTTTTCCTCTCAACTCTTCAAGAAAACCATAAGAAGGTCATAAATCAGATTTTGTAATTGTAATATGGGTAAAACTGTCAGCTTTTATCGTCATTAAAACTGTGAAGCCGACAGCACATTCTGGTGTCCACAAGTGCACATTTAAGGCAGGATTTTCTTTTGGATGGCAGGAGGTTTCCCACCCCAGCATCCAAAGAGTCAGCCAGGAAGGCATCTCCACTAATCATAGCTGTCCCACAGCCTCTGGCTCGTGTTGAAGTCGACCCCTCAGACAGCTGCTGGCCAATCTGATTGGCCCCAGCTCTGTATTGAGAGCAGGCATTGGCACAGGGGTATTGTCTCCAGATTTCTAATCCTGAGACCCTTAGTAAGATCTGGGGACACATGTTCAAATCCCACCATGGCAGATGGTGACACTTGAATTTTTAAAAAAATCCGGAATTAAAAGTCTAATGACGATCATGAAACAACAGTCAATTGTCATAAAAGCCCATCTGGTCCACTAATGTCCTTTGGGGAAGGAGATCTGTCGTCTTCACCTGGTTTGGCCTACATGTGATTCCAGGTCCACAACAGTGTAGTTGATTCTCAAATAGAGGGCAGTTAGGATGGGCAATAAATGATTTCCCAGCCAGCGATGCCCTCATTCCATAAGTGAATTTTAAAAAATCCATGCTCTGCCAATGGCAAAGTAAGAAGTCTGACAACACCAGGTTTAAGTCTAACTGATTTATTTGATAGTAAACTCACAAGCTTTCGAGGTTCCCCTCTTCATGAGGTGAAAGATCAGGTGGTTCATTCATCTGATAAAGAGGGGAATCTCAGAAGCTTGTCAATTTACTATCAAATAAATTGGTTGGACTTAAACCTGGTGTTGTCAGACTTCTTACTGTGTTTACCCCAGTCAAACACCGGCATCTCCACATAATGGCAACAGTAGTAGAATTGGATTACAAGCAGTCCCCAAGTCCCGGGAGTCCAAGCCCAGCTAAATGTTGGGCGTTCTCATGACACAGAGTGGTTTTGAGGTTGGGGGGTTTGGGGGAAGGTGGTGGATGTCTTGATGAAGAGGCCGGACGGAGAGGGAGCACCTTCAGTTGGCAGATCTTTGGGTGGTGCCCCTGCCGTAAATGCCTCCTGCGCTTTTCTGTTGAATTCTGGGCACATTAACCTGCCAGGCTTCCTCACTATTCCTGAATTCCTCCCACCAGGCTCAAAATGAGGGTGACCCAGTGGCATGGTACCCCATAGTGTCAGAGACCCGAGTTCAATTCCAGCCTCAGGTGACTGTCTGTATGGAGTTTGCACTTTCTCCCATGTCTGCATGAGTTTCCTGCAGTTTCGTCCCACAGTCCAAAGATGTGTGGGTTAGGTTGATTGGCCATGGCGAATTGCCCCTTAGTGTCAGGGGGATTAGCAAGGCAAATATGTGGGTTATGGGGATAAAACCTAGGTGGAATTGTGGTCAGTACAGGCTCAAAGACAAATGGCCTCCTTCTGCATTGTAGGGACTCTATAATAATTGACTCTCAAGTAGCAAATAATTGGCCACTCAGGAGCCTCAATTAGGGTTAGGGAGGACAGTCTGCTTAAGGCCTTGCCCATCCTACTTAAAATTGTATCAAGTCAGGGATGAGAAGGAGAGTGGCAGGAAGGCCACTGGTAAGATTTATGAGCTTGCAAGCCCTCTAGCAGGGGGCTGGAAATTGCTAATTACCATGGCTAATCCACCTAACCTACATATCTTTGTGACACTAAGGGACAATTTAGCATGACCAATCCACCTAGCCTGTATGTCTTTGGATACTAAGGGGAAATATAGCATGGCCAAGCCACCTAAGAGTTGTACATCTTTGGTTGCCAAGGGGCAATTTAGCATGGCCAAACCACCTAACCTGCACATCATTGGAATGTGTGAAGAAACCCATGCAAACACGAGGGGAGCGTGCAAATTCCACATAGACAGTCATGCAAGGCCAGAATTGAATCTGAGTCCCTGGTGCTGTGAGGCAGCAGTGTTAACCACTATGCCACCACACTGCTCTTTCTGAATTGTAATTGAATGTGTTTTTACTGGGGGACTATAATTACTGCTGAACAATCTTTCTGGTCCTGAAATTTCTGGAATTTTGTATTTGAATGTATTTCTGGAATGTCATATTTCTCTTGAAAGGAAAATTTTCATAGATTTTTAATTTTTTTTTAGCTTATTTATGATATATCGGCTTGTACCTGAATCCAATGTGTATACATTTCAATCATCGCTTCACTCTTATCCATAATACCTCAGCCTATCTGATGCCAAATTTGGATGGATAATGATATTCTTCACAAATGGGCAGGTAGCCATAAGTTTCATTATGTTGTAGTTAATTGATACTTACAAGCCTTCTCATTAGTGCCTTAAGTGTCATGCATCATGGGGATTGTGAATTTCACTAATATAAAAGAATCACTTGTAATTCAACTTGCTAATTGAACTGGCAACATGACAGGAAAGGATTGGAAAAAGTGAGACTGACACCTGTGCAGAGGCGGTACTTGAGGAAAGGTCCCAAGCCCACGAGCAAACAAAATGAACTTAAACAGAACTGTAACCAAATCCTATGAGGTAACTCATATTATTAAACAAGAATGGAAATGATGTTTGAAACAGAAGGCGAGGATGTGAAATAATAAGTCAGGGAAAATAAAATCAGGATAATGTCACATATGAAAAATTAAACCACCTTAATAGCAAAACCGAGTCAAAATTCTTTGCTTTTCAAATTTACTGCTCGACAGAGCACGGTATGTTCTGTATTTACAGCAATAAACACATCCACAGCTAGTAGATTTAGTTGCTCAATTGAACTGTAGATTGGTTTAAAAATAATAAGAAAAAAGCTATTTGAACCCTGTGCTCAAGTATACAAAGTTAACGCGAGCATTGAGTTACACCAAACGTAGTGGAAGAGGGCAATAAAAATAATTTGAAATGTTGCCTGTCTCCACACTGAAACTCTCAATCAGGCTTCCAAACTCCCAGATAAATTCAGATTATCCAAACTCATTTTATCCTGCACTGTCCATCAAATATAATTGTGTTGATCTATGTTTGATTCAAATTGATTTATCATTATCACATGTATTAGTGTAGTGAAAAGTACTGTTTCTTGGACAAAACATACTGCACATAGAGAAAGAAAAGAGACGGTGTAGAATGTAGCATTATATTCATAGTTAAGATTCAGCGAAAGGTCAACTTAGTGCAAGGTTAAGTCCATTCAAAAGTTTGATGCAGCAGGGAAGGAGCAGTTCTTGAGTTGATAGGAAAAAGGTACAAGAGTCTGTGATCCAAACAGAAGAAGGTGGGAGAGAGGATGTCCAAGGTGTGTGGGAGTAGTTGATTATGCCAGCTGCTTTTCTGGGGCAGTGTAGGCAAAGTCTATGGCTGGGAGGCCGGTTTGCGTGATGGATTGGGCTTCTACAAAGAGATGACTCTTTGTAGTTTTTTGTGCTCTTGGACAGAGCAGGAGCCATACCAAACTGTGATACTTGGTCCCCTAATGATTCAGTTTAAAAATTCTCGTCTTAGTGCTATTATCTCTCCACATTCCAAATAATCTGTCGGAGGTCTGCCGTGAGGAACTGAACGATAGCAACTTTGAACAAAGCAAATGGGGGTGAGCAGGTTATGCAGTAATGTCCTGTTTGAGTATTGATATCTGCAGCCATGGCAGCAGCGATTAATGTCTGAACAGCCAAGAGTTGAAATTGCACATTCTCAGTCTGAGATTGCTCTCTTGCTGTAGCAAATGGTTCCTGACTGTGCCGCAAAGGAAGCTAAGACATTGATCACCAGAGGATACATCACAGTTGGCTCTGCACATGTTCTCGTGGAGTTGGCCACTATTTCATTTCCAGAAATGATGGACACCAAGTCTGCATAAAGCCCTGCGCCGTGTTGATGCTGAACACTGTTTGGCAGTGAACACCAGCTTTTCAGCAGTCCTGTCACTGCAGCAATCATTTCATCGTGATGGTCTGTTCGTGTTTAAGTACACACTGTCCATCAAAGTCCTCATGTGAAGCCACAGCGGCAGACCTCATGTGCAATGTCACCAGCCTCTCCCTGGATACAACCCACGCATGACTGGTGACTCACCACACATCAATCCCAGCTCTATTATCCATTAAAAAACATGAAATGTCAGCTGCTGGCTGCAAGCATGAGCTGGAGTGCCACTGTTTCATTATGTTCAGCCTCCTGCTATACTTGGACCTCACATTCCCCCTGCTTTGGCCCAGTTTGCAGCTCTTGTGTATCTGAAAAGAAGGCACAAGGGTAGAGCTACGGAGAGGGAAAGCAAAAGGTGTACGCTCACACCAACTGCAGCTTGTAACTCAGAGAAGGGTGTTGGTTGAGGGTAAAAGTTGGTTCATGTGAAAAGGAAGATTAGACAAGAACATACTGTCATTCTCAATAGTTTCAACCCCATCATCAGTCACCGCCTCAGCTAGCACTGTTTCCATCATCTCGATGCCAGGAATATGCAGCAGTCTTATCTCTGACTTGTCATGAATTGCTTGCCACAGATATATATCACCTTGTCCTGACAGAGGGAGGGAAATATGACAAGATGTCATGCAATGTATTTGAGTAATGTACCTGTCACAGTTGAATAGCTAGCAGTGTGTGTGGAAGCTGAGAAATGTGGATGTGAGGCAGTTCTAGGTGAGTGAGGTGAGACTACAGTTCTGAGTCGTAGGTAAGCAAGAATCCTGATAGGTGAGTGAGGGAGGCACTATTGTTTGGAACAATGTGAGAGGCAAGTGTTCTTTTCTGAATGCTAGAGCATTTGAAGATGCATGAACTGACCTTGACGACTCAGGTGAGGTCATTGAACTTCTTCCTGCATTGCGTCCAGGCCTTTACAGCTAGACCACTTGCATAACAGCAATGCCTATCTACTCACCCTGTCTTCTCAGTGGCATCCCTGGAAAAAGAACCTAAGCGTACAACCCTACATGCAGAAAGAGGCCTTTCAGCCTATCAAGTCTGCACCAAACACAATCACACCCAGGCTCTACCCCCATATCCCTGCATATTATATCCACTAATCCCTCTAACCTACGTATCCCAGGACACTAAGGGGCAATTTCTAAGCACTGCCAATCAACCTAACCTGCATATCATTGGGCTGTGGGAGGAAACTGGAGTACCCAGAGGAAACACACGCAGACATGAGGAGAATGTGTAAACTCCACACAGATGGAAATTGAACCCAGGACCCTGGAGCTGTGAAGCAGCAGTGCTAATAACCACTGTGCTACCATGTGCTACCTGCTCTTCCTGACTGCTTCCTGCACCAAGGCCTCCAATACTAGATCAAAGAAAACTGGAGTTCATCTTGTGCTTCAATTTTCACATTTATTCCTGTTTCGAACGGTCTTCTGCAACCCATTCCCACGTTAGCTGTAGCCAGAGTACAATAATGTTGGAGATGCAGGCAAGTTTTCAGCTTGCAGGGCAATTTTAAGTCATTCTAGCCTGACCCACCCTTTGGCACCCTGCTGGGGAGTATATTCACTCAGCAACAGACTCAGCACTGGGCTGCATTCGTATTATTTAAATTAGCAGGTAGCACAAAGCTTGCATGTTTTGTGTGTTAGAATGACCAGGTACAGGCATATGGGTCAAAAGTATCCATACCCATTTTTATGCATTATCTAATTCTTTCCCTTGCTGTTAGCTGCTGGGAAGTGTAGCACATGTCTGCCACCTCTTTCCACTGGTGCTGTGCTATTTGTCCAGCATACAGCATTAGGGAAAAGTATCTTTATCCCGTTGATGAACTTGCTCAACAAGGATCATCCACAAACCTGGAGGCCCTTGACTGCAATCCCATTCTCCTCAAAGTGCAAAGAAGCAGCTTCATTGTCTGCCATGAACTAAAGATACATCTCTTAAACTGAGCTTAAGTGGCAGCAACTCTGCCACAAATCCTGTCCCCTCTACAGTCAAGTGGCATTGAATTTATGACAGCGACTATAGTGAGGACTGATCATGAAAATTATTTTTAGCTGATTTCTTCAGCTTCCTAGGGGAGCTCACCGCAAAAACAATAGGCAGACTACATCCCTTAAGCAATTTTCCACCTATCAGCCTGAATTATTTCAAAGCATTGGTGAAAGACAGGCAGAAAATGTAGGCTAAATTACCTAGGCCCTGAAGTTACACTGCAGGATGCAAACGCTTAATCCGTTCAACGTTCAACCAACATTCCTCCCTCTTCTCTTTTATGAAAGACATTATTCATTTAAAATAAATTAAGTGTTACATTCATGCACTCATCGTTCATGACGTAACTTAAGGCCCTAATGTTGGCCATGGTCTTTATCACAATAGTGCTGAAGCACTGAACTCCATGGTTTTTGTTTATTACTTTCTATCCTGTCTTACTTATCTGATTCCCAAAGAGAATAGACAAAACTGAAGAGTAATGGGTCAATATTAAAAAAAACTTCCACAATTTATGTTCTTGCTTTTCTTAAAAGTAGCATAGATCTCTCCATTAGTAACCAACATAATTCCTCAGGCTATTTTTAGCTTGACGTATATTAGTAACTGAATTAATGTCACACCACGGTAACTGTCGGTAGCATAAAAACTGAAGTTGGGAGAGGCAAGAGTGAAGTGCTGCGGATGCTGGAAATCTGAAATAACAGCTGGAGCTGCCAGGAATACTCAGCAAGTTCAGCAGCATACGTATAGGCGGGAAAATGCATTAACTGTTTCTCTTCTCCATAGATGCTGCCGCAGGAGCCTGCTGAATGGTGGCCATTGCTCACCCAAATGGCCACCTACATTTGGGAGGTTAGAGACACAGCGGGTTATTTGATTAAAGGAATTGCTGCCCCCAAGGTTAAATTGCTATAGCAGATGGGCCACCCCATGAACCTTTAGCAGAAACTGCAGTCTGTAAAATCCAGCCCAGTGTTTAGCTATAGTCCTGTATCCTTTAGCAACAGAGTTGAGACTGTCTAAACTAATTATACCTAGGATGGCATGGTGGCACAGTGGTTAGCACTGCTGCCTCGTAGTGCTAGGGACGTGGTTTGGGTCACTGTCTGTGAGGAGCCTGCATATTCTCCCCATATCTGCATGGGTTTCCTCCGGGTGCTCTGGTTTCCTCCCAGAGACCAAAAGTCAGGTGCTTGGCCATGCTAAATTCTCTCTGTGTGTCCGAGCAGTCGCCTGAATGTGGCACCCTACGGGATTTTCACAGTAACTTCACTGCAGTGTTAATGTAAACCTAATTGTGACACTAATAAATAAACTTTGAAACTTTTTAAAAAAACTTAAAACCATATGGCCAACAGATTAAAAGACATGTATGGCATTGGGTTGGGATGGGATGGATCTAGATCCCTTCCATTCAAAAATATTTATACCTAAATAAAACATTGGCAGACAGCTTCCTTACAAACCATATCTGTGTCCTTCTTCTTTGTTCATTATGTACACATGCTTTCTTTCTCTTCCACAAATCATTGAATCTCTTTCTGATTCCATCTGCACTTCAAGGGTTTGGAACACAGAATCTGCCTTGCTATTGTTAACTACTGCGACACTGAAAAAAGCAATTCTCTCATCTGCAGGACTGATTCTATAGGTTTGGGTCAACACATGGCTGTGTAAAAGTGAAGCAAACTTTTCTTGGGTGTGGCTGAGATACGATAGCCCGCGAGTGTAAGCTGGCTCCAACTTTGTGGGAGGGGAGAAGAAGATGCCAATGATCAGGGAGGAGGAAAGCACATTCCATATGATGCGGGGTGGGGCAGGGGACAATGCAGAGAAGTGCCAACTCTAATCAAGGCCATGGAGAGGGGTCCCTGAGATCTCCCTGGTGGGTTGATGGGAGAGATTTATGCTTGTTCTGATCAGGAAGCCAGTTTAAATATGGCACCAAATACTGGGTTTGCCAGTGTGCTTAAACTCCACCCTCCAGTATACCAGTATAGCACACCTGCTTTCACACCAGAAACAACACTTCTTTCAAGTCAACTGTGGTGACCACCCCAAACATCGCCTCCAACAAGAGATTACCGTTTGCACAGAAGATCTGTCTCGTGTCTGCAGTGTTTTATTAGGGTTCAAAGTTATCTTTACATCAAAGAAAAGGATTAGCAAATCTTACTTATAACTAACTGTCAACTGCATTTGTGCCCACCGAACCTTAACTAAATATTCAATTACAAGGTAATGGTTTTATAATTAGCAATTTTAATTTCAAATTCAGCTACGTCTATTAAAAAAGAAAAATGTGTTCAAAAAGCCTCATTATTTGGTATAAATTGCCATTAAACTTAATTTGAAGTGTTTAAACATTTAAAGAACAAAGAACAATTCAGCACAGAAACAAGCCTTCAGCCCACCAATCTTGCATCAATAGGCAGTTTCTATCTCTCTGTTCACCTTCTGTTCATGTGTCTATCAAGATACACCTTGAATTTTGCTAAAGTGCCTGCTTCCATCATTGGTAGTGTGTCCCAGGTACCCACCATCCTCTTCATGAAAAACTTTCCCAGCAGGTCTCCCCTAAACTTTCACCTTAACCCTTGCCCTCTAGTAGTTGATCCTTCCACCTTGGGAAAACACAAAATAATGGAAAGATCTGACAAGGGTGATGCGTAAATTGTCAATCAAAGGGAGTAAAAAATGGCGTATGATAGAAATGTTAGAAAAATCTTGATCCATGGAATTGAAGGGACAGTGGTAGCATTGATACAAAATGTCAGAGGGAAATATACAATTATATTTACTAAGGGTTAATATTGGATAGTATAGGCCAGGATTTTCCACTCCATTCACATCAGGTGGGTTCAATGACAGGTGTGGAAAATATATCAAGAAGAATGAGACCGAGGTTTTTTCTGCTATCGTCCAAGGTGATTTATCACAAGAGAATATATCACAAGGACAAAGTTGTGATTCTTAATGACATCAAACGTGGAAGCAATCATCCCCTCCTCCATCACCATCACCTTTCCCTATGTTCAACATTGGGAACTTCATTATAATAAACTAACATATAATTATCAGACTCCTACTCTGGAATCATTCCCCAGTATCAAAACCTCCACTCACAGCAGTGTGTTGTCAGAGCAGTGTGAAGCATGACTGGTCTTTAAATATGAACACCTGGTGTGTGAATCTTTTCTGGAGGAGCTCAGGTAAATGCACAGCACAGAAGGGAGGGGTAGCACCTAGGTCATGCCAGCTTGGTGCCAGGGAGTGCAGCTGGATGAATTGGTTTGCTCACTGTGAGCTGGGGTGGCCTTTGAAAATGGCAGATCATCACGTCTCTGTGTGTCTACTGGACACATCAGAGGCCACGCTGCCAGTGCTACATCACAAAAACTGTGACTTCAAAACCAGAATTTTGCCACTCTGTCTGCCATGGAATTGGAGAAGATTAAGCGTGAACAATGGGAAGGTCTCTTGACCTGAGACAGGGTTTTATGGTTTTGGGACAAGTGTGGTGTAAAATTCCACTCCAAGTGCCGCACTGTACGGCGGAGGAAGCCACCACTGGCAACCTCAGCATCACTTTTCTTGCCTGATATCAGCCTTGGACGATAGCAGAGAAAACCTTAGCCTCGTTCTTCTTGACCCACTAACTTTTGGTACGCAGGGCATAAATTCAAAGTTTGTAAACATAACAGCTGGAATTTTCAATGTTGACTTGGGAACTCAGCTGTCAGTTCAGTTCGGCTCCTGATTCTGCCTGGCATCTTCCGAATGAGTCCATCCAGATTCTTAACTGACCGAGTCAACCAATCACACAGAGCAGACAACTGTCCAGTGAAGGATGGTGGATGGGTTCCTAAGGCTGGAAGCCAATAGGAAGTCCTCTAGCACTGACACATGGCAGAAGGAGAGGTACATTTTTTAAAAAATAAAACGTCCACAGTTACCCAAACATGAGTTTGGGGAGACAATCCCCACAATGGGGTGGGCAGCAGTCACAGCTTTGAACTGATAGTCTTCATGGATTGGGAGGGAGAGGAATGCTTCATGAGATCCATTGCCCTCAGCCTGTCCGGAACCTAATACATTAACCTGGTCAATGTTCAGGTTGCGTGGGCTGAGTGTGTTGCTGAGTGCAAATCCCACTCAATGAAGGAACAGAGCTTATTAAGGTAATTATCTATAATTATCCTGAATTGACTCCCTGAACTAACCAACTCTTAATCACTCTTATCTAAAATGCCTTGGAGTTGTGATTGTGGGGGCAAACCAGCACAGAGGCTGAAGCACAAAATTGTAAACCTTATTACATCCAACCCATCCTCCACACTACTTTATAATGAGGCAGTGAGAAGCAGACTTCTGGAAGACACAGTCAGACTGATGAAAGAGAAAACAGGTGACAGATGGGGTGGAATTTTCTCATCCCGCCCACCACGAGAATTGTAGCAGGCGGGACACAAACTATACAAAGGTCCATTGACCTTGGGCTGGATTTTCCAGTCTTGGGGCAAGCATGGCAAGAAAATCCTGCTCATGAAATTTAACATAGAAAAATATGTTTTGATTGGAAGAAAGAGGACGGACAATGTGAACTAAGGTGTAATTTTAAAGAAGGTGCAAGAACAGAGGGACTGGGGGACAGTTTATGTAGTTGAAGCTTTGATATAGCAAGGCAGATTAAGAGAGCGATTTAAAAATGCTTGTAGATTCCTTGGCTTTATTAATAGAAGAATAGAGTACAAATATAAGAAGGTATGTTCAATGTTTATGGCATCATAGCACAGAGGGAGGCCATTCAGCCTATTGAGTTCATACTAGGTTTCTGCAAAAGTAATCTAGCTAGTCCCAGCCCCCTGTCCTTTCCACACAGCCCTGCCAATTTTTCTTTTCCTTTTGGGTGCTTATCCAATTCCCTTTTCAAAGGCACAATTGATTTTCCCCATATTTAATTTCTGCTGATTCAAGGGCTGAATGGTAATTAAACTATCAGTTGAGATAATGGAGGAGTTGAGAGAAGTGGTGGTAAGGGAGAAATGGGTCCTGTTGGTCTGTGTGAAAAGTGAATGCTGTAATTTTAGATAATGTTGCTGAGGGGAGCAGGAAAGGATAGACCACACAGCATTCCACTGCAATAAAGTTACAAAGTTTACAGAATAATACATTATTCTGTAAATTGAGTTTGTGTTTTTATATGCCTTGTTTGTGAACAGATCTCCCACTCACCTGACAAAGGAACAGTGCTCTGAAAGTTAATGGTGTTTGCTACCAAATAAACCTGTTGGACTTTAACCTGATGTTGTAAGACTTCTTACTGTGTTTACCCCAGCGCCAGCATCTCCACAATATGATTCCTCAATATAACATGTGAGACTCCCTGATTGGGCAGGTAATCATTACAATTCTTTTTTGGCGCAGACAAAGCAATCATTAACTTAAACTGGGAGCTCATACTCCTAGAGATATTTGTCATGGGCCTCATTGAGGTCATTACTGCTGTAATATCAGGACAGGAAGGCAACTTTGATGGCTAATAAAAAAGGAAAACATCTCTATAAATCCACCACATATTATGTGCTCATATTCTAGAGATAGATTGAGGCCACTGACTCCATATTGACAGTGCCATTAATGGGCATGATTAGCACTGGCATTGACGATCAGAATGGTACTATAAAAGAACAGATTGCTTCAAGCGACAGGTGAAGCAGAATGGTTAGCAGTACCATCTGCTAACATCAGGTAATTTGGGATTTAAAAAAAACAACCAAATAAGCCAATGAGTTTAATAGGTCTCTCTTATCCTAATTTCAGCTACTCAGTCAGATGAGCCTATCTTGTCTGATGGAACTATTCTATACAGGAATCCAAAGATATGCAGGTTCGGTGGATTGGCTATGCTAAATTGTCCCTTTGAGTCAGGGGGACTAGATAGTGTAAGTGCATGGGTTTATGGAAATAGGACTTGGGTGGGATTGTGCAGACTCGATGAGCCAAATGGCCCCCTTCTGCGCTGTAGGATTCTATGATTCTACACAGAAGAAATATTTTTCCAAGCTTAGCTTCACCTGGGAGCTATGACTGAGCTGCAAAGCTTGGTGCAGAAGGACTGAACAGCAAACTAGAGGAGGATGGGCAATGGACATGATTTGACGAATGGTGTTTGTGTGTCAGGAGTGCAGAACTGAACACATTTCTGGGCTGGGGTAGGGGATAGAAGGAGGAAGATCTCAGCAAATTACCTCACACAGATATGCACCGTGACCCTGTGAACTAGATAAAGGAAAACAAAGGTGAAAGCTTGTCGTAATTATTCTGTGCTTGAGCTGCTTCTAAGCACGGAATTCTCATTCAGATTACAAGACAGAAGCAACTTAGATTCATATACCGCTTTACCACATTCACAGGGTGCCCAAAAGAGTTTCACATCCAAACAATTGCAGTCATTGCTATTATATAAGCAAAATTAGCAGACAATTTGAGCACTGTGAGTGAGATAACTGGTTTGTTGTTTTTTTCACTGCTGTTGGTTCAGAGAAGAATGTTGGCAGGTGTATTGGAAGAACACCATTCGTTTCACTTTAATAGCACATCTACTGAAAAGCCAAATATGGGTTTTGTTTAAATATCTCCTCTGAAACAGCACTTCCTCAGTACTTTATTGAAGTATGGTCCTAGGCTAGTCTGGAGTAGAGCTTCAACACCCTAACTTTCTGATGTAGGGAGAAAAATGCCATCGAGTCAAGCCAATATTCATGTTACTTTGCGGATAGCTGATTCAAGCAATTCGCATATTTCCACTACAAAGCTGTTGCAATGAATGAATCTTGTTGGACACCTGCACATGTAACTAAAGGCTTAATCATCTGCAAATAGACTAGAGTGAGGTTGTGAGAATATTTAGCTTTTCAGAGATTCAGAAGTGATGGTAAACACAATGGTCTGGTGCAGTACAGATAAGCAACAGCTCGGTGTTCAATCAATCGTATTATTTATGTGGGTTTCACATCTTATAATACTTATTAGGCAATGCACAAAGGTTGATCAAGAAAGACCATATGCGACTGAAGAATTCATCACATCAATTTTGACTTGATATGGGAGCATGGTAAAGTCAGGATGTAAAGGTGGAACATCCTCTCTGATTATGAATGTCTGCTTCAGACAGGCAGGTAGAGACTAAATGGCATCCAGACCTTCACATCTAGACAAAAGAATTCTAAGTACAGTAGCAGACACAGAATCCATTTTAAAACACTAATGACTAGGTTCAGCTGCAACTTCAGATAAAAACGAACAACCTAGAAATTCTTATAGTTTGAAAACTGATCTTCTCACACTTTGACATTTAGCCACACGACTAACTGAATTACTGTACAAATGTACCTTGCTGTAAATGTCATGTTGGTGAGGCACATCACTGCAACACTGGTGTCAAAACTGTACAATTAACCTTTTGTCTAAAAATACACGTGCAAATGTTAAAACATTGTTTATACCTACACATTAATTACTAAATTTTTGCCTGTTTTCTAATTTCAGCATGATATTTATTGTTTGCAATGTTGGTTACAAAGGACGGGAGATCAA
The DNA here is from genome assembly GCA_024679065.1 of Sphyrna mokarran. Classification (NCBI taxonomy): domain Eukaryota; kingdom Metazoa; phylum Chordata; class Chondrichthyes; order Carcharhiniformes; family Carcharhinidae; genus Sphyrna; species Sphyrna mokarran. The sequence goes on along the minus strand of JAGIQG010000015.1, from coordinate 22,021,381 downwards.
AGGTCGTTGTGCATTTAGAGACGTTTCTGGGAAAAGCATCAATCTTGAGAATTAACATTCTGGATTATTCTGCTTCAAAACACTCCTGTGAATATATTAGGATATTTTATTATGTTAAAGGTGCTATGTAAATGCAGGTTGTTGTTGTGAGAGGAGACTTGTGAGCTCAACTTATATCCATTCAAGTAAATATACTTTTGTTAGTTGGAGAATGATTTTAAATCAACCAGCATATCTGTTTTTAATCATTCTCAACCTCATTTAACTCATTTATTGCCATGTCCTTTATTCTCTTTCCTATCCAGGAATATAACTTGTTGCCTCTTGATTCATTTATGCCATTCATTCTATTACTTGTCTCACTCGCTTTGAAAGATAGAAGATAGTTTCGCATGGTGGCCATCTCCATTTCTTCATCTTCCTTTGAATCTCCTGGCATTAGAATCTTTCATCAATGTGAATATGTTAGGTTTTGTCAACACCGTCATGCTCCTAGCAATTCAGATTGGAATGCCTTCGTTCAAAATATATTTTTAACATGTTGATAATGCAACCCTTCACCCTATTTGAAATTATGCAGTCTCGACCAAGAAATCGATGAAGAAAATTTCATAATTCAGATTTTGAAATTGTTAAGTAGCCAGTAGAAACAGGATGTTGATAGAAAAAGTGGAAGGCAAGTTTGGAACAATGACATTCTCTTCTCTGACCAATGTTAGAAATTTCAGATATATCCTAGTCAACCTTCTTTACACCCTCTCCAAAGCAATGTATATCATCTATAAGACAGTGCCTTCCAAATACAAACCTTCCTCCTGTAAGAAAAAGGGCCATTGATACATGGGAATATCTCTACCAGACATTTTCCCTCCAATTCAACGACCTTCTTGACACGGAGCCTTATCGCTGGCGTCAAAATCATGAAACTCTCCCTACCTAGCAGTGTTGTGGGTGTACCAACACCCCACAACCTGCAGAGATTTAAGAAAGTGGTTTATTATCACCTTTGCAAGGGCAATTGCAGATGGATAACAAACATCAGCCCTACCAGTGCTGCCCACATCCTCTGAAGAATAATTTTTTTAAAACTGCTCAAAAACGGAAGTTTTTTTTATGGGTGTAGAATTCCAATATTCCTGGATTTTTTTAATTCATTTGTGGGACAAATGGGGCTGGCCAACATTTATTACCCATCCCTTATTCAAAGGACAGTTGAAAGTCATCCACGTTATGGCTCTGGAGTCACATGTAGGCCAGACCAGATAAGGATGGCAGATTTCCTTCCCTAAAGAACCTTAGGGAACCAGATGGATTTTTCCGACAATCGACAATGGTTTCATAGTGATCAGTAGATTCTCAATTCCAGATTTTTTTATTGAATTCAAATTCCACCTGCCATATCTGCCATGGTGGAATTTGAATTCAGGTCGAAAGAACATTAACTGAGTTTCCGGATTAATAGTGTAGGGATAATACCACTAGGCCATCACCTCCCATCCCAAATGAGGATATGTTATTCTACGGCCAATGCACCTAACTAACACATCTTTCAGACTGTGGAAGGAAACTGGAGCACGCAGTGGAAACACATGCAGGCATGGAGAGAACTTGCAAATTCTGCACAGACAGTGACCCACACCAGGAATCAAACCTGGGGTCCCTGGCATTGTGAGGCAGTAGTACAATCACAATGCCATCGTGTCACCTCTGAGCACAGATGGTAAGAAGATGTAGCTAGCCAGATGAGGTGCAGAATCAGTGCTTCAATGATAGCTTGAGTAGATCACATTAAATGGCCTTTTCACATCCCTATCTCTTATGTTTTTATATCAAAACCATGAAATAAATCAAAAATAATGATGTCAAATTATATGTTTTGTGATTAGGCACTTCATCTGGAAAATTATGTTATTAATCTCTCAATTTTCACAAAAGGCACACAGGCAGCAGCTGTTTCATTAGAAAATCATTTATTCATAGAATCATATAGCGCAGAAAGAGGCCAATCGCCCCATCAAGTCTGCACTGAGTACAATCCCACCCAGGCCCTATCTCTGTAATTCCATGCATTTACCCTAACTAGTCCTCTTGACACTAATGGGAAATTTAGCATGGACAATCAACCTAACCTGCACATCTTTGGAACGTGGAAGGAAACCACAGCACCCTGAGGAAACCCACGCAGATATGGGAAGTATGTGCAAACTCCACACAGACAATAATCCAAGTTGGGAATCGAACCTGGGTCCCATGATACTCTGAGGCAGCAATACTAACCACTATGTCGTGAGAGGACTACTCTTGGACCTTTTTCGAGAGTATCCTACTGCTTCACATCATAGAACATAGAACATAGAACATAGAACAATACAGCACAGAACAGGCCCTTCGGCCTTCGATGTTGTGCCGACCAAAATAAAAAGCAATGCCCCTCCTAACTAAACCATTCCCTTCTCATCCATATACTTATCAACTAACCTCTTAAACGCCACAAAACTTGGCGCATCTACAACAGCTGCAGGCAGGGCATTCCACTCCCTAATCACTCTTTGAGTAAAGAACCTACCTCTGATATCCGTCCTATAACTCATACCCCTTAATTTAAAGCTGTGTCCCCTCGTGCTAGCTTTCTCCATCCTAGGAAAAAGGCTATCACTGTCCACCCTATCTAAACCTCTAATCATCTTATATGCTTCAATAAGATCCCCTCTTAGCCGCCTCCTTTCTAACGAAAACAACCTCAAATCCTTCAACCTCTCTTCATAGGACCTGCCCTCCATACCAGGCAACATCCTGGTAAACCTCCTCTGTACCCTCTCCAATGCCTCCACATCTTTCTTATAATGTGGCGACCAGAACTGCACACAATACTCCAAGTGCGGCCGCACTAGAGTTTTGTACAGCCCTACCATTGTAAGCCATTTGTAAGCCCTACCATTAGCCCTGTACTCTACACATTTATTGTTCCTGCCAAAGTGCATTACCTCACACTTTTCCACATTAAACTCCATTTGCCACCTCTCGGCCCAGCTCTGCAACTTGTCCAAGTCACTCTGTAAACTAAAACACCCCTCTTCACTATCTACCACACCACCAACTTTAGTATCATCTGCAAATTTACTGATCCATCCCTCAATACCCTCATCCAGATCATTAATAAAAATTACAAACAGCAGGGGCCCCAAAACAGACCCCTGAGGCACACCACTCGTCACCGAACTCCACGATGAATATCTCCCATCAACCACCACCCTCTGTCTTCTATCTGCCAGCCAATTCCTAATCCAATTAGCTAAATCGCCCTCTATTCCACACATCTGCATTTTCTGTAGAAGTCTTCCATGGGCCACCTTATCAAACGCCTTACTAAAGTCCATATATACTACATCAACCGCCTTACCACCATCCACCTCTTTGGTCACTTTCTCAAAAAACTCAATGAGGTTAGTAAGGCATGACCTACCCTTCACGAAACCATGCTGACTATCCCCAATCAATTCATTTCTCTCTAAATAACTATAAATCCTATCCCTAATAATTCTCTCCAATACTTTGCCCACAACAGAAGTAAGACTCACTGGCCTATAATTCCCTGGAAGGTCTCTCTTCCCCTTCTTAAACAATGGGACCACATTCGCTATCCTCCAGTCCTCCGGAACCACACCCGTAACCAACGAGGACCTGAAGATCAGAGCCAGAGGCTCTGCAATCTCCTCTCTTGCCTCCCAGAGAATCCTAGGGTAAATCCCGTCCGGCCCAGGGGACTTATCCAACTTCAAACCCTCGAGAATTTCTAACACATCCTCCCTATCTACTACAATACTCCCCAATTTGCAACCCTGTACCTCAGTGCTCTCCACAGCTACATTTCCAGCACTCTGCGTGAATATCGTTAGTGTATGCTTGACCTGGACCATCTGATGGGCAACACGACAGCGCAGTGACTATAGCTGCACTGTGCAGATACATGGATTTGGGCCTGTGTCTGTGGGAGTTTGCGCATTCTCCCCGTGCTTGCGTGGGTTTTCTTCGGGAGCTCCGGTTTCCTCCCACATCCCAAAGATGTGCTCTTAGGCTAATTGGCAAAACAAATTCTCCCTAAATTGTCTCAAATTTGGTTTTTAATCCATAGATCTATAAACATGGACAGGGATCGCGTGTAGAAGTGGGAACATCGAGGTGGCGGCGCGGGCTCGTTGGGCCGAAGGGCCTGTTTCCCGTGCTGTTTTGTTCTTTGTTCTTTGTATGTCACCATACTTAAATGGCTAATTCAACATCTGTGAATAACAAGTTTAAGTTCCGCGATGCTGGTGCTACTTTTCTGAATGACAAGGAGCATAGACTCTGATAACATAAGCTTAAATACAGCCAGTGCAATCAAGAGGGCTGTACTGACTACCCACACCAGGCTGCTATTTCACAGCATTGCCCACACTGACCTAATTAATGTTGGAGGTGGGTTCTGCTGCATTTACAAAGACATCCACCGCACTCACTCAGTAGTTGGCTGAATTTGTCCACATACATAACAATGAGTAATGACGACTGCTTCAACAGTATAATGTGCTGATGGCGCCATTGAGAAAAGTCCATTTGTGAAAGAGATCTCGGGGGTCAAGTTAGATTCGATTTAAAATGCAAGTTAGGTTCGGCCAAAGAAGATCACACATCATTATGAAATCTTCAACTCCATTTGCTTCAATCTCTTGTTTCCACTCGACAAGGCATGGAATTTTCATGGTATCATAGCAGGTGGGACACGCTATGGCTGGAAAATCTTGCTCAAAGTTTTTATCAACCCTGTCAAACTCCTGATATTACTTTCCAATGCTTCATTATGGATGATGTTGTATGTAGGTACGATAATAACTTAAAAATATAATTTTAAAAATATGCAATCCTATGAAGTCTCCTTTCCAAAATAGCTTTTAAACACCTATTACCTGGTGCAGAATCACTACGGTAACAGCCATATAAGAATTAGCAAATCAGCTTTCATATGCTTTGCTTCTGGAGTCAGTAGTGACAAGCCACATGCATATGTTCAATGGAACCAATAATTTAATAATAATTGCTGCTAATCATCACAATAAATATTTTAATATATTTTACCAAAATAGTTTTGTTTTAAGAATTGCTGGTGAGCTAAGGTTGTTGCATAGATAATTTTTTAACAGTATTTTGATAACATTGTGTGTACATAGAAATCATAGGTGCAGAAGTAGGCAAATTCAGTCTTTCGAGTTTGCTCCACCCTTCAATCAGATCATGACTAATCTCTCTCTGATCTCAAATCCACATTCCCATATGTTCCCCATATCACCTTATTCCTTTATTTTGTTAGAAATATATCTATGTCCTTCTCGATACTATTTAACCATTCAGATGTCACCACATTATGGGGCAGCTAGTTCCACAAATTCACCACTCTCTGCGAGAGTTAGTCCCTCCTCATCTCAGTGTTAAATCTACTGCCTTTTATACCTGTGATCTCGTGTTCTAGTAAACATTTGGTCTACATTTAGTTTGTCAATCCCTTTTAGAATTTTATGTACTTCCATCAAATCCCCTCTCATCCTTCTAAACTCCAGCAAGCACAAGACAAACGGTTTAATTTCTCCTCATACGTCAACCCCTTCTTCCCTGGAATCAATCTGGTGAACTCCATCTGATCTATCTTCAATGTAATCACATCCTTCCTCAAACGAGGAGACCAAAAAAGTATACAATATCCCAGATGTGGTCTCAACAAGACCCTATACAATTACAACACCACTTCTCTACTTTTACACTTCAGTCCTTTTGCATTAAGTGGCAACATTCCATTTGCCTTTTTTATTACGTGCTGCACCTGCATACCGACTTTAATAATAAGTCAAAATTTACTGAAAAGATAATGCCAAGTGAATGACACACATACATATCCATACATATTCCCCCATTACTCTGTGGAATTCTCTTCCACAGAGGATAGTGGAAACTGCAATATTGAGTTAGATCAATTTCTGATTGAAAAGGGAGTCAAGGGTTATGGCTGCAATGGGTGATCTACATTAGTGAGTGGGCCATCTTCATGGACCACAAGACTGAAATTGGGCTTACTCGCTAACTATGACCCTTGAATAAGGTTGAATATATTTAACACATTCCAAATATTTTGTAACAAATTATAGAAAATGCTTAATCATTCATATATTAATAGAGCTATCATTTACTTCAAGTGGTAAAAACAAAAGAAATCACTTGATTGGATGCAGAAGGAGCACACAGCTCTTATAATCAATGTTGTGTATGATCAGCACACACCTCACTTCGTGTGCTTTTGATTTATGTGTATATCACTTCAGTCATACCAGTAGGAAAAAAGCTAAGCAGATAGTGAACAGCGGAGTGTGGCAACTCTGCACGGGGGCAACAGTCAACATATCCTGTGAGCCACACTCAGAATCCTGATGGGCAACATGTGGCCCCCTGAACCGCAGGTTACTAAATATGCTCCCTTCCAACTGGGCCAATGCAGCACATAATCTCAGAATAGGCACAATAATATTTGAAAAAAACAATTGGTAACCCTTTGACATTGGTAGCTGAGAAAATGCATGTACTTACAGCCAACCATCATCATTGCGACAGAAAATATCTTCTCCCCATCTGTGGTAGGAGCAATGTTGCCAAATCCTATTGTGGTAAGGCTGGTCATGGTAAAGTAAAGGGAAGATATGTACAGTGAATCCTTTGTGGGTCCCCCTTCCCACTGTCCAGTGCCGCTGGCATTAAAATGGTAGGGTGTTCCAATGCTTTGTCCCAGCTGATAGAGCCAGCTGTCTGTTTTTATTCTGTTGGTAACTTCATCGATGACCTCGTAGTCCCCGATACTGTACCATATGCAGGCAAGCCAGTGAGCCACTAAACCAAAAACACACACCAGGAGTACCAGCACGGCGGCACCATATTCAAGGTAATGGTCCAGCTTCCTGGCGACGCGGCCAAGTCTCAGAAGACGTACGACCTTCAGGGAACTGAACAGGCTGCTGATGCCCTGCAATCAACAGATTGGAATCATGTTATTCTGTAAAGGATACAAATTAAATAGAGAGAGTTTTCAAGACTATGAAGAAAGAAATCAAGGATTAGGGGAACAAATGTGGAGACTGAATCTAATAGGGGAGCTCTTTAAAAGAGCCACCACAGACATGATGGCTAGAATGGCTTCCTCTTGTGCTGGTGATTTGTTGATTCTATAATAGTGCCACAGAGAACTTGTAGATATGGTGTACTCAGGTTTTCAAAAGGCATTTGATAAGGGCTGTATCAAAGGTGAGAGCTCATAGGGTAGGATGTAATGTATTACCATGAATATAGGCTTGGTTAGCTAAAAGGAAGCAGAAATTAAGGATAAAGAGATCATTTTTCAGATTGGTAAGATGTAACTAATGGAGTGCCACAAAGACTAGTGCTGGGGTCTCAACCAGTTACAATCTAGATCAATGACTGGGTGCTGGGACAAAATGCCTGCTTTTAAATTCGATGATGATGCAAAAATAGGTAGGAAAGTAAGTTACGAAGAGGACAGAGTCTGCAAAGGGATATATATATATATATAGGCAAAGCGAGTGGGAAAAGAATTGGCAGATGGCATATAATGTAAATTGTCCATTTTCACAGGAAGAATGGGAAAACAATTTATTACTTAAATGGAGAGAGATCACAGAACTCAGCCATACAGAAGGATTTTAGCTGTCTTGGGATATGAATCATGTAAGATTAGTATGCGGGCAAATGATTAGGAAAGCAAATGGAACATTGTTTATTGGAAGGTGAATGATAGCATAGTAGTTAGCACTGCTGCCACAGAGAGCAAGGGACCCGGATTTGATTCCCGGCTTGGGTGATTGTGTTGGTGTGCACATTCTCCCTGCATTTGTGTGGATTTCCTCCGGATGCTCCAGTTTCCTCCCACAGTCCAAAAATGTGCATATTAGGTCAATTGGGCATGCTAAATTGTTCTTTCGTGTCATGGGGATTACTGCGATAGATGTTGAGGTTGTGGGATAGGGCCTTGGTGGGATTGTTGTCGGTGCAGGTTCTTTGGGCTGAATGGCTTCCATCTGCACAGTGGGCATTCTATGATAACAGTAGGAAAGTTTTATTACAGTTGTGTAGGATGCTGATGAGACCACATCTGGAATATTAGGTAGAGTTGTGGTGTCCTTACTTAGGAGAGGATTTAATTGCATTTGAAGCAGTTCAGAAAAGGTCAACTTGAATGATTCCTGGAATGAAGGGATTATTTTATGAGGAAAGGTTGGACAGCTTGGGTCTGTTTTCAATGGGTGATCTTATTGAAGCACAGAAGATCCTGAAGAACTTTGACAGTGTGGTTGCTGAGAGGATGTTCTCCTATGGGAGAGTCTAGAACCAGGAGTTTACAAATTAGGGGTTTCTAATTTGAGATGGAGATGGGAATTTCTTTTTCTCAGAAGGTCCCCAGAGAGCAATGGAGGCAAGGTCATTGACTATTTTGAAAGCTGAATTAATAGTTTATTGATTAGCAAGGGAGTCAAAAGTTATAGGGATAGATGGAAAAATGGTGAAGAGGCCACAATCAGATCAGCCATGATTTTATCAAACAGCAGAGCAGACTCAAGGAGCCAAACAGCCTATCCCTGTTCCTAATTCCATTTTTTTATATGTTAGTATGTCTCAATATTGTCAAACAAACTGTACTAAAACTCAACATCCAGTAATGGATCCACTGCTGTATTAATCTGGATACTTTTACATTATATCAAAGATGTTGCTGCTTTGTAATCTCAGTCCCTGCTGACAATTGACAAAAGGGAATCAAGTTAAAATTGATCTGAAGATTTGTATTTACAATATGAACTTGGAAAAAGACTTCCCATTCAAGCTCTGAAAGAGAATGAATCCACAGCCAACAAATAGTTCAAAGAATATTTACTTTCAGCTTTACTGACATTGATTTATTCATTCCTGGGATGTGGGTAATATTGATATGATTGTATTTATTGTCTGGTTTCCCTGTGGGTATTAGTAATCAACCACATTCTATCAGTAGCACCACATGTAGTTCAGGAAGTTAGTGCATCCTTAAAGGACATTAGTGACCCAGCTGTGTTTTGTTTACAGCAAACCAGTGGTCCACATAACGTCAGGTTTACAATTTCAAACAGTTTTAGTCCAGCACTGTAGTTATCTTTGTAGATAGTAACTCCCTTTGTGGACAGCATTATACCAGCCAAATATAAACAAAACCAATATAAAAATATGAAAGGGGTAGGCAACAGTCTAGTGGTATTATTGCTAGACTATTAATCCAGCTAATGTTCTGGGGACCTGGGTCCCCAGCAGGTGATGGAATATGAATTCAATAAAAAAATCTAGAATTAAAAATCTACTCATTAAGATGAAACCTTTGTCAATTGTCAGAAAAAAACAACCTAGTTCATTATGTTCTTTAGGGAAGGAAATCTGCCATCCTTACCTGGTCTGGCCTATATGTGATTTCAGAGCAATAACAATGTGACTGATACTCAACTGTCCTCCAAAGGCAACTAGGGATGAACAATAAATGCTGCCAGCCAGCAACATCCATGTTCCATGAGTAATTTTTTTAAAAAAGGACTTGTGTTATTCCTAGAATTAACATTTGTTTATTTATTTAATTTATTATAAGTGTCACAAGTAGGCTTCCTTTAACACTCCAATGAAGTTACTGTGAAAAGCCCCTTGTGGCCATACTCCAGTGCCTGTTCAGTTACACTGAGGGACAAGTTAGCATGGCCAACATATCTTTCAGACTATGGGAGGAAACCAAAGCACCTGGAGGAAACCCATGCTGACGCGGGAAGAATGTGAAGGCTCCGCACAGTGACTCAAGCCGGGAATTGAACCCGGGTCACTGGCGCTGGGAGGCAGTGCCACCTCTGAGCAATTACATGCTGATCTGCATGGTATATATTACTGGATTTGTGATGCATTTGTAATATTGATGCACTTAATGATTCGTACCACAATGTTATGATTTGATCAGGTCCACCTTTCCACATAATCTAAACTGCAAAAATGATATCCCGCTGTGAACACACGGGTGTTCTGATCAGCAGGTGACAGAATTCATAAACTCATGAAGCTAGCTCAGGGAACTAAAATAATAACACCATTAGGGCATGGCCAATCAAAACTGAATCCATATCCACTAACATACTGCTCTCATTATTAATCTTACATTTCGTTTCACTCCACTGTTCTTTATAGTTAGTCATCTTTTGTTTTTTAATTAACATCCCTTGGGCAATGAATATGACTAGAATCTTGATGGTATGAGCAGGGTTGTTGCTGATTATGTACGCACTGTCTCTCATTCTTATTCATTCCAGGATTGCTTCTTCCACAAACAGTGCTATTTCTGTTTAAGTGTAGTCACTTCCATATTTGGACATATATGCAAAATACTGCATTTTCTACCACTAAATTATTGTCATATTACTTATGAATTGCTTCATGTATACTTTTAACAAAATGCTCAAACTTCTACCTAATCCACACCATTTGATACTATTGAGGTCCTCTGTCAATCAGTAGGTTGTGAAGACATCATTACATTCGAATGTGTGGATGTGGGGAAGGGGGGAATGGTGTGGGAAGGCATGCCAATGTCTTCCTGCGATTTTACCGATAATGGAAAAGCTGGCAGGTTGACTATCACTTAGGAACTCAGCTGGGCCATTCAAGTATCAGTTAAAGGCCACTTGCCACTTTGATAGACATTTTGTGCTGACATCTCCCCATTCCACCCCCCACCAAGTTGATAACCACTAAGGGTGTGTCTATCCAATCCTAGCATTTCCCAACTCCACTGGAGTTGTGGTATTGTCATTGGACAAGTAATTCAGAGACCCAGTGCAAGACCTGCCAAGGCAGATGGTGAAAAAAATCCATCTGGTTTATTAATGCGCTTTAGGCAAGGAATTTTGCCATCCTTACTTGCTTTGGTCTACTTGTGACTCCAGGTCGACAGCAATGCAGCTGACGCTCAAATGCCCTCTAAAATGGAGGGCAGCTAGGGAGGGGCAATAAATGCTGGCCCAGTCAGTGACACTCACATCCCATAAACTGAGTTAAAACATAATTGAGGATGCCTGAATGTTGAGGTGCCCTCCCCATGCAGTTATGGTCTCACATTAGCCACCACTACCCATGGCATTGTGAAGGCTGATGCACTATTGGCTCTCTGATTGGACTGGCAGGCTGCCAACTGTAGTAGGAATGATGGCTCCTGTAGGACCAGAAGCCCCTCCAACTTGACATTTATTAAATATAAAACCCCCAAATCCATGGATATAAATGCTGCAAATAAACAAGCCAAATCTCAACACACAGAGGCAGGCTCTGCTGTCCGAGCTTAATCTTCAAATCATGTCAATATCAAAATCAGATTAATGCTACGTAACGATACTGCATTATCATCACAATTCAGTGACAGCAAACAATAAGGATAAACGGGAACACGCATATCTTACATTACAGGAAATAAGCCTCGCCAGGTCCTGCTGGCTGCCTCAGTGGGGCCATCTCTTGCTGGGACTTCTGCCATCCCTGCAAAACTCAGCCTACATAAATCACACATCATAGAAAAATGGCCATTCAGCCCACCATGCACATGACAGCTTTTTGTAAGAGCTATCCACTTAGGCCCACTTTTCTGCTCAATATATTCAGACATTCTTGTTTAGATCATCAATTTCGACTTTTGATATCTATTTAATGAGGTAACCATTGCCAAGGCCTGATTCTAATTAACACAAAACCTATTCACTTGCAAAACGTAAAAATTGGACCCATGAATGGCTTATGCAACTCTGCGCCACTGGGATGGAATAATAATCACAGCCATTGATTTACAGCTTTCATTGAAAGCTTTAAAGAATCACAGAAGATGATTCCGCAATCAAATGATCAAAATGCTGGATAATCTTCTGATCCTATGTATAAAACAAAGATTTATTTACTCATATAGTTGCAGACTGGTCATAAGTAATTCAGGGTTTTTGAATCACTTAAACCTGAGTGCATTTTCTAATTTTTTGTTACTTGGGACGGGAGGTTTTGGAAACTTTGACACTTCATAGAATCCCTATAGTGCAGAAGGAGGCTATTTGGCCCACTGAGTCTGCACCAACCACAATCTCACCGAGGCCCTATCCCTGTTAGTTCCCCTGACACTAAGAGGCAATTTAGCTCGGCCCATTCACATAACCTGCACATCTCTGGACTATGGGAGGAAACCGGAGCACCTGGAGGACACCCACACAGATGCAGGGAGAATATGCAGACTCCGCATAGACAGTGACCCAAGCCAGATTCGAACCTGAGTTCCTGGCGCAGTGAGGCAGCAGTGCTAACTACCATGCCACCGTGCTGCCCTGATTGTTAATTATTACATGGAAGTTCTGGCAAAATATTGGGCTACGGTGAGGCATGGCCCAGACTGCAGCGGGTCCTCCGCAAGATTGCAGCAAAGTGTTTCTTTTACTTCCTGTCCATAGCCCCAGCCCACTGCCAAACAGCACTGAGAGAGTAATCTTTAGAATTACAAGTAGAATTAAACTTAATGCTGATCAACGGATTTTGGCTTAATGTAAGATCCGACAAGGTTTTTTCCTTGCACCACGAGGCTGCTGCAGTATTTACTGTAAATAAAGCAGGCTCACAGAAATAGGGACTTCATTGTATATTGATTGCAGCTGACAACGTGCAGAGCAGGGAGCACATTTCACCCAGAGAAAGAAAAATGGCTAAAGAGATTATTATAACTTTCCTGTCAAGCTACTTTAATGCATTTTTCTAACCATGTAAAATAACGCTGTCGCCACAAGGAAGTAATGCCCTTGTTGCACACTCATGCTGACTTGACAATAAATAAGTTGATAAGCTCAGAGGAAATAAACAAAATTTTAACATGGAGCTTTAAATCCCTTACCTACATGTGCTAAGTGATGTCTGAGCAAGACACAATTCCTCGAGTATTCAATAATCATGACGGATAAGGAGCTTTTCAATAATTGAGTCTGATAATCCCAGCTTTATCCCATTAGAAATGTACCATTGACTCACTGAATTATTGAATTTTACATCGTAACAGCATTATTAAATTACTTAAGTAAATTGAATTAATCACAGGAGTGCAGAAAAGCAGATTTTTGAAAAAAAGAGAATGATTTATAGACAATGAGTCCTATTTGAAATGGGGGGGGAGATGTAGAAATCTGCTCTTCCGTTAAATTCTCTGAACACCACTTTCTTCAAAAGGCAAAAGTGGTTCTCACAGAATCTGAGAGCTATTTTGTGACATTGTACGCTGCATGTTCTCATTTACACTCACTGGAGTGCAGCTCCAACCAGAGGCAGGAAGATGGCAGAATATCCAAAGTCATCTGGTCCCGGTTAACCAAGACCATTCCTCCCCTACCAACCCCCACCTCCCCCCTCCCCCCGCCTCCTCTGACTTCTTATCCTGAGGTTCCAGCAATGCTCCCTCATATAGACCACATCCAGTGCAGAGAGTGGCCACTGTTCCCTGTGAAGCTACCGGTGCTGAGGAGCAGCCAACCTCTGGTTGGCCTGCAGCTGTCAGAGGTGCAACATCCACCCTGCAGCAGGATATCAGGCTGCTGGGAAGCCTGATATTAATCAGGTAGATGCCTGAATTGGGATTAAGGTGGGATTTTCCATACCCTCTGCGGCATGCTTTGCGGCAGCAGAGGTGGCCTGACATTGGCCAGACTTTCCAGTCCCACCGCAGTCAATGGGTTTTCCTGTTTATCGCACTCCCACTGCCGGGGAACTTGCAACAAGGGGCCATCATCAGCAGGAATAAAAGTTACCACTGGTGGAATGGCCAGAAAATCCCACCTGTTGGGTCCCCCGGAAATGGCCGCAATGGTGTTTTCACTAATTTTTTAGCCAATGCACACATCCTACTGGCTCAGTTTCTATTCCATCTTCGATTGCACAAAATTGAAATTACAAGCATGGTGGCACAGTAGTTAGCATTGCTGCTTCACACCACCAAAGACCTGGGTTTGATTCTTAGCTTGGGTCAATATCTGTGGAGTTTGCACATTCTCCCTGTGACTGTGTGGGTTTCCTCCGGGAGCTCCAGTTTCTTCCCACAGTCCAAAGATGTGCATTTTAGAAGAATTGCCTACGCTAAATTCTCCGTCGGTGTACCCAAACAGATGCCAGAGTATGGCAACTAGGGGATTTTCACACTAACTTCTTTGCTGTGTTAATGTAAGGCTACTTGCGACACTTATAAATAAACCTCTAACTTTCTTGTTTCTCCTAAATTATAACAGATGAAACCATTGCCAATGTCCTAATGATGGAAAATAATACCAAACCAGTCGAATCATGCTTCTGTTAACGAATACAAATTATAAGATCATCTTATCCAGTTGATTTTCTTAATGCGGTGACTGAATATAAAATGGTCTTGTCCAAATTGAATATTTTATGACAGACTAATCTAATCAAGGGCAAAATTATATGATTCAATCATTTTCAAATTTTGCTGTAACCCAAGACAGCATTCGACAATAATGTCAGAAATAATTGCTCTATCTTCTGAGAAGGTGAGAACGAAAACATTATCCAATTTATTTTGGGCTACTTGCTTTTCTGTAGATATTTGTCTGCCAGCCCCAAAATGCTTCATTATGAATAAAATCTACAAATTGCACTGTAAGCTTGACACCTGTCGACTAAAATAACTTTTCATTATTGCAAATAATTAGTGGCAAGTAGACTTCTCTGTGGCTGAAAGAAGAACCATTTAAAACTGTTAAATATGTATCACGTTGGATTTGCTATGCACACTGAACAGTACTCGAGACTACCTTTTGATACCAGCAGCCAATTTATGACAATCTACATCGATAAACATTTAAGCTCCTTAGTTCAAAACACTGAACTTCAGCAGTGTGCACGATAAGAAGGTTATGGGAATCACGGGACGTCCCTGAAAAGAGGAAATCTTCAAATTTAAATTTTTAATCCTTACTTTAACAGTCAGTGTTCATTCTCTCGGTATACTCTGATATTTAATCTAATGGCATCGCACGGGTTTCAAAATCCTTAACAGCTGCTCTGTAACCCTTAGTTTCACGATGAGGAGCATTCAATTGCAGCAACTTTTAATCATGGAAAAACAAGTAGTATCATAAAGCCATCAACTTAATGTCTGCTAATTCATTTTAATGCAAAATCCATCAAAATCAGCATTGACAAAACAACTCCACATAGCCTGCAGTCTGAAGGTTTTTTTATATGTCAGGGATCAGGAAATATGGTAAGTACTTAGCTTAATTAGTTGCTGCAAGGGAAAAGATTTGAGAATATGGAGAAGGCTAAATTTAATATAATTGGCCACATAAAATAATAACATTAACATCTGCAAATGGCAGTTCATGCCTTGAAAGACTAAAAATGGTAATTGGGAGCAACAAAGCAAAAGCTTTACCACTCTGAAGCCAAAATCTAAATTTAGATTTCTTTTCTTCAACAAAAATACTTTTTTACAAAAACACATCAGTGCATCTTTTTGGAGTTTGCATCCAGTTCGTTACATCAAGAGCTCAGCTAGCTCTTGATGTAACAATTTGATTAACAAAATCAAATTAAAATTATATTTAGAATCGTCACATCCCTACAGTGCAGAAGGAGATCATTTGGCTCATTGAGTCTGTACAGACAACAATTCCCTGCAGGTCCTATACCCGCAACCCCACGTATTTACCCTGCTAGCCCCCCAACACTAAAGGACAATTTAGCATGGCCAATCCACCTAACTCACACATCTTTAGAAGATGGGAGGAAATCGGAGCACTGGGGTGGAGGGGGGAGGGGGGGAACGGAGGCAGATATGGGGAGAACAATGCAAACTCCACATAGTGACCCAAAACCAGAATTGAACCAGGGTCCCTGCAGGGAAGATTTCCAACAGTTACTTTCATATGTATGGGCAGTGCTTGGATTAATCTAGCATTACTCTTCTCCCCCCAGTCTAGTCATGAGGGGCCACATGTTCATAGGAGGTAAAGATGAAAGAAGTGATGAGGGGGATAAAGTATTGGCTGTTTGACACCAAATAAGGAGCAAGTAGAAAGGGGAAGCAGTTTGAAAACCATATTGGGGAAGTGTAAAGGGGTTTTGGATTTGAGAAATGGCACAATGGCATAGTTGTTAGCATTGCTGCCTCACAGCGCTAGGGACCTGGGTTTGATTCCTGACTTGGGTAATTGTATGGAGTTTGTAAGTTCCCCCCGTGTCCACATGCATTTCTTCTGAATGCTCCAATTTCCTGCTACAGTCCAGTGAGATGTGTGGGTTAGGTTGATTGGCTATGCTCAATCACCCCTTAATGTTCCAAGATGTGTAAACTAGGGTGGATTAGTGAGCTGGATGTGTGAGGTTATAGAAATAGGGTCTAGGTAAGATGCTCTGACAGGGAGGAGGTGCAGAGTAGAAGGGCTGATTTGCCTGCTTGTAAAAAAGGAAAAATAATGACCAGATAATCTGTTTGTGATGTTAATTGAGGGGTAAATATTGGCCAGGACTCCATGGAGGACTCCACTGTTCTGCTTCAACAAGTGCCATGAGATCTTTTACATCCAATAGGGGTTTCTGTTAACTATCTCTTCTAAAAGACAGCACCTCAAGCAGCGCAGTGGTTCCCTCAGTACAGCACTAGGGTGTCAACTTTGATTTTTGAACACAAGCCCTGGAGTGAAACTTGAAGCCAGAACATTTGACTCAAAGGTAAGTGTGCTGCCAACTGAGCCATGGATATGTCAGAATAAAGCTTCAGCTTTACAAAGCCCTTGTTACATCAAGTCAGATCTGCCAGTCGAAATGGTCATGGGTGATCCTCTTATCTCAACACCACACCCCTGCTCTCTCTCCACGCACATTGATGCTTTAGAGTCTAGAAATCTATTTCCTTCTTAAATACATTCAGCAATTTGGCCTTCATGGCCTTCTGCGGTAGAGAATTCTACAAGTTCACCATCCTCTGAGTGAAACAAATTCTCCTAATCTCAGTCCTAAATGGCCTATCCCGTATCCTGAAACTATTTCTCTTTGACCTAGCCAAGGAATATACCATCCCCGCATCCAATTTGTTCAGGCCTATCAGAATTTAATGTCTTTCAATGAGATCCCCTCTCATTCTTCTAAATTTAGTGAAAACTGGCCCATTTGACCCCATCTCTCCTCATATGACAATCCCGCCATCCCAGAAATCAGCTTGGTGAACTTTTGCTGCATTCCCTCTGTGGCAAGTTCTTCCTTTGTAAGGTAAGGAGACCAAAACTGCATGCAATACTCCAGATGTAGTCCCACTAAGGCCCTGTATAGATGTAGTAAAACATCCTTGCTCCTGTACTCAAATCCTCTTGCAATGAAGGCCAACATACCATTTGCCTTCTAACTACTTGCTGTACCTGCTTGCTGGCTTTCAGTGACTGGTGTACAAGGACATCTAGGCAATTTAATATCATTCTATACTCCAGAAAATTCTGAAGTACATCTTCGCCTAAGAAAGAGAGCAGCCTAAATTCACCAGGATGATACCTGATCTCTCAAGATTTAAATTTCAAAGACATGACATAAACCAGGGTTGTATTCCCTGGAATTTAGAAGGTTATTCAGCAATTTAATCCAAGTTTTCCAGAAACACTGTAACCTCTCTGGTCTGGCAACCTATTCTGCAGGAACACCAGTTGTCTGAAAATTTGTTGAGCAGTCCCTTGACACCATTGGCATCATTTTGGTACAGCACTTTGGGAGACGAACAATGGAAGAGTGTTTGAAAAAGTAAAAAACTTTCATGCTGCTTTATGGGCTGAAATTCTCTGACCTTGCCTGTAGTTGGGATTCTCCGATCCCGCTGCAGTGAATGGAGATCTGGCTGAGCGCCACATTCTCCGTCCTCGATGTCGGGGTAGAGAGGCAGAGAATTCTGGGCGTAATGTTTGCTCACTCTTCAGGTAAGTATTTACATCTACAGCATTTACTGATGCATACAGTTAGATATACTAACATCATCCAATTATCCAGAAAATACCGAAATCCAGACGTGAGTTGGTGTTAAGCATTTCTGACTAGAGGGATTTCAGTCTATTAAGTGGAACAGATTGGGTAGATAAAGAGAAACTACTTCATCATTTCAAGGTCCGTAGTCTAAAAATTGGAGCCAGACCTTTTATGATCGATATTGGAATGGATGCATAATCAATTGTTAATTTCAAATGGAAGATTTTGAAGTATTTCTTAATTGGGGGTATGATTGGATAGGACACAAAGGTGGCTATATGAAATTAGGTCTGAATCAACCGTGATCTCAGTGATTGGCAGAGCAGGCTCAATGGGCTTATTGACATTCTTTCCTAAGCTTCTATCAGGAGGATCTAATTACTGCCCCTACAAGGGGACAGCAAAGCTTCCATTTGCTCTGTTAGTGCACTGTTTGATGTGTTTGGCTAAAGTTCAAGAGCAGGTTAAATAATTGAATTAAATGAAGAAATAAAGAAATTTTAGGTCAGCTTTATCAGAGAGAATTGAACCCTCTGGATATAAATTCACCTTAACGAAAAATGGGGGAATTGTATTGTTTACCAGTTACACACCTCACCTGATGTTCAGTGTCAGTGATTTCGATAGAACTGAACATCAGACAGGATATACACCAGCCAGCCTGTGCAATTCTGCCCATTTGTGCTCTGACGCCAGTCGCATTTCCAAACCCACGATGTGCAAAATATCACAGAAACATGATCTACCTCCTGCTTCAATGAAGGCATTAACATATTAAAATAGCACACAAGACAATTTCTTGTGCACACCATTATTAGCGTATCATGCAACATGATTTTTGCACATAAGATATGTTTCTAATGCAGGTCAGAACTTATCACAGTTTTGTTACTGGGTCCAGCATTGTCTTAATAATTAAAGTTTCAGGAATATTGCAAAATGGCACCTGGGATTCTGTCAACCATTACTGCATATTCGTACAACATACATCGTTGGTTATTAAAGTGCAAAATGGCTATCTTCAGAGAAAATTGCAATAGCCTGCTGTAAGATTCTGTTTGTCACACGAATAGCTAGATAGTGCCATCATGTCAATGTCTGAGTCTTATCACTTGTGTCAGCTGGCTGCTGGGAGCTTCAGTCAGTGCAGTAACCTTTATCCGTTACTGCGATTCAATCACATAACTCCTGACAACACCATTCACTATGAGTAGTGCACCTGCTATTGCACTATACTATTTATTACTTGAAAAATATTCATATCATGTTCTTCAGCATCCTGTTATCCTTCTCAACATTTACCTCTTTTGTTCTTTTTGATAGGCACAACAGTAGAACTGCCTCTCAAAACCAATCATTCAGAATGAAAGTCTGATTAAGGTTAGTCTACTTACAGCACCTACCCTACCTGGTTTAGAACAAGTAAACTGGAGACTAACACTTGCTTATCTTACATCTGGTCAGTGGCGCATGGTTAGCACCGCTGCCTCACAGTGGCAAGGATGCGGGTTCGATTCCCAGCTTGGGTCACTGTCTGCGCGGAGTCTGCACATTCTCCTGTGCAGATTTCCTCCGGATTCTCTGGTTTCCTCCAATAGTCCAAAAGACGTGCTGTTGGATGCATTGGCCATGTTAAATTTCCCTCGGAATGTGGCGACCAGGGGATTTTCACATTAACTGCATTGCAGCGTCAATGTAAGCCTACTTGTGATGCTGATAAATAAACGTAAAACTATTGATTCTTAGAAGACACACTGACAATTGATGGCAAAAGGAGGAGAGCAGGCTATGGCTTCGATTTTCCAGCGGAGGTACAATTTGCTCCCAAGTGTCTAGAAACAAGTGCAAAGCTCAGCAACAGTGTAACAATTCTCACCATCAGCACTTGGACATAAGTAGCTTTGGACATTTTTAATTTCCAATGGATGAGGAACAATACTTGCACAGCATGCGATTTTCTATGGTGAACTCATCAGCATAATTATTCACAGCACCAAGCGTTATTAGGAAGCTCCGCAAAGCAATAACCTACTGGAGGGAGCATGCGGAAGGAATTGGAAAATTGCAAGTCAGCTGCGATTTAAAGCAGGTATGGAGATCTGAAGGTAAGTACCTGCTGGAAAATTCTTCAAACCTTTTAAAATGACTTAAAACAAAACTGTCGGCTTTTATGCCCAGAGAGGAAACAGCGAGGATGAATTGAAATCTAATCTAGAAGATGTGAAAGAATCTGCAGCCCACACCTAAGCTACTGAACAAAGCCGACGCTATCCTCCCAGGCAGACTTATGGCAAATATGGAGGAGGTGAAGAGATGTTTGAAGCCACGGCTAATTGGTGCTGTCACTCGCATATTGGCTGGTTTCCCTGCAGCAGTGACACATCTCTGCATCTGTCTCACTGCTCTTTGGATTCAATTCCTCACAGATATTGACAGGTAGATGTGTGAGAGCCACGGAATATGGTCGGTGGCATTTTGCAGGCGCAGTTGATTAGACTATGCTGGCAAACTATTATCTTTGCTCCATGAAGTGCAGCCAAGGCACGCTCTGCTTCACCGTTAGTCATCCTAATGCAGCCTTCCCTATGAATTCCTCCACCAGGGAGACAGTGGCATCGTGGTGTTGTCACTAGAGTAGCGAAATGCTCTGGGTGACCCAGGTTCGAATCTCACCACCGCAAATGGTGAAATTTGAATACAGTAAAAGAAAATCTGGAATTAAAAGTCTAATGATCACCATAAAACCATTGTCAATTATCGTAAAACCCATCTGGTTCACTAATACCCTTCAGGGAAGGAAATCTGCCGTCCTTACCTGGTCTGGCCTACATGTGACTCCAGACCAACAGCAATGTGGTTACTCCCAACTATACCCTGACATGGAGGGTAATAAATGCTGGCCCAGCCAGCGATGCCCATATCCCGTATAATGAATAAATTTTTAAAAAGTCCTTCTCTTCCAACAAAACATTGAGCACCTTTAACTGAAGGCACAGGTGTGAAATACACCAATGGATCAACAAAGAACACTTCAGATCCACCAGAAATCTCTCTCAGTTTTAACTTCCTCCAAAATTCTTATATAAGGGCTGATCTTTATGCTTTATTTTTGGAACTGCCAGGGAAAAGACAGCAGCAGAAAACTTAAGTTATCACAAAGATTTCTGAATACTTGAATAGGGGCAGTTTTTTTTTTAAGACTGAGAGTGAAGTGATCTGTAAAACCTTATCCTTTGAATGAATCTTTTACATACAGCCAATTCCCTGGTAACATTGTAATGTGGCAACAATGATGTGGTTTTAAGGTCTGTGCCATCTTTTAACATTTCCACATGGAATACTCATGAACAGAAACCTGTCCATATAAATTGTGCATCTAATGTTTTAGCAAAAAAGTTTAAAAATTACCCAAAAAAGTAATAATGAAGGAGATTAAGGGTTTGGGGATTCAATGGCAGTTACCAGACTGCGGCAAAAAGTCTCACAACACCAGGTTGGAGTCTAACAAGTTCATTTGGAATCACAAGCTTTCAGAGTGCTGCTCCTTCATCAGGTGAGTCACATAATGAAGGAGCAATACTCTGAAAGCTTATGATTCCAAATAA
The DNA here is from genome assembly GCA_024679065.1 of Sphyrna mokarran. Lineage (NCBI taxonomy): Eukaryota > Metazoa > Chordata > Chondrichthyes > Carcharhiniformes > Carcharhinidae > Sphyrna > Sphyrna mokarran. The sequence continues at coordinate 21,999,659 of JAGIQG010000015.1, read as the reverse complement.
ACCTATTGGACTTCAATCTGGTGTTGTAAGAACTTCTTACTAGTGCCCACCCCAGTCTAATGCCTCCACCTCATAGCTACCAGGCTAGATAGGAATTCTGAGGCTGGCATTTGGAATGGTGATAAGCAAATAACTCCTGTTGCACATGTTAAGTATTCACACATTCCTTTTATTTCACATTGCCCAGGTCAGAGTCTTTAGCCTTTTGGAAAAGTGGGTCAGATGCTTGTGAGCGGTGACTAAATCATGGTTAGGTGGGGGCAGAATCATGGTAAAATGCTAGGGATGAGTTTCTATCTGTACCACCCCAGGATGTACAGTATAAATTTCCCAAAACAGAAAGAAAAATCATCTGTGACAGAGCTTGCCCAGTGTTCCTCTGATAAATTTAACTCAAAGCAAAATTAGGCGAAGTGCATAAATTTCATGGAATCCTCTTTGCCCAAATGTTCTCCATGCAGTCTTCTCAGGTGACATGTTGAGCTTGATCCGGGTGTTGAGTGGTCGGGTTATGGCCAGGGAAGTAAGAAGTCCCGATTTCCACCAGCACAGTGGGCTTTTAACTCCAAGCCTCTGAACTGTTTCCTCTGTTTCCTGCCCAGCAATAAGTTCCGAGAGAGAGATGGAGATCTTGGAGGCCAGGACTTTGAGGAATTCAGAAAGGCCAGGGGATGGGCGGGGGGTTTGGGGGGGGGGGGGGGGGGGGGGGGGGGGGGTGGATAGCTAAATTGCAATGGTTTTTGGAGTGATTGGTGGAGAGGCGAGGGGATGTGGGTGTTATTGGGAAGACTGTGAATAGCAGAGGAAATTTGAAATTACCTTGGAAAGATAATGGGATGGATTTGTTGGAAGAACCTGGAGAAATTGTGTGTTGCGAAGTTGAAGGCATTGAAGGGGGATGTTAAGACATGAACATTTCGGGAGGGTCTAATCAGAGGAGGTGAGAAAGAAGGCATTAGAGTCCGTGCGAAGAACTCCTACTCTTTCTAGCCCAAGAACAGTGCTGGAAAAAACCAATTCCATTCAACTATCCCTGCTTCCCTTCAGCCCGGTTTCCTGAGACTTGGAAAACCAGGTTGACCAGCATTAAAGCTGGAAGGCAGGTAAAATTTGTGGCACACAATCTGATTCAAATGTCTCAGTAAGGATCCAGCAACAATTAAAAGCAGATAGACAAGTTTCAGATCAGTTGGGTTTGTGTTTGACATTTTCACCTGGTTCAAACCCACTCAATTTAGGGGTTAATATGAACCCTTTTATAACCAGTGGTACTCTTGGAAATCCACCCCACTACGTCCAACTCCCAAACATATTTTGCATTTCTTGGAGTCCTCTGATCAACTACAGCCTCAAGTACAAAGGAACCCGCAGCATGTACCCTTTCTAGAGGAAATGTCGCTAACAGTACCCTGGCATTGCCGTCTGGCACTGTTTTGGGAGGCAATGCCAGGGACAGTGCCCAGGCAGTGCCAGAGTACTACCCAGAAACGTTCCTTTCTCCCCTGGGGCGGTACTTACCTGTACGCCCCTTGTCTCTTCACTTGGTTCACGTTTATCCCAGACCTGTTGTGAATCTCGCTGATGTGACATCGTATTGGCGATAGGGAGATCAGAATGTTGGGGGATGATACATTGGGAAAGCCCACTACTGACATGGTAATGCATTTAAGTTAATTCCACAATCTTCCTGTATGTGAACTACATCATTTCACTGGCATGAGATTGCGTCACAAGATTTTGCCAGCAAGATTCTTGCTTTTGGCTTCTTGCAAGATTTGATGCCCACATCTCAGCCTCTGTCTTTCGGATGAGGACCTGTTTGTTCTCACAGGTGTATAAGTTCCCATGGGATTATTTCAAAGAAAAGGAGTGTTGTCTTCAATGTCTTGGACAATATTTACCTCATAGTCAACATCACTTAAAAAGATATCTGGCCATTATCACATTGCTGTTGATTGGAGCTTGCTTTGTGTGCATATTAGCTACCAATTTTCCTACATTACAACAGTTATTAAATTTCAAAAGTAAAACATTAATTGTGAAGGACTTTAGGATGCCCTGAGATCATGAAAGGTACTATACAAAGGCATATCTCTTCTTTTTAGTATCTTCTTCAGAGATGAGTACTTTTGTTAATAGTGTTTACATCTCTTATCTGTATCTCCATGCTGTACTTTGTAATATCAGATATTTCATTAAGCACTTATGTGATGACAATGCTCAACATACCACAGAGAATTCCCATGATCACCTTTAAATTTGTCAATTAATGAAAAGTAAGTGTCAATTTTCATACTTAGAATTGTAGCATCAAGCTTTGCACATTAGTAGATATACATCCAAATCTCAATACAGCGTATCCCCATGATTGGCTCAGTTAGTGCAATGGATAGCTATAGATTAGCCAGGAGGGAGCTAAAGAGTGAATTGAGGAGAGCTAAGAGGGGACACGAGAAGACTTTGGCTGATAGGATTAAGGAGAATCCTAAAGCTTTCTTTAGATATGTTAAGAATAGAAGATTGGTTAGGACAAGATTAAGGCCAGTCAGAGACAGCAGTGGGAAGTTGTGCGTGGAGCCTGAAGAGATTGGAGAGGTACTGAATAAATATTTCTCTTCGGTATTCACGCAAGGTGATGTAAATGTAGTTATGGAGAACACTGAGGTACAGGGTAGCAAACTGGAAAGTATCGAAGTAGATAGGGAGGATGTGCTAGATATTCTCGAGGGTTTGAAGTTGGATAAGTCCCCTGGGCCGGATGGGATTTACCCTAGGATTCTCTGGGAGGCAAGAGAGGAGATTGCAGAGCCTCTGGCTCTGATCTTCAGTTCGTCGTTGGTTACGGGTGTGGTTCCGGAGGACTGGAGGATAGCGAATGTGGTCCCATTGTTCAAGAAGGGGAAGAGAGACCTTCCAGGGAATTATATGCCAGTGAGTCTTACTTCTGTTGTGGGCAAAGTATTGGAGAGAATTATTAGGGATAGGATTTATAGTTAGTTAGAGAGAAATGAATTGATTGGGGATAGTCAGCATGGTTTTGTGAAGGGTAGGTCATGCCTTACTAACCTTATTGAGTTTTTTGAAAAAGTGACCAAAGAGGTGGATGGGGGGTAAGGCAGTTGATGTGGTATATATGGACTTTAGTAAGGCGTTCGATAAGGTGGCCCATGGAAGGCTTCTGCAGAAAATGCAGATGTATGGGATAGAGGGTGATTTCGCTAATTGGATTAGGAATTGGCTAGCAGATAGAAGACAGAGGGTGGTGGTTGATGGGAGATATTCATCGTGGAGTTCGGTGACAAGTGGTGTACGTCAGGGGTCTGTTTTGGGGCCCCTGCTGTTTGTAATTTTTATAAATGATCTGGATGAGGGTATTGAGGGATGGATCAGTAAATTTGCAGATGACACTAAAGTCGGTGGAGTGGTAGATAGTGGAGAGGGGTGTTATAGTTTACAGAGTGACTTGGACAAGTTGCAGAGCTGGGCCGAGAGGTGGCAAATGGAGTTTAATGTGGAAAAGTGTGAGGTAATGCACTTTGGCAGGAATAATAAATGTGTAGAGTATAGGGCTAATGGTAGGATTCTTAATAGTGTTGATGAACAGATGGATCTTGGTGTATTTGTGCATAGATCCCTGAAAGTAGGCAGTCAAGTCGATAAGGTTGTTAAGAAGGCATATGGAGTCTTAGCTTTTATTGGTAGGGGGATTGAATTTCGGAGCCGCACGTCATGTTGCAACTGTACAAAACTCTAGTGCGGCCGCACTTGGAGTATTGTGTGCAGTTCTGGTCCCCACATTCTAAGAAAGATGTGGAGGCATTGGAGAGGGTACAGAGGAGGTTTACCAGGATGTTGCCCGGTATGGAGGGCAGGTCTTATGAAGAGAGGCTGAGGGATTTGAGGTTGTTTTCGTTAGAAAGGAGGCGGCTAAGAGGGGACCTAATCGAAACATATAAGATGATTAGAGGTTTAGATAGGGTTGACAGTGATAGCCTTTTTCCTAGGATGGAAAAAGCTAGCATGAGGGGACACAGCTTTAAATTAAGGGGTGATAGTTATAGGACGGATATCAGAGCTAGGTTCTTTACCCAAAGGGTGGTTCGGGAGTGGAATGCCCTGCCTGCAGCAGTTGTAGATGCGCCAAGTTTGGTGGCGTTTTAAGAGGTTAGTTGATAAGTATATGGAAGAGAAGGGAATGGTTTAGTTTGGAGGGTCATTGCTTTTTATATTGGTCGGCGCAACATCGAAGGCCGAAGGGTCTGTTCTGTGCTGTAATGTTCTATGTTCTGTGATTTTCTATCCACCCTGAATCAGCCCCCATCTGAACTCCTGACTGATGGTCCCAGTGTACAATACTCTGCACAATGAGTGTTAAAGATGAAAAGTTATTTTTAAAATTGTTCCACATGATGTAAAAAAGATGATGGGAATTTCCTTAAATCAACATGAGTCTCAGTTGCTGTGAGTCCACTAGCAGAAGAATCATAAAATGATAGAATCTTTACAGTGCGGAAGCAGGCTTTTAGGCCCATCGAGTCTACACTGACTATCCGAAAGAGCATCCCTATAACTCCATGTATTTACTCCATTAATCCCCCTGAACTGACACATCTTGTAACACTGATAGACAATTTAGCATGGTTAATCAACCTAACCTGTACATCTTTGTATTGTAGGAGGAAACCGGAGCACCCGGAGGAAACCCACACACGCATTCTCGGTGAGAATGTGTAAAGTGCACACAGACAGTCATCCGAGGCTGGAATTGAACCTGGCTCCCTGGCGCTGTGAGGCAGCAGTGCTAACTTTATCCTGGATGCACGTACGCAGCCTCACATATTGCACTAGAAGCCAAATAAAGCAGCTAGATATAATTACTCACGTCCAATAAAATTCTCACTCACATTACACTTTGTTGACTGAATGAAAAATTAGGAGAAATAACTTTCCCGAAAAAAGCTTTAAAGTTGGTCATAGGACAATGCCATGAATTTACAGTCGAATCAACTTGTTCCTGGGAAAGGACCTTCATCTAGGATGCAACCTACATAGGAGGTGACCTATTTGAACGTCAATAAGTTATTTTAGCTGGTACCTAAAGCAAATTGCACTGGAGCAGTTTCTGACATTGGTTTTAAGAAGTTAGAATTATTATTCTAACAAAAGCAGAAAATACTGGCTGTTGTTGTCAGTCCTACTCCAGGTTAATTGTAATAGTTACAAGGAAAGGATTTTTCTCTCTCTTTCAGATTCTGGCAATCTGGAAATCACTTCCAATATTCCAGATATCCAGTATTTGTGTTTTATCTCTAATGATAATAACTAGAGAAACAAGGTGTTTCGACTGACTGTTTTTAGATCTTTGACATGCAATCATTTCTCATGCAACTTTTACTTCACAGAAACACATCTCACAACCTGAAAATTCTTCCATTTTAACACTTGCACTGCTCTATTTATGTAGATGATTGAATACCTGATCTATGTTGTTACTGTAATATAACATTTTCAAGTGAAAAACACGTACGTTCCTGAGCTTTTCCTATAAATCTGATCAGTGAGTTGCTTTTACATCTCCATTTGTGCTTCAGTTTATCGCAGGTACCCATTTTTCCATAGAACCCCTGCAGTGCAGAAAGAGGCCATCCAGCTCATCATGTCTGCACCGCACCCCCCTCTTTCCACCCCCATCCTGTAATCCTGCGCATTACCTACACATGATGTAGAGATGCCGGCGTTGGACTGGGGTAAACTCAGTAAAGTTTTACAACACCAATTTTAAATCCAATCAATTTATTTGATAGTAAATCCTATAAATTTACTATCAAATAAATTGGTTGGATTTAAAATTGGTGTTGTAAAACTTTACTGAGATTACCTACACACCCATGGACACTGAGGGGCAATTTAGCGTGGCCAGCCCAGCCAACCTACACATCCCTGGACACTAAGGGGCAAATTAGCATGGTCAAATCACCTTAACTGCAAGTCTTTGGAACGTGGAAGAAAGCTGGAGCACCCAGAGAAAACCTATGCAGTCACTCAAGGCTAGAATCAAACCTGGGTCCCTGGCACTCTGAGGCAGCAGTGCTAACCACTGTGCCACCATGCCACCCCTCTTTGTGCACTCCTTGCCCGTGTTCACGGACAGGGTACCATCCTTTTGGTTTAATTGCAAAGCAACATCTTGCAAAAGCAACCAAGGTGCCTGAACTTCTGCTGTACATGATGTAGGAGGTACAAGAAGAAGTATGTGAAATCAATAACATTAATTTAGCTCTAACAGGGCTGCATTACAAAAGTTTGCCGCAAATCAGAACTTACACTGACAGTGCAGCGCTGAACACTGCACTAAGGGAAGCAGATCTCTGCTGCTTTCACTGTTATAAATTTAGATATATCGACTTACCTCATCCACATTCTCAAAGGCATTGATGATGTCATATGGCAGACAGGACAGCAGGTCGATCACAAACCAGGTTTTTAAGTAGTTCATTCTGATTAGTTTGGGATCGGATATAACTTCTCCTCCGGGACCCACAAACGTCGTGTGGAAATTTAAGACAATATCCACTAAGAATATCACATCAACCACACTGTCGAGCACTAGCCAAGCAATGTTGTTCTGTTTTGTTCTGAACGACACGTTGTAAGGAACCATAATTGCAGTGTAGAAGGTTAAAATAAGAATGATCCAGTCCCACGTCGTTTTAAACGTACAATAGTGCAGGATGATGTGTGGCGGAGTCTTTGGAGCCTCCTGCTTATATTGAGGAAGGATGTCAGATCCTAACTGCAGAACCTGAAATGCAGAAAAATTGGTCACCATAACACATTATCCAAACTTTTTAATAGCATCAAAAAGAACAATGCTTCAGAACTTAATCTGCCCTCAAACTCTGCGAGGCCTCAATTTTGCGTTGGGACGCACAGCAAACTTTCCAGATGGAGGTTATAAAGAAAAGAACGATCTTTCTCTTTCTGATTCCACCACCTTCCCCCCCCCCCCCCGCCCCGCAACCCACTCATCCACCCTGCACACATTCTAACTCATTTAAGTAAAATCATCATTTAAGTAAAATTACACCACTGTTAGGTGTTGCCCTAGCTGCAGTTTTCCTAGAAAGTGCCCTTTGTAAAATCTAACAAAGTGATGTTAGAATCACAGAACAGAATCATCGAATCCCTACAGTACAGAAAATGGCCATTCAGCCCATCAAGTCTGTACTGACCACAGTCCCACCCAAGTCCCGCTCCCATAACCCCACACATTTACCCTGCTAGTCTCCCTGACACTAGGGTCAATTTAGCACAGCCAATCAATCTCAACCACACATCTTTGGACTGTGGGAGGAAACAGGACGACCCAGAGGAAACCCATGCAGACATGGGAGAAAGTGAAAACTCCACACAGTCCCCCAAGGCTGGAATTGAACTTGGAACCCTGGCACTGTGAGGCAACAGTACAAACCATTGTATCACCATGCTGCCCACAGTGAACGGGAAAAGATTGGGATTACTCTCTATCTGTCACTGTCTCTTCTCAGTACCCTGACCTGCCTCATCCCCTCTGAGATTTCTACCTGAGGAACTGATTTCTGGAGGTGAGCCAGGTTTTGGCCTGAGGGCTGAAATAATATCAGATAAATGACTGGTTTCTTGCTAAGGAATGAAGAATTTTTTGCCGAAATCAAATGATGTGACTACCAATCCCAGTGCAGGATTGCATTTCTTCACCTGACAAACTTTCTGTTTCTGTTGGATTGAAGACTCTGAGGAAAGAAAAATGGAGCCAAAGTATAGATGTGGAATTCAATACTTACCTCTGCTAAACGTGAATGTTTGTGGACCCCATCGGATTTGTTCATTGGAGTCAGTTGCTGCAGGACACTTCGACTGTTTGTCAACGCTCTTGTTAGTCGAGCAAATTTTGCCCACCCTTTGTACAGAAAAAAGAAGACAGTGACTACCGAGTTCAGTAACCCACACTGTCCTCACAATGCTGCAATTTTAGCTGTTGCAAAGAACAGTTTTTCAGCTGTAACATAATAAAGCTGTGCCAGTTTAAAATAGATGTTACTGAGCATCTTCTAGTTAATTTCTTTTGGACAGTGCACATACAATTAGCCAATGTAATTTTAAGTATCTCGTTAATATCTATCTACAGCGTTATACTGTTCTAAGCCATTTTATGTGCAACTGTATAAAACTGATACTGTGGGGTGCAAAACGTCCTGGTCGGTACTATCCAAATTGCTACATGAATTCTATTTTGCCTGTGCTGGTTGCATGTCAATGCTACCAATACTACTCTGCATTGTAAAAATGAAAGGGGGAAAGCAGTGGCCACGCAGTGATGCTCAAAAAAGTTTGGAAGATTGATTGGAAAAAAACAAGTGGAAATGTGGTACACCGTTCACTCGCACCCCTGACACAAGAGGGACCACATCCCTGGACACTAAGGGGCAAATTAGCATAGTCAAATTACCTTAACTGCAGGTCTTTGGAACAGGGGAGGAAGCTGGAGCATCTGGAGGAAACCTGTTTTTGTTACTTTCTACTCTGTTTTTCTGGAAATAACAGCCATACTTGTTCCAAAGTGATTTTATGTGGATTGACAAGCTGTATTAAGGAAGCAACATTAGCTGCGCTGGATATTTGGTTTGATTTCAATTTGATTTCATTTGATTTATTATTGTCACATGTATACACTGAAAAGTATTGTTTCTTGTGTGCTATATAGTCAAAGCATACCCTTCATAGAGAAGGAAAGAGAGAGTGCAGAACGTAGTGTTACAGGGAAGAGGTAACTTAAAGGAGTGTGAACAGGGAACAATGAATGGGACCAGAAACCTGTAGGTTTTGCTTTTTTGCGTAATCCTTCCAATGTCAGGTAATGAAATGTTGCACTCATTGTGAGAATGTTTCTAATCAGTTGAAGGTTGCATGTGCAGAATGAGATGAATTGTCTGTCTATGCCACTGTCCATTCCAATATCTTTGCTAATCGCTGCACAATAATGTTTCAGTTGAAGCTGACCATTGATACATATTGACTTTGTCTGCTGGCACACACTTAGGTGGAAGCTCTTGTAACATTAAGAGAAAGTCAATGCAATGATTTATATTGGGGGTCCAGGGAATTTAATCTCTAATGGTGACTGTGTGCTTTTAATGAAATATATGTTGTGGTTGATATGCCTAGTTGGTTACATTTCAATAAGACATTCTTTTATTCAAAGAACAGTCTGGTGAACCTTTTAATCGTCAATGCAGCTAAGTCATGTTTGATTTATGTTCCTACAAAGCACTTTGATACTGTGTTTTGTTGAGTCTATTTGTAAAACAAGTGGGAAAACATTTTTCTCAAATTAGATGAAGATGTTGAACACACTCTGCATGCATAGAATCAAAATATAGAATTACAGAATGATTTAGCACAGAAAGTAGCCAAACCACAGAAGAGGAAACTCTGTCACTGTTCAAAATTAACAAAGGAGGAATTGTTGGACATGCCACCAGCACTTAAAGCTGACAAGAAGCCAGGATCGGATGAGTTGCATCCAAGGATAATTAGGGAAGAGTGGAAATTGCATGGATGTTGGCCATAACCTTTCAGTCTTCCATAGACTCGGGGAGAGCCAGAGGACTGGAAAATTGTTCAAAAAAGGTAGTAAAGACAAACTCTGATTATAGAGAAGTCAGTTTAGCTTCAGTATTGGGAAGCTTCTAGAAACAATTAATCAGGATAGTATTAGTGGTCACATGGAAAAATATGGGTTCATTAGGAAGAGCCAGCATGGATTTCTAATGGGGAAATAATGTTTCACTGACTTTGCTGCCGTTTATTGAAAAGGTAAAAGAAGGTAGGTGAGGACGATGCTGTTGATGTGATGTACATGAACTCTCAAGAGGCATTCAACACTGTGCCACACAACAGACGTGTGAGAAAAGTTATAGCTTATAGAATATAAGGGCAATAGCAACATGGATACAAAATTGGCTGAAAACAGAGAGTAATGGTCAATAGATATTTTCGGACTGGAGGAAGGCTTGTAGTGGAGTTCCTTGGGAGTTGGTGTTGGGACCCTTGCTTTTCCTGATACATATTAATGATTTAAATACTGGTGAGATTAGATATGTCAAAGTTTACAGATGATACAAAACTTGGAATCATTGTAAACTGTGAGAAGGATGGAGTAGAACTTCAAAAGGACATAGACAAGTTGGTGCAGCGAGCAGATAGGTAGAAGATGAAGTTCAATGCAGGAAATTGTGGAATGGTGCATTTTGTTAGGAAAAACATGGAGAGACAACGGGCAGAATTTTATGAGATTAATCCTAAGTTTTCAGCTAGCATGAAAATGGGAGAATTCCTGGTCTGTTTTTTGGGTAAGTTTCCATGCCCAATCTTACGCACTTAATCATTGAAAATATGGAGTAAACTGCTTCTAGCTGGTGCAGACAGCGGGCTGGGCTTAATTTGCCACCCAGCCTGCAGAAGAAGATATTGCATATGTGATGATGCTGCACATGTGCAATTTCAATGGCAGAGTCTGACAGAAAGTGGGGTATCAGGCTCCTGCTGATGCAGGCAGCCTCATAAACTCTGCACCTCCCACCCACCCAACTGCAATCACCAGGGCCCATGGGAGATCACAAGCCCCACACCACTCAGGATGCAGACCCGCTGCCTCCCCCACTGTAGCCTGACAGCCTCCCCACTGCCCAGACGAATCATGCCCCCTCCTCTCCCAATTCAATCATATTGCAGAATTGGCATAGATTATAATTATTTCAAATCTTCCACCACAGCACTAACAAACTGCCCCATCAGAAGCCTGGCTCCAAGCCTCTTGAGGTCAGTCCATGGGAACTGTACAGCACATTTCTCTCAGAAATGGTACTAATGTCCAGCAACCAAAAGTTAATTCATGCATTCAGCTACACTATCCTTCTCTTTCTATATACGTAGTGCATCTGGGCAATACTGCCTTTGAGATCCTATTCGTTTCTTCTCCAACTCGCTGAAGGCTTCTTGTGGGACCTCATTCCTCTTTGCTGCTATATTCTACACACATCTTCCAACAGTTCATCCTTCCCTCCCTTCACAACGATTGACAGCTGCTCAGTAACATCCCAGACCCTGGCACCAGGGAGCAACATACCATCTGGAATCAAAAACAAAACCTAACCGCAGTCATTATAGATACAAGCATGCACTAAAAAACATTGAGAATGCATTATCCTATTTGAAATGTAATGGAATAAAATACAACTATTGCTTTTTAGACTCTCATGGCTAGAAAGAGGTCTAAGCTTGCTTTCACAGCTAAAAAAGATGGCCTGCTGGGAGAGCTTGCCCAGGAACAGGAAGCTCAAATCTCCCCCAATATTGGGCATCATCAATATCTTGCTGGCAAATATTGATTTGGTGGCTGGCAAGCAGGTATCCAGAGGCAGTTCACCAGTTTGATGAGGACCACTTCAGGCCAGCTGTTGGGCTGAAAATAGCCGTCATATAAGCCATGAGGAGGAAATGGAAGATGGGAGGGAAGGGAACTTGCAGCTAGCAGTGACTCTTAAGAGTTACTACGGCACAGCGAGGAACATTCCTCCTCCCTAGCATAAAGATCTGTTTCTGAAAGTGGTGTCCAGTGATCCCTTTCGGGACCACTGCTTAGGCTTGACTATGAAGCAGAAAAATCTGAATGGATCAGGTCCTGTACCATTGAAAGATGTATTAGGCTACTCATTCACATATTTAAGGAGCATCTAAAATCTATTTTGGGTGGCTGTTAGGGACATCTAAACATTGTCTAATTCATCACAGGGCTGATAGATTTTAGGCGGAGGTGATGGTCTGGTGGTACTGTTAGTAAATCATTAATCCAGAAACTCAGCTAATGTTCCAGGGACCCAGGTTTGAATCCTGCCACGACAGATAATGGAATTTGCATTTAAAAATATGTGGAATTAAGAATCTAGCGATGACCAGAGGCTGGTTAGTGTTTGTAAAAAGCTGCCAAAGTAGTAGTAGAGGTGGGTACAATTTTGTCTTTTAAAAACACTTAGATATTTAAATGGGTAAGATGGGTATAGAGGGATATGGGCCAAACATGGGCAATTGGGACTAACTTCATAACAAAAAGGGTGGCATGGACAAGTTGGGCCAAAGGGCCTGTTTCCATGCCATAAACCTCTATGACTTCATGACCAAGAAATCATTGTCAGAAAAAAGCATCTGGTTCATTAATGACCTTTAGCTGATCTGGCCTATATGTCACTCCAGAGCCATAGTAATATGAATGACTCTCAACTGCCCTCAGGCAATTAGGGATGGGCAATAAATGCTGTCCAAGCAACATCCATGTCCCACAAATGAATAAAAAAATTTCATTGAACCATGGGACATTATGCTCTGAAACGGATCTTTTTGCCTTCGATTTCACTCCTGTAAATGGGTGCAGAATTGAGATCAATTTCTCCCTCTTGATATCCACCTATTCATAATTCAGATATTTATAATGCAATCCTTCACTGTTTCTACACGTTCATCAGTCAGTGCATACATGTTATGACAACCTGGCCTCCTACTCTACTTTACAGCAAGCTTATAACATAACTAATATGCATTATTAAAGGAGCATGTGTAAAAAAAAACTACCCTGCGATATTTACAGATAAATCAGCTGTATAGACCTTTATAAAGGCAACAATTAGTCTAGCTGCCAAAAAAACACAACTACACAGTTCTCCACTGAGGTGACGATTTCAGCCAAATTTCTCCATTGACAAAGAGTTAGGTTCAGGTGGCAAGCATGTTTTACGCTCCACTTGACTTTCCACTTCATTGATTTCAATGATGTATAAAAGCAGGTACAACAGGAAATGGGTGCCCAACCCAAACCTGTCCCATTCTCACAGGGCAGGTTAGATTAAAATTGGAGTCCCCTCCCCACCATTCCCCCACCCCCCCACCACCTCCCCGGCCCTGGCACCTCCAACCCCCATCACCTCACAAGTATCAAGATGGTTCGCACTCACCTTGAATTGGAGCATTATCAGCGCAAGGACTTTGGTGCATGAATACAGGTTATTGTTTCAGTACAGTGCTGAGGGAGAGCTGCATTGCCAGCTGAGATGTCAAAACAGGTGCCCGCCTTCATGTTCGAGAGGAAATAAGCCTTTCCATGACCCTTTTTGGATGTCCTCAACCAACTTCATCAGGAACAAATTAACCAATCTTTTTTTTTTGCTTTTTTTTTGGGACTTTGTGCACTAATTGACCACCATGTTTGTTTATGTAACACTTCAAAAGTAATGTGTTGACAGTAAAGCACTGTGCAATATCCTGAGAATGTGAAAAACACTGAATTCTGTCTCTCCCTGCCTCTCTCTCTCTCTTTTCTCTGCTCGCTGGTTTATAGCTTTGGCTGTTTGAGTGCTGTTAGTTCTCCAGTGGCATTCCTCTGGCTTTCTGTAATTAGATGACACTCGGGTGGGGGTGAGTGCCAGGGTACCAGGGCTTGTCTTCCTGGCTACAGGGAGTTCTGAGCCCAGTCATATTGCAATGTACACGCGGGCACTGTGTGGATCTATATCTGTGTTTGTTTGCCATGTAAAATATATGAAAATCTTCAATAAACATATCAAAAAAAGTTCAGTTCAGTGGTTTGCTTGCACATTAGAGGTGGAATTTTGCCTTTTTTTGGCAAAGAGTCATCATGGGTGGGAAAAACAGAGAGTACACCACCGGCAAATTTTCCCACCATATTTTTAAACTGATGGACAAAAAAAATTGTATTGCAGTGGGTCCCACAACTCAACACTGACTGAGTGTACGCCCAGTAAGAAGTCTGACGACACCAGTTTTAAGTCCAACTGATTTATTTGATAGTAAACTCACAAGCTTTCAGGTTTTGCCCCTTCTTCAGGTGAATGGAGAGTTCTGGCCTCAGACAGAACATATAACAGCACAGACAGTTTAATCTGTAAAGCGGCAAACCCCGAAAGCTTGTGAATTTACTATCAAATAAATCGGTTGGACTTAAACCTGGTGTTGTCAGACTTCTTACTATTTTTATCCCAGTCCAACACCGGCATCTCCACATCACGAGCATACCCTGCCAGCAACTTAGGCTTTTAAAAGATTCACTTTTTCCAGGGCATCCCGATACAAAAAATTAAACATAGAATTAAACGTAGAAGCCACCACCCCTCAAACGCATGCCATCATCCCCCAACCATCAAAATAAATTTCACTCCCCACCTCCTAACCCATTACAAAATTCCATCCTCCCTGCTCCACCCCCCCCTGTCCCCCATCAACAACATCCCACTTCCTCTTCTCCCTGTCCCATGCCAGGGTGAAGTGCCAGGGTACTGTCCAGACTTGACCTTTTCCCACCAGAACCACTGGCTAGGCACTGGCATGGGAGACCTATCGTGATTCACTCCAATATAATTGGACAATTTAACACGGGGGTCTATCAGACAAAGTTTGATAATGATGTTTAAATGTATGCAACTTTTAAAGTCGAGTTTGAAGTTGGATAAGTCCCCTGGGCCGGACGGGATTTACCCTAGGATTCTCTGGGAGGCAAGAGAGGCGATTGCAGAGCCTCTGGCTCTGATCTTCAGGTCATTGTTGGTTACGCGTATGGTTCCGGAAGACTGGAGAATAGCAAATGTGGTCCCATTGTTCAAGAAGGGGAAGAGAGACCTTCCAGGGAATTATAGGCCAGTGAGTCTTACTTCTGTTGTGGGCAAAGTATTGGAGAGAATTATTAGGGATAGGATTTATAGTTATTTAGAGAGAAATGAATTGATTGGGGATAGTCAGCATGGTTTTGTGAAGGGTAGGTCGTGCCTTACTAACCTCATTGAGTTTTTTGAAAAAGTGACCAAAGAGGTGGATGGGGGTAAGGCGGTTGATGTGGTATATATGGACTTTAGTAAGGCGTTTGATAAGGTGGCCCATGGAAGACTTCTGCAGAAAATGCAGATGTATGGGATAGAAGGTGATTTAGCTAATTGGTTTAGGAATTGGCTAGCAGATAGAAGACAGAGGGTGGTGGTTGATGGGAGATATTCATCGTGGAGTTCGGTGACAAGTGGTGTACCTCAGGGGTCTGTTTTGGGGCCCCTGCTGTTTGTAATTTTTATAAATGATCTGGATGAGGGTATTGAGGGATGGATTAGTAAATTTGCAGATGACACTAAAGTCGGTGGAGTGGTAGATAGTGAAGAGGGGTGTTATAGTTTACAGAGTGACTTGGACAAGTTGCAGAGCTGGGCCGAGAGGTGGCAAATGGAGTTTAATGTGGAAAAGTGTGAGGTAATGCACTTTGGCAGGAACAATAAATGTGTAGAGTATAGGGCTAATGGTAGGATTCTTAATAGTGTTGATGAACAGAGGGATCTTGGTGTATTTGTGCATAGATCCCTGAAAATAAGCAGTCAAGTCAATAAGGTTGTTAAGAAGGCATTTGGAGTCTTAGCTTTTATTGGTAGGGGGATTGAATTTCGGAACCGCAACGTCATGTTGCAACTGTACAAAACTCTAGTGCGGCCGCACTTGGAGTATTGTGTGCAGTTCTGGTCCCCACATTATAAGAAAGATGTGGAGGCATTGAAGAGGGTACAGAGGAGGTTTACCAGGATGTTGCCTGGTATGGAGGGCAGGTCTTATGAAGAGAGGCTGAGGGATTTGAGGTTGTTTTCGTTAGAAAGGAGGCGGCTAAGAGGGGACCTTATCGAAACATATAAGATGATTAGAGGTTTAGATAGGGTGGACAGTGATAGCCTTTTTCCTAGGATGGAGAAAGCTAGCACGAGGGGACACAGCTTTAAATTAAGGGGTGATAGTTATAGGACGGATATCAGAGGTAGGTTCTTTACCCAGAGGGTGGTTAGGGAGTGGAATGCCCTGCCTGCGGCAGTTGTAGATGCGCCAAGTTTGGTGGCGTTGAAGAGGTTAGTTGATAAGTTTATGGAAGAGAAGGGAATGGTTTAGTTTGGAGGGTCATTGCTTTTTATAATGGTCGGCGCAACATCGCCGACATCGCAACACCGAAGGGCCTGTTCTGCGCTGTAATGTTCTATGTTCTATGTTCCCATTACCTCTGGAGGAGGGCAGGGACAATTGATTGGAAAATTCTGCTGACGGGAAAACCATTTTCGGTCTCGCACAGGATTCTCCACCTCAGCTGCCGTATTCCTGCCTTGGGTCACTTACTGTGTGGAGTTTGCACATTCTCCCCGTGTCTGCATGGGTTTCCTCTGGATGCTCCAGTTTCCTTCCACAGTCCAAAGATGTGTGGGTTAGGTGGATTGACCATGCTAAATTGCCCCTTAGTGTCAGGGAGACCAGCTAGGATAAATATAGGGGGTTATGGAAATAGGGCAAGGATGGGATTGTTGTCAGTGCAAACCCGATGGGCCCAGTGGATTCTTTCTGCACTGTAAGGGTTCTACGATTCTATGATTCAATGTGCCAGTTCCCCAAAAACAGGAGCAGAAAGTCCCCCACTGGGTGTTTCACATCAGTGAATATTCCTCATATGAAAGTTGTCGGTATACAAATTGTGAAAGAGGAAAAGGAAAGATTTTTTTCTTTTTTCAAAGCTAAAATAATCCTGGTTTTAGTGGTATTTATTGAAGTGCAAAATATGCAATGATTCATTTGCATTTTTGTTTAAAATGGGACTTTATTAATTGTATTTATTTATTGCTTTAAATATGCTTTAAGTGGATGGGAAATGGTTGGTCATAAATATTTCCCAGTCCCTGACTACTGCTAGAATTGAGGTACTTTTCATCTACTGTGATTCCATTTTCCCTTACTCTGTCTCCCTGTGATTCTCTTGTCAGCTACCATAACCTCTTCATTTGTTCACCAGTCATCCATCTGTCTGAAAGTGGATAGAAATCAACCACAAGTCTATCAATTTTGCTGAGGTAGTTTATTTAGCAAGTCCTGCCCTCCACTAGGAGACCAGCTGACAAATTCCATCACACAGGTGATTAAACTATGACCTTTTTGTGTGGATTCCAACCCGTAGCTGATATGAATAAACAATTTATCCCCTTGTCACTGAGCTATCGTTCAATGTATGTTTGCAGACCGGCCTTCCAGAACATCACGAATTGCAATGAATGTACAATGCAGTCTCAGTTGGTTTTATGGCAGTAAATTGCAGCATTTTTCAAAGGCTATAACCAAGCAACGGCCAGACAAGTCAATAGTTTACCATTCGCTTTCTACCTCTCTCAAACAAAAGGGACATAGTATACCAGTAACAAATCAAGTAAAAGAGATTATGTCTTGAGCAAGAGGTAAATATTTAACCATCTTCCATTAATTCTAAGCAGCAGAAGATAGCCAACATGAATCATAGAATCTCTGCAGTGCAGAAGCCATTCACCCATCAAGCCTGCACCGAAAACAATCCCAACCAGGCTCTGTCCCTATGTGTTTATCCTGCTAATCCCTCGCTAAGAGACAACTTACTATGGCCAAGCCACCTAACCTGCACATCTTTGAACTGTGGAGGGAACTGGAGCACCTTGAGGAAACCCACACAAACACGAGGAGAATGTGCAAATTCCACACACAGCGGGAATCAAATCTGGGTACCTAGCACTGTGAGGTAGCAGTGCTAACCACTGTGCCACCGTGCCACCCCAAAGTGTTGAAGTGTTGTGTCAAATGATTAGTACTCTAGGAAACAACACTGCAGTGAAGCAAATAAATCTAATGCTGGGCTCACATAGGCCAGGTCACTCAAAGATCTTAATGGGCAGATTACACAAAAAAAAATCAGTATATCCCAGCCCAATTCAAGATATCAATGTGTTTTCCTTCAGAGATCACACTTCAACAACTTACTTTGTTGATGGATCAATTTAATGCATTGATTAATCTCACTGGGAGAAAAACTGGATTAGGCTAGGAAACTGATATGGGGATCATGATGCTTTTTGTTAAATTTATTATTTATTAGTGCCATAAGTAGAAGCTTACATTAACACTGCAATAAAGTTACTGTGAAAATCCCCTAGTTGCCAACTCTGGCACCTGTTCGGGTACAATGATGGAGAATTTAGCATGGCCAATCCGTCTAATAGCATGTCTTTCAGACTGTGGGAGGAAACCAGAGCACCTGGAGGAAACCCACATAGACACAGGGAAGATGTGCAGACTCCATGCAGACAGGGACCCAAGCCAAAAATCGAACCCAGATGCCTGGCACTGTGAGGCAGTAGTGCTAACTGCTGTGCCACCATGCTACCTCCTGTTAATTTAATTAGCGGTGATATTCAGCGTAGCGCTTAGCACATTCTTGAATGGCTGCAGGCTTCAACAGGGGACCATCTCCATGAAAGGCTAACACAACCTAAGGTTCACCTGTGCTTCTTAAAGCCAGACTGAACCTCTTGAAATCTTGAGGTCATTATGTTATTCAGTGGATCGCATGAGTGGCCCTCTTTCATCTCAATGGATCGCAAGATTAAAACTGGACTTGTTCACTAGTTATGACCCCATGAACAAGATTAAACATATTTAATATAAGTGAATATTTTATAACAAATTATAGAAAACACTTAACAATTCATATATTTAATGGGCCTCATGCGGTACCAAGGTCATAGGTTGCTGATCATGGTCATCCTTACATAGAATGCAAGGCACAGAAACAAGCTACTTCAGAAGTGGAGAGTCCACCTACCTTACAGCTCAGAATTGTTAGAAGACAAACTATACCCTTTTTCCAGCACTAGCTGTCATATTCAGCTTCATTTGAAGTAATTTGTTAAAGCAGCATCTCGGCCTTTTGGCTAAGATGCAAATAAGATCAAGCCTTGGAGGAGGAGCTATACCTACTCCAATCAGCTTGGATCATGTAGATCAAGCCCAAGACAGGATGTGAGAGCCCTGTCTTGTTAGCTTGGATCGGGAATGTTTCAATTTGTTGGGACTCTGAATTGGATTTAATTTGATTGGATTGGATTGGTATAAAGTATAAAAAAGTGTTTAAAAAGCTCTCATATTCTGGCAAATAATAAATGTTCAAGCTATTTCTTGCTCTGATTCACAGTAGAAATATCATTTTCAGAAATAATATCTGCATTTATCGGTTATCCCCTTCCCAGCATTTCTAAATCAAATTACATTGTTCAGTGATCTTTAAAAAAAATTCACAGGCTTAAGATTGCCTCCGGAACTGCATAACCCCACTTTATTGACAATGCTAACACCCTTCATCCCTCGACATGTTCAAATCCCTCCCTTACTCACAACAGTGTCCCCCTCTCTGATCCTCTCAATCCTCCAAGAATACTCAATCTCTCCCTCATGCCCGCAATTGTGTATCCCCATTCCCACACACCACTACAGTGTTCAACCTCTCCCTCACATTCGGGGTTATGTTGGAATAAGGAGGAGAAAGTTTCCAGTGCTTCAGGTAAGCATACTTCATAATGTTCCCTTGTTGGTTACAACCTTACAGGATCTCAGGGCTGAAATCTTGAGTTCAGAGGCCCTGTACTCTACTACCAAACGCAGCAACTAATTCTTGAACAGGTTTTTCCTTTTAAAGTGCCGCTTTACCCAGGAGATATCAAGGATCTGTGGCAAATACTCACAATCCTTTGCTGAGAAAGTGACTGTGACAGCCCTGTACAAGTTAATGCAAAAGCAGCCACACTGTATGGAAGAGATCGTGGCACCGAAAGTTCCTGGCTTCGAAATCAAAATGGGAATAAAGGATTGAAGCAATCACTAACAATCAGGAGCCTGGTTTTAGTACCTGGACTTGTTCCTGCTCAAGACACTGAAATGAATGAAGCTGTTGCCTTGGATTTTAATTGCCTCCTCCCATTCTGGGGCTATTGATTAACAGGCAACGTCAATGAAATCATGCACAAGCTATCTTTGAAAAGCCATTTGGTAAGTAGAGGATTAGCCTGGGAAATGCACAATCACAGGGTTGTAATAACATGTCAAATATTTTTAGAAATGTCACTACATGCTGCACAACAGAGCACATGAAAAATCCAAGGCCGCAAATGATTGCTAAGGGAGGAAACAATGAGATGAAACATAACGCAAACGATATATTCAGATGTTTAAGTGATCCACTGAGTAAGATAAAATTTGTTTTCAATCATGCACTGGACCATACACTGTCCAACTGAACAACGATAGAAGCTATCAACGCACCACATTGCAGACATCATCATTATTTTATGATTATAAAACACTAGAAAATGGAATGTTATATCATATTCTATTACTTCTGTACAATAAATAAGGCATGTTTAATGAAAACTGCAGCAAATTTCCTTATTACAAATACTTTAAATCAGTCGAAGGGAAACACTACCTTTCGTTGACTCATCTTCAATGGGTTGTTTAAATACCGTAATGTCTTTGAAAGTGCATAAAAATAAAACCACCTTGTCATATTCATTTCTTATGGGTGCGATTTGCATGTAGAACCAAACTGGAGTTCCTGTCAATAGAAACAAAAAAACGATACATTGAGCAAGTCAATCCATTGAAACAACATCAACAGCATGGCCTTGAACAAAGAACAGTACAGCACAGGAACAGGCTGTTCAGCCCTCCAAGCCTGCGCTGATCACCTATCTCGACCAACTTATATCCCTCTATTCCTCGTTTGTTCATATGTCTATCGAGATAAGTCTTAAATGTGGCTAAAGTAACTAACTTAACTGCCTCATTTAGCAGTGCATTCCAGGCCCCCACCTCCCTCTGTGTAAAAATCTTCCCCTCCGGCACATCTCCACTGAATCTTTCCCCCCTTATCT
This sequence comes from Sphyrna mokarran, assembly GCA_024679065.1. Classification (NCBI taxonomy): domain Eukaryota; kingdom Metazoa; phylum Chordata; class Chondrichthyes; order Carcharhiniformes; family Carcharhinidae; genus Sphyrna; species Sphyrna mokarran. The sequence continues at coordinate 21,978,822 of JAGIQG010000015.1, read as the reverse complement.
TGAACTTGTGCCCCCTTATAATTGTCATTTCTGCCCTGAGAAAAAGACTTCCAATTGTTCACCCCATTCATATTCCTCACAATTTTATAAACTTCTATTAAGTCACCCCTCAGCTTGCACCTTTCCAGGGAGAACAATTTCATTTTTTCAATCTCTCCTCATAGCTAATACCCTCCATACCAGGCAACATCCTGGCAAACTTTTTCTCTCTAAAGCTTCCATGTCCTTCTGTCAGTGTGGTGGCCAGAGTATTCCAAATGTGACCTAACCAATGTTCTATACAACTGTAACATAACTTGCCAATTTTTATGCTTTTATTCTGATTGACCAACTGGCCTTGTTTATTGCAGATGTTATCTGTGCTGATCTGTGCTAAATGTTTACATTTAGGCAGATTGCATTATGTCTGAAAATCCCCCACTTAACCTCTCTGGTACGAAGGTTTTGATGCGGATGATTTGTGAGGCATAAGACAAAGCGAGGAGACATAGCATCGCCTTTCTCCAAGTGTGCCACAAGTGTGAAAATAGGTAGGGCCAGTGAAGGCTGTATCATTGTGATTAGTGCCATCGTGGCACCAATAACAGCTAAGGAAATAGCCTGTTCTCCCAGCACAGTTACAAGTACGCAGACTGATCTATAGATAATGTGGGCATATTGCATCAAGGATCAGCCTGAAAACCATCCCTGCAGCTTCACAGCTAAATCTGAGGGAGATGGGAGGACAAGACCTATAGGCTACCAAACTGACTCGATCCGTATTGAAAGAGACAAGTGCAGAATGCAGTCACAGGCAGAAGCTTCGGTGGCAGAGATGTGAAGGTCCAGCCAGCATCCAAATTGATAGCAGAAACGAACATATCTCCACAAAACCTCACAGTACCCAGGGTATTTCTATGATTGTCAAGTTAGGGGGATTTCAGATAAACGTGACAGGAGGTTTATTTTATGGTGATATACAATCGTTCTATTCTGGTCTTGTTTTGTGTTTTTTTTCTTGGAAAACAGCATTCATTCTTATTATATTTAGCTCAGGAGTTTATTTTACTTTCCTGAATGAATGTGTACAGAGACTGTATAAGATAGTCGGGTGCAGATTTTTAGTAAAGAGCCTGGTTCAAAGGTCGACTGTAAGATCCATTTATTCTCACATACATGATAATCAACTCAATGTACCACAGGAACAAAAGAATAGGTAAGGCATTTAAAATGTGTACACCAGTTTGTTTTTACAATTTGTTCTTAGAATCCAAGCATTGCTGGCAAGATCAGCATTTATTGTCCCTCCTCAATTCTTCTTCAGAAAGTGGTGGTGAGCCATTTTCATGACTAAGTTCAGCCTTTGATGTGTACAGAGGTGCATTTACAGATTGTGGGGCCCTGTGCTGGGCGCCATTTCTGGGTTGCCCGCACACAAGGATCTAAGGCCAAACCCACCCCTCACACGCACACTCTGTCTCTTCCTCACATCCTTTACCTACACTCTCTTTTCCCCCCACAAACATTCTCTCTCCCTCCCACCCATCCCTCAAACACTGTCTCTACCCAACACCCTTCAAGCACCCTCTCCCTCTACCTCTCACACACTCTTTCTACCCCTGACCCTTCAAACGCACGCTCTCTAGCCCCCCACACTCGTGCACATTCTCTCTCTCTCCGCCCTTCACACTCTCTCTTTCCCCCATCCTGCACACATGCTCTCTCTTCCCTCTTTCTTTCATGCACACACTCTCTCCTTCCATCCCTGACACACACTCTCCCTCTTCTCCTCACCCCTCACACACTCTCTGTCCCTCTCATTCCTCACACACACACTCTCTCTTCCCCCCACCCCTCACACACGCGTTTCTGCCTCTCCCACATTCACACAAACATCTCCCTCCCAACACGCTCACACACTCTCTCTCTCCCCCCACCCCATCCCTCACAGACTTTTTCCACACACCCCCCCCTACCCCAATCCCCAATCCCTGATTCAGGTCAGAAACTCCAAAGTATTTTATGAAGTCAGCCTAGACTATAAGATTTGCATTTTAAATTTAGTGAAGATGAGCAGATAAGATGTTTCATTCCAAACATGACTCAAATGACCCACTAGAGAGCTTTTATCAAACAAAATTTATTTTAGAATACAGTTAATATATAGAAAGAAAATTAACGATAACTTTTATCAATGACAAACGAAAATAGAAACATATTGTATAATCTTTACCAAAACAAATGCACTGTTCCAACGCAACAAACCTCCTTACAAACATACACCCATCCCATGTCTAGCACTAAAAACAAGGATGCTCATGTGATGCTGGATTTCCACGCTCTGCAACACCTGCTGTGAATCCGATCTTTGGATAGAGAACTGAAACTCTGACTTCCAAGACTAGTAGCTCCCAGCACACCACAAGGTAGAGATAGAGCCACTGCTGACCTCTAGCTTTTAGCCAGCAAACCACTCCACAACACAGAGACAATCCTTGCCTCTGATTACTAACCATCCAGCCACCAAGAGCTAAATCTCCAATACCAAGGAGAAACATAAAAATACTGCTTTTCAGTTTAGAGTCTAACAGCTTCTCACTAGCCAGCAGTCAAAACTGAAAGTAAAAGGACTCTTGGGAGAAAAAATAACTATCCCACCTAACCAGTCAATCAGTGTTCCCACAACAATTCAAAAAAGGTTATAATGTACTCCCAGAGAGTATATTAGGCCTATATAAAAAAAAACAAAGCCCCATTTAAATCATTTAAGCAATAATAAAAGATGCCACTGCAGACGTCATAGACAATGGCAGGTGGGGAGTTTGACTAGTGCGGTACACCTGTCATACCATAACGCAGGTATCCTAAGGCAAGCTCAGAGAGGATAGAAACCTCTTATGGAGCAGAAAGGCAAAAGCTCGCTTTCTGGAAGTGAGGCCTCATGATGCTCCTGACCTTTTAGTCAGAACACAATTGTTCAATAACAAAGACAAAAAAAGGCCTCCTTACAAACTGCAGAGAACATAATTAAAAATATATTTCTTTAAGGCACAGTAGCATTGTGCATCTTCCCACTCTCTGCACACACTCTCTTCACCCCCCAACCCTCACGCACACACTCTCTTCCTCCCACCCCTTGCACTCACTCCATTTTCTCTACAGCTATCTCTTTTAGAACTCTACAGCATAGGCCATCAGGTCTGAGATATTTTTCAGAATTTAGTTTCCTTAAATTTCTCCAATGCTTTATCTCTGCTGATACTAATTTTCCTTATTACTTCAATTTTTAGCCCCTAGGCTATCTGTGATCTCTGATATGGAATCTGTGTCTCATACAAAGATGACAGGCACAAAATATTTGTTCACTTCCTCCGCCATTTCCTCCTTCCCATGATTATTCCTACTGTCGCTGCTACTAAAGAACGAATATTTACTTTAGCTACTCTCTTTTTATACAGTTATAAAATCTCTCACAAGCTGTTTTTATATTTTTGGCTAGTTTACCCCATGTTCTAATTTTTTCATTAATTTTTGGTAGCCTTGTGCTAGGAAGTAGTGAAGATGGAATGTGGACAACAGAAAGTTGCTGTAAGGGCAAACCATTCTGGTGGATACAAGTGATACTAAATCTCTTTGCTTAGAATTAAAAAAGGGAAATGAAGTAAAAGCACTGGTGGGAATTTGTGACAGGATCTGACACCCAGCAATACTGAGCTATTTCAGTGTTCTAGCACAGGTTGTGTTTGACATATAGGATATTGAATGGGTATTGCTAGGAGGAAAAATTGTCATGAATTTATAGACATGGTCTGAGATTGTTACACAGAACAAAATGGCATTGAGAAGACTAGGCTGTACTTGAGGTGGGACAGCTCATGAACAGCAGTAGTCATAGGGTCAGTTGGTCAAAGGGTATGGAAAATGAAGGGGAAATGGTGACAGTAGCATTAGAGGTTTGAACTTTGGACAGATTTGAGGAGAATGCGTGAACAGTAAGACTAGATCGAGCAGGACTGAAAAAAGGAGTGAAATACGAGTTAATTGGTTCTGATTTATAAAGATGATTGACAGGTAAGTACATTAAGATAAAGTTGCCATAGAAACACATTGATTTTCCTGCCTGTGTTGACACTGTCAAAAAATGATAAAATTCTGACCTCGGTCTTTTCTTATATTAGTTCTTGCCATGATGTGCTGAAGACAATCTATGGAATTTTGTGCTTTCCCTCTATTCCTTAATGTCATCAGTGGGGTTTCCCACTATTTCCCCTACATTATGTTTCCTCATCCCATCCTGCCCTGTCCTGCCCATTGGGATGTCACACCAGGGGGGTCTTCAATATTTTTTGACAAACGGGGTTCTGACAAACAGTCCCTGTGGGAGAGAAGAGGGGCACATGTACGTATAGGCCACCCATCCCCTCAGGGGGTGGGGGAAGGGCAGAACAGGCATGCCTTGGCAGTACGCTGGCAGTACCAAATTAGGCTGACTGGTGGTGATTTAACCTGAGGATCACCTCACTTCTGGCATTGGGTGAGTTTGAGAAGGCGGGGCCTCAGCTGGTACAGAAATTGAGCCCGTGTTACTGATGTCACATCACATCACATACCAGCTGTCCAGTTAACCGAGCTAACCAACTCCTCAGGTGAGTGTATAATTAGGAACTGTAAGAAGACTAGTGGAAAATCATAACAAGTCTACAGGATAGCAAAAAGACAATAAGAAACAGAGTGAAGGTACATAAAATCCATAGATTGTCTTCAGCACATCATGGTAAGAACTAATATAAGGAAAGACCAAGGACGGAATTTTATCATTTTTTGACAGTGTCAACTCAGGCAGAAAAATCAGTGTGTAGCTGACTAGCTTCACTGCCAGCTTTTCCCATCAATTTTTTGACACTTAGTTAAAGGAGTTCTGGAGGTGATCCCACTCGCCAGCAACCTCAGCTTTCATGAGACTGGGGAGCCCCGATCTAAAAAAAAATCCCCCTGCCCATTCCCCTCACCCCCCCCCACCCCAGACACAGAGTACTCCAGGAATCTTCCCCACCAACCTCCCCCCTCCATGAACATGGGATCCCTACCTAGCTCATGCTCCCTCATGGACATTGGATGCTATTCCCCCAACCCAGTGTCATTGAAGTGCTGTCCCCTCCCCACACCTCCACAGACTTCCCCAATGGAAATCTCCCTCTGTGCCAAGTGGGGGTGTCTGGTATAGCTGGGGTTCTGCCAAGGCATGGCCATTCCACCCCCCCACACCCACCATCAAGGGGATGGGAGGCTTGTACGTGCATGTGCACCTCTTTTCTCCTGAGGAGCTGTTGCCAGGGCCCCATTTGTCAAGAAATATTGTAGACCCTGCCCGGTGTGACATCCCAATGGGTGGAGCACGGTGGTATAGGCTGGGGAATCCTAATGTAGGGGACAATACAGCAGGGAAGCCCACTGATGATATTTAAAAGTATGGTTATGGAATTCCCGACCTTACACGGTAGGAATTTCTATGTTATTATGTTACTGGCGGGAGCGTGGCAACAATGGGAATGGGAAATCCAGCCCGTGTAAAAACTGTCTGGGGGCTCCTATTGGATTCTCCACCCTCACTGACTTTCCTACCTGCCAGAAACAGGGGCAAAGCAGGATCCCAGTCCTAGGGAATGTGAGAAAATTGTTACTATGGGGAAGCATGGACCTGAATTTCAAACTATTAGGGAAACAAACTTAAGTGGAAGAAAAAAAAATGCAAGTACAATTATTGGGAAAAAGAAAATATTGGAATACTGACATCTAAAAAAAGATGGCATGAATAGTGAAAATATGAACTCAGCAGAAAACTAGGGAAGAGAACAGTACAGAATGTTATGTTACTTTTAAGATAGCTACAATGAATTCTTAGTAGAACGAGCAATACATTTCTGAGTCAGTAAAGATCCCAGGTAATAAAGCATTGAAGTTGAATAAGATTTATGCTTCAGAGACCCAAAAATATGTTTCCTGCAATTGTTAGCGCTAATTTTAAGATTGTGGTATGATGGAATATTGAGTTTAGTGATTCAAAAGGGAAACAGGGACCAATTAACCCTTAGTCTCACAGTAGAATTTCCAGAATTAATTATGAAGGACAAGTCAGATGGGCATTTAGGGACTGTTAAGAGTCTGCAATGACTGTCTACTTGGGCTCAGTGGTGTCAGTCACCTGATTAAATAGTCCAGCTGCCTGTTTTTTTTAACATAAATTTACTCTTGCTGCCTTAAATCTGCTGGTCTGGTAACCCATATCTTGGAATCGAAGGACAAGCCTCCCTTGTGATCCAGGTCACAGTCCTGTGTCTTAAGCACATATACTCCTTCAATCCATCAGAAATCACACAGAGTAAAAACTGAAAGAGACATCATTTGATTCTGATGCATTATACAATGATAGACAAGTGTGGAACATTGAGTACCTGTCTGTACAATCGGTACACTATCTGTTTACCTTCTGTTACAAAGAATATGTGTTTTAACTGTCCATCAGGAGAAACTTTATCTTGGTATAGAAAAGATAGTCTCTCTTCCTGTCAGCTGTCTTAACAAGTGCAGTTTGTTTCTACCCAAAGTTTTGCCGATTGGGATTAAACAAATTCTGGACAATAGGAAATTGGGAGGGGGGGGGGTCCACAAAGTTTGGAGGGCTAAGTGGGATTCCTGCTATTGACTCAGCTATTCTTCAATATGCAAACAAACTACCTGAATGAAGGAGACCTTTTAAAATCTAAAGATAATGCTAACATAGCGGGGTTGATTAATACTGGGACAAAAACATGACGATTTTGTAAGGAAAGCTGACAACTTCGAGATCCAACATAAACAGCTGGGTCGTGGAATTGACAAAGGAACAGTGGGATTGACATTAAGGCAAAAAAAGTTCACAGAGACCAGATTGGATGAAGAGGAGAAGATTTCTTCCAGATCCTATCCCTTCATTGGTGGGGTGGAAGGTTCTGCGGCATAAAGTGATCCAAGGGAGCCGCGGTAAATGAAGCTGATGCCAAGAAAACTCATCAGGGATCTGAACCTCCATCAGCGCTAACATTGGCATTTGAAGGGTACGGAAGGTCAACAGCAGCAATGGCTATGTGGGCAATAAAGAAGAATCCAGTTTGACGCAATGAAGCGCTGGTGTGTCTCACAACTACAATTCTTCCTTATTCCCCATCCCTATTCTGCCCATTTTTGATGGGATTATCAAGGAGAATCTTCCCCTTGAGATTTTCTGTGCTTCTAAGGTGCAGAATATAAAAGGATGTCTGTCTCCAGACAGCAGGGAATCCAGAACAAAGACACGAGCATTCTGTGGTGGCTCTTACTGCGGCGGAGTGATTTGCTACTCCATATACCTGAGTCTGATTGGTAAAATCCAAACTGCCACACAAAAAGCATGAACAGCATTTCCAGGAATGTCTCACAGAAACAAGGGGGGAATTGTTACAACTTAACTTTGAGTGGCACCACTCAGATGTGTGCAGCAGCATTTGATTATCTTACTGGGTGAAATGACACTTGTAGCTTAAGTACTGTGTAGGAGTTTTGCTTTTTGATAGCCAAAGCAAATGTTTTCCTGCATGAATCATGCCAACTTTTGCAAATCCATTTCTCCTGCCATTTACTTGCCATGTTGCATGGCTTCAGCAGTAGAGTAATTACTACGTTGTCGGCAGAGGTTGCAGATGCACATCAGCTGAAGGTCCAACATTATATGGCCTGCCACAGAGTGCATTGTTCAAGCAAAGCTTTTGAGGAAAGATACTAAATACAAACTTACAAAATAACAGAATTGCCGCTATTTCCATTTTTAAATACAGATTTGTCTTCGTCCTCTTTAAAAAAATGGTCACTGCAAGCTAAAATTAAACTTTGACTTTATTTGTTACAAGTAGGCTTACATTAACCCTGCAATTAAGTTATTATGAAAATTCCCTAGTTGCAACGCTCTGGCACTTTTTTAGGTTAATGCACCTGGCACATTGATGAAGAATTAGCATGGCCAACCCTCCTAATCAGTACATCTTTCGGATTGTGAGAGGAAACTCACACAGACATGGGGAGAATGTGGAGACTCTACATCAACAGTGACCCAAGCCAGGAACTGAACCCTGATTCCTGATGCTGTGAGGCAGCAGTGCTAACCACTGTGACACCGTGCTACCTCTTTTGCATTGTAGGGTTTTAAGGTTTATATGGTCACCTGAATGTGAATTGCATCTGAATGCTTGTCCCTCCCCTTCTTTCCTACTGCCCCTTCCTTTTCTGTTCGTTACTTGAAGTTTTAAAGTAAATGTGAGTTTGAAATAGATTGACTTTCTTATTGATGTTGATTGAGTGATGCAAAAATAGTTTGTGCTAGTGTTTAAAATTGTACAACGGTGGTTTGAGACATGGTGCATTTCAAAATACACAGCTCAAAAATCAAATCCAGCTTGCAATTTGTATGAACTTTCATTATTGCAAATGGAAGAGAATCTACATGGATTCTCAATGATATTCACTAATTCAAACAGTCTAAAATTCCATCTGTGAAGTCAGCTAGAGTGAGGTGGCTACGGAGATAGTGGATGCATTGATTTCAAACTTGCTGAATTCCCAAGATTGTGAAAAAGCTACTTATAGAATCCCTATAGTGTAGAAGGAGGCCTTTCGACCTATTGGATCTGTACTGACAACAATCCCACTTAGGCCCTATCCTTGTAACCTCACATATTTACCCCCCTAATCCCTCGAACCTTTGCATCCCGAAACACTAAGGGGCAAATCAGAATGGCCAATCAATTTAACCCGCACATCTTTGGACTCTCAATTGAAAGGAAGCAAATTAGTTCTGTTCTTCAAGAAAGCAAGGAGAAAGGAAAGAAAGGATCACAGACTAGCTGGCCTGGCATCCGTAGTAGAAAAATGCCAGATTCTACTAATTTGGGAGCTGCTAACAAGACAAAATAAATTTTTGACAGGGCAAAGACGACAGACAGGATTTTCCATGCCCTCCACAACGTGCTTGGTGGAAGCAGAGCTGATTACACCACTTTCAACGTAGTTTCCCGTTGGTGCTGGCACCCTCCACTGCCAGGAAACCCATGGCAGGGGGTTGCCATCCTTCGGTGGCACTGTCAAGGTCCTACCAGCGAGAACGACCAGAAAATGCCGCCCAACTTATGCTTATGAAAGGGAAATCAGTTAGTGTTTTTTGAGGATGCGACCAGCTGCTTAAATAAGGCTACCAGTGGACATAGCGTATCTAGACACATTTGAAAAGGTGCCGCAGAAAAGATTATTACACAGATTTATGGGCAGAATTCTCCAGCCCTATCCCAGCAGCAGGATCTTCTGGTCCTGCCAAAGTTGAGCCCTGCAGCCAGTTCCCTGATGGCAGCACGGGTAAGGAATGTAAATTACCATCAACTTCAGTGGGACTGCAAAATCCTGCCTCCGCCGAAATGGGGATGAGGGGAGGGGAACATTGCTGGAGAATTCCACTCTATATCCCATATGATAAGGTGGGGGGCATATATTAGGGTTGATAGAGGACTTGCATAGTATAGAAATAATCAGGACATTTTCAGTTCAGTAAGTAGTAACTAATGGAGTATCCACAAGGGTCAGTGCTTGGGCCTTAGCTATTTATAACCTTTATCAATCGCCTAGGCAGAGGGAGGGATCATATGTAGTGTATCCAAGTCTGCTGACGATACAAATCTAGGTTGGGAATGGCCATGAAGAAGATGCAAAGGGGCTGCAAGAGGATATAGCCAGGTTAACTCAAATGGGCAAGAGTGCAGTGGTTGGAATATAATGAGGGTAAAGTGTGACGTTATTCACTTCAAAAACAGAAAGACAGGATATTTTTTAAAAGGTGTTAGACTGGGGAATTTGATGCTCAAAGGGATCTGGGAGTCCTTGTACATGAATTATGGAATGTTAACATGCAAATACAGCAATTAAGAAAACAAATGGTATGTTTAGCGATTATTAAAAAGTGATTGGGGTATATAAGAGTGAACATTTGTAGAGAGCTTTACTGAGACCACATCTGAGTACTGTATACAGGCACTTACCCAAAAAACACAGAAACATAGAAACTAGAAGCTGGAGTGGGCCATTCGGCCCTCCAAGTCTGTATTCATCTAATCATGGCTGATCATTGAATTTAATACGCTGATTCTTTTCTTCCTCCCAAATCCTTTGATCCCTTTAGTCCCAAGAGCTTTATCTAATTTCTTTTTGTAATCACATAATATTTTGGCCTTAATTACTTTCTATAATAGTGAATTCCACACATTCACCACCCTCTGGGTGAAGAAATTTCTCCTCAACTCAGTTCTAAAAGGTTTACCCCTTATTCTCAAATTATGATTCCTAACTCCGGACTCCCCCACCATTATACTCTGTCCAATCATGTTAGGATTATATAAGTTTCTATGAGATCCCCTCTCTTTTCTGAACACCAGTGAATATAATCCTAACCAACTTAGTCTCTCCTCATGTGACAGAACTGTCATCCCAGGAATTAGCCTAGTAAAGCTGTACTTCCTCTATAGCAAGGACATCCTTCCACAGATAAGGACACCAAAACATTGTCCACATGTGGCCTCACCAACACCCTATACAATTACAACAAAACAAGTCTATCCCTATACTCAAATCCTTTCACCATGAAGGCCAACATGCCATTTACCTTCTTTACTGCCTGCTATATATACTTGCCTGAAAAGGAATGCAATGAAGCTGCCTGGACTAATTTCTGGGTATTGAGGATTGCTCTTTGAAGGAAGATTAATCAGATGAGCCCTACATTCCCTAGAGTTAAGAAGATTGGGAGGTGATATCTTTAAAAGATATCAAGTTTTTGGGGGGCTTGTTAGAATAGATGCTGGAGAATGCCCTGCTGACTGAGGTGACTAGAAGCAGAGACCACAACCTCAGAATGAGGGGTTGGCCATTTTGGATTGAGACGAGGAAAAATGTTTTCATTTAAAGAGTTGTAAAGCTTCAGAAGTTCCTACCACAGACATATGTTGAATATGTTCAAGAAAGAGATCAATATATTTTGGGTACTAAGAAAATTAAGCATAATGTGGAAGGTGGAGTTGAAGTCGAAGATCTGGCATGATCTTACTGAATGGGGGAGTAAGCTGGGAGAGAATGAGGGGCCATATTTCACATGTTCTTTTGCTCTGAAATTGGAGGTTTTAGTTTCTAATAAGTTGCATTGTTCAATTGATGCAGTCACTTTCACTCGTTCCAATGACTGTGTCTAAACAAGTCTTAAAATCAGTTAAATAAATACCGAACAGATTGAGAATTCAGAACAGATTGACTACTAACCGAAAGGGAAAAATATGTTAATGTTTCAATTTGATCCTTCAGTCACATCCAAAACAATTTACTCTTCTCCTTCAGATGCCAGCTAATTTGCTTTGCAATTCCAACATTTGAAGCTGATTTTACATAAGTCTTCTATCTTTTGGAATTTTTCTTTTTGTCCACTGACTCTCCCATGAGATAGCTGTCTTTGTGCGACTTAAATTCTCAAATGCTTGTTTCTCCTTCTTTAGCTGTTCAAATGAATCCACTTGCAAATGAGTTGGCAATACTGTTCAGTCATAGTTTGAGGATAAGGGATAAACCTTATAAAACATAACACAAGAACATAAGTACTAGGAGCAGGAATACGCCATTTGGCCCCTTGAACTTGCTCCACCATTCAATAAGATCATGTCTATTCTTTTTGTGAACCTTTAACTCATTTACAGTTCAAAATCTATTTATCCTTAAAAGCATTCAATGAGGTGAGGAGAAATTTCTTCACCCAGAGGGTGGTGAATGTGTGGAATTCATTATTACAGAATGTAGTTGCGGCCAAAATATAGTCTGATTTCAAGAAGAAATTAGATATAGCTATAAGGGCTAAAGGAATCAGAAATATAGGAGGAAAGGGGGATCAGGATATTGAATTTGATGATCAGAATGAATCAAAATGAGCAGGTTTGAAGGACCGAATGGCCTCCTCCTGTTTCTAGTTTCTATGTTTCTATATGATACTTGCTGCCAGTATTAAGTTCATATCTCTTTGCTAGACTAATGGAACATGCTTAAAATTTGGGTTTAATGTAATGTAAAGGGAGCACATGGTTAGATAAACTCAAGCCTTCACAACAGGTATTTGCCCACTCAGTACAAAGAGTGCATCAATAAAAATCATCTGTACCATCGTGTGTGTCATCACAATTTTCTTTCCAATCTTTTTGCTGTTGACAAAGTCTACAGAGTGTCTCTTCTCTGCAGTCCATCTCTCAGGTTTTGTTCTCTCATGGTTCTATTCCTATTAGTCACACTATTGCCTCAGACATTGATGTGCCCTCCTCTACAGGTGTCGGCAATACTTTTATTACTCACAGCTGATTTGACTCATGATCGACCCATAATTGTCCTGCTTTTAACTTCAATAATCTAAAGGTGATTCCAACTTCTTGAAGTGTCCAGCAGTGAATGGCGCAGATAATGATTACACCTCAGAAAACCAAACGTGCCCAGCTGTAACTTTCTTTCCAAAGTACCAGGAAAATCATAGGTTATTCACTCATAACTTACCAGTCTGCACTTCCTTCCAGGTCCAGTCCTCATTGGGGAATGCTGAATCACAGAAGCACACATCACAAATCATCCGGGCTGCCAACATTTTTGAACACACTAAACCCACATCTACATGATAGCAATCCAGGGCAAATTCCTTTTGTTTCCCATGCCCCAGAGCATTGACCTTTAAGGTTTTTGTCCCCATAATCTCATCCCTTTATTCTTCCAATATTATTATTTCTCATTTCCTGTTCCCTCCATTCTGCCAGCAATTGCTCCTTAAGCTACTATGTACCGTCTCTAGAATTTCCCTTCTCAGCAATTCTATGATGAGCTAGCTTCCTAAAGACACTTTTCAATTTCCATCATTTCACTGTTATTTTGCCTTTCTCAATCCTACTTGGTATACACGGCCAAAGAAATCATTGTATACAGACATGGGGACACTGTTGTTGTTTTAAAAGGGAGACCTTTAAACACTAAGGACTTCCTTAAACTTTCCTTGAATGGCCATTGTAATTTGGCAGAAGATGAGCAGGAACTTGGAATCCATTAGTCCTCTACTAAGGCTATTTCCAGACCAAAAGAGACCATTTTAAGACATCGGACAGGACTTTACAGCATCACTCGAACAAAACTATAAAATTCTGCCTGAGAACAACAGACATTTCCATTGTTCATTCCTTGCCTGCTCCGATTCCATAGTGAGCAGAGCAGTAGAATTCCAGCAATCATGTTCATGATTTCTAACTGATTGTGTGCAATTTATGTCACTATTATTTCCAAAGTGCAATCAATAAAGTGATGTATAAGTGTGAGATCATAAGATATAGCAGCAGAATTAGGCCCATTCGGCCCATCGAATTGCTCCACCATTTAATCACAGCTGATAAATTTCTCAAGCCCATTCTCCCGCCTTTTCCCCGTAACTTTTGATCGCCTTACTAATCAAGAACCTATCCATTTCTGTCTTAAATATACTCAGTGAAGTGGCCTCTACAGACTTCTATGGCAATGAATTCCACAGATTCACCACCATTTAGCTGAAGAAATTCCTTCTCATTTCGTTCCTAAAGGATTGATCCCTTTACTCTGAGGCTGTGCTCTCCTAAGACCTCATGGTGGTGGAGTGATTAGCATGAATAGGGGTCTGGCTAACTAACAGAAAAGTTGGGATAAATGGATCAACTTAATGTTTGTAAACTGTAACTCGTGGGTTGTCACAGAGATCCATGCTAGGGCCTCAAGTTCTTACCATTTATATTAATGGCATGGATGAAGGGACAAAAGGTATGGCAGCCAAATTTGCTGATGATACAAAGATAGATAGATAAATAAATTGCAAGGAAGACACAGTCTCAAAGGAGATATCGATAGGTTACTTGAATGGGCCATAAATTGGAAAATGGAGTAAAAAGTGGTAACATGTGAGATTATCCACTTTGATTAAGAAAATTGAAAAGCAGAATTGTACTTAAATGGAAAGAATCTACAGAATGCTATGGTATGGAGGGATTAGGTTGTCCCCATACATGAACTGCAAAGTATCTACATGTAGGTACAGTGAATAATTGAGAAGGCAAATGGAATATTGGTCTTTATCACAAAGGAAATGGAATATAAAAATAGAAAAACCCTGTCACAAGAAAATTTAGCATTTGTGGTAGTATTGATATGATTTTGTTCTCTTTATATAGAGAAAGATATACTTGCATTGAAGGTAGTTCAAGGAAGGTTCATCAAGTTGATTCCTAGAATGAAAAGGATTGCTTTGTGAGGAAAGAATGAGCAGGTTGGGCCAGCTCATTGGAGTTTAGAACAATGAGAGGTAATCTCATTGGAACATATAAAATTCTGAGGGAACTAATTAGATAGATGCTGAGAATCTAGAATTGAGGGGGTCACAGTTTCAGAATTAGTAAGGAGTTGAGGATGAGTTTTTTTCTCTCTGCGCGTCATTAATCTGTGAATTTCTCTATCCCAGGAAACAATGGAGGCTGGGCTATTGTACATATTCAAAGCTGAATTTGACACTTTTTTGGCTAAAATGAGTTTTAAGAATATGGAGAAGAGGCAAAAAAGTGGGGTTGAGGCTGTAGTCATACCAGCTGTGGCAATTTTGAATGGCAGAGAAGAGGTTTACATTGGGAGATGCATGTTGGGACCCTGCAGTAGTTTTTATGTACAGACTTACATGGGCATTACCTGGGAAGTTCAAACTTCCAACAGATTGATTCCATGTTGCCTGGAATCCTCCACAAATGTGGCTGACCCGGACTGAGGGTGGACACTTGGGCCTGATATATGGGACTAACTTGGATACTTACTGAGGAAGTGTATTCAGTTTGATACCTGGTCTAACTACTATGTTACTTAATTGTACATCACAAACAATGCCCCCAGTCACCACCCCAAATCAAATAATCCCCCAACCTGACCAAACTAAGTCCCCCAACTCAACTCAACTACACATCCATCCTGACCTGCCCCAACTAATCCTGACCTAGTCACCAGACCCAACTAACATCAACCAGATCCAACTGGCCTTTACTCAATTATGTCCCCAACTGCCTGGATTCTTTCCAACCAAACCCAATCTTCACCCTCAACTATTCTACTAACCTCACCACAACCTCCCGTAGCCACCTGACTAACTTCTCTTCCTGAATCAACTTGCACCTAACCAGACCTGACTACTCCCCTAACAACTGACCACTCCTTTTATTATTGGACTGTCCTCCCAACAAGGCCCAAGTAACCCCTAATCAACCAGCCACCAAGAACCTGACTATCACCCACCAAACACTCAACTACTCCTTGACCATTCCTACTACCATCTGCGACCAGATCTGCTTTTGTATCCGACTACCCCCCATAAAAAGATCTAACTACTACCCTCACCCAGCCACCCCAACCATCCGACTACCTCTCACAACGAGACCTGACTTGCACCCTCAGCCAGCCATCCCCACCAGCCAATTACAGTACCAACCATCCAACTTCCAACCCACCTCACCCATCTACCCACCTAATTTAAAAACCGACCTTATCCACCTACCCACTGTGCCTGCTTACCCATTTACCAACTACACCCATTCACCCACTTACCCATTGACTCAATCGTTCACTCACTCACTCACCTATTCATCAATCACACCCATGCATTAAAAGGCTTGAGAACTTGAAAAACTTATCTGCACACAGCAGCTACAGTTGTACAAAGTGGGGAGTGTCTGCTCCTTCCACCGACTCTCATGCAGTCGTTGGACTTACCCTAGAATGCCTGTGCTGCCTGTTTCTGCTTCAGCTGGGATCAAAATATTTTGGAGAAAATGGGCAGTTTCGTCAAGTCGGAATAAATTTCCTAACTGGGAGAGCTAGGTCAGGGTTTCCCAAACTGAGTTCTGTAGAATTCTAGGGTTCCACTGGAGACATCTGAAGCATTCTGAAATAGGCCAGGCTGGGATACAAAATTTCAAAAATGCTGTGAAGCAGATTGTCTAATCAAAAGCTGGTTACTCCCTGCACTGGTCTCTGATTGACTCTTTAGGTGAAAAATCAGAGGATCAAATGGTTTCGGAAATATTAAGCTGAATGAGAGCACAGCTGGAGTTAGGCTAAGACCATGCAGTGACTCGAAGATGAGGGCCAGGGAGTTTAAATTCAATCCCCTGTACAAGCAGTGTCAGCCAGTAGACAGTGATGGACAATAGGATTTGCTATTGCATGGTCCAGGTTGCCAAGATTTTATATATTCTGCTCAGTGTGGGTGAGTGGCTGATGTTGACGTGGGGGAAGAGGGAGGCAGGAAGGGTGAAAATAGAGTTTGTGATGGAAGCTGAAAACAATGGCCTCAGTTGGCCGGATATTTAACTGGAGGAAGTTGTGGTTCATCAATGACTTGATGTTGCACAGTCAGTCAGTCTGAAAGCACAAAGTCATTGCGGGGTCAAAATAGAGGTGCTGATGCAGAGCTGAATGACACCAGCAGATATATGGAAGCTGACCTTGTGCCTGTAGACAATGTTACCAAGGGCAACAATACAGATGAGGAAACCAAGAATAGAACCTTGGAGAGTTGATGGTGATGGTATGGGGCAAGGAAGAGAAGCCACTGCAAGAGATATGTTGACTGCATTTTAGTCTCTTCAATCTTCTTGTCACTCACTGCAGTTTCTCACATGTATCAATGTGAACTTTTTAATTGTCGGTAGCAGAATAGAACAGCGGTTCCCAACTTAAGACGACCTCCCTCACAAGTGTGTCACAACAAAATATTCAAAATGATTAAAAATTCAGGCATTAAACTAAAACTAATGTTTGCTTCAGCTCTGTGATTGGCGTCTCTAAGGTGGCACAATGGTTAGCACTGCTACCTCATAGCACCAGGCACCCAGGTTCGATTCCCAGCTTGGGTAACTGTCTGTGCAGATCCAGCATGTTCTCCCCATGTCTGCATAGATTTCCTCCCAAAGTCTGAAAGACATTCTGGTTAGGTGCATTGGCATGTTAAATTCTCCCTCAGTATATCCAAACAGGTGCCAGAGTGCGGCGACTAGGGGATTGTGCAGTAACTTCATTGTGGCGTTGATGTCAGCCAACTTGTGACACTAATAAAATAAACTTAAAAGCTAAGTCCCAGTGAATCTTGGGCTTCCTGCACATGCGCTGGCTGGGATAGAGCCGCACACTCATGGTTTGCATGTTAGTTAGGCTCATGCCCATGACCAACAGGATTTGGAACTGAAGACAAAGGCCCCACGCACCAACACAAAGAGTCAAAAATCGGTGCAAAAACTCAGAGAGTAGCGAGAGAGATAGGGAAAAATTAAAAATGAATCTCTCAGTCTGGAAAATGTGGGTGAACACAGGACATGTGGTTTAAAATGTTTTTATAGTATAGAGGTGTACTATGACAGAAAATGCTTTGGGAATAAGTGGTGCAGAGGGATGAAAATTTCCAACAAAAAATAATAAAGCAGTGACGTTGAAAACCTGATTAATGATGATTTTGGTATGTTTACTTCACATTTTCATCCTTGCTTTATTCTTGATTTAACCACAGCATCTTCTGAATCTCTCTTCATTGTACAGCAGTTAGGTTATATTTTTGAGTCACAGCAGCTGATATAACTCCAAAGATGTGCGGGTTAGATGGATTGGCCGTGCTAAATTGCATCTTAGCATCAGGGGGACTAGCTGGTGTAAATGCATGGTGTTACACCGACAGATTCTGGGTGGCATTCTGGGTGCAGACTCAATGGGCCAAATGGCTTCTTTCTGCACTGTAGGTTTCTATGATTCTACATTTCTGTGATTTACTTCCAAGTAGTCTGTATCTATTGAAGTTCTGTGGTGCAATGCATCTTCTATCTCTGATCCAGAAGTTCTAGGTTTGAGTCATACTTATGGCCAAGGCAGGTAAGTTCACAGCACGGCCCAAACAGGCTGAGTATCTACCTGCAAATTCTTTCAAGCAGTGACAGATAGTACAAAGAGAGAGATTCCTGGTCAGTTCCAACAAAGTTGGAATCTCTGCATGTTTCATCCATGGCTCCAGACTACAGCATGCATGTAAGAGTGCATAATGCTGCAGCAACATGGACTTCCAGAGCAAACCCCAACCCACCACCACACCAATCTGCCCCCGATTGTTGGACAGTCCACAGATAAAAAAGGATGCACTTTGGAAAATGGGGACTCAAAAATTCCAGAGAACTTTGCTCCAAGGATTCATGCACTATGTGTCCAACAGAATGTCTGAATTCAGGGTGATGCTCCCTAATTAGCAGCAATCTGGGATGTACCTGTACCACCATGGACACATCACACAGTGCTCACCAGAGCTGAGAGTGAACGAATAAATAATCTAATGGTAGGAAGCTGTTCGTTTTCATTTAGAATATGCCAGTCAGAAGACTAGATTACAATGTGCTTATCAACCTTATTCTGAAGGGAGCTGATTCCACAGATTCTGGATTTTTTTGGGAAGGCTTTGGGTTTAAACAAAAGTTTGGATCTCCCAGATTTTGCAAATTAGGGAAGGCAATAGCCTAGTGGTATTATCGCTAGATTATTAATCCAGAAACTCAGCTAATATTCTGGGGACCCAGGTTTGATATCCACCCACAGTACATGGTGGAATTTGAATTCCATAAAAGACACCTGGAATTAAGAATCTACTGATGACCATGAAATTATTGTCGATTGTCGAAAATACCTATCACCAATATTGCTTAGGGAAGGAAATCTGTCACCCTTACATGGCCTGACCGACATGTGATTCCAGAGCCACAACAATGAGGTTGAATCTCAACTGCCCTCCAAGGGCAACTACATATAAGCAATAAATGCTGGCCATGTCCAACAAATGAGTTTTAAAAGCGAGTGATCAATCTCACTCCTCTCAGTTTGAGCCAATCTGGAAATTCACAACCTCAACCATACGCTTCAAAATTCAGAGCTTATTTTGGTATAAACTGATGTTCCACCCAAAATAGACCCCCATCATGTACTCAAAGCAAATACTGCAAACTATTGTCCTCACCTCTGTACTCTTCCCACCTCTCCCAGAACCATGACAAACTTTCTCTTGTCCTCACTTATCAGCTCACTAGTCCACAAATTTAAAGTTTTCTTTAAAGTTTATTTATTAGTCACAAGTTAGGCTTACATTAACACTGCAATGAAGTTACTATGAAATTCCTCCAGTTGCCACAGACTAGCGACTGTTCAGGTCAACACACCTAACCAGCATGTCTTTCAGAATGTGGGAGTGATCCAAGACGGGAAGTGAACCTGGATCCCTGGCGCTGTGAGGCAGCAGTGCTAACCGCTGTGCCACTGTGCTGCCCATTAAAGGTTCATCCTCTACCATTTCTATCAACTCCAGCATAATACCACCTCCAAACATATCTACCCCTTTCCTCTCAGCATTCTGAAGAGACTATTCCCTCCCCAACACCCTGGTCCACTCTTCTAT
Source organism: Sphyrna mokarran (assembly GCA_024679065.1). Taxonomy (NCBI): domain Eukaryota; kingdom Metazoa; phylum Chordata; class Chondrichthyes; order Carcharhiniformes; family Carcharhinidae; genus Sphyrna; species Sphyrna mokarran. The sequence goes on along the minus strand of JAGIQG010000015.1, from coordinate 21,959,246 downwards.
CACTTCAACAGCTCAACCTCTTTCCCCAGTGCCTTCCCATGCAATCACAGAAGATGTATCATTTATCATAATGCCCCTTCCCTCCACAGTCCCAAGCAATCCTTTCAGATGAAGATACAAAATACTTAAACCTTTTTCAATTTAGCCTACAGTACTAGTTACTCACAATCGGTCTCCTCTATATTGGGGAGACAAAACATAGACTGGGTGACTACTTTGGAAGAACACCTTCACTCAGTCCGCAAACATGACTCTGACCTTCCTGTCGCTTGCCAGCAAAACTCACCAGCTTGGTTCCTTGCCTACTGTTCTGCCCTTGGGCTGCTGTAATGCCCCAATGCAAACTGGAGGAGCAGCACCTCATCTTCCTATTAGGCACTTTACAGCCTTCTGGACTTAACATTGATTTCAACAACTTCAGAGTATGAATTCCCTCCAGTTTTATCATTTTTTTAAAAAAACAATTTCCCACTTCCTTCCCCACACTGTAGGTCACTCTTTAACTGTTTTTTTTATATGTTTTGCTTTCAGAAAGTGCTGCCCTTTGTCCTGCTATTAACACATTCTACCATCCGCTCTTAAACTGCTATTAGCATATTCCTAGTCTTTAATGCCAGCATTAACACTCCCTTTGTCTTCTGTCCATGACATCTTTGTTAAATCTCTCCTGAGTTCCTGACCTTTTATTTTGCTCCACCTGCTCCACCCCCACTTCATCAAAGTGTAAAACCCTTCACATTTCTCCCTCTGTTGAGTTCAGAGGAAACTCTGTTTCTATCTCTGAAGATGCTTGCCAGACCTGCCGAGTCTTTCCAACATTTCTTGATTCTATTTCAGATTTCCAGCATCCACAGTATATTACTGTTATATTATTATAAACCACAACCTGGTACTTGGCCCACTTCCTGCTGTGCTCCAGGTAGACTACCGTCAGGATTGCACTTACAAAGGTCTACAGAAATTCACCATCATTGCAGCAAACCTCATGCTGTAGTCAACCTACTTCCTCAAGTCTTACAGTTGATCCAGTTTCTCTCACTGCCAGTAAAGCTCCTCATCTGGCTGTCCCCTCTCTCCAGTGGAATTTTACAGAGCGTTTCATTATTTCCACTACATTAGATAATATCTTGGTTCGAGCTCATTGGTTTGAAGCAGCACCATCTGGCTTTGTGGAAGCTTACCCAGGCCAACCCAACCATGAAGCAGATTCAGCATTGGAAGCATTGAAGTCTGCATCTGCTCACCCACCAATGGAGCCAGAATCATTGGTTCAGAATCAGAAAGGGGAAAGGTAAAAAACAATAGCCTTCATTTCCTCTCATCACGATCATTTGTCCTAAGGTGTTGTCTGGTTGAGCTGTATGTTTTTAATTTTAATAAAATTCCTTGGGAGAATCTCAAGAGCAACTAGGAAATGGATAATACTTCTGGCCTAGCCAATGATGCCCAAATCTAAGTGAATAGGGGAAAGAAAATTGTGCCAAATTGGTGAGGGGGTTGTCCTGGCTTGATTGACCCAGGCCTCATTTACAATAAACCAGCAAGCTGCAGGTGCCAGTCGGGACTTCACATGGTGTGATGCCAGGTCAGTTCACATGCATGTGTGTGGAGAGGAGTGAGCCCATGGGGAGGGGGGTGGTATAATGGCACAGTGGCTAGCACTGCTGCCTCACAGTGCCAGGGACCAGGTTCAATTCCCAGCTTGGGTCACTGTCTGTGCGGAGTCTGCATGTTCTCCCTGTGCCTGCATGGGTTTCCGCCAGGTGCTGTTATTTCTTCACATAATCTGAAAGACATGCTGATTAGATGCATTGGCCATGCTAAATGTACTCATGCTTAGTATACCCAAATAGGTGCCTGAGTGTGGTGTCTAGGGGATTTTCACAAAAACTTCATTACAATGTTAATGTAAAAGCATATGTGTGACAATAATAAATAAATTTAAATTGAAGTTTTCACAGCTCAAGATCTACCCATTTATACTCTGATTTTACACTAACACTTTATAACCAGTATTAGGTTCCAAAATGTAAAATATATACTGGCCCTGGATAACCAAAATATAAGAACATAGAAATATAGGAAAAGAAATAGGCCAATTAGTGCCTTGAGCCATTTTCACCATTCAATGGGATCATGCTGACCTGTAACCTAATTCTAAATGGGCTGGTGCCTTATATCCCTTCATATTTTTGATTAACAATAATCTATCAACCACTGATTTAAAATGTACAGTTGATCAAGCACCAATTAGCATTTGTGGAAACAGTTGAAATTTCTACCATCTTTTACTTGAATGAGTCTTTCCCAACTTCACTCCTGAAATATCTGATTCCAAACTTCTAGACTCTGCCTCCAAGTCCCTGGACTGGCCATCTAACTGAAATGTTTTCTCTCAATCACACCTATCTGTTCTCTTTAACATCTTCAATGACTTGATTAAATCATCACATAACTTTCTAAATTCCAAGAAATACTATCCTAACTAAAGTAAGAAGTCTCACAACACCAGATTTAAGTCCAACAGGTTTATTTGGTAGCACAAGCCATTAGCTTTTGGAGCGCTGCTCCTTCGTTAGGTAAGTGGGAGTTCTGTTCATAAACGGAGCATATAAAGACACAAATTCAATTTACAAAATAATGGTTGGAATGCGAGTCTTTACAGATGATCAAGTTTTAAAGTACAGACAATGTGAATGGAGAGAGGGCTAAGTACAGATAAAAGAGATGTGTATTTTCTTCAGCTAGGAGAGTTAGTGAGATTTTGCAAGTCCAGGCAAGTCGTGGGGGTTACAGATAGTGTGACATCTTCTAACTAAATCCATGGAGGTGAGGTATCAGTCTAGTAAACCTAAGGTGCATTCTTTCCAAGGACAGTATCCCTCAGAAGGTGCAGTCTTCACTAGTGCCTTGCACAACTGAAGTATGATTTCTACCCCTTGCATTCTAGTCCTTTAGATACAAAAGGTCGCATCCATTACGCTTTTTGATTATTTTCTATGCCTGCTCATGATATTTTAATGATTGATACACCTGGAGACTCCAGGCTGGGATTGAGGTTCTCAAATCTCTTTGAATTTCCCCTGTTTCTAGGTTTGCACCATTCAGAAAGTACTACATTCTACTCCTTTTTTTTAACATCTGAAGTGGATAATTTAATATTTGTTTACATTGAAATCCATTTGCCACAGTTTTGTCCACTCACAGGGCCTAGCAATATTCTTATACTTTACACTTCCACCTGCATCATTTACAATGCTGCTGATCTTTATCTCATTGCAAATTTACATTTGCAGCTTTCTACCCCATCATCTAAGTCATTAATAAATAGTTGAGGCCTCAACACAGATCTGTCCCAGACACTGCCAGTCACACATAGAACTAAGAACAGGAATAGGCCATCTGGCCCTTCAGACCTGCCCCATAAAATCATGGGTGGTCTTTTCATAGACTCAGCTCCACTTATCCGCACACTCACCATAACCCTTAATTCCTTTGCTGTCAAAAATCTATCTACCTTTGCCTGAAAAACATTCAGTTTAAGTCCAACAGGTTTATCTGGAAGCACAAGCTTTTGATGATTCTTCATCAAATGAGTCCACTTTAACTTGGTGTTATGAAATCTTTTACTGTGCCCACCCCTGTCCAACACCGGCAACTCCGCATCTTAAAAACATTCAACAAGGTCATCTCAACTACTTCACTGGGTAGGGAATTCCACAGATTCACATCCTTATGGTTGAAGAAGTTCCTCCTCAGCTCATATTTCCTGTTCCCTCTTATTTTGATGCTATGCTCCCTAGTTCTGGTTCACCCATCAGTCGAAACAACCTCCTTACTTCTATCTTATCTATTCCCTTGATACTTTTAAATGTTTCAATAAGATCCCCTCTCATTCTCCTAAATTCCAGTATAATCCTCCTCTACTCAGCCTCTTCTCATAAGCCAACCCTCTTAATTCTGGAATCAACCTAGTGAATCTCCTCTGCACCCCCTCCAGTGCCAGTATATCCTTTCTCAAGTAAGGAGATCAAAACTGTACACAGTACTCCAGGTGTGGCCTCACCAGCACCTTATACAGCTGCAACAAAATTCCATTTGCCTTCTTAATTACCTGCTGCACCTGCAAACCAACCTTTCGTGATTCATGCACAAGGACAACCAGGTCTCTCTGCAGAGTAGCATGTTGCATTTTTTTAACCACTTAAATAATAGTCCATTTTGCTGTTATTCCTACCAAAATAGATGACTTCACATTTGCCAATATTGTACTCCATCTGACAGACCCTTGCCACTCTGTTAAACTATCTATATCTCTTTACCTCTGCACACTTTGCTCTTCGTGTCATCTGCAAACTTTGACATTCTACACTTGGTCCCCAATTCCAAATCATCTATGTAAATTAACATCTGCTAATTATCTCTGCACTCTGTCTCCCATCACTTAGCCAATTTTTTTTTCATTCATGGATCATGAGCATCGCAAGCTGGTCAGCATTTACTGCCCATTCCTAGCTGCCCTCGGAGGGTAGCTGAAAGTCAATCACATCGCTATGCTCTGGAGTTACATGTAGGCTCGACTGGATAAGAAGGACAGATTTCCATTCCGAAAGGACATTAGTAAACCACATGGGATTTTCCAAAAATCGACAATGGTTTTACAGTCATGTGTAGAGTCTCAATTCCTGATACTCAGCCTTCTAAACTCTAACGAGTACAGGCCCAGTCTATTCAATCTCCCTTCATAAGCTAACCGCTTCATCTCCGGTATCAGCCTGGTGAACCACCTCTGTATTTCCTCCAAGACAAATATACCCTTTCGCAAATAAGGGAACCATAAATCCATGCTGGTTCTCACTGTTCTCACCCCATCCTTAACTGTAGACTCTTGTGACTTCCTGATAGAAGATGTTGGGATAACTAATCTATAATGCAGAAATAGAGAAGTGACATGAGCAATTTTTCAATTTAAAGGCACAGTTCTTAAATCGAGAGAGAAGATGCCCCCTTTCAATATGAGCACTTGGCAATCCCCTTGGGGAGATGAGGCATGATAGCTTGTCACCAAAAATAGTTTCCTCCTCGTTCATTTCATACCCGCAAAAAAAAAAGAAAATAAGTTGACCTTTACACAATACCACCATCCTCCCTCCACACCCCCAACCCATCTGCCATTTTCTGTTCAAAGAATCATTTGATCTTCATGAACGTTAAACTCAACTCTAAAGGCAAACTTATTGGTATTTTCTGAAGGGGAGCTAAATGTGGTATAACCTGACCTGGCAATCCTAAGTATGTTTGTATTAATGCAGTTAAATAATTCACAAACTTAAAATAGAAATTTTAAAATAGAATCACCATCACTACTCCATCTGAGTGTTTCTCTAATCCGTCGGTATAAAGAGTGTGATAGTGTTTTCATAAAATCTCCCAAAGAATTCAACAGAAATGAATCATAGAACCCTACAGTGGAGAAAGAGGCCTTTCAGCCCATCAAGTCTGCACTGACCACAATCCTATCCAGGCCCTATCCCCATATCCCTACATATTTTACCCACTAATCCCTCTAATCTATGCATCTCAGGACATTAAGGGGCAATTTAGCATGGCCAATCCACCTAACCCGCACATCTTTGGACAGTGGCAGGAAACCAGAGCACCAGGAAACCCATGCAAACACAAGGAGAATGTGCAAACTCCACACAGATTGTGATCCAAGCCGAGATTCGAACCCAGGTCCCTGGAGCTGTGAAGCAGCAGTGTCAACCACTGTGCTACCGTGCCGCACTGAAGACGTTGAAGATTTAAGCCAAATTTTTAAGGGGATCAGGGTATCGTTTGAGTTCCAAGGCTAGGTGATGGGCCTGAGGAGTTGGGAAACATGGAGGCCCATACCACCATCGCAACCTGGTCAGATATTGACAGCAGGAGGTTGCAACCAGGGAATCATGGGAAAAGCCTACGTGATCGAAGGGCTTCTGGACACGATCATGGGAGGAGGTAGAGCCCTTGGCAAAGGAGATTAGTATGTGGCACAAAGGAAGCAGGGTCAGCGCAGGTAAGTCACTACCCTCATTTTAGCTGTCCCTCTTCTGTCTGTTTTCCATGTGTATTTGGAGAGTGTCTTCAATTGATGTAACATAGGGGGGTGCAGAAGAGATTTACCAGATAATTGCCTGGGATTGAACATTTAAATTATGCAGAGAAGTTGGATTGACTTGGGCTGTTTTCGTTGGAGAAGAAAAGACCTGATTGAGGTGCTGAAAATTATAAGGGATGTGGACAGGGTTGGTAGGGAGCTGCTGTTCCCCGTAGTTGCAGGGTCAGTTACGAGGAAACACAAGTTAAAAGTGAAGGGTGGGAGGTTTAGAGGGGATTTGAGGAAAAACACTTTACTCAGAGGATAGTGATAGCCTGAGAGGGTGGTGGGGACAGGATGCCTCACATCCTTTGAAAAGTACTTGGAAGAGTATTTGGCACGCCATAACATTCAAGGCTATGGGCCCAATGTTGGCAAGTGGGATTAGGCGGGCAGGTCAGGGCATTTCATGCACAGGTGCAGATTCGATGGGCCAAAAAGTCTCTTCTGTACTGTAGTATTCTGTGATTCTGTGAACATGAGCAATCATCCAAAATATATACTGTTAAGTTCGATCTAATTAAACAGAATATTATTGAAACATGTGTTTATATAATTGGAACATTTTAAGCATTGAGGAACAGTGCATTTGTTTTCATTTGCAGTACACACAACCTGTACACATCGCCAATTAAATTGCTGCAGTTTCATAATAATGAAAACAACAAATGTTTCTGGCTCCAAAGTTCCCCAGGTAGGATTATGCAGGTATCAGGATGGACAGTGTCCACTAGTGAGTCTGCTAAAGTCAAAAGAAGAGATAATTTACTTATCTAATGGCAAAGCACCACTTCAAGCATATCACAAATGCCCTACTTGTTCAATATTGCTGAAAACACCAACCACCCCCTCCAAAAAACCTCTATTCTCCTACCCCTATGCTTGATAGAAAATTGGTGTTTTGGTCTCCCCAAACATCTGAGTTAAGGAGATAGATCTGTTAGAGATCATTTGCCTGGCCTGGACTGGTACAACTTATGTTGACCCTATGTGGACAGATTTGCCTCAACACCTTGGATGTGCCATCCTCCCCAGTAAGGTCGGATCTGAACAAGCCCAAGTGACTGATTGCAACCCTGGTCACTATTTCCTTTCAAATACACGGGGTTTCACTGCTCACAAGATAACCTGAAACCCCTAGAAACAACGGAAACCAGGCACATCCAGAACCTCTCCACTTTTCCCAGAGTGTTTGTCAGTCTCCCCCAGGAGTTACTGTGAGAGATTAGTGGAATGCCTTTGCAACTTTGATTTTCAAAAGTGTGAAAAGAAGTCTATAAGATTATGGCAAGCATGAACAGAATGGATAGCCAGAAGCTTTTTCCCTGGATGGAAGAGTCAATTACTTGGGGGCGTAGGTTTGAGGTGCGAGTGGCAAGATTTAAAGGAGATGTAGAGGGTAAGTTTTTTACACAGAGAGTGGTGGGTGCCCGGACCTTGCTGCCAGAGGATTAGCAGAAGCAGACATGATAAGGAGCGTCTTGACAAATAGGATGAGAATAGAGGAATCTGGTCCCTGGGAGGATGGAGGGTTTTAATTCAGATGGGCAGCATGGTTGTGCAGGCTTGGAGGGCTGTTCCTGAGCTATAATTTTCTATGTTCTTTGTTCACTCTGTGAGAAATCGATGGAAAGATGATGGCCAGAAAGTCCTTAGATATATTCCAGTTTAGCCTATTAGTAGAAACACATTTGGACAAGTAAAAGGCATTTTGCTACATTTCCACTAAAGCAACAGTGTAAAAGCAGGAAGAACTCCAAGACTCCAAGACAATTCCTAATTTGTTAAATATGAACAGAGTGGCATTTTCTAAAACAAAATGGCAATGGCAGTTTCTGACTGCAAACCGGTGTGTTTTTCACAAGTGAAACAGACAGGTTTTCTCTCCAAATCTTCTGACACTTAAAGCAGGTGAGTGTGTTTTGCACGATCATTCCTGAGGGAAGTGGTCTAAAAATGTCAGCAAGGTCAGCTCCTTAGACCCAGAATATGTCCAGTGCCCCACACTGATAGACTGAAGTCTCACTGGGGTCATCAGGATCGAAATAGGTGGAATTCCTAGAATTGCTCAAGAGACTGTTCATACACACGCATTCTAAGTGTTACCTCTGGCATAACTGCAGCATGAAGCTTTCTAGAAAATGCATATGGGGAAGGAAATCAATGGATCCAACTTTCCATACAGAACAGTGCCAGAGTTGACACCAGCCCTAAAATGCTATTTTTAAGTAATCTGTCACGAAAATGATGACATGACTAAAACTGTTTAGATGATGCACAGTATTCAGATAATATACGATAACATTTAGTTTATGTGTGTTGAGGCGTTTTAGATCACGCACTAAATGTCATCCCAGTGTACTAATGAGTTACATTTAGTACTTTGTAAAAAAAACACTTGGCAAAACGAGACAAGCCAATAAAAGAATTTTGTGGAGGAGGCATATTAATAAATCTTTAACATTCATTTTATTCCTTAATGTAATCCAAATAGCTTGCAAAAAAAAAGCACTGGCCAAAATTTTACACTGCTCCTTAATGGCCATTCAAGAGTCTTTGCCTACCTAACTTTACAGTTCAGAAGGGAATGTCAGAAACAAAGTTCTATGTCAGCTGGGAAGGTGGTGCAGGGTGAATGGGGTGGGATTGCAGGAAGGTGGGTTTGTGTGGGTGGGGGGTGCGGTGTGGAGGACATGCTAGTTAAAGAACCAATAGCCTTAGTTTGGTGTGCACTTTCAACTAGTAGAATTCATTTGCATCCTTATCACTCACATATGCAGTTGTGCAGAATCCTTGACATGTTTATTAGGTAATGTTTAGTAAACATCCAGATCTTCTGTAACCGCAATCAGCACTTGGAACATTTTGTGTTTTCTCAACGGCCCACTCATGCTGTAAAAAAGATTCAGATCCTTCACCTGCTAACGGCTGGTTCCAACTTCCACATAGACCTCCCTCCACCACCAACCCCCACCATCACTACCAACCCGCACCCAGCCCAGTCACCCCTCCCCCCACTGTTCCATAAACTCCCCACCTTGATACCGCTGCCACTTACCTAGCCTCAGGTCCTGGATCAGAGTTTTAGGCAACTCCATGCAGTGCCTCTTCCAGCCATTGCAGCGCTGTGCCCGGATGGTCTGGAGGGCTGTCAGCTAATCCAAGATGGAACTTCCATCCCCACATGAGGTTGGAATTCCCACTTCATGCCAATTAATACTTGTTAGAGCTTAATTTGGGATCAGAGCTGTTGGAATGGGCAGGGATGCATTCCCCTGCCAACAAAGTCCCCCGCCATCCTAAAAACTCAGGCCATTGTTTGTTTAAGAACATTGCTGTGCATTCTAAAATAAAACAATTGCTATTACCATCCAATATATCATCTAGCCTCAAAATAAGATAGATGGGTACTCCATTAGTTTTTGTATCATGATATTTCAGTTAACTGAACTTTGCTTTCTGTATAAGCATTCCAGACCTGTGGGATGAAATATTATTGATGTGTTTTCTTTACAGAGGCAAATATCAAACTATCTTGCCCTTAATTTGTTCAGTTTTCCTTCAGCTCAAATTTCAAAAAAATCCTTCCCCTTTACAATTTTTTTTAATAGAAACAATATAATTTTCTTTCCAACCTGCTTGCATGATAATTATCCTAACTAATTTCAGTATGTAACATTTGAAAATATGCTTGAAATTAGTCACAAGGCATGGCAATCCTGTGGTTCTAAAATAAAGAAGACAAGCTGAATAGTAGAGTACAATATCAAGTTTATAAATACAAAGTCAAGGTAATGTGATAGTCCTTTGGAATCTCATCAAATTTATCAATGAAAAGTCTTTTTCATGAAGGCAGTAGCATTTCATAGAATCTTAGAACCACCACAAAATACCTACAGTGCAGAAAGAAGTCATTCGGTTCATCGAGTCTGCACAGACTTTCCGACAGAACATTTTACCCTGGCCGTATTGCTATAATTCCATATTTTTACCCCACTAATCCCCCTAACCTATAAACCTTTGGTCACTAAGGGACAACTTAGCATGCCAATCAACTTAACCTTCACATTTTTGGACTGTGGGAGGAAACTGGAGCATCCAGAGGAAACCATGCAGGCACAAGGAAAATGTGCAAACTCTACACGGAGAGTTACCTGAAGCTGGAATTGAACCTGGGTCTCTGGCACTGCAAGAGGCAGCAGTGCTAACCACTGTGCCACCATGCTGCTCCATGTACTTGGACTATTCCCTATTATAGATTACATTCAGTGGTATTGTTGATCTTTGAGAATCTTAAATTTCCAAATTTTAGTGACATTAATTGTTGGTCAGGTAAAGAGTAGTTTGTGGACACTTAAATTGCAAAGATAGATGGGCCAGGATACTCATTAGGCACTGGCTTAGTAGGGTTTGTGCGGTACATCATCTGTGGAGTTCTGCAGAGTGGATTGATGAGGAGAGTCCCCTCTCATTCAATGTCCAGTAAAAAACACTAATTGGGTTGAAATTAAATTGCAGTAAGGAACAGATGGCTTTTAATGGTTAAAAATAGGCTATTCAACCTATAATGGAACTCTCAAACTAATAAAATATTTCAAAAGCAATTCACTCGTTAGAAAAACCATAAATAAGTAACTGGGAATTGCAAAGGAGTGTGACAACTTTGGAGACACTTCTAAACATTTATACTTCCCAATTTATCCCAAAGAAAAGTGCAAATTATCTGAATTTATAATTGCATAATTACTTACTGTTCTTTTTATATAGAAGAACTTCAAAGCAGTTTGATTCATAGTTGTCAAATGTCTGTCTGACCTTTTCAATGGTCTTCTTATCCGTTAGGTCACCATACATAAAACTGCAGAGAAAAGAGGAAATAAACACTAGTTTAGATTTTTACCTATTCCTTGAATTGAAGTGTTATTATCACATGTGTTGTAAAGTTTACTTATTAGTTACAAGTAAGTTTACATTAACACTGCAATGAAGTTACTGTGAAAATCTCTTAGTCCTCACATAGTCACATAGGATAGAGTGAAAAGTATTATTTCTTGCAAGATATATAGACCAAACATACTGTGCATAGAGTACACAGGGAGAAGGAAAGGAGAGGGTGCAGAATACAGTATTGCAGTAAGCAATAGGATGAAGAGAAAGATCAGTTTAATATGTGATAGAACCATTCAAAAGTCTGATGGGAGCAGGGAAGAAGCTTTCTTGAGTTGGTTGGTACATGACCTCAGAATTTTTCCCAACAGCAGAAGATGGGGTATGACTGGGGTATGGGGCGGGGGGAGGGGGGTGGGGTGGTCCTGATTATGTTGGTTGTTTTACCAACGCAGCAGGGAGTATAGATGGAGTCAATGGACAGGAGGCTGGTTTGTGTGATGGACTGGGCCACGTTCAATTTGTAGTCTCTTGCGTAGTCTTAGCTTTGTAGTATGGGTAGACAGGATCCACAACGGAAAAATGACATTGTCATTTGTTGGGAATGGCTGAATCACTTCATAACTCTTTTACTGATTCAGTCAATACAGGCATTTATGTGTAAATCAATACAGGAATATTTTGTGCATCTCGTGTTATATTTATTAAAGTTGTCAGAGAGTGCTGCAATGTTATTATTGTCGACTGTCTACATTTGCGTTGGAAGCCAACATTTGGACCTTGTGATTGTTAGAACTCAATAGTCATTCAAATTTCCATGGTCTCTTCCGAGGTTTACGCCATGAGCCACTGCATTTCAGTACTGTTACTCACATCCAACAAGCTGCAAGTTGCCCATTGTTGACGGAGAGCTGCAGAAAGTCAGAGAGACGTGACAATTACTTCACATCACAACATCCATGTAAGGCCTGGTGCTTAAGACAAGTCAAATTTGGTTGAAAATAGAAAAGGGGCACCCACTGGTTGCCGGGGGGGGGGGGGGGGGGGGGGGGGGGGAGCCTAGAAACATGGTTGGAAAATTCTGGGACAGATTGAATGAAGCATTAGTAGTTTGGTCACAGCTTACGGACTAACAGCAGGAGAACATCAGAATGCATTCACAAAGGTGACCCTGATGATATGGTTAAAAATGTCTTTTCTCAAAAAAATAGATGGGGAGCTTATAAGTTGACAGACAAGTGCTGCAGGAAGCATGAATGCCAGCCATCTATGTCTTACACTGTCTGCCTTTCAGATGTACTATGTTTATTAATGTAGGTCAGCAGAGACTCAAACATCTCAAGCCTTGCAAAGGTCACCCCATGAGCCAGTGCAGCATTCATATAGCACTTACAGTGCCACTTCCCATGGTACCTGTATTTAGCAGCACACATTGACGATAAGATGGGGTTTGGCTCCTTATGCAGCATGGCAGAGGCTTTAGGATTGTCAGTGTCTCATGGAATGGCTTATATACTATATGTACATAACATATATAGAAATATATATATACACATAGTGAGTGGTGGGGCTGCGACCTGGATACATATGTTTTGTTGGCCTTGGCACTTGGTTTATCTGCTACAGTGCAGGAGAGGCTATTTGAGTTTGCACCAACTCTCTGACAGGGTATCTTACGTAGGTCCTCTTCCCTGCCCTATCCCTACGACACCACACACGTCCCATGGCTAGTCTATCTAACCTATGCATCTTGGGACACTAAGGGGCAATTTAGCATAGCCAGTCCACATAACCAGCACATCTTTCGGACTGTGTGAGGAAACCGGAGCACCTGGAGGAATTTCATGCAAACACGGAAGAACGTGCAAACTCTATACAGTCAGTGACCCAAGCCCAGAATTGAACTTGGGTCCCTGGAGCTGGGAGGCAGCAGTGCTAACCACTATGCCACTGTGCCACCCTAAGGAGTAAAGAATGATGCTAGTTAACAACATTAAAATTTAGAAGCTGACTTCATTCTTATTAAGACTTTTTAAAATCTTAATGTGTATTTTTTCTTAGAATGTTATTTCATTATTCACATTTTTTATTTAAAAATGTGGAAATAGGAGAACAATCTCGACACATTGCAGGCTGGAAAATGCTCCCATTAACAATACTTTCTGGAACCAAACCTCCAGAAAATAAATCATCCTCACAGTTTTCTAAGTAGAGCAAAAATGAGACTGCATTCTTTCGTGCTGTGAGCACAAATGGGCCAAAACATTTGGTGGAGCCAGAGATGGTAACCTCAGCAACTCTTGAAAGACAAGCCCTCCTCCCCACCCCACCTCATAATCCTCAGATCATACTATCAGCCTCTTCACACAGAGGAAAAGAACACTTCTGAAAATGGTTTGGTTGCAAGTCTGAATGTTGAATGTGCAGTTTTGAAGTGGCTGTTCCTCATGTTTCAGGGGATGTTTTCAGCAATTGTTCTGCTGAAGGGACAAAGGATTTAACATCATCAAGCACCCGATGGATATAGCCAACCTCACAAAAGAGTTAGATAAAATTGTACAAAATGTTCAACACATAAATGGAGAAACAGTCGTTGCAAAATATCAAACTTCACTGCTCAATCAATCAACAGCAATCTTTATTTAGGAAACATTCCAAAGTGATCCAAACCCATTTCCCCACCTTGCATTGAGCAATATGCACATTAAGAGCAGTGCCTTATTTGAACTTGATGTCAAGTTATTTGACTAAAATAAAGTTTTTAAAAAGAATTGAATTAATCCAGGTTTAATTCTGGTCTGGACATCTGTCTGTGTGGATCTGTACTTTCTCCCCTTGTCTGCATAGGCTTCCTCTGGGTGCTTCAATTTCCTCCTACAATCCAAAGACACCTAGGTTACATGGATTAGTCAAGCTAAATTACTCCTTAGTTTGCCTGTGAGTGTGGCTATGCTTGATGTGATGCAGTGCCTCTCAAACTATAAGTCCCTGGCAACAGACTAGCGGCCTGGTCCAGGAATAATTAGCGACAGAAACAATCAAAAATTGGACAAATGCATCATCAGGGTGCAGAAAAGTTAAAAGGGAGAGAGAGATGTTGTATATTTGAATATTTTATCTTCTCCATCTAGTCAGACCTAGAATTCTAATCTCAAAAGTTGGAGACAATTCACTATCCTTTACAATACATGCTGTTTCCCATGGGTAGACTTCAGCATTCATTTTGAACACAAATACAGAACTTTGCACTTTCCCAGATAGGGTTGGTTGATTGCACGGCAGATATTTTCTAAAACCACTTATTCAAAATTTTAAAACAGAGCCAACAAAATAGATGGAAAGGAAACATGGATATCACAGCATTGATTATTCCAGCTTTACTATAAGGAAGAGTCTAACCACCTTATCTAAATTATTGCTGGCAATCTGACAGGATAGCAACCAACTATTTGCATCCTGAACCTGATTGGTGTAGTTACTACAAATAAGTGGGATGACAGTTGTAAGGCGTAACACACATGCCATGGAAGGAAAATGACATGACAAGAAAGAAATATGGAGATTAAATAATCATCGGACATGATGACCTGTTAATGAGTAAGGTGGCATTTTCTGAAATTGTAATGTTTTACATTCAAATCCTGTCAACCAGTGGAACGTTATATATGGGATTTCACATCTCATTTCCTTTCAACTTTGCATTCAGTGACATATTTACAAAATATGATAAAGAGAAACAGCTTATGCTGAAGCAACTGAAAATGCCAATTGATTGTATTACACAGACCATTAGCGACAGAAAGCCTGCAATTACAGTTATTCAGTGCCAGGAGACTTAAGACGATTGAAGGAAAATTGTACTATTCAATCAATGAGAAAAGTGTACTTGAGTGTTACTGGGTTTATGTAAATCTAACAACCAGATCATAAAGCAGCAGAGAAATAGATGGTCTACACAGACCAAGGGACCCAGCGAGAGCATTATCCGCACAAATCAAAATTAATGAGCTGAAGCTATCAAACCTAAGGGAGCCAGCAATAAAAAAACAATGAAAATCATAATCAAATATAAGGGTGGGAAGGTTCTATCATATTGTTCTATTTAAACAGGAAAAAAATATTTCAATGCAGCCATAAACATACAATAACATCTCATACAACATTCTGAGTGCAATTATGAAAAAGGTTCAATAATATAGAAAAATGTCAACATTCATAAAATTTAATTTAATTTTCTTACTTCCAGCCATTTGTTAAACTGACCTAACAATGGAATTAAAATCCAGTATATGGAAACCAATTAAATGCACAGATTTTATCAGCTTGAGTCTTTATATATTAAAATTGCCATAGATTAAACTGCTTGCTTCTTTGTGAATTCTGATATGATTGTTCATGATCTTTCTGACTAACAATGCCTTAATCAGCAATGTAACAGGAAGAGGTGAGAAGTGATGACATTTATTTCAATGGTTTTAAATGGCTAGCCATTATCACCTAGCCTTTAAATTAATTGCAATACGTCATCAACTGCAAATGTAATCTATTAATTTTGGTTAAAAAAAATGAAATTAGCCTCATTCCGTAGCTGTGCTTAATTTCAGATGCATTGTTAATAATGTCAGCAGTTATGTTAAATGGTGACTTCTTTCAAAATGCAGGTTACAGTTCACTGCTTGTACATTTTAAGTGTAGGTAGTTTAAAAGCATCACACTCATCTCACAATGGTTGCTTTCAACTAATGCCTACTGAGCGACCTCCACGCTTAGGAAAGATCAATATACTGATCTCTAACTGACCAACACTGTCGTATTCTCACTCACAAATTTACATTTGAAAAGTCCAGCATACCTAACTACAAGATCCTTCTCTTTATTTTCAGTCTCCAACAATCCCACATGCCTCCAGCCATATATCACACATATGAGCAACAGAGTGGCACAATGGTTAGCACTGCTGTCTCAAGGTGCCAGGGAATCAGATTCGATTCCCAGCTTGTGTCATGGTCTGTGCGGAGTCTGCATATTCTCCCCATGTCTGCATGGGTTTCCTCCAGATGCTCTAGTTTCCCTCCCACAATCCAAAAGATATGCTGACTGGCTATGCTAAAGTCTCCTCCAGTGTACCTGAACAGGAGCCGGAGTGTAGTGACTAGAGGATTTTTGCAATAATTTATTTGCAGTGTTAATGTAGCCTGCTTGTGACACTAATAAACTAAAAAAACCTCTATTCTTCAGTTAACAAGTGTTTTTCATTTTTGACACCAACATTAGATGATGCTTTCCAGAGGCACTTTGCTATTGTTTTGTGGAACTCTTCTGAAACAAATTCACTTTTTAGCCTTCATTCTGTACTCGCAAGCTTCATAGAAGCCATATCTTTGACCTTGGCTTTGGTTTGTTCCTAAATGGCTGCCATCCTAAAGTCCTTTGCTTCCTCCTGGTTTCTACTTCTCTTCCTGATAAAACTCTGAGAAATACAATAATGAATGTCGCTTACAGAATTTATGTATTTTCATAGAATCCCTAATGCAGAAGAGGCCATTCAGCCCATCGAGTCTACATCGGCCATAATCCCACCCAGACCCTATCCCCACAACCCTACTTATTTACCCTACTAACACTAAGGAGAAATTTAACATGGACAATCAACATAACTCGCACACCTTTGGAGTGTGGGAGGAAACTGGAGCACCCAGAGGAAACACATGCAGGTGTAGGAAGAAAGTGCAAACTCCACACAAACAGTGATCCAAGCCGGGAATCGAACCCAGATCCCTGTCACTGTGAGGCAGAAGTACTAACCACATGCCGCTGTGCCTAGCATGTCAGGAGTGTGTGTCTCCAAATCCTCAAAGTGAATGTCCCAATTTAAATAATACCAGCAGCAAGTTTTTTCTGAGTTTTAAAATAAAGAAGGTTATTTATTTTCATATGCTTACCCTGGATGCTTACATTTATTTGTCTCACAAATACGAGCACCGTCACAAAGACTAGATATAGATGAAGGTAAAACAATACAATTACAATAATAAAAACTGAAAATGCTGGAAAAACACAGCAGGACTGGCAGCATTTGTGGAGAGATAAATTCTGTTTTTATATTAGATTTCCAGCATCTGCAACATTTTTCTTTTATAGTATGTGGCATCAGTGTACCTTTAAGAGTTTTTTTTTAAATCATGTATTCTGCAATTGTAAGCAGGCCTTTTTGGAGCTTTTCTTCCTCAATGTTGGCAGGCCGTCTACTAAAAGTCCTTTCATTGCTACTTAAATGGGGCATGTTTATTTTTACTCTGGATCTTTTATGATCCTGCACTGTTCAGAGGAATGTCACATGTTTTGGACAGTATTTTTCCTTCCAAGTGAACTTAAGATTTGCTTTTCTGTTTTGGCTAACAGCAGTTTAGTTTAGAAGGGATATCGAGCTGAAAAAGAAGGGTTTCTCGCTTTCCCTGGTTTTGGAAATTCTGCTGGTTAGCTGAAAGCAAGAATTCTTGTCTTCCTGGAGTAGAGAATCTGCTGTTGGTGGCTTGACCAGAATCTCTCCCTGATGTCTAAGAAGCTGTTTGACTCCAAACTTGTACGTGTGTTCCTCAAGAGAACTATAGCATTCATCCAAAGAACTCAGTCCCAGAATCACGTGAGCGTTAGTCTTTGCCGTGTTAAACCTGTGGAACGGGTTTTCCTTTGTCTATCGAAAGTTTTGTTTCTATCGAACGTTTAGTTATATGAAATATTTGTTAAGGATCATACATTATCATGGTTGTTTTGTCTTTTTGTTTGTTATTGATAAAAGTTAATGCTAATGTTCTTTCTATACATTCTTAAATGTATCCTTAAATAAACTTTATTTGATAAAAGTTGTCTAGTGAGTCATTTGAATCATACCTGATGTGAAACATATCATACTTATCCTAGCCTCATTAACAATGCAAAACCTATGATCCAGGTGGGCTTTATAAAACACTTCGGCATTTCTGAGCTGAATTATAACAAATACAGCTACAATGCATGATTGTTACAGTCTCTTTTGTGGCAGGATTTCAGTTTCTTAGAAGATGCTTTAGTTGAAGTGAAGGGCTTGTAAAGCAGAGGATTCCCAGTTATCTGTGAGGCTTCTTGTAGTTAAATTTCCAGGAGACCGGTTCTCAGGCAGATTCATAGTTGGAACAATTTATGTGTGTGGTCAGCAGGGAACCTTCTCCCACTTTCAATGTTTTGCTGTTTATTGTTTTGGCTGCTTAGGTAGCCTGCAGCTAGCTGGTTTGATAGCTTTCTGATGGAACTCTATCCGTGGAACAACTTCTTGCTGTTAGTTTAAAAGCAAAGGTGACTGTCTCATCGTGTAACCTTCACCAGTTCAAAGTCCTTTTCCAAATAAGGTGATTAAGTCCATTATTAATCCTGCATTGTGGCTTTCACGTCCTGAGCGTCTAAGACAGCCAGCATCTTTGAATCTGAATGAATGATTCAATGTGAAATTACCTTTTTGAATTAATTTCAGGAAAAGGCATAGGGCAGGATTTTACAGCCTAGCTTATCCCAGAACTGTTAAATCCTGTCCGAGGTCAACGGACCTTTCTATTGTCCACGCCTCACCTGCTCCGATTCCCATGGCTGATGGTGGTAAAATTCCAGCCATTCAAACCTTTTGTTCCTTCTGGAAACAGGATATTTTATTATGCAAAAAAGGTCAGGTGATCCTTGGGTGGCCATCTCTTTGCAGCCTTTTGTGGTCAGTTTCAAATGCTGGGATTTTTCCAGTCCTTCCTGCTCCAGGAATTATCTTTTGTGATGTTATTTTATTCTTGGGTCAGAGCATGGAGGTTAATGATCCCACTTTTCAAACTGTGGACTCAAAAGTCGATTCCTTTCTTCGCTGTTCCTCTGAGATCAAACACATCCTTCTGCTTCAGGCATCTGAGGTCTCCTCTCCCCACTTTAGCTTCTTAATTGTAGGTTTGTCTTGTCACCTCACTGACTGTGGTGAAATGCTCAGAATGTCCTCGTCCTAAAATGAATTCCATCACTTTCACCATGAAAAGAGATTCCACTCCCAAATTATATGTGACAATGTGAAATACTTTACATGTCAACATGAGTGTAATTATAAAAACAGCTATTGTCGACATTCATAAAAAGTAATTTCATGTTCTTATGTCTGGCGACTCACTCAGCTGATGAACAATGGTGGAAAATGCAGAGTACAGCATACAATTAAATCACATTTACAACTAAATAACACATAATTACTGGACAAAAAGCAATGCTGTAGAACCGAAAAGAAACAGAGCAAATTCTGAACATTCAGATGCGGTTGTTATTAATCCTACCAACTTCTCCCCACAGGTGCTGCCTGACATGCTGAGCATTTTGAGGATTTTTTTGTTTTTATTTGAAATTTGCTGAGACTTGTCACAATGTATTCATCTGTTGGAAATGAGCTCTCTTTGAATTCTTCAAGGAACAAATTAATATCAACAGATGGTTTGCGAGTATCAATATGTTATTCTGCTCCCGTGGAATATGGCCCCACTGAGAGCTGCCCAAGCAGTAGCAGAAGAACACTACAGGAAGAAAGAAAACCTTCACTAGAGCAATCTTCAAGAAGAATCTTAAAAGGCACATCTCTGCCTTAGCAATAAATGTACTCCCACTCTTCACTGATCTAGCCTTCCCCACCCTGCACAATTTCACCATCCATAGGAGGATGCATGGGGATATTCCTAAGTAGCCATTTTGCTTTGGGAACAAACCATAGGATTACAGCCTAGTAAAAGTGCAGAAGGAGGCCATTCAGTCCATTGAGTCTCTGCCGTCACTCTGAATGAGCAATTCTCCCTGTGCCATTTTCCTGCTTTCTCCCTGTAACTCATGCACATTCTTCCTTTTTGGAAAACAGTTTAGTTGCCTTTAATTGCACCTTTCTTCACCACACTCTCAGGCAGCACATTCCAGGACTTAACCAATTTGTGTGAAAACGCTTTCTTTCGCACATAGTTTTTGCATCTTTTGCCAATTACTTTAAATCTGTGCCCCTTTGTGATTTACAAGTGAGAACAGTTTCCCCCCACTTAATCTGTCCAGATGCTTCATGATTTGAATATCTCTGCCAAATCATTTTTCAGCCTTCTTTTCCCCTAGGAAAGCAGTCCTAACTTCTCCAATCTATCTTCATAACTGAAGTTCATCATCCCTGGAACCATTCTCATTAATCCCGCATGCAGCCTCTCATTCATATTTTTCCTAAACTGCCACAATACTTCAGCTGAGGTGAAATTGGTTTATTATACAAGTTCAACATAACCTTCTTGTTCTTGGACTTTATGCGCCTATTAATAAAGTCTTGGATATGTATGCTTCATTAGCTGCTCTTTCAACCTGTCCTGCTACCTTCAATGACTTATGCACATATACACCTGGCTCCCTTGGACCTTCTTTAGAATTATAACCTTTATTTTATTTTGTTCTTCCTATCAAAATTAATCACTTTACATTTCTCCCCATTGAACTTCATCTGCCGGCTGTCTGGTCCTTCCAACAACTTGTCTATGTCCTTTTGAAGTTCTACACTTATCTCCTCACAGTTCATAAAATTGAAAATGTAAATACATGGAGCAGTAAACAATTTTGGGGAAAGTATAGTGGATTTGGACAAATGCGATGCCTTTTTTAAAGAGCTGGCTGGCACAGATACAATGTCCTAATATCTGTACTGTATAAATCAATGATTCTCCATGGAGAAAATCATTAGGGTGGCTGAAAGTCAGAGGACTTATTCACCAACTGCCTGTAAGGACATCAGAATATAACTGATCACTAAAGTCCACTCTTTTGTTTAACCCAGATATCCATTTTAACTCCAAGGTAAGGAAAGTGGAAGCAAAAGAAAATGCATTTACAGGCCCGGATATCAGGCTGAGCGTATTTTAACTCACAGGCTTCATTTGTGCACTGCCAGTCAGCTTGAAACAAGGGGAAAACAGCAGCTGGCTGGGGGGAGGGAGGGGAAAAATAATCCAGATGGTTAGAAGCAGTCAGATAGCATCAGAGGAAGATGGGCCAGCAAGCAGATAAGCCTTGGGGAAGAATTTTAGCAGAGTCTTGCAGCAAAGAATGAAATTGTCCAGGACTTTATTTGGTCTTTCTAGACCCATCAGAGAAAGATTTGCATTCACCTTGAAAAGCATCTTCAAATTCCCACTCTGGCATGAGATATAATCTGATCAAGATTACTGATTTATGTTCATTTACAGTATGTGGGTGTTAGTGTCAAGGCCATTATTTATAGGCAATCTCTTGTTATGAGCTGTGGGCTTGCTAGACTACAGTACAAGTCATCTGTTGTAAGGGTTTGTTCAGTAAGTCTCACAAAGAGGTTCAAAATGTAAAAGATTAAGTCAGTAGTATTTATAGTAACATATAACTAATTACATAAGTACAGAGTATAGCCCAGACCAGAAACTAACTTCATGCTAACGTCTACTCGAGTCTTGCTATACAACTTTTGTTTCCTGTCTATTTTCATGGGTCTCTCTATATTACACTTGTATCATTGATTCATATAACCCAGATATTGGCTATTATACCTAGGTATTCTATTAATCCCAATCCACTACACTTTCCCCACAGCCAAAATTCCTTCCTGCTTCATGTATTTACACCATTCAAGTTTTATGAACTGTGAGGAGGTTAGTGTAGAACTTCAAAAGGACATAGACAAGTTGTTGGAAAGGACAGATAGCTCAAGGGGGAGAAATACAAACTGTTAAATTTTGATAAAAAGAATAATATAAGATAAAGGGTACAATTCTAAAGGAAGTCCAACAGCAGAAAGAACTGGGTTTTTATGCACATAAGACATTGAATTGTTCTCCTATCCCACATTGACCTTAGCTATGCCAAGCACCCTATCTTTTCACACTTATATTACACCTCCATGTTAGTGCAGTCTTGAATCACACAAAAAAGCCAGACTGGATAAGGAAAACTGATTGAATTCCCGAAACAGCATTAGTGAACATTTGGGTTTTTGTGACAATCCTACAGTTTCATGGTTACTTTTACTAATGCAGGTTTTCATTTCCAGATATGTAAATCTGAATCTAAATTCCCAAGCTGCTATGTTGGGATTTGCCCAGACTCCTTGAATGCCAACCCAGTAACACTATCTTTCTGCTCCTGTAGATTGATGTAATGGGATTTCAGTTTGCATCAATTTATATGGTTCCCATCTGCTTCTGGCAGGTGCCTCAGACACTGAAATGGAATGAACAGTGAAAATGCTGGCTAACTGTAAGTGAATGATCCACTTTAAAGATCTCCACATTCTAAGTCAATGGAATAGGTTAAAAATGTTGGGGATGATTCTCCCAGATAGCTGCGCTGCTTTCGTGGCACAGAGAACTGAGAGACTCAAGTGGAGGCCATTTCACAAGCTCTCCACTGGGAGCCACAAGCTCCCCAATTGTCCAGGTTTCCGGTGCTATCAGCTCCACACCAGAAATAGGTGCAGAGCTGCATAAATTATTTAAATAACAATTTCAATATATTTTAAATACCATTCACATCTCGGCACTGAAATCTCCTGGTCAACTCACGTTTTCTCCCCCCCCCACCCCCCACATCACACACCCCTACCGCCAACCCTCCCTTCACCCACCCATCTCCACTGGGCTGCTTCATTCCAGAGGGTCTACTATAGTTCACCACTTGCAGAGAGTTGGTGACCCAACACCCCCTGCTTGAGTGAAAGAAGGCCATTGAGACGTCCCGCAGAGGGTTTGGCACCAGGGTGGAATGTTGCCCCTGGGACATTGCCATCTTGGCAGTGCCAGCCTAAGCTCCCTAACATTGTCCAAGGAACAAAGTGGCAATGTTCACGAGGTAGTGCCAAGGGGGTGGGGGGCTCTGGGGGGAGATCAGAGGGGTTGGGGGGTTCTACTGCCACTCTCCACTCAGGATCAGTGACAGAGGGAGGGAGGCCAGCGAGTGGGCAGGGGCGAGTGGTCAGCCTGCTGGGGAGGTCAGAGCTTCAGTGGAGGATGGGACTGCTGGGGCAGGAGAAATCAGGGCTGCGGAGGGGCATCGAGGTGGGCTGGGGGAGATGGGGATGGTGTTGAGGCTGGCCCAGACATGTTCGGGGGTGCGAGCGATCAGGCTTTAGGAGGGGTCAGAGTGCCAGCAATCCAAGAGCTGGCCAGCAATTAGGAGACCACTGCGCATGTGCCAATTTCTGCATTGACAGATCGGCACATGCGCAGTGTGATTCACGTTAGTGCACTCTGCAGTGCCCAGAGTGTGGGAGATTGATTTTGAAACTTACGCAGAAAAAAACAGCAGTATTTATTCCAGTTTTCACATAAATTTGACACTTAGAACTTTTTGGGGAGAATTGCCTCCGGCATTCACAATCTACCTACTTTTCCACTACCTTCAACTAAAGAACTAATTCTTTAATCCAGTAGCCATCCTAGAACATAACAATGTCTCACATCTTTGTCCTAAAAGCCAATGCCAATAATCATCATTCGACTGAATAAATTCCTCAAAAGTGAATCCTTTCCTTCTGATTGCAGAGCACAATACAAGTGAACAATCTCTTTTCTTACAACAAACTCCAAAGTGCACAGAATCCACTCAGGTTTTTGCTGAGCCAATGCATTCCACCTCTGTCTAAATGCCCCTTTCCTTCTCCTAGTCTCGTGTTTATCTTAGATGCAAACAGAGGGCAATGTTATGAAAGACAGTTGGCTGCTCTTGTTCCACGACAGGCTTCTACGATTCAGATGACCTTCTATCTTTGGCAGCTAACTCCCGGGTCAGAGCTAAATCATTAGACAAATCATTCTCCAAAAATCATTTCACATATATAAAAGTCATTGGAGCTACTGAGGTTAAGCTTTCACAAAAATAACTGAATGGCATTAACCAAGACAGGGATATTACCCTGTACTCTTCTATGAAGTAATCATCCAAGCTTACACGTGCAGTAGGAAGTATGGGCAAGAATTATATAAGTAGTAATTAAATTTGATATCCACCAAAGCGTGAACAATATCAACTCCCACATTTTACAGTAATCTAAATTTTAACCTGAATCTTTGAGGCTATGTTTATAACTTAGGCTCACAGCAATTCACCACATTACGTCATGGCTATTGTTCCATTATCACAGAGGAGTGATCCTGTTGTTTAATTACAGGGTTGCTGAACCATACAAAGGAAGTAGATTTCCCTCATTATGTCTCAGATAGAGCAATAAACTGAGAGTCTTCTTTGAGTTCTACCCCAGGTAGTTGAATTGTTTCAGCAAAAGCAATGGATTCTAATACGATTCACAATTTAATTTCAGAATATTGTTCTGCAAGTATGTAATTCTCTACAATTGTTGCATTTATTCTTTGCAGTTCAGTTTTCTTTGGCCTCTCTATAAACATTATAACCAGCAGAAGGACCATGCTGATTTCAATTATTTGTGTTACTTTGATCATTTTATTTTATAAACTTCACCAGGGTAAAGCAATGAATGCCATCAGCAACTAAATTGATTGCTAAAAGAAACTTAGCAAATAAGTCCATGAGATATAGGAGTAGAATTAGGCCACTTGACCTATTGAGTCTGTTCCGCCATTCAATCATGGCTGATATTTTTCTCATCCCCATTCTCCTGCCTTTTCTTCACAACTCCTGATCGCCTTATTAATCAAGGACCTGTCTATCTCTGTCTTAAAGATGCTCAATGGCCTGGCCTCCACAGCCTTCTGTGGGAAAGAGTTCCACAGATTCCCATTCTCTGACTGAAGAAATTCCTCCTCATCTTTGTTCTGAAGGATCGTCCCTTTAGCCTGAGGTTGTGCCCTGTGGTTCTAGCTTTTCCAGTAGTGGAAATATCCTTTCCATGTCCACGCTATCCTGGCCTCGCAGTATCCTCTGAGTTTCAATATGATCTCCCCACCCCCATCCTTCTAAACTCCAACAAGCATAGATTAAACAAAACCTATTTCTTCCAATTTCTAGTGCAATATCTCTCAAAGTACAAACAAAGTACTCCAAGAACGTGTACAGGCAAAACTTTCTTGATGGCCTGCTTCAATTTATATTAATGATCTAGATGAAGGAACTGAAGGCATTGTGGGTAAGTTCGCAAATATACAAGGGGACAAGTAGTATTGAGAAGGTGTGGAAGCTGCAGAAGGACTTGGACAAGTTAGAAGAGTGGGCAAAGAAGTGGCAGACAGAATACAATGTAGGAAAGTGTGATGCTTTGCACTTTGGTAGGGAGAATAAAGATATAGGCTATGTTGGGGAGAGAATTAGAAATTGGAAGTGCAAAGACACTTGGGAGACCTCGTTCAGGATTCTCTTAAGATTAACTTGCAGATTGACCTGATAGTTAGAAAGGCAAATACAATGTTAACATTCATTTAGAGAGGATTAGAATACAAAAGCAAGAATGTACTGCTTTATAAGGCTCTGATCAAACCACATTTAGAATATTGTGAGCAATTTTGGGCCTCATATCTAAGGAAGGATGTGTTGGCCTTGGAGAGGGTCCAAAAGAATTTCACAAGAATGATTCCGGCAATGAAAATCTTGATGTATGAGGAGCATTTAAGGACTTGGGGATTGTACTCGATGGAGTTTTGAAGGATGAAACGGTGGATCTCATTAATACTTACAGAATACTGGAAGGTCTGGATTGAGTGAACATGGGGAAGATGTTTCTATTACTTGAAGAGACTAGGTTCCGAGGGCACAACCTCAAAATAAAGGAACAACTCTTTAGAACCGAGATGAGGAATTTCTTCAGCCAGAATCTGTGGAATTCATTGTCACAAAAGGCTGTGGAGGTCAGGTCATTGAGTGTACTTAAGACAGAGATAGATAGATTCTTGATTGGTAAAGGGATCAAAAGTTATGAGGAAAAGATGGGAGAATGGAGTTGAGAAACTTATCAGTCATGATGTAATGATGGAACAGACTTGATGGGCCAAATGGTCTAATTCTGCTCCTATATCTTATGGTCTTTTGGACATAATTAAGTAGCAGCACAATATGGCATAAGGATGCTGGATCAGTGCAAAAGAATAAAGAATTGGAGTTTGGAGGAAATTACTGACTGCTAATAAATTTTAAGTCATTCTTCTACTACCTGAAGGAAAACCTTAAAGTCAATGATTATGGCTATTTATGTGCACTTCAGCTAGTATTGCTCTGTTACTTAAACTTAAAAATAATGGTTTAAGAGGGTAGGAAAATTCATTTATTGAATCAGTCTCTTACTTTTAGTTGATTCAAAAATGATCCTGGAAATAATTTCAATAACTTAAGCATTTATTTTCTCTGCGTATGCACAACAGTGACATCTCAGCCAAGGACATAGAAAAGGAAAAACTTTCAGCAAAGTGCCAGTAACTCAAGCAATGAGATTGCGTTATAGCAAGTAAATATAAAATGCGTGTTTATCATTCTTTCAATGTTCAAACTAAAAATTAGCTTCAGAAAACATGAGTTAATGGCAACTGCATAAGCTTGTACATTGTTTTTAAAAAGTGATTTGTTCAAGGGAGGTGAAGATTGCAGGCAAAGCCATCCCTTGTTGTCTATCCCTAAAGGATAGTGGTGAGTACGATATTCTCAATATTATTTGACGAACACAGAATATAGAACTGAGTCTGTAGAGGCCTGTAAAACTCAGCTTGATTGAGACACATCTTACTGATGGCTCACATATTCATTGAAGCTGTACAAGAAAGACTAATCATGCTATGTTACATCACTTTCTGTGGTGATGTATACAGTTTCTGAGGAGAATATTAGCTACAATTAACCAATTACACAACATCTCCCCCCAAGTATTTGATTTCCATTCCCATCATGCAAAGACCAAACAAATCATAACTTCAAATTCTGGTGTGTTGCGGTCCTGAATCTTGTTTCCCTCTCTTAAATCCTCTTTTTTGCCTTCCTTCCTCTTAGAAATACACAGTGGAATAGTGGTTAACCACTAATAGTTGTTATCATCATGTCACTCGAATAGTGGTCAACTTTCTTGCCTCACAGCAACAAGGACCTGGCTTTGATTCCAACCTTAGGTCATTGTCTGTGTGGAGTTTCCACATTCTTTCCATGTTTGTGTGGGTTTCCTCCAGATGCTCCAGTTTCCTCCCACATTCCAAAGATGTGCAGGTGGACTGGTCATGCTAAATTTCCCCTTGTTGTTCCAAGGTGTGTAGATTAGGGGGATTTGCGAGGCAAATACATGGGGCTATGGAAATACGATCTGGGTTGATGCTCTGTTGGAAAATTGGTGCAGGCTCGATGGTCTGAATGGCCTCCTATTGCCCAGTAGGGATTCTATGATTCTATACCCGATGTGGCAGTTTCACGAGTCTATTAGGATCAGTCCTTTACTCTTTTTGTCGGGGTTTGGGGGATTTGAATTCGGCAATTGGTCTCTCAGACTTTGCTGAGAAGGAGATGGATTGGTAGCTGGCTCGGGTTCCCCAGTCAGGTTGCCATTTGGATTGTGGATGAATACAGCATCTCTAGCCAGTTAGACTGGGTGGATGAGTGCTTCCACAGAGCAGCAGGCTGTATAGTATAACAGGAGCAGGTGCTCGCTCCCCTGCAAGTCGCTCACATTGTCGTTCCTTCACTGTCACAGGGTTAAAACCCTGAAACTCCCTCCCCAACAGCACAATGGATGTCGCTACAGCTCACGCACTGCAGCGGTTCAAGAAGGCAGCTCACTACCACCTTCTCAGGGGCAATTAGAGATGGCAGTTTAAAAAATTGCTGGCCTCACTGTTGACACTCACATTCCATGAAAGGATAAAAGAATATAGTGCAAATCTGTTCCATCTTATGATAACATTATTTGTTTGGATATGATGGATCATGTATGTAATGTCTAGTCAATCACTTGTCCATAGCCAGCTTGTTCTTGGCTCCAAACTGGCTCCCCTGGTGGGGAATCCAGCAGGTTACATGCCTTGTGATGTTTATCATTGTTCCTAATCCGGCTGGGATGTAATCTTTCTTCCTTCTCTGACACTTTCTCCAAGCCATCAGCATGTAGTTGTGGTCTGAATGTGTGTGTGTATGAGAGAGTAGAGAATTCAGTTCTCAGTCTCCTTCCCGAGAAGTTCATATTTTGAAGCAGAATTGAACAATAGTCCTGAAGTGCAAGTTAAATATCATCTTTCTTCTTCAGCAATGCTTTCACTGTTCGATTTTACCATTGGCTTGAGGGTAGCATGGAAAAGTCATGTTGTGAACTCTTAAAATATTTATTGGCAAACTGGGGCTCCTTGTCTGAGGTTACAAGATCTGGGATCTATCTCCTTCAGCTGTTTCAACAGTGTGATCCTGCAGTTGCTTCACTTTTATCTATCTGGAATAGTGGACCACTACCAGGAGGATGATCCTGCCTCTGTGTTTAAAGGGGTCTGCCCCAAGACATTCCCATTTTTTGAAGGGGAGAAAGATGGCATCAACTGTTCTCATATCTGCTGATGATGAATAATGCATGTAACATGGCTGGATTCAGTCTCTTTCAGTGACTTTGAGAGACTTGCCTACCAAATAGAATATCTTACTCGGGCTGACATTTTGAGATACCTTAAGTATCCTCAGATCAGTCGTTGGAGAATGTCGTGTCTCAGAACTCTCAGAATGACCACTGCAGTGGCACAGATGAGTAAATCATCATCTACACTGAGGTGTCCTTTCTGTTTATAGTGCTGTCTGAGAATGGTATTGTGTGGCATGTATGCTGGCCACCCTTTGACACAGCACTCTTGGATCTGGGCACACTGTTCATCAGATTTCTTTGCATCTCTGATTTGAGTTGTTGCTGGTAGAATTGTAATTGTGAATGATGCATGGGCTAGATCATTTTGTCTGAGATACAGGACAAAACATTTGCGATGTTCTTCTGCTTTCCTGGAAAATACTCTGGCTTTGCATCAAACAACATCATCCTCAGTGCAAATCATTGTATTCATGAAAGTGTTTTTAATTGCTAACTCCTTAGAATTTAAGAGCATCACAAAAGACTTGTGATGTGTTTCTATCTTGAAGTAGAAATCAAGAATATAATCCATGAACTCCTCACAAGCCCACATAGCAGCTAGTATTCTTTATTACTGCATATCTCTGTTTAGTCTCCATAATAAATGTTCGATGTTTCCCATTCATCAGTTTCTGAAAGGTTACAGCTACCAGTCCTGTAGAAGATGCACCAGCAATAATGACAATCAGTATCTCTGGATCACAGAGAACAAAACATCAGGTGATATCAACATCTCTTTCATTTTCTCATGCTTCCTCCCAGTAATATTCACCTGATGAAGGAACAGTGCTCCAAAAGCTCGTGATTCCAAATAACCTGTTGGACTTTAACCTGGTCTTACTGTGCCCACCCTAGTCCAACGCTGACATTCCACATCAATGCTTTCACACAGCACCAGGCATTGTTCTATCGGAACAGCTGACATTCATGACAGCTAGATTAGGCAGGAGCTTTCCGACTTGGTTTATCACTTCCACGAATTCCTGGAACTTAGTCATGTACCAAGGAGCTGGAAACTCCTTGATTGCTCTTGTCTTCCGTAGATCAACTCCGACACCTGATGCATTCACAATATATCTAAAGAACTTGACAGTCGGCTGCGAAAATTTGCATTTATTGTTAAATGAAAGTTCTGCATCTTCTAGTGTTGCAGCACAGTTCCAGATTCATGTCTGGACTGCCATGTTCTGTCTGAGTGGATCCATCAATCCAGATGTCATTCATGTGACATGTGACTGCATCCAGTCCTCCTCGAGTGCTGGACATTCTCCCATGGATGATTTTTGGTGCTGACATGATGCTGAAAGGTAATCTGTTAAAACAAAAACTCCTGAAGTGTGTGTGTCATGAAAGTTGTGAACAACTTCAACTTTTCATCAAGAAGTAGTTGCCAAAAGTCACCATCTGAATCAGGCTTCACAAAAAATTAACTCTTTCACAATTTAGATAAACTCTCATCCACCGATGATATGGGATGAACTTCACAATTAGCCTCTTCAATCAGCTGCGTTAAGAACCTGAGCAAGTTCTGATAGATCTGTTGGGATACTGGGACTGTCCCCATGGACCAGTTTGCTGGTTTTGTCACAGGTAAAATAACTTATTCCTTCAACATTGAGTCAATTCCCTTTTTCACTTTTAGAAAAAGTGGCTGAGGAACTAATCTGGGTGTGTAAAGATACATTGACTTAATTTTTAGATATATGCTGCCATTCTACTGCCCCGCTCATCACGGAAATCAGAGTGGGTGAGGAGCATACGATGGGAAGGTCCGTGGATCTCAGGCAGGATTTTCCGATCTGGGATCGAGTGATGCCATATAATCCTGTCCATAAAGTCACCAAGTATTTGGCTTCAGCTTTCCCAGTCCTGTGGACGATTTTGGAATGATCTCAGCTTCTTAGTTCCTCTACTCTGCAAATCAGACGTAAGTCAATACAAATCTTCCTGTTCAAGAGTGAGTAACTCTAGTTTTGAATTCGATATAATATTAAGCTAAAACTTTTTGAGTTCCCCAATGTTGGTATGATGCTCCAGACAATCCCTCTCGAACTTCATAGATAAGAGTTTCCATGACAAATGCCCAGAAGTACAAACTTCCTCTGGACGATTGCCCTACTCTGAGAACCATCTGAAAATGTGATTTAAAATCGCAAACTTCAGATGGTTCCGACAAGGTTACACCATACTCATGCAGAAAATGTCAGAAGAGTTAAAACTCTCCTAATTTCTGGGTAATTTTTGTAAAGACCCAGACAAATCCTCTCGCAAAACTTCCTCCTCAAATCTCAACCACCCATTTAAGGCAGAAATGAGGAGGAATTTCTTCTCTCAGAAGGTTGTGAGTCTTTGGGACTCCTTGTCAGAGAGAGCTATGGGGCAGAGTCCTTATATATTTTTAAAGCTGAGATAGATCGATTCTTGATCAGTAAGGTAATCAAAGATTACAAGGAAAGAGCAGGAAAGTGGACGTGAGGCATATTGAATCAGCCATGAAAATATTGAACTGCAGAGCAGGCTCAATGGACTGAAAACAGCCTACTCCTGTTCCTATTCCTAGTGGATGGCACGGTAGCACAGTGGTTAGCACTGCTGCTTCACAATGTCAGGGACCTGGGTTCGATTCCCAGCTTGGGTCACTGTGTGTGTGGAGTTTGCATGTTCTCCCCATGTCTGCATGGTTTTCCTCTGGATATTCTGGGTTTCCTCTCATATTCTGAAAGATATGTTTGTTAGATGCAATGACCCAAACGGGCACACTGGACTATAGCGACTAGGGGAATTTCACAATAACTTCATTACAATGCTAATGTAAGCCTTACTTGTGACTAATAAATAAATTTTATTCCTTATAATTTTATGGTCATATAGTTTACCATGCCTCCCTAATATTACTATTATATGACTTTCAGGGATTTGCCAAGTGGAAAATATTTAAATATATTTGCCCTTTAAAGCTGCCACAGTAGCAGCAACACCAAGAGCCTGGTAAACTAACAATACAAAGTCAAGAATGTGGACCTGTAACATTGACTTGCGAATGCCTCCAATGAAAACATATGGAGTAGATGTAAGAGTAGGCAATTCAACCCATCAGACCTGCCATTTGATAGCATCATGGTTTTGTGTCCATCAACAGCTCTTAAGGCATTTCGCTGATGATTGTCCAGTCTGACTTTCGGATTCACCATCTGAAAATATCTTATGCATGATCCCATCAGCTTGCTTCCATTAAAAGTAATAATCTGAGCCAAACATTCATAAGCCATACACCGTTATTGAGTGCAACTGTGCCATAAGTAAACCAATAAAAAACATTCCATTTACCTGCAGGTACTGCTTTTCTGCATTACTTCAGCCCGATGGTATCCAGACAACTTGCAAAACCCATCATTACTGTAAACTACTGGCCAGTCTACAATCTGAGCATTTCCAAGTAAGAAGCTTGTCTCTGTAAAGGAAAACAAAGAATAACAAGTTAAAATAGGACGGTGTGGTATGTTGTGCAGTAATGTAAAAGAGAGCTACATTTGGATGCAGAAATACTGTAGATATTTGTGGAAGCACCATAAAATTATTAGTATTCACGTGTGTAAAATAAGAGCCACAAGATTATTATGTGAACTTCAAATTTGATCAAGTCATTTGATCAAGTCCGCGCTCCACATCACTAAGTTAGCAGCAATCAAAATATGTCTTTTCCACAATAGGTAAAGGTATAGTCGAATTCTCCGGCTGTGCTGGTCTAAAAGTCAGATTTTCTCACCCGACTGTCAATAAACCTCCACATTGTCCGCAACCCGCCTGCTTCAATTGTAGTGGCAGGCAGGGTGGTAGAATTCTGGCCACAGAGTTAATGAAGACAATAGTCAGCTGCTAAACTGGCAGTGATAGAGTTTTTGATGTATACTGTTTCCTTTCTCAACAAATTAACCAAATGCAGAAAAGGTGTAGTTAGTGTAACGTTTTACTGATGTAGCACCATCTCAATGGGGACTTCCACCTAGTGTGCAAAACACAGTCTACAAACATCCCTGCTAAGCAAATAACATACGTACAAGTTCTGATTAGCATAATCTGCTCTAGACGTGTTCAAGGACTATAGTTATTATGCTCTCTAATAGCAGGATAATTTGGTAATAACATGGTGTAAAATTGGGCCAAGGAAAATCAAGAGATTCTGTTGAATTGTTGTTGTTGTTTTAACTGTTGTTCCTCTGTGAATAAATTCACTGACAGTCTCAAAAAAGAAAATCTTCTGTTAGGGCCAGCACTAACCAAAATCAGAATGAACCAAAACACTGCGGCCAGCACTCTACCACCTCGCCCGAAACAGAATCAGTGCAGGTAAGGGTTTGACAACAGAAATCTCCACTGATCACAGGTGAGAATTTCTGGTCTCACCCGAGCGAGCCATAAAATCTCACTTTTTATATTAAATTTCTGAGTATTTCCTCAATAGCTACTCTACAGCCAGCCAGGCACAGGGAACAGAGATCTTTATTCAGTCTACTCGCTCCACCCTCCAAACGTGCCCATTCAGGGCAGTTCCCAAAAGCTCACCCCAAACCCCAGGGTCACCTAATCCGTTCTCTTAAAGGGGCAATGCCCCAATGTACTGGCACATTACAGCAATGTTTTGTTTCAAACGCAATCACCATTAGAATGTCAGAAATGCGGCAAACAATTTACTAGATCCCACAGAAACACAATGTGATAATTGTCAGGTAACCTGCTTAGTGATGCCAGTTGAGAAATAAATATTGTTCAAGGCACCCGACTGACCTCCACTGTCGAAAAGAATTGCAAAGTGTTATTGGGCAATAATTTGCTGTAGGAATGATTCTAGCACAGTCACTAGAGAGACTTGCCCATCCCTTTCAATCTCAGCAATATTTTGCACTACAGCTTGATGGGAACGTGAACTGAGAACACAAAGGAAACCAAGTGTCTTGGGCCTGAGGAAACCACTGTGCCACCCACAACTCCATGTGAATTCAGGCTTTAACCTCAAAGCCAAGTCCTTCCATATTCTCAAACTAATAAACTCCACCAGTGGAATTTTCCAGTCTCATCCAATCCCACCCCACTGCCAGTGGAAATGGAGAATTTATGGCTTACCAAAGTCCATTCACTGCAGTGAAACTGGAAAATCCCAGCTGGGGACAAGATCAGAAGATTCTGATGCGCAAGTTTCTCTATTTAATACTAACATTAATGATGTCTGAGATAGACCAACCTAAATGAGTAACACTTACACATCCACCCAAGGGGCAACACTTCAATATCATGTATCCCTGCCCTCGTAGTCATCTTGGAGGCAGGAAAGACATTTAGTCAAATTGTGTGGGATTTTCTATTCCCATGTCCTCAGAGGTGGGGGGAGGTTAGATTTTCATTGTTACTGTCTGAGTATTATTTACCACTTGAGCAGAGCACAACAAGGAAAACCTAGCAGAGAGGAATGTGTGAAACTAACACAAACTATTTAATTCTGTTTCCATGAAAACTAGGTGACATAAAAGAATACCATACTTCATGGCCTTTGAAGACCCATTCAAGTTCCTCTACTCACGCTCAACAATCACGAATAGCACCATCTCTACATTCCTTCAAGAAGAGTTAGAGATAAGGAATAAGGATACACTCCCCTACTCCCCAAGTCCTGTGCCGTACTTCTACTTCTGACTAGAAAATTCCTGGCATTGTATACAAACCTGAACTCCAACAAAACTGAAGAACAAGATTCACTCTGCACAAATCTTTTTCTACTACACAGAATGGCAAAATTATAACCCTCCACAATACCTTCCAAACTATCAAAAAAACTAAGCCAATCCCTCTGTTCCTGACAACAGAGTTGAGTTATTTGTCTAATAAATCTATAGCAGTTGAGTTAGCATGCTGACAACCACATCATTTATTTTGTGAACAGTTAGCATTGGGTCAATAATTGAAAGAATAAGCAATAAATTAATAGCAATAGATATGACTGAATAGCGTACATTCTGGCAAGATTTTCTGCACAAACGGATGGTGTAAGGTTTCAGCATTTATCTTCGTCTACTTCATAAACATAAATGTCTCCCTTCAATATTCTTGGCATAAGACCAATTTCAGTCCATGAGCACTGTAAAGTTGGCATTGCAAACTTCAAGCATAGTGTTAAGGCTAGTCGCAGCGATAGTCAATTTTGTGAATGTTAGGTAGCCACCCCACCACACCTCCAACCCTTCATCTCCCCACCACACTCCCCAACCCCCACAGCTTATTTGCAAACTTTGAAGTTTCTATCAAATCAAAGTTAGTTTTCAGTATGACAGTGATGAACCACATTCTGCGCAACCAGTGT
The DNA here is from genome assembly GCA_024679065.1 of Sphyrna mokarran. Lineage (NCBI taxonomy): Eukaryota > Metazoa > Chordata > Chondrichthyes > Carcharhiniformes > Carcharhinidae > Sphyrna > Sphyrna mokarran. The sequence goes on along the minus strand of JAGIQG010000015.1, from coordinate 21,924,287 downwards.
TGCTACAAAGGCTGCATCGTATGACTAAGAATTGTCATTACAATGGAGCTATTGCATGTTTTAACTGGAATTTGTAAGGGCTTCTTTGGGCGAGAACTTTTTCATCAAGCTGGTGATGGGATTGAGGATCTCACTGCCTGAAAAGGTTCCCCTAAAATGTTTTGAAACAGCTCTGCAGATCTACCAGCATCTATAGGACAGAGGAACAGAGTTCATGTTTCAAGTTCATGTGACTTTTCTTCAGAGGCACAGAGAGATGAGGGCTTTTGGTTTTCTTCTGAAGTTGGAAGTGTTACAATGTATTTCCCCAGAAATCACTTTAGAAATAATTTTGGGTGTTCAACTAATTGATTCACCGATTTAGCCAGAACCGTCACAGCATTTAAGAAGCATTTAGATGAGCACCTGAAATGCCAAAGCATACAAGGCTATGGACCAACTTTGGGAAAATGGGATTAGAATAGATAGATACTTGATGGTCGGCACAGACGCAATGGGCAAAAGGGCCAATTTTTTGTGCTATAAAACTCTACAGACAGTGGTAGAGTGGGACTAGTGGATGTAATACTAAGTGTACTCATGGATCTCCAAGCTCTACAACACATTGGGTCTTGTACAGCAAGTTCCAGCTTTCATAACTACATATTCCTATTTTGGTAAAGATCACATGGATCACAAAAGGATGGGCCTTTGTCAAACGCCTGCCAGAGCAACAATCGGTGAATCAATTAGTCGAACACCCAAAATTATTTCTAAAGTGATTTCTGGGGAAATACATTGTAACACTTCCAACTTCAGAAGAAAACCAAAAGCCCTCATCTCTCTGTGCCTCTGAAGAAAAGTCACATGAACTTGAAACATGAACTCTGTTTCTCTGTCCTATAGATGCTGGTAGATCTGCAGAGCTGTTTCAAAACATTTTAGGGGAAATTCTCCCAGCCTGCCCATCACAGCAATCATGCCGGACAGGGATGGGGGACATTGCAAAATCCATTGACCTTGGGCGGGATTTTCCACTTTTGGGACAAGCACAGGCAGAGAATCCCAACCTTTGTATTTAAATTTGAAATTGCCAGCGTCCACAGTATTTTGCTTTTATTACAAAAGTCTTTATTGCTAGGCCTACTCTGGATGTTTGAAATGTAGTCCCATCCTGTCATTAAAAAAGCTGGAAGCACAGGGCCATTTCCATCACTTCTTTACCTTACAGGTGGCACAGTGGTTAGCACCATTACCTTATGGCATCAGGGACCCAGTTTGATTTCCCTGTTTGGCTCAATGTCTGTGTGGAGTTGGCACATTTTCCCCATGTCAGTGTGGATTTTCTCCCACAGTTCAAAGATGTGCTGGTTAGGTGGCTTGGCCATGCTAAGTTGTTTTGTAGTGTCAAGGGGACTAGCTAAGGTAAATGCATGGGGTTACGGGGATTGGGCCTGGTGGGATCATGATCTGTGCAGATTATATGGGCCAAGTGGCCTCCATCTGCGCTATAGGATTCTATGAGTATCTATCCACACAGATTTTGATGCAGATACAAACTACAAGGCAAGAAGATGGATTAGGCTAGCATTTTGGCACGAAGATGGATAGACTAGCATTTTGCAGAGGGTCAGGAAATACAAGCAGAGCAGTGAAGCATGCTGCAAAAAGTCAAACATTTTCTGCTATGTTCCCAAAATATGGAATGTCTTATTGCTGTTTATGGTACCTCATTGTGCACTGAAAGATCTGTAATGCTTTTTTTACATAAAGAATCATCACAGTAAGTAATTGTGTGAAATGCATTTGAAATATTCCTGAGAGACACTTTATGCAAACCCTTCATTTTTTCCAAAGATTGCAGAACATCAGTGATGATATCAAAAATATTCTCTCCTCCACATGCACACTCAAATCTTTGCAGCTCCACAGCCACTAACAAGAAGTGATGTGTGTTTTCTTTTTAAAAGGTTATTCCACATGAGATAGATTGTGGCAATCGTACTTTTTCTACATCAGGAACTTATCTGGTATAAAAGGTTCAGTTATAAATGGCCTCAAATTTTTAAAAGCCACATTTCTTAAGTAAAGAAATTAAAATCAAAATTGAAAACTTCATCCATGGAAAATCTACTTTAGGCAATTAGAAATAACATCCACAGAATCAAAGAATTCCTAAGGTGCAGAAGGAGGTCATTTGGCCCATCAAGTCTGCAATCCCATCCAGGCTTTCTCACCATAACCTCATATATTTATCCTCCTGACACTGAGAGGTAATTTAGCACGGCCAATCAACCTAACCCATATATCTTTGGAGTTTGGGAGCACCCAGTAGAAACCCATGCAGGCGGGAGAGAACATGCAAACTCCACACCAGTGAAGTTTGACCCAGACAGTGACCCGAGGCCAGAATTGAACCTATGTCCCTAACACTGTGAGGCAGCAGTGCTAACCATTGTACTACCGTGCAGCCTAAATTGTCTACAATTTCCTGAACAGTACAGCACATCTAAAAATTAGACAGAGCAATACACAACTTTCAAGCTTATAATAAATGAGGATTGAATATTACACAGTTTATTCTCAACTATAAGTAAGTAGGTTACCAGACAACTGGCAATTTGTCAAATTGTATAAGCACACATCTATTGCATTTTGTCATGTTTACAGAACACAAAATTAATTGTAACCTCATTTTGAATTATTTTCCATTCTTTTATGCTTTACATTTTTTTTAATAATGGTCATTTTTCTTTCTTCTTGTCATAGATGACGGTGGACAGGCAATAACAAACATCCAAAGAGCAGATGGGCGAATTACAACAAACGTTCATTCCTGTCCAGTGCAGAAGTAAAATGGGCGGCAAGTACCACAGTGGTTAGCACTGCTGCTTCACAGCTCCAGGATCTGGGCTCAATTCCTGGCTGGGTCATTGTCTGTGTGGAGTTTGCACATTCTCCTTGTGTCTGTGTGGGTTTCCTCCAGATGTTCTGGTTTCCTCCCACAGTTCGATGGGCCAAATGGCTTCTTTTTGCACTGTAAGGTTTCTATGATTTCTATGAAAGGTGATCTTACAAAGGAATTAGAGATATCCAAGGTAGAGCTATACAAATTGGCCAGGAAAAATGGCAGATCTGAGGATTGGTAGCAGTTTAGAATTTAGCAAAGGGGAACAAAGGGATTGGTAAAGAAGGGCAAAATAGAGTACGAGAGTAAGCTTATGGGGAACTTAAAAACTGACTATAGAAGCTTCTATAGGTATGTGAAGAGAAAAAGATTGTGCTCATACAATCAAAACAAGGGAATTTATAATGGGGAACAAAAAATGCCTGACCAACTGAATGTACACTTTGGTTCTGTCTTCATAAAGGAGGGCACAAATCATGTAACAAAAATGTTGAGAAATACATGGTTTAGTGAGAGGGAGGAACTCAAGAAAGTCAGTAGTAGTGGGGGAATGGTATGTGGGAAATTGATAGGATTGAAGGTTGATAAATCCCCAGAGCCTAATAATCTAAATTCCAGTATAATTATTGAAGTGACTATGGAAATGATGGATACATTGGTCGTCATCTTCCAATGTTCTATCGACTCTGGAACAGTTCCTATGGATTAGAAGATAGCTCATATCACCCCATCATTTAAAAACAGAAGTAGAGGGAAAATGGAATTATATACCAGTCAACCTGACTTCAATAGTGGGAAAAGTGCTTGAGTCCATAATCAAAAATTTAATAGTGGAGCACCTGGAAAACAGTGGCAGGATCAGACAGAGTCAGAATGAATCTATGAAAAGGAAATTATACTCGACAAATCTACTGTAATTCTTTGGGGATGTAAATAGTACAGTTGATGAGGGTAGTCAGTGGATGGGGTTTATTTGGATTTCCAGAAGGCTTTTGAAAAGGTTGCACATAAGAGATTAGTGTGTAAAATTAAAGCACATGATATTGGGGATGTATTGACAATGATAGGAAACTGGTTGGAATAAAGAGTAAAGAGTAGGAATAAATAGGTCTTTTTCTAAATGTCAGGCAGTGACTAATGGGGTACCGTGGCGATCAGTGCTAGGACCCCAGCTATTCACAATGTGAAATAATGATTTAGATAACGGAACTAAATGTCATATAACCAAATTTGAAGATGACACAAAGCTGGGTGGGAGAATGAACTGTGAGGAAAATATTGTCCTTCATAATGAGAAGAGAAGGGAGATCTTGCTGCAACTATACAGGACCTTGGTAAGACCACACATTGTATGTAGTTTCAGTTTCCTTATCTGAGGAAGAATGTTGCAATAGAGAGAGTGCAGCAAAAGTTTACCAGATGGTTTCCTGGGATGACAGGGCTGACATATGAAAAGAGATTGAATTGATTTGGATTATATTCGCTGGTGTTTAAAAGAATAAGTGGAAATCTCATAGAAACCTATAAAAAGACAGAGTAAATGCAGGAAGGCTGCTCCCAATTGCTGGCGAGTCCAGAACCAGAGCTCACAGTTTGAAAATACAGAGTTAACCACTTAGGACTGATATGAGGAGAAATTTCTTCACCCAGAAAGGGGTGAGCCTTTGGAATTCTCTACCACAAAAAGCAGTTCAGGCCAAAACATTGGTTTGTCTTCAAGGATTTAGATGTGGCTCTTGGGGCTATAGGGATCCAAGGATATGGGGAGAAAGTGGAAATAGCCTACTCCTGCTCCTATTTTCTATGTAGTGACATTAATAAGTAAAATACAAATGAAAAGAGAACAGGAATGATAGTAGCATTGGAATCAGGAGTTGCAGTGGGTGTTGATAATTGGAGTTTTAAAAATGGATTTGTAACATAAGACATTATCACAAAAAAATGGTTCTGCACTATTAAACATACAGCAGTGGGGCTGGATAGAGGAATTCCTGGAAGACAGAAAGGAAAGGGCGGAAATCATTGCATGCATTAGCACGGGATTGTTGAGCAGTCAGTCATGACCTCAAAGAGAGAGCTTTTTAACACTTGAAAATTATCAAAAGGATATAAAATAAGATGAAAAAATCGAGATTAGTACAGGTAGTTTTAATGTAGAGCCAGCAGTGGCACAAGTACAATGAACTGCTTTCTGTGCTAACATTTCCACGATTCCTCATAACTAAATTAACACACAGTGAAGGGTTAGGGGAAAGTTTCTAAATATTACAATCTGAAACAACATTAATAAGGACATAAACAAATTAGCTTAATTTTTGTTACAATTAGCAAATTTTCCTTGCAAGTTAGCACATTTAAAGTGTATAAATAATATATAAACAAGGTTATATCCAAAAGGCATGCACCGGATTTTCAACAGTCATGCACCTGAGGTGAGAAGAGTGAATCCTATCCAATAGGTCCAGCAGAATGCCTGAACATATTTATGTTCATTCTCACTAAGTAGTTTTGTACAGACTTCCAGCTCGCAGAAAATGTACACAGAGAGATTGTGAAGGGGGAAAGTTGGTGGGGTAATCTTCAAACTTTCAGCCAGGATAAGAGGGACAATTTGGATGGGGGCAGTGATGTGCATTCAATGCAAGCAGCATAGTGTGATGTTCCAAATGGTCTCCAAGTGGCATTCAGGTTTTATAACCAGCATGGTGTCTCAGTTTAAATGTTTTAATTACCTGGGATTCTAGCCACCCATCTCTGAAAATGTCACATCAGGTGGTATTCCAGCATTCAATGTGTGGGAAATGTTTTCAACTTCGTGTAATATTAAGGAGTTGAAAATCACCCTCATTGTATGCCATGTGATTTTATAGAATTGTCACAGAATATAATCATAGAATCTCTACAACAGAATAATTCATAAAATCTCTGTAATGCACAAGAAGGCCATTCAGTCTATCGAGTCTGCATCAATTCTCCAGCAGAGCCCTACCCTACCCCATAATCCCATATAGTTATCCTACTAATCTCCCTAACCTACAAACTTTGGGACACTAAAGGGCATTTTAAGATGGCTGATCCACATAATCTGCACATCTTTGAAGAGAGGAAACCCTCGCAGACATGGGGAGAGTGTGCAAACTCCACACAGAGAGTCACCCTAGGCCTTTATGATTCAAATCAATTTTCAAGTTGCATAAATGACTTTTTGAGAGACCAAAGTGAAAGCAGTTAATCCTTTCAATAAGCGTTCTAAGATTGAACATATCTCTTTCAAACATAATCATCGGTCTTTCATCGACATCATAAAGATGTAGGTTTTTGAATTTGATGGCTGGAATTTTCCAACCTTTCCCACCAGCAGGATTTTCCCATCCCACTGCAGTGAATGGAGATATGGCTTGCGGCCAAAATTTCCGCCTTTTCTGCAGCGAGAGCATGGTGTGAATGGGCAGTAAGATCGCAGTGTTTTGTAAGAACTGCTCTTTCACCACAACATTATTTAATTTACAATGCATGATGTAGCCATATGTGCATAAACAAGAGATCAAATATTTACCCTCTTTCTTCCTTTGTCAATGAAGTGAGCCATGACTTACAGAAACACCGCCTGGTTATATTTGTCTTAAATAAAGCTTAATTTTTTTTTCCCAAAAATATTTTTTTTTACAAAAGATGTAAAGACACATTACACATTTCAAATTTATCATTACATACGTCACAATACAGATCAGTTTATTTCATTACAGTATATGAGGTGGCCAGCTACACTTGCCTTTAAAGGTTGTATTTCCAATGTTCATTTACTTTTCATGTCAAATAGCCTTCCAAACCTGCTTTGCAAAGATTCAGTCCCGAAAGAGGGAGGTAATGGCCTCTACCCCACTGCAGCCATCTCAAGGGCATTGGAAGTGGTGAGATTTTGGCCACGCAGGAAGTATCTGATGGGGAAGGCCCTTTTTTGCCATTAGTCAAGCAATGACTTGGTACTGTTTGAAAGTGCTGGACAGGAGTTTGGACACTCTACCAAATGGTTTTGACAATCTGGTCAGGGAATCATCTATCAGGATCCACCATATTTCCTTTTCACACACTGCCTCGAGGAAGTTATGTGCTGACAACTGCCTGATGGACTTGTTGTGATCAAAGCTATTTTCCCCACACAGAATTCTCTACAAGGTACAGCACAATCCAGCTGGCTGCAATGCTCTGCAGCAATGTGCATGGACCCACCTTTTGAAATACTGAGTATAGAAAGTCCCTCAGCACATAAGTGACACCTAGTGTAGCTACACAATAAGGTGTCCATCATTTACACACACACACACACACACACACACACACACACACACACACACACACACACACACACAAATACACCCGTCTCAATAATTTTGACACAAAGTTCAAAACAGTATTTAGTTTGATTATTGATTAATTAAGTGTACACAATCACCTTGCGTTCACCTCCATCAATTAAATCCATTTTCAATCTCCAGCTAGATTGAAAGATGGCTCATCTGAGCACTATGGCGAAGAGGGGAATATGGGCTAGACCTGCACCCCTCCACCTCATACACACACACATAGAGCAAAACCAAGAGCACCTCACACCTGATGACCATGTCTTACCCACAATGGGGAGGGATTGCTGCTCCCACAAGCGCAGTTTCTGTTTCACTATTGTGATCTGCTTCTTCCAATTTCTGGGCACATGCCCCAACCTTGACAATCATACCCCCAGAACCATCAAGCAGAGTGGCCTGACAGCAAAACAGGACAAAGCTTTGTTTAGCCCAGATCTCAAGATTAATTACTGTCCCATGGAATTTCAGAAGAATGCTTACTTTCATGTTGTGTCTTGACCAGAGCCATGGCTTGCAGAATAGAATAAAACACAAAACAAATGCACTATTTTACAGCTCATCAACCATAAACTTATTGCTTTCTCTGCCATACAGAGAATAAAAACAGTCCAATGCTTGTTAGTTTAAAAATAGATCCTGACTCCTGCTAAGCTAATTTTGATACAAGGCTCAAAGCATTATTTAATTTGATTATTGATTAATCATATAAGTAAGTGTGCACAATCAGCACGGGCCCAGTTCCACCAATTCAATCTAACTTCCTCATTCTTGGTGTTTCAGGAGATTTCACACAGAAATCACTATCCCTTACACAGGAATTTGGTTCGGTATCTAAAGTGTCTTTACCCTTAATTTCTTAATGAAATTTCTGGATTCTTAATCCTTGAATTTTTGCTAAGTAAACCACAATTTATTTTCAGCAAATCCATCATAAAATTGCTGTGGTTGAGAAACTGAAGTACATCTACCTTCCATCAATGTTTCTTTTCATTAATAAAGTGAAAGCAATTTAATCCTGATGGACTAAATGCTGTGTGACCACACAATATCAAAATTAGCTTAAAATGAGAATATTTGGGCTCAATGTATTATTTTTCTGCAACTTTTTTTAAAAACAAATGGCTCATCATTTGGGGTGGCACGATGGCACAGTGATTAGCACTGCTGCCTCATAGTGCCAGGACCCAGGTTCAATTCCAGCCACGGGTCACTGTCTGTGTTTGCACGTTCTCCCCATGTCTGCGTGGGTCTACTGTGGGTCCTCTGCTTTCCTCCCACACTCCAAAGATATGCGGGCTAATTTGATTAATTTAGTGTTCCAAGATGTGTAGGTCAGGAGGATTAGTTGGGTAAATATCTAGTAGGGGTTATGGGGATAGGTTTTGGATAGGATTGTTGTCAGTGCAGGCTCGATGGACCTAATGGCCTTCTTCTGCACTGTAGGGATTCTACGAACTAAGAGACCAAAGGCTAAAGAAAATTACAGCACAGGAACATGCCCTTCAGCCCTCCAGGTCTGCACTGATCATGTTGCCTGACTGAACTAAAACCCTCTATGCTTCCGAGAATCATATCTCTCTGCTCCCATCTTATTCATGTATTTGTTAAGATGTCTCTTAAAATTCATTATTATATCTGCTTCCACTACCTCCCCAGCAGTGAATTCCAGGCACCCACCACTTTCTGTGTAAAAACCTTGGCTCGTACATCTCCTTTAAACCTTGCCCCTTGCAGGTTAAACACATGCTCCTAGTAATTGACTCTTCCTTCCTGGAAAAAAAATTCTTACTACCCACTTTGTCCACTCCTCAATCTTGTAGACTTCTATCAGGTCACCCCTCAATCTCCATTGTTCCAGGAAGAACAAACCAAGTTTCTCCAACCTCTTCTCATAGCTAATGCCCTCTATACCAGGCAACACCTTGTAAATCTTTCCTGTACCCTCTCCAAAGCCTCCACATCCTTCTGGTAATATGGCAACCAGAATTGAAAACTTTCTTCCAAGTACGGCCTAATTAAGGTTCTATAAAGCTGCAACATGACTTGCCAATTTTTAAACTCAATATCCAGGCTGATGAAGGCAAATATGCCATATGTTTTCTTGACTACCTCCTCCTTACATTGCCAATTTCAGTGACCTGTGTATCTGTATAGCCAAATCCCTGTACCTATCAATCCTCTTAAGAGTTTTGCCCAATGGATTCTATAATTATTATTGTATATTTGAATAATAATGATACCAGGTTGAGAAACTTTGTTTCTTTAAAGAAAGACAACTATTATGAGAGTTTTGCTCTTTGTTCTTGAAATATTAGAAGTTGATTTGACCAGGCTTTATTCTCTCATATGTTTGGTTGCCATCTTTTGCTTATAAGGCCCTTCATTACAAAAGTGAAATGAAAGTGCACAGAACTGAATGTGTAACCTAGTGAAGTTAAAGGGCTCTTAAGAATTTTTAAATATTTTGGTCTGAGAGACCAGATGGTACTTTTTCTCTTTATTTTCTCATTTACATTAAGCATATTTTGTATAATAAAAAAAACATTTGTTTAACCTGGAACTTAACATCTTTTCAGCGTGGAATTTGAGGAAAAAGCAATTCGTAGTCTGAAAGGACATGCTAGCATAGCTGCCAGATTGGGTTTCCACTGCATGATAAGAAAACACTTTCTTCCATATACCAGATTTTAGATAAATGTGGCATTGGCCAATCCATGGGAGTTATCTTAGAGAGGATAAAGTATGTTGGGAAAAGACCCGAATTGTAACAATAATCAAAAACACCAATTAACAAAATGGCTATTAAATGTACACCGGAAGTCAACCAAACGAACCAAAATCTGCAGGGCATAAGTGCCAGGCTGAGCCTGCATTAGGTGGTGAGGGAACAAACAGGAGTAATATCTTACAGTACTTGACCACAATCTTATCAACCTCTATGCTGCAGGCACATCATTGATTTTTCATCTTCACAGTGAGGACACACTTATAGCCCTACCATGTGCTAAACGAGATGATTAATGATAGACCTAGCAGCTCAGAACTGTACATCATAAGGGACTGTGAGTCACCAGCAACATTTTAATTACAGGCTACCATAATCTGTAGACTTCTGCTCTGGCACATCTCTTTTCAGGCATAATTAAACAGGAAGATCAAATCTAGGAAGTGTAGAAAGGTTTGCTAGAAGCAACACCAGGCTACATCACAAAGCTACCTGCATGCTTAACAGCAAAGAAAGCAGACTACACAAAGGTAAGCATCCCACAAGTAACAGAGGCAACAAAGCTCTGTAGTCGCAAGGCATACAGTTGTGACAACTTTACTTTGTCTTTTCCTAAGATCATTGAAGGCAATCTTCAGCCAATATGGTTCACTTTGCATGACCTTCAGTAGTAACGAAGTTACTTGGAAACAATGGCATTCATTGTCAGCTGGACTCCTAAAGATATCAATATTAGCCGGGCTCTAACCAAATAATTTCAGTGCAGCCATAACACTGTCACCTATCCGCCATTCTGAAAAAAATGCCCAGATACACATCATCAGCTAAAAGCCAAGTCAGATTTAGTTTAACCAATTACAATCTATCTGGCACCAACAATCATCAGTATGGTACCAAATGACTAGTGATGTTACTGAGTTAATGATTCAGAGATCTGAACAATTAATCCACCATGGTACTTGAACTAATTGCTAAAAATCTGAAAATCAAAACCTTACACCAGTAAAAAAAACCATGACACTGTTTCAAAAAGCCACATGATTCACTAATGTTCCTTAAGACTGAAACCTGCTTGACCTTTATCTGACTTGTATGTGGTAGGAAGGATGAGATTCTCCGGCTCCCTTCAGTTGTTTTCTCAGCAGCAGGAGGTGGCACATCATCCACTGGCAGTGGCAATCTTCTGGTGCCACCACTGCCAATGGAATTCCCATTGAAGCCGCCCCACACTGCCACAAAACTGACCAGCAGGACTGGTGAATCCCACCGATGTGAACAGCCAAAGAATACCGGCCATGATGCCCATAACAAGTCAGGACAAAGTGCAGTATTCTAACAATTGTCAGCAGTCCATTATCAAATGATGAATGTCAAAATGCCCTATAAATACATATTTCGCACTTGAGAGCAATTTTCATAAGCTTAAGTTCATAACATATCCAGACTGCCTGCCGATTTCTTTTATCACTTTCCATTAGACTCAAGCGACACTCCATCCAGTGCAAAACCTGAGAACTATGAAACTACCTGCTGGAAATGTTTCACTTCACTGTGAAAACGTACATAATAAACACTGAACTGAAGCCCGAGTCACATCATTGACTCTACAGTGATACAAAATAGAATACACTTTGCAACAATTTAAAATGGTACAATAACTAGGCTGGATCTCTAATCAAAGATACAAGAGGTTCTTTGAGAAACCTGTGAGTACGCTGCTAACAGAAATAGAACTGTCATGTTCAATGCTCACTTCACATATTCACTTTCTCCTTGCAGAAAAACTAGCACAAAGCCAACACTGTGCTTTTGTATAATATTATTCATAACCTGTTTCCTTTAAATCAACACATTATAGAATAGGGAACAAATTACAAACTTTTAAATGTTTTACATTTCTCCTGCTATGATTAATGTTTAGAGCGTTACTTATCTAGCTATCATTACATAATGCAACAACTGCTATTTGGAAACCAGCCCCTTTATCTGAATTATAGAGCCCATCGAAACATAATTCCGCAATAAGGGAAAACAAAATTCTCTCTTTCCGTCCACCACAGGAATTACAGCAGACATGACCGAAAATTCGGCTGACCATTCAAAGGCCCGCTGTGCTTGGGAACTTCTGTCCAAGAAAATCAAAGCAATTGATTAGTTTTTACAAATTAGGAATCCACTGATTAAGTGGAGATGTATATAAGGATCGTTTGCGTTGGCAATCACACTACAGTTGCAGTGTTGGTGCAAAGTGAAGGAGCAAAAGAGTTTTGTTCCCTTTCACCACAGCATCAGAGCAGCCTTTGTGTCATTGTAAATTCAACTTGTGTAAGTGCAACCTTATGCTAAATCTATCAGCATTAGTTACACTTTTAACTATGTTAGTTTACAAAGGAAACCAAATTACGGATATTAAGATGTCTATTTTGATCTCAAAATTAACTTGCTCAGTGTATAGTTGTTCACACTGAAAAAGGTTAAGAATATTTAAGGCTATAAGACTTTAAGGCATAGGAGCTTAATTAGGCCACTCGACTCATCAAGTCTGCTCCGCCATTCAATCATGGCTGATATTTTCCAAATCCCCATCCTCCTGCCTTTTCCTCATAATCCCTGACCCCCTTATTAATCAAGAGCCTATCTATCTCTGTCTTAAAGACACTCAATGACCTGGCCTCCACAGCTTTCTGCAGCAAAGAATTCCACACATTCATTACTCTCTGGCTGAAGGAATTCCTCCTTAAGAACATGTTTCCTAAAAATTCTGAGTATGAAACAACAAAATGCTCTGCTGCTGCTTCAGAAATGATCATAAAACTGTTGGATTATTGCGAAGAACTTTAGGTTTAGATTTACATATCACTCCAGTCCCAAACCCTTGCAATTGATCCTTTTAGGGGAATCAATGGCACATTGGTATTGCCACTGGACTAGTAATCCAGAACAAATTCTGGTGACCCTTGTTCAAATCCCACCAAGGCAGGAGGTGAAATTTGAATTCAATAAAAACCTGAAATTAAAAATCTAATGATGATCATGAAACAATCATCGATTGTTGTAAAAGCCCAGCTCATTCTCTACTGTCCTTGCGGGAAGGAAATCTGCCGTCCTTACTCAGTCTGGCCTACATGTGACTCCAGATTCACAGCAATGGGGTTAACTCTCAAATGTCTTCTGAAATGGAAGGCATTTAGGGACATGCAATAAATGCTGGCCCAGCTAATGACGCTCACATCCTGAAAAATGAATTTAAAAACCTGCCACCTGAAGTGGCCAGCAATCCACTCAGTTATATCAAACCTCTATAATTAATCTGCTCAGTTATACCAAACCTCTGCAATTAATCAAGCAGAAGGTCTACCACCTATGTTGGCTTTGACCACATCCCGAAAATGGCAAACAAGTAAGTAATTCTAATAAAGCTGGAACATATTTATTAGAAAATACCTCATGCTTTTATCATGGAGGAAAAGTCAGAATCTGTCCTTTCATGGGAGATTGTGTTTGGTCATGAAGTTAACTAACATTTAAAGCATAATCTTGCCAGGTAAGTGTATTTTTATGAGCAATAGGCTTGTCATTAATGTACATTGGAACAGGAGGCCATTCAGCACCTGTTCTACCATTCAGTGGGATTGTGAATCATTTGTACCTCAAACCCATTTCTCTACCTTGACCCACATCCCTCAGCTAGCAAAATTCTTCTGGATCTCAGCCTTGAACATTTTAACCGATTTTTCATCAATCACCTTTTGAGGTGAGAGTATCAGATTTCATTATTATTCATATGAAAAGGCACTTCACAATTTCACTCTGAAGTAGCCTAGCTCCAATGTTTAGGTTATGCCATTTTGTTCTGGATTTTTCTGCCAGATGAAATTATTCATTTATCCGATAAAATCCACTAATTATTTTAAACACCTCAATTTTCTAAGCTCAAAAGAATTCAAGCCAGATTTAAGTAATCTTTTCTCATATCTTCAATCCTTGGTATCATGATGGTGAAACCATGTCCAAGGCTAATATATATTTTCCTAGGTTTATTGCCAAAACTGAATGTACTGCTCCAGATGAGACCTGGCTAAGGCTCTGCAAAATCATATTCCTTTCTCTTCTGTTTACTCCTTCTTTAATCAAACCTTAATTTTCTGATTCAGATTGAAATAAGAACATTTAAAATCATTTCTGTCAAACAATTTAGTTGGATTCCGTGTATACTAATTCTAACAGAAACACTCAGCAGGTCTAGCAGATCTGGGGACAGAAACAGAATTTATGGGTAAGATTTTACAGCCTTGCTCTGGTGAGATTGGAGATTCTCGCCCCAGGTCAACAGAGATTTTGGTTGCCGGACCCTTGCCCCTGGCGATTCCCTGATAGGTGAGGTGATAGAATTCCAGCCAATGTTATCAGGGCTGTTACATTTCATCAGATGCTTCAGCATCACCCAGGGGCTATGTTCACCTCCATCCCCTCCCCTTAATGTGGTTAGCATGATTGGTTTCTATTTCCAAAAACCAAGAGTGACACACACAGGTGTGACGTCATGCCAGCATTTAATACAGCCGAAACAATGACATTTAACTGCAAAGATGATAGTATAATTCATTTAAATTCATAGAACTCAGATTCATGTCACCAGAGGGGATGGAGATTTCACCGCCACAAATCTTGGTATGGCCCTCTGGCAAGATTTAGCAGCCATTATGGGATTTGTGCCACAGAGAATGGATCCACTGCATCTCTCTATTGTCCTAGTGTCAATCACAGCTCATCCATGATCATTTCATTCTATCCCTCACCAGTCACATCCATATTTCTTATTTACCAGCCCAATGCCTTCTGCATCGACCCCTCAGGAGAACACTGTCCCTCAGGTTACTCACAACAACTTCTCAAAAAAACTCCAAGGTCTTGAGCCTCTGCTCCTCCATTTGCCATGATAATCGGCAGGTACAAATCTGCTCAATCACATCCTCACCTCCAACACTCACGGCCTTTTCCCCAGTCAAATCCTTGCTCTCTGCATCCTATTATTTTTGGGATGGTGCCCGCCTTCAGTCCATTACATCCAAGGAATGCAAGTTTGAAGATCTATAATGCACAAATCATTGGCTCTACATTATCTGCCGGTGGCTACTGTTAGATATTTAAGTGGCTGCTTTAAGAGCAGGTCACATGATTTGATAGTGATATCATTGGGATGTATCACATGCTCTTTTTTCAGTTTCATTTTCTACCCTGTTCAAGCAATAGCTCCTCAATAAACCTTGTTGTTATTTTAAACCGACGTGTGCAAACCATGTGGTTTTTCCTTTCGTTTAAATCCCACAACCCCTAACATAGTTAGGAAATTACAATTATCTTCTTTTGTCAAGATTTGAATTCTCTCCTCGAAAATTACTGGATTTTAATGGAATCGAAGATAGCACAACAGACCCCTCGAGGAGCAACTCTGTGAGGATCCTCTCTACTCCCCGACTGAAGGAATGGACTATGTCCAGGCCATGAGTCTCCTGAAAACAACCTCACAGCTGGTGTCACTTCAAGTATATTCATGGATAATTGTAATGAGCTCTCTCACAGTCTATTCCACAAATACTCAAAAATGCACATAGTTGCGCATGCACCCAAACTCACTTGTGCATCTATTCTACACAGTGTTCTTACACACTTTGTCTATCCTTAGTTTCTACTTGCATGTAACTTACAATAACGTCAAGTAAATTATTTATGAAATGGAGAAATCCTTTCATCTCTTCCGTCACCAGACTAAGCACTTTATTTTCATTCAGCGCAAAAAATTACTTTGATGTTTTATTCATGCAATGTTTCTCCCCAGAGTCTGTTTTCTACCAATGTCTGGCTTCCATTTCTTAAACAGCCAGAATTTGGGCCTAAGGTCAAACAGTTTTTCACCGTAAACACTTATTCAATTCAACTACCTTAATGTTGATCATTCTTCCTACAAACATTCTTCAGAAGCATTTCATCGTGAACATGGTAAAAATCAAAGAAATGCATTTCAATGTTTAAAATATCCTTCATGACACAGTAAACAGTGAAATAGCAGCAATATTAAATCATTAGATTTTACCAGGGAGACTAACAAGGTGGAATGGACATTAGAAAAAGAGATCAAACAAGGCATTTAAGATAGCAATTAAGGGGGAAGATAATTGATGAACTAGTCAAACTTACGATAAGACCTCAAGTCCATGCATACCGAAGGAAACCAATTAAGAGATAGCAAGTGGATATTATATAAATATATAAATCAAATAGAAAAGGGAAAAGTACCAGAAGACAGTTGGATTGCTGACACTATTTGAACTTCATAAACAAAATAGATTCATAGAGCTCTGAAGGAGGCCATTCAACCCTTCCTTTCTGTGCCTGCTCAATACATCTTAGTTCCATTCCCCTGCTCTTTCCCCATGGCCTTGTTAATTTTTCCATTTCAAGTATTTCTCTAATTTGGTTGTGAATGTTATGGAATCTGCTTCTACCATCCTACAGGCAATGCATTTCAAATCATAATAACTCGCTATATAACACTCTTCCCTCACGTTGCCTCAGGTTTTTGTGCAAATTGCCTTAAATCTGTGTCCTCTGAAAAGAATTATTCATTCTTTACAAATAGCTTTCATGATTTTGAATACCTCCATCAAAATGCCGCTCAACTGCTTTTGCACCAAGAAATACAACCCCAGTTTTTCTAGGCACTCCACACACTTAAAATCTTTCATCCCTGGTACTATTCAGGTAAATCTTTCCTGTACCCTCTCCATAGCCTTGATATCCTACCAAAAATGTGATGTCTAGAAGTGGACACAATACACTGAGTCTAATCGGTGATTAATAAAGGTTTGGCATAATTTCCATTTGCACTTTGTCCCTCTATTTTTAAATCTACAAAGGATGCAAGCCTTAACAAACATTTTAACAGCCCAGTCAACTTGTCTTGCTGTCTTCAAAGGTTTATGTGCAAACATCCCCAGATAGTTCCCGCAACTCCTTTAAAATCGTCCCATTTGGTTTGTATTGCTGTTCCTCATTATTCCTGCCAAAATCAGTCACTCCACACTGCACTGCATTAATTTTCATCTGCCATTTGCCTGCCTATTTCACCATCCATATGTTGCTCAAGTCTGTTACTATATTTTTCACTGTAATATATTTGAGTTTCATATCACTTGCAAGGTTTCAGATTCTACGCAATAGACCCTAGTCCACACACACACACACACACACACACACACAAATATATATATAAAACGTGTATCAAATATACATTGCTATGTTCCTTGGCCAGACCCCGCGACACGAGTGGAGATCCAGTTATTCACTAATAATATTCTGGTTACCCTAAATAAAGTTTGAGATTCAAGATGCTTACCAATTGAATAGTCACAAGATATGACAGGTTTTGAACAAACAAAAATAAACTTTACTATACAAAGTCAGAAAGATAAAACTATTTGTAAATCTGTCTTATACTCCCAACATTCAGGGTGAGTATGAAGTACATATAAATTAACAGACCAACTATGATCAGACACACCCCATTACAAAATAAATGACAGATGCAATCAGAACAAATCCTGTAAATTTCTCAACGAACCACCCAGACATTAGTTTCACTGTCAATCTAACAAAGATTTCCAATCCCCAATTTTGAAAATCTCTCTTTGAAATTCCCTTTAAAAGTCATTCCCACTCAGGCAGCTTTGACAACTGTCCACCTTCTGCGTTTTCAATCTTGCCTGCCAAGATTCCTTTTCGCTAGATCCCTAAGTACAGTCAAACACTAACTAGCTCATAAGCACATTTTCAGATCAATGGATGCTCCGAACAGAACACCACTGTTCCAAAGCGGTACTTTTTCCAAAGAGCCCTCTAAAGTCTTCTCCCTTTCACTAATTCAGCTTAACTGGGATTTTTCGATTGCATCAAGAAGAACTGTTTACTAACTCTTGAACAGATCTGGCAACACATCAAAACACTTCCAGAGAGTCCCACTCCTGTTACTAGGCAGGAACCAGCATTGGAATATCCTGTACCTTAAATCTTGTAATCAAAGGTCAAAGGATTTCATGGCAATATATATATATAGACACACAAATATAATAATTAAAAATAGTTGGGTGATGGTACAGGACTTGAGTATTGCTGAAAAAAGAGATAGATTGTAAAAACTTTTCATCTTGTATTCATTACGACTGATCACAGGAATACCAATATTAGAGGAAGCAACAATTTATATTGTATGAGAAGAGAATGTTGATTGATTAGCAAATAGACTCTGACTGGTAGATTTAGTACCATGAAGAATGCACCAAGGAACAGTTAACTGCCAAGTTTTTCTTAAAAATCAAACCAGGCAGTTGATTGTGATTGGTCATAGTATTCTCATGGGGAGTTAACTAGGGAAAGCCTGTTCCCCCAAGCATCAAAAAAGGACAGCGGTACCAACCCCTATAGACCCCTGCACACTTCTCTCTCATCTGAAAAGCAACTATTCAATGCTACTCTATGCTTTTTATTCCTTAGCCAACCTTGTAACAATGCAACAACTGTCCCTTTAATCCTGTGTGCGCCAATTTTGTTAACAAGTCTGTTATGTGGTACTTTTTCAAATGCCTGTTGAATCTCCATATTCTCAACATCAATCGCAGTCCATTCTGTCTCTTCAAAGGGCCAAATCGCGTTAGCCCAAAAACAATTTACTTTTAGCAAATCCATTCTGGCTTTATTTTTCCAAGTACCAATTAATATTATCCCAGATTAGAATCTCAAACTTCCCACACACAGTTGTTCATTTGCTTTCCAGTAATTGTCAAATTTAACCGTCCATTTTTCAAACAGAACATTAAAATTTATAACTCTCCAGTCTTCTGAAACTACAGCCATTTCTAATCAGGATTGGAAGATTGCAGCCAGGCCTTTTGGAAGTTCCATCCTGACACCCCACAGCATGCCATCCGGATAGAATCATAGAACCCTGCAGTGCAGAAACAGGCCTTTCGGCCCATCGAATCTGCACTGAACACAATCCACCCACCCCCACCTACCAATATATTATACCTACTAATCCCTCTAACTAATGCATCCCTGGACACTAAGGGGCAATTTCTTAGCACGGCCAATCAATCTAACCCACACATCTTTGGACTGTGGGAGGAAACTGGAGCACCCAGAGGAAACCCACGCAAACATGAGGAGAACGTGCAAACTCCACACAGATAGTGACACCAGCCAGGAATCGAACCCAGGGCCCTGGAACTGTGAAGCAGCAGTGCTAACCACTGTGTTACCATGCCACTCATAGAGTGGATGACATTTCTGTTTTGAGCACTGTCAGCCTTTTCAGACCCTCCTATTTATCCATTACTATGTTATTAAATTTTCTTACTATGTCCTTTTTGCTATGACATTTGCAGCATCCTGTTCTTTAATAAGATGACATGGCACTGGATCATAGCCTCAAATTATGTATTGGCACATTGAGCTTTTAAATAAAATCAGTGTTTTAAAAAGAAAGGACATAGAAGGTAAAAACAGCTAAGACTGCAAAAGTAACGATTTGCTGAAATTTCTATATGGACTATACTCAATCCTGGGAAATAGACAGCGGAATACTACACCTTTTTTTCTAACAGAGATATTTTAAAGGCAGAAACCATGCAGAAACTAAATTGTAATCTCCTGCAGAGATAACAGAAGTTGATTATCAGCCGAAACCAGCTTGTGAGTTATATCCCCGACATGTCCCCATCCAGTAATACATAGGAGACTAGGTTAAAAAGCTAGCCTGCAGACCTGATGGGGTATTAGAGAGTGTGACACAGAAACAAGAATACAGAGGAGTCAGTCACCCTCCAAAGGCAGCTTGCAAGAAAAAGATCTTTCGCGTTCTATCTCTCTCTCAATGGAAGAAAGCTCAGCAAAAGCCACAAACTAAAGGAAACCAGACAGCTTTCCAGCTACCCTGCAGAATCCAGCATCTCCAAACCAACTGCAACTCTGATCTCTGTTGATGGTGTTCTAGTTCCAATGCGCTAAAGTGAGTCGTGAGATGACAGCTGAAGGACATTGATTGGGCACCTCTGGCTCCTGGCAGGTTAAGTCTCTCTCTCTCTCTCTCTGTTTGCCATAAGCAAGCCACAGTTGAGAAGGAAATATTACAGTTCCTTTCAGTTAATCTGCAGAACCAAGAACCTCCAACCCAACTGCTGAAGCCAGCACTGTAAGAAGCTTGACAACATCAGGTTTAGGTCCAACCGATTTATTTGATAGTAATCTCCATATCTTGACTACTATTGAAGCCAGCACTTCCAGAGTCACACAACTGAATGGTCATACCTATTCCTCATGGACAAGTCAAGACTTTTATTTTTAGACTCACTTTTCATTTCTAATCTGTGTATGCGTGTCGTGTTATTATTTTCTTCTCATGTTTTAGTAGCTATTATATTCATTCTTTCTTTGACTCAAGAAAGCTTGGTTAAATTGGCTCCTTTTGAAATGTAAATACATTTGGACTGAAAAAAGGTATTGACCTGGGAAGGAATCCATTAATTTTGGTGTCAATAACCATGAGGCTTCAATAAAGAGATGGAGCCAGTTCACCTCTCCTCACATGGAAGCATCACTATTTGGGGATATCCCATGCAGAATCATAAAAAATTGAGCTTTTGCCCTCATTATTCCCACAGAAGGGAGGGAACAGAAGATAACAATTTGGGTCCCTTACATTGGGGACCAGTTGTTAATGCAAAGTACTCACTAATTACTTCATCCATCCCCTCCACGAGCGGATGGATGAAGTAATTATCCTTTCCGAATTTATTTATTAATAAATTTTGGGTTCCATTTTACCTTGTCCACTTATCTATTTTCAATCAGACTTTTATATCTATTATTTATTTTAAGTTCTTCCACGTACTTTTATATTTAGCTTGGTTCTCTAGGGAAGTATAAACCTGACATTGATCATAAGCCTTTTTCTTTCTGCTTAATTTCAATCATTAGCCTTTAGTCATCCAGGGAGCTCCACCTTCAGATGCCCTTCTTTTCCCTCAGCCCTGTACCCAAACCATTTTCTTCTTGAAGGCCAGCCATTGCTCATTACGGCTTTAACTGCTGAACTTTAATTCCAATCTACTTTGGTCAGATCAACTCAATGAAATAAGTTTTCCTTTAGCTGAATATTTCATATTTGATTTTTTACTTGCATTTTTCAATAACTTCTCTAAACTTATTGATATTATGATCACTATTACCAAATTTCCTCCCACTCAAACATGCTCCACTTACCCCACTTCATTCCCCAGAACTAGATCCAGTATTGATTCCTACCTCATAGAATGGGAAACACACTGATCAAGAAAATTCTCTTCTACACACTTTAGGAATTCCACTTCCTCTTGGCTGTTTACATGATTAGTTACCAGTCTATAGTTGAATAATTGGAGTTCCCCATTACCATAAATCAAATGTTCTTGTAGCTTTATGCAATTTTTCTTGTAAATCTGCTCCTCCACTTTGATCTCATTGTCTCCCTAAGAACATCAGTTCTTGCCATTATCTACGCGACTGCAGAGTACTGTACACCAGCATGGTACAGCTTATCCCATACCTGTCTTGTAGATTCCCAGGTGAACACAACAATGCATATCAGCATAGCGTATCGTCCTGGGTATCCTCTGATCAACTCAATTCCCCTGACTTCTAGCCCTGAGCAACATCCCACCTCTTCACATAAGGAGAGAGATTGCAACATGAAAACTCCTGGAGAAGATTTACATCAGCCAATTCTGCCATAACACAAGGCTCTTTACCAATCCACCTGCTTCTCACCTCCCATCACGCCAGCCTATATGGCTAAGACCATCATGCTAAGAAACAACAACAGTTCACAAGAATGGAATCAATACGCCATCATTAAAAGCCACTTCCTCATCACAGATCCCACAGCCCATCCACCTGGTTTCAGCCTGCCACACCAACCTTGGGCACTCCTCAACAAGTTCCACACTGGCCAAGGCCTTTGTTAAGCAAATTGGCACAAGTGGGCCTTGAAGAGAACCTGAATTAAAGTTGCGGTGCACCCCTATTCAATGACTCACATTATTGAAAATTGCCCCATGGCAAAATTCAGCCAAGGGCTCACAGAGCTCCATTTAGCCACTGCGGAAGCTATTGCCCGGCTTGGTGATTACTGCACATGCCACAAGAAAAGTCTTCTGGCCTACAATATACACACAGCCTCATAATAGCTTGTCTATCATTCCTTAACATAGGGTGTGACTGGTGGAGTTCCTGCAAGAATCAGTGATGGGTCCTCAGATATTTACAATCAATATCAATGACTTAGATGAAGAAATAGAGAGTTAGTGTACCCAAGTGTGCTGATGATACAAAGCTAGGTGGGAATACAAACTTTGAGGACACAAAATAGTTGCAAGAAAATATATGCAGTTTAAGCAAGTGGGCAGGATGGTGGCAGATAGTGATTTGAGGTTATTCATTTTGGTTGTAAGAATAGAAAAACGGAATATTTTTTAAAATGTATGAAACTTACAAATGTAGATATTCAGAGAGATTTGGATGCACTCACACTTATGTAGTTATAGCATAAAATTAGGAAAGCAAATAGCAGGTTAGTCATTATTGCAAAGGGATTGCAATACAAGAATAAAGACATTTTGATACAATTGGCGAATTCCAGCCTGGATTACTGTGCGCAGTTTTGATCTCAGCACTTAAGGAAGGACATAGTTGTATTGGAGGCAGTACAGCATAGGTTCACCAGATTGGTCTCTGGGATGAGAGGGCTGCCTATGATGAGAGGCTGAGTAAACTGGATTTATTTTCTCTGGAATTCGGAAGAATAAGAAGTGATTTCACTGAAACATCCAAGACTATCAAAGGGCTTGACGGAGAAGATACAGAAAGGTTTTTTTCTCCTCTGGTTGGGAATATAGAATAGAATATAGGGTTCACAGTATCAAGATAAGGGACCAGTCATTTAGGGCTGAGATGAGGAGAAATTTCCTTACCAAAGTCTTGTGAATCTTCAAAATTCTCTACCCAAAAGGGTTGTGGAAGACCCTCAGCTGAATATACTGTAGCTGAGACAGACATTTGGTGTCTAAGAGAATCAATGAAAGAAAGCATAATTGAAACTGAAGAGGAGCTATAATCATGTTGAATAGCAGAGTAGGTTCAATGGTCTTCTCCTCTTCCTATTTCTCATGTTCTTAATTATAACAAATTAGAATCCGTTTTTGAAGCCTTCAATTCAGAAAGACATTATTAATTTTTGTTCTGTAATATTATCTATGATCAAAACTCCACAGCTTTTTTAATACATTGAAGCTGGAAATATTAAGTGTTCAGTCCGCCCCATGATTTAGCCAGGATTGGATTATTGCTGCTATGGTGGCTGGAGCTGATTTTATTATTGTCACATGTCTTAATATACAATGAAAAATATTGTTTCTTGTGCATTATATTATCGAAGCATACCATTGATGGAGAAGGAAAAATGAATGTAGTCACAGTCATAGTTAGGGTGCAGAGAAAGATCAACTTAGTACGAAGAAAAGTCTGATGGCACCAGGGAAGAAACTATTTTTGAGCCAGTTAAATGTGACCTTAGACTTTTATATCTTTTTCCCGGTGGAAGAAGGTAGAAAGGAGTATGTCTGGGATGTATAGAGTCCTTAATTATGCTGGCTGCTTTGCTGAGGCAGCTGGAAGTGTAAACAGAGTCAATGGATGGGAGGCTGGTTTGTGTGATGGATTGGGCTACATTCACAACCTTTCATAGTTTCTTGTCATCTTCGGCAGAACAGGAGCCATACCAACCAGAAAGAATGCTTTCTATGGTGCATCTGTAAAAGTTGGTGAGAGTCTTAGCTGACATGCCAAATTTCTTTCATCTTCTGAGAAAGTAGAGGCATTGGTGGGCTTTTTTAACTATAGTGTCAGCATGGGGAGACATTATTTACTTTATTTACTGCACTCCTTGGCAAATATGTCATACTCTTCAAAAACATCTTGGTCTGCTGAGTATTTTGCCCAGTGTGATTTCTCCTATTTCTGAAGCACTCTTTATTCTAATGTTGTTCATCTCCTCCAGCAAAGGGATACAAGGTGAACAATGTTTCATCCTGGTGCCAGTCTCCTTCAAATTAATTTGAACATTCTCCCATTTGAAAGAAATAGATTGAACAAGTCCAAGAAGCTACAGACTGGTTAGTTTCACATTAATAGTAGGAAAGATAATGAAATCTTTATTCAAAATACAATTAAACATTTTTGAAACTGGCATTTCTCTGAAGATGTATGGCTTCAATCTAAAAGCACAATTATGTGGCTATTGCTCACCAAGGACAGGCTGATGGACTTGCTTTGAGATTATAATCGGCGGCCAGGTGAATTTCCTCAGTAATAAGAGTCTCCTAGCAATAATCCCCTCCCATAATGAAACAGCCACCAGTACATGGGGCTGCCTCTCAGGTGAACTTCTAATCTTGTCATCCATCTCCATGTCATTACCATCATCTTAAGGTGACTCATCCTCATCCTCCTCGTCACCCTTCTCCTCCAATGAGCTAACTTTATCACTGGCTTCTGTTTCTCTTGCTTGACATATTGTGCACTGTACAACAAACGAACACTATCCTTGGACTTCACAAACAAATACTGAAATGCTACTCCAGAGTGCTCATAGAGGTTTACAACATGGAAACAGGCCCTTTGGCCCAACTTGTCCATGTTGCCCCTTTTTTAACCCCTAGGCTAATCCCAATTGCCCACATTTGGCCCATATCCTTCTATATTCATCTTACCCATGTAACTGTCTAAACTCTTTTTAGAAGACAAAATTTTACCCACCTCTACTGCTACCTCTGGTAGTTTGTTGCAGACACTCACAACTCTCTTTGTGAAAAAATTGCTTCATTGGACCCTTTTATATATCCCCCCTCTCATCTTAAACCTATGCCCTCTAGTTTTCGACTCCCATACTTTTGGGAAAAGATATTGACTATCTAGCTGATCTATGCCCCTCATTATTTTATAGACCTCAATAAGATCACTCCTAAGCATTAAGGTATATGAGCCAAATCTTCAGAATACCAGTAGCCTAGTCAGCGATGTTTCTGGTTCTGTCTGCAGCTGCTTCAAGAGGATCATTTGCCAAGTTCTTAAGAAGTACCCCTTGTCACTCAGAAGCCAACCACAGGCCCGTGTTGGGGACTGGAACAGTTGAGGCTCCTGTGAATTCCTCAATATGAATGCATCATGACAACTTCCTGGAAACTCACACACATACTACTATTCAAAAAAACCAGATCTCATATAATCATAAAATCCCTACAGTGCAGAAGGATGCTATTCGGCCCATCGAGTCTGCACATAACTTCTCATATTTACCCTGCTAATCCCCTGACACTAAGATTAATTTAGCATGACTAATCAACCTATCACACACATCTTTGGACTGTGGGAGGAAACCAGAGTACCTGGAGGAAACTCACACAGACACGGGAGAATGTGCAAACTCCAAACAGACAGTGACCCAAGCTCAGAATTGAACCCAGGTCCCTAGTGCTGTGAGACAGCAGTGCTAACCACTGTACCATCATGCCACTCATATCATCTCACTGCACATGGCACATATCTGTCCAACTAATTCACTAGACAATCATAACCTTTGCTTACACTGAGTCTCGATAATGTTAAAATAGGACCTACTGATACAGTAGACCCTTACCTTGAGGCAATACCTAATGGTCTTCCTCTTTCCAGCTGTGCACTGCATTGGCTCTGCTAACTCCAAGCTGCATCCCCAGCGCTGGAAGCACATTGCTCCTTGTTGTATCTCTGTGGCCCTGAAGTGAGCTGGTGCCACAACCTATTTTGTCAAATTGGTTTGTTCATTCTCCCTGCCAACAAGCCTGGCACTCTACGAGATGGATAACTATCGATTTTGCCTCTCTCAGAAATGAAAATACTCCTATCAGGAGGTAATGTGCGTATTCATTTTCCAAGAATGGTATTTTTGTGAGTTATTTGAAATCAGCCCTAGTAGATTACATTGTAGAATTGCATCAAATTTTAAAACACAATTGATGTCATTTATGCTGGTATTTATGTTCCTTAGTAACCTCCCGCCATCTCGCTTAATCTCATCCTATCAACATTTCCTTGTATTCCCTTCGATTTCATGAACTTACCAATGTTCCCATCAAACATACCTGTGCTTAATGTCTCAACTATTTCATGTGGCATCAGGTTCCATATTCTAACCACTTTCTGAATTCCCCTGTGGGATCATCAGTGATTATTTTATATATGTTTACATTTGTTTTATGGTCTGAGGCTCCTACAAGGGGAAATGCCTTTTCTACATCGTCCTTATCAAACCATTTCATAATATTAAAGGCTATTACCTGATCACCATCTAGCCTTCTCAGTCTTTAAAAGAAAGATCCCTAAAAGTATCATTCTTTTCTGATAGCTATAACTTCTTAGTTCTGATATTCTTTACATATATTCTTTACTACACTTTCATCAGTGCCTTAAGTCTTTTTAGCAATACGGAGACCAGATCTAATGCTGTTCTATTAAATGTCGCCCAACCGCCGATCTGTGTAGATTTCAAAAGGAACTGTATTTTAAATTCTATATAATCTGTTAGCACTGCTTTCAACTAAATTGCAGGGACCTTATTCATTGAAAAACTAATGCAAGTCTCCTACTGGTAAACCATGAAAATATAATAGCACAT
The DNA here is from genome assembly GCA_024679065.1 of Sphyrna mokarran. NCBI lineage: Eukaryota > Metazoa > Chordata > Chondrichthyes > Carcharhiniformes > Carcharhinidae > Sphyrna > Sphyrna mokarran. The sequence goes on along the minus strand of JAGIQG010000015.1, from coordinate 21,897,510 downwards.
TTCATCCTCGGTAAAATATAGGCATCCAACCTTCAATGTGGAATGTTGCTCAGGCATGACCACAAAAGCCTCATCTCTCAATCATCAGAAAAGTGATGGAAAGAGTCATCAGTAGCACTGTCAAATGACACCTGCTTAGCAATATGCTGCTCACCGATGCTCAGTTTGTGATTTGCCAGGGTCACTCAACTCCAGATCTCAATACAGTCTTGATCTAAATAGGGACAAAAAAATTGAATTCTGAAGATCAAGTGCCATTGACATCAAGGCAGCATTTGACTGAATGTGGACACCTGGCAAAATTGGAATGAGTGGGTATCTGGGAGAGAAACTCTTCCCTGGTTGGAATAATACCTGGCACGAAAGAAGATGAGCTGGAATTCTCTGGCCATTTTGCCGACTATTGCTGCCAATGAAACAGAGAATTTAATGCTCAATCAAATGTTCATTCATTGCAACTGGACTAGAGAATTCCAGCCATAGCTGAGATTGGTGAATTCTGGCCAGGGTTGTGGTTTTTGGAGGTCAATCTTTCCAATCTAAGGACATTGCTGCATCAGTTCCTTTACCCAAACCTGAAGCCCCTAAGTGGCCAATTATTGTCCACTTAATGGCGATTTCACACCTAGCCTGAATTTTTAGGGTGGCTGGAGGAATCAGCTAGTGTCAGGGGAGCCTAATACTGAACAAGCCTAGACCTCAAGGTGGGGAGGAGAGGGGAAAAGGAGAGGGATGGTGGCCTTCTGACTTCAGCCTCCGCCACCCCCATCTTAAGGTCCAGTGGCTTCTAGACCTCTGTCACCTTCCCACATGCCCCCAGTCTCTCCCTTGACACTCCAATTGCCAACTTTCCACCCTCCCATGCCTTCCGTACCCTCCCTACCTTGGGACCCTGGAAACAGTCCTTGCTATCCAGTCCTAGGACTGAGGCTTGGACATCTTCCTGAAGTTCCTCCCTGGAGCTGGAACTCTTGCAGCCATGGGGACCAGAGAGCTGCTGGCTAATCAGATTGGCAATTTCCAAATGAGGAAATTCTCCCTGCAGCCAACTAATGCTCATTAGAGCATGAGATGAGGAGACAGATCATGTCGGTGGGATGTGTTTCCCACTGATCCTTTGGATGACAGGAAGGGAAATCCCACTGCCCAAATGGATCCTTGAATTTTGGAGAAGTCAAGGATGGCTACAATTACAGGTGCCAAATCTAGTCAACATCCAACACAGAAAATAGCCTTGCGTACTTTTGTATTTCATGTTACAAAGTCCTGCTTTATTAACTGAAACAACCAGGACATTTCCCTTAGGTGCCAATGCTGCCTCTACTTGCCGTTCTGTGTCTTGGTGTGATCTGCTGTTCTATTGTTTCACAACAATTTCAGGATTCTGGTTAAATTCACCCAAGGACCAACGAAGGAGTTGACATTATGTCAGGCAAATCAAATGATTCACAATTACCATATTCTGTTAATTCAGAGATCCTGTAAAATAGCAGTTTTGGCCTTTGAACATAGCTATATATTTGAAAAATATTTTTGTTGATTGTGAGTGGATCTTCACAGGCCAACATGTGCACAAAAGTTGTACTTCCACTTCGGACATAATTCTGACATAAATTGCACTAGATTCCCAGCTTGGGTCACTTTCTATGCAGAGTCTGCGGATTCTCCCCATATCTGCATGGGTTTCCTCCGGGTGCTTTGGTTTCCTCACATAGTGCAATAGTTAGGTGCATTGGCCATACTAAATTCTCCCTTAATATACCCATACAGGTGCTGGATTGTGGCAACAAGCGGATTTTCACAGTAACTTCATGACTGATAAGCAAATAACTCTTCTGTGTTTAAGCCTCTCAGTTGGGATTTACATCCAATTTGGAACTTAAGAGGAAGGTGACTGTCAACTCATTCCCAACATGCTGCATATCAGTGAATGCAAACTTTGCCACGAAACAGCACAATCGAGCAATTCTGTGAAACAATTTTTTTTAAATTCCTTCAAATATACAAGAGTGGTAACTTAGCAAAGTTGATTAATACAAGTGAAAATTGATCTATCATTAAAAAAAGTAAATGTCAATCATCACATGTGAACAAAATTATTACTGAAATTGCTTCTAAAAAATGAACAAAACTGTTTTGTTAGATTGGAAATGATCATTTTTTTTAAATATCCAAATCCTTTCCAATTAGTGTCCATGTGCCTAAAAATTCCAGCTTAATTTTAGAAGCCCTCTTGAAAGGCCTGGAAACAACAAGTGTATTGATTGGTTTTGTGGGTGGAGCCCAATTTGAACAAAATGTTTTTAATACTGGTTCATGTACCTTGAGTTAAACTGACCAAAAATTTGTCTTTAAAATTCCCCAATCCTTTGAGCCTCTTACCCCAGTACTGGGGATTTGCACCCAAAGACTCAGCAGAAACTGCAGATGCAAGCTCCAAATTTCTTACAATTTCTTAGGGATGAGATAGAAGCATTGGCACTCTCCTGCCTTGAGGAAATGGATGACTAGAGGATCAACACCTCCAAGGCTTCCCACATCCAGCTCATTATCACAAACTGAGCCATTTTCTCAGATGCTTTGGAGGATGCCATTTACACTCAAATCAATAATTCCAATTACTTTCAAACTCATGGCAAGCTCAGTCACCATCTGGGAAGACAATTCCAGTTGACATTCAGCTTAAGATGGCAATCACTATTTAGGGGATAAGCCAATGAAGGCCTGTTCCTCTCAAAAACAAGGAGTTGGTTTACGCCTTGTAAATCATCTTTTTATTCCTTCGTGGCTTTGAGAGTGGAAAATCATGTCTTACAAATTTGATTGAGTTTTTTGAAGAGATAACCAAGAAGGTTGATGAGGGTGATGCTGTTGATGTTGCCAGCATGGACTTTAGCAAGGCCTTTGACAAGGTACCGCATGGTAGGTTGTTGCAAACGGTTGAGTATCACAGGATCCAGGGTGAAGTAGCCACATGGATACAAAATTGGCTGGATGACAGGAAAACAGAGGGTGATTATAGAAGGCTGTTTTTCAAACTGGAAGCTGGCAGTGTGCCTCAGGGAGCAGTGCTGGGTCCACTGTTATTTGTCATTTTTATGACAAATTATATATGAGAATTTAGGAGGCAGGATTAGTAAGTTTGCCACTGAGATTGGTGGACAGTGAAGAAGGTTATCAAAGTTTGCACTGGGATCTTGATCAATTGGGCCAGCAGGCTGACAAATGGCAGATAGAGTTTAATTTATATAAGGACGAGGTGATATATTTTGGTAGATCGAACTAGGGCAGGACTTACTCAATTAATGGTAGGGCTTTAGAGAGTGTTATAGAATAAAAAGATCTAGGCGTACAGGTTCACAGCTTCTTGAAAGTGGAGTCACAGATGGACAGAGTAATGAAGAAGGCATTCAGCATACTTGATTTTATTGGCCAGAACATTGAATACAGGACTTGGGACATCTTGTTGAAGTTGTACAAGACATTGGTAAGGCTACACATAGGATACTGTGTACAATTCTGGTCAACCAACTATAGAAAGGATATTATTAAACTAGAAAGAGCATAGAAAAGATTTACTAGGGTGCTATCAGGATTTGATGGTTTGAGCTATAGAGAGAGGCTTTATGGAATGAGACCTTTTTTTCTGAACTATAGGAGACAGGAAGGTGGTCTTATAGAGGTATATAAATAATGAGATGCCTACATCAATGAGAAAATCAATAAGTTTTCCCAAAGATGGGGCAGTTTAAAACTAGAGAGCATAAGTTTAAGGTGAGAGGGGAGAGATACAAAAGGGTCCAGAGGGGCAATTTTTTCACACAGGGTGGTGAGTTTCTGGAACAAACTGCCAGAGATAGTAGTAGAGGCAGGTAAAATTTTGTATTTTAAAATGCATTTAGACAGTTATATGGGTAAGATAGCTATACAGGGTATGGGCCAAATGTGGGCAACTGAGACTAGCTTAGTGGTTAAAAAAAGGGGGCAGCATGAACAAGTTGGGCCAAAGGGCCTGTTTCCATGTTGTAAACCTCTATGATTCTATGACCCTGTGTTTCTGCTGACTTAAAGCTTCAAAATAATCACCCGGCTCACAAGTCTTCTTAATTTTACAAATGTGGTAAGATATTCAGTGCATAGTAATAGCAGTATCCTATATTTAAACCTCTTTCACTAAGACTAATCAAGGGAATTCAAGGTTCCTAAATGCTGCTTTAGTTTTTTTGCCAGAAATAAAACTTAGCAATTGGTTTAATTAGTGTTTTAGTCAATGGTAATGATTTATTACAGTTAGATTAAACTACATATGGATATTGAGGGCCTGCAGTAATTAATATTAAGTGCTGCATTTCTGCCATGGTACCATACCACAATATATGGTCCTAATCTCAGGTTAATCAGCATGGAAAGCTCTGACATGAATAGTATAAAAAATTATGACCATAAACATAGTTCACATAGGAATATTTCCTGGAAGTAATATGTTCATATATGCCTCCAGTCAGAAACAAATCGGGCCAAGTTCAATTTTGGTAGAGGTGCAAAATGAATGGGAGCAGATTAGTTAGTATAAATGGAAATGAAATTCAGTTTCATCTGTAACAGGCGACGTTTTTAATCTGATGTCTTCTGTTTTGTCCCTTTGTAGAAAGTTGAACTTCAAGCCAAAAATTTGATTTCTTTTTTGAAGATACGAATTACAAATTGTGAGATATTACTTCTAGAAATAGTTTTAACAGCAATTTTTTTGCCCATCTTTCCTCCCCTCTTGGTGGTGTTGATTCATGATACTTCATGAGCGTTAACCAGGTTGCCGTATATTCCACATCAACAGCATTTCTGTGACTGCGACTATGATCCTTGTGCATTATTCATTCTAATCTGCCTAAATATCAGTGTATCATTTGACACTTGATCACCCTATCCTTGCCCAATACCTCTCCTGGAATACTAATGGACTACCCTTGCTTATTTAGTACAATCAGAACTACAGCTTCTCCAGCAATGGCTTCATTGCCAATTCCTGTGTCATCACAAGGTGCAGTCCTCCAATAATCCTCTTCCTTATGCAACCATTTGGTGACATTAGCCACAGATTGAGTCACCTTCCACATATGATCTCCCTTCTACCTATGCACCACTTCTCTATCCATGTTCCACGGAGACTATGTGGAAGATTACATCAGATTATTTCTCTGACATCCATTCATGGCTGAGCCAGATTCTTCTCTAGCTAAATACTGACTGAAGTAATTACCTTTTGAATCCATTATCTTTGGTCTCACAATGAAGTCAATTTTCTAACCACTTAAACTTTCTCACTCATTTTCTCTTCTTTCCCAGCCATGATTTCAGAGTGTTCACAACAGGAGAGCTGGAGTAGTCACAACCTTCTATTTGAACCTGTGTTGCTTCTGACGCAATATCATTTTCGTCACAAAAACCACCTTCACAACATCCATGCACCTCACTCCATCTGTTGTTGAAACACTGATTTACGTCTTTGTCACCTTCAGACTTACTGATGCTAACATCACAGGTAGCGAGAAGTGGGTTCATCACAAATTGGCAATCCAATTTTAGAATAAGTATACTAATATATTCCCCAGCATCATGAGCTCTTCTTTTGCCTTATCTGCAATAAAGTTGTCAAACACCATTTCCATTTCACAAAGCCACGTGGACTCTCACTAATTGTATTATAATTTTCTAAGTGCTTTTCTACAGCCCCCTTAATATTAGATTCTAGCACTTTCTCAATGATGAATGTTAGACTAACTGGCCTATAATTTCTTGCTTTCTGTCTCTCTCCTTTCTTGAATAAAGTGATACTTTTGCAATTTTCCAATCCAATGGGAACTTTGCAGTATCTCAGGAATGTTGAAAGATTATAAACAATCCATGCACTATATCTCTGCAGCTACTTTCTTCATGACCGAGGGAAGCAGGCATCAGGTCCGAGGGACTTGTCAGCCTCTAGCCACATTAGCTTGCCCAGTATGCCATCTCTAGTCACAATGATGGTTTTAACTTCCTCCCTCCCTATTACTTCTTGATATTCTTAAATTCTTGGAATCCTTTATGTGTCTTCTACTCTGAAGCCGGATACAAAATACTTGTTCAAAGTCTCTGCCATTTCCTTATTAATTCCCAAAACAAAATTGACCCCATGATAAATAAGGAGACATTAGGCCAGATTGTCCAAAAACATGGCCAAAAAGGTCAGATTTAAGCAGCATCTTTAAGGAGGGAAACCAAGTAGAGGGGCAGAGAGTCTTGCCAGTTGAAGCCATGGTCACCAATTGTAGAATAATTAAAATTAGAGATACTCAAGAAGCCAGAATTGGAGAAACTCAGGTTTGTCAGTATTATAGGGCTGAAGGAGATTACGGTGATATGGAGGGGAGGGGTGACTGAATGATTAGAATATAAGGATTATCTTTTGCTAATGAAAGTCAGCAAGTACAGGAGTGATGTCTGAACAGGACTTGTTCAGCATGTTGGCACAGTGGTTAGCACTGCTGTCTCAAAGTGCCAGAGACCCGGGTTCAATTTCTGGCTTGGGTCACTGTTGGTGCAAAGTCTGCATGTTCTCCCCATGTCTGCGTGGATTTCCTCCAGTGCTCTGGTTTCCTCTCACAATCCAAAAGGTTAGATACTTTGGAATTCTAAATTCTCCTTCAGTGTACCTGAAAGGGCGCTGGAGTGTGGCGACTAGGGGATTTTTACAGTAACTTCATTGCTGTGTTAATGTAAGCCTACTTGTGACACTAATAAATAAACTTTAGATGTTATCCCAAGGGTTTTAAACTATGGTCCAAATATAATAACTGTGTCTTTTTCTAATCTCATAACGTCCAGGTTGAATACTATGTGATTGTTTATGTCCTTCCATCAATTTGCGAGGTCTTCTATTAGGCTGTTTATTTTGCTCTGATATATCGAATTTCATGTTATTCTTTGTATTATTTAGGGCAGCAGAGTTTTTGGATGACCTCAAGTTTACAGAGAGTAGAAAATGGGAAACCAGCCAGCAGGAGTGTATAGGAATGAGCAATAAACTCGCAGTAATAGAGAATGAGGATTTCAGCAGCAGACGAGCTGAGGGCGATCAGTCTTAGTGATGGCACGGGGTACTTAGCAAATCTGCACATCCACGTAGTTCCCATTAGAAAAAAAAAACATCTAGTTATATAATTTCATTTGTAATTACCGACTAGCAATCCAGACAGGATTTCTGATGCAATGTTATGGGGACAGACAGAGCTGACTGAATAACCCCGCCAACCCATTAACAGGACAGAAACGGTGTTTAAACTACATTCCAGAATACAACTATTTCGTTTTTAATTTCCTAAACTTTCGCGGTGAATACGGCATGTTCATCATGATGGAGGTTAGGCTGTCTGTTTGGCTGTTTCTAAATAAGTCGATATCCCTTAGTGTCCAATTAGGAAACGAATTGAGCGGCCGCTAATTTTGAAGGTACTGAGGCACAAAATGCAGAATCAATCTGTTTCGAAGTTCCAGAGCAGCCCTGGTGCATGGCCCGACCTGGCATTCCTTCACGCGTCCTTTCGATTCCCCCCTTCGTTCTCATTCTCTCCGCTGATGCATGGAGAACTTTAAAAGGACGGGTTTATAAGAAGCGAAACCTGTCACTTTAATAAATAGATCAGCAACGCTCATTAGGAAAGTGGTGCTTTTAAGAGTTGATTTGCAGCCGGCTCTTTGACGCGTAGTATCAGTCAAACTGCTTGACGTGTTCTTATACAATAACTCTCTCGAAAGTTGGTTGCAGGCGAGGTTACCCACAGGCATTAGTGTTTATGTGTGTGTGTGTGTGTGTGTGTGAGAGAGAGAGAGAGAGAGAGTGTGTAAGGAGTGTGTCTGGTTAAGGTGTGGAGGTGGTACTGAGGTTACAAATGCCACTGCTTGAGGAGTAACAGCGACCCGTAATGGCAAGAAAAATACCACGGAGTTTTTGGTGGGCTTGTGAAATGATCTGTTTCTGTTTTACAACCCCTTCCAGTGCTGAATTTTGCCTGAACGGTTAGCGCACGTCACCCTCTCCATCACTCAGGATTTGGACAGATCATAGCATTTGTCAACAGTCCCCTACGATCACAAGATTGGCTGCCAGTAAGTAACACTGTACCAAACAGATATAATTGAGATATGAAACCCCCACAGAAGCAGACGTCTCGACATTTTTCCCCAGCTCTTCAAAGACAGAAAGCACTAAATGTACAAGATGCAATTTTAAAACGTTTCTTCAACTAAAGTTCCGTCAGGAAAATAAAACATAGTTGCCTTAAATGCTGTGAGCTGCAAATAAGCAGTTTCTCTTTCTAAATTGGCGGCCCGCAGCTTTGAGAATTTCGCCCCTAACATTGAAAAAGGTAGTATTTCTTTTTTAGATTAAGCATTTTTTTTTTTGCAAACTACTATGTATTGAGTGTGGGCGCAGTTCTATCATCTCCCACTGCATCTTTTCCACAATCCCCAAAGTATTTTCGTTTATTCTGCTCTCCCGCGTTTCTAAGTGTCGATTCCAACAGATTGAAACTGGATTTATCGGGACGCCTCAGGCAAAACTGCCCTGCAATCCTTTCCCTTTGCAACCCTTGTGGTCGGTTGTGAGTCGGTTGCCGATTGCAAGTCCCTCTGAGTTAGCTCTCTCACCCGCTCTTGTATCTGACCCAAAGTGGCAAATCTTTTGGCCCTGACTCCTGAATCCAGTCTCCGCCAATTGCTGTGGTACCAAAACTCAAAAAAAACCACTAACATGTAAAGGGGCTGTGATAGTAAGAATGACGATATAGCAGAGGACTTGTATATGTTTGGGTACTGCTCAGTCATTTTGTATTCACAGACATTATATATATTCACAGTAACTTTATTGCAATGTTAACGTAACCCTACTTCTTGATTTGGTTTAGTTTATTACTGCCACATGTATTACCATACAGTTGTTTATTGCGCGCTACACAAACAGAGCATGCCGTTCACAGAGAAGGAAACGAGTGAGTGTAGAATGTAGTGTTACTTGTGACACTAATAAATAATCTTCTACATATTTTCATATTTGAAAAGTTCAATCGCTTCCCACAGTGAACAAGTGTTCCAGCAAATTACTTTCCAATCATACTTAGCAATTCTCCTCGTTTATTTGTCTGGTGAGAAAGAGGACAGGCTCAAACTGAATCCTTAAGATACACATCCAAATTCTGAACAGGTCTATCTCGTCTCCCAACACCTTCAGATATACATTTAAGGATGGATTGATAAGTGCAACTGACAGAATGCAAGGGGATTAAGTAAAGGAGACACAAACAGGCTGGAAGGGTTGAATTGTCTAATTGCAATGTTGCTAAGTATGCAGAGGGAATAAAGACTCGCGCCGCCACTCTCTGCCTAAAGTGCTGTCAACCCAGCGCGCCGCTGCCAGTTGTTATCTTACCGCTGGATCTCCGGACAATATTTTCCAAGAAAGTATTCTGCGGTGCCACCAGCCCTCTTTTTCCTCCGGGCATCCTGGGTCTGCGGAGTTGTGTGAGGAGCTGTGGTGAGGGAGTGGCTGCTGCTGCGGGCGGGCGGCTGCGGCCAGATGTTGGCAGTGAGGCGGGAACAGGCTCATAGTGAGCGCGGGGGCTGCAGCTGGCGCTGCCGCCGCTCTCGGCACATCGCTGGCACTGGCACCGCGATTGCGCACTCCGCTCCTGACGCACTCTCACTCACTCAGCCCCCCCCGTCTGGCTCTCCTCACTGCCAGGGGGAAAGAGGGGGGAGGGAACACACATAGTCTGGGAACTCCTCAGCAACACCCACTCCCGTCCCATACATACACATATACGCACATACACACCAACCCCCCCCACTCTCCCACCCCCACTTCCCACACACACACACACACACATAACACACCAACCCCCAACACTTTCCCACCCCCACTTCCCACACACACATACACACCAACCCCCCACACTCTCTCACCCCCACTTCCCACACTCATACACACCAAACCCCCCATACTTTCCCACCCCCACTTCCCACCACACACATACACACCAACCCCCACACTCTCCCACCCCCACTCCCCCCCCCACATACACATTCATCTCACACAGAGTCAGGGGACTCCTCAGCAACACTCATCCCATTAACCCCCTTTACACAGAATACCAACCCCAACACCCCATCCCCCCCATACACACACACACACTCATCCCACACACATAGTCTGGGGACTCCTCAGCAACACCCACCCCCTCCCACACACACACACACACACACATGTACACATATACACACCAACCCCCACAATCTCCCATCCCACTTCCCACACACACACACACACATTATCTCACACAGAGTCAGGGGACTCCTCAGCAACACTCATCCCATTAACCCCCCTTACACACAATACCAACCCCAACACCCCATCCCCCCATACACACACACACACTCATCCCACATACACAGTCTGGGGACTCCTCAGCAACACCCACCCCCTCCCACACACACACACACATGTACACATATACACACCAACCCCCCACAATCTCCCATCCCACTTCCCACACACACACACACATACACATTATCTCACACAGAGTCAGGGGACTCCTCAGCAACACTTACCCCCACTACCCCTTGCCTTACACACAATACCAACCCCACCACACCACCAACCCCCCCCCCCCCCCCCCCCCCCCCACACACCACACACACACTCATCCCACACACATAGTCTGCGGACTCCTCAGCAACACCTACACCTCCCCCCTCCCACACACACACACACACACACACACACACCAACCCCCAACATCCCCCTGTCTTCTCCCAACACCACCCCCCCCCCCACACACACACAGTCTGGAAACTCTTCAGGAACACACACCCCATCTTCCCCTCCCATCCCCCCACTCACACACACACACACACACACACACACACCCTCCCACACATATATCCAATACATTCCTTCCAAATATAACCCTCCCAAACTCACCTCACCTCATACACATAGATTCTAGAAACTCCTCACCAACACTCACCCATCCCCATACACACACCCATCCCACACACACAATCTGGGGACTCCCCACCAACATAAACTCATCATTTCCTCCCCATACACATACCCAAACCCAGGCACATACACTCCCCCCACAACACAAATCTCCCACACTCACAAACCCCCTTACACACATACACATTTTGGGGATTCCTCATCGATACACACACCCACACCTCCCCATCCATCTCCTCCCCCAACTCCCCCCCCCCACACACACACACAATCTGGGATTCCTCACCAATAGATATATCTACACCTGCCCCTCCACCCACATTTACTCATATCTCCCACCCACCCACCCATACACACACCCACATTTAGCTATCCACCTCCCCCCCCATATGCACACAAATACATACATTTACTCCCTCCACCACCACCACGACACACATGGTCTCTTCAACAATATCCTCCCCACCCCCCCACCCCCCCCCCCACACACAATACCTACCCTCAACATCTCCCTCCTTCCCCCACCACACACACACACACACACATACTAAACCCCGACACCTCCCCCCACCAGCCCACTCACTTACCCATCCCCACACACCCAGTTTGGGACTCCTCAGAAAATTGCCACCCTACCACCCCCCCACAGACATACCAACCCCCGACATTCCCCTTCTCCTCCCCCACACACACACATACACACATCCCAATCCACACACAGTCTGAAAACTCTTCACCAACACATAGCCACATCTTCCCCCCTACCCTCCACCCTACATACACACACAGACACATACTCACACACACACACACACACACACCCTCCCTACACACTTTCCCAATTCCAGGCACACACATTCCTTCCAAATATAACCCTCCACATCTACCCCTCCCACACACACACACACACACACACACACACATTCTGGAAACTCCTCACCAACACACACACACCAACCGCCCACTCCCCCAACACACACACCCATTCCACATACACACACACACACACACACATTCTGGGGACTCCTCACCAACACACATATCCACACCTCCCCACCCACCTCCTTTCCCACCCCCCCACAGACATATATCCACCCACCCACACACATACACACACAATCTGAGACTCCTCACCAACAGACATATCTACACCTCCCCACCCACCCACATTTACTCATACCTCCCACACACCCACATTTACCCATCCATGCCCCCCATATACACACATGTAAATACACACATTTAGTACCCCCCTTCCCCACCCCCCTCCCCCTGCTACCATCACCACATACATACACACACACAGTCTAGGGATTCCTCATCAACTGCCCCCTTTCCCAATCTGTGGGAAGTTGGGTTACTGATCTTTCATTTCCCCCCTCCTACATCACATAAACCTGTGGGGTGAGCCCATACCCTCCTGGCAATGTTTGGGGGTGGGCGCCTCTGAGCAAACTTGGCACACTGGACTGCAGCCACAAGCTCGGTCATCCGAGAGAACATCTCTCTCAGAATCAAATGTGTTTTTCTGAAATGTTATCAAACAAATCTGGAAGCTGAGGAGGAGGGGGGAGAGAGAGAGAGATGCGGTGTAATTACAGACACTGCTGTCAGTAAACATGCGCTTTTGTGCAAACCCGCGCGTGTACTTTTCTCTAAAGTTGACATTGATTAAATCAAGTTAGTTTCCTCCCCCAACTTCCCCGGCACTGGCATTTACGCCTGGTGCTCTGCTTTTGGTTGACTTGTGGTTGTATCTGAAGTGGGGCTTACGGGGTTGGCACAGCATCCTCCCCAAGCAGGACTGCTGGTGAGTGAGTGTGAGATCTCCCACTCATTGCAGCAACAAGCTTGGTCATCCTATTGATTGCTTCTCCCAGAATCAAAAGGTGTTTTCCAGAATTGTAATCAAATAGAAAAATGTGGTGTAAAAACAGAACAATGCCCTAAATGCTCAGCTATAAACGCTCAGCTGTTGGTCTTTTGACTAAGATCAAGCGTCAAATCAATCTCAAGATTGATCCCAAGCAATGCCTCATCTGGTTAGCTTGGATCTTGTTTGTCTCTCTTGTGGGAAGCATGAATTGAATTCAAATGGATTTTGGTGTTTGAAGCAAGCGAGGACTGGATTTGGGTTTGCCGCGTCCATTCAGAGCATTGGCTTTGTAACTTTAATGATGGAGCAATTTAAAACAAAACTTATCATCTCTTTCCTCGTTGACGTCCTGATGAAAGGTCATCAGCCTGTAATGTGAACATTGTTTCTTTCTCTCCACAGATGTTGCCTTAACTGCTGAATATTCCCAGCATTTTCTGTCAGATTTCCAACATCTGCAGTATGTTGCTTCTGGAAGGAGATACTCCGTGGCAGGGAGCAGTGAGGTCTTTGAGGGGTGACCTGAAGTTCGGCTGAAAGAGTGAACTGTGAGGCGAGCCTGTATTAATGACTCAGATGACAGGCAGACACAACTTCAGAATGAGCAAGTTACAGAAATATTGTAAATTGTGAGGAGGACAGTAATAGACTTCAAGGGGATAGAAGCAAGCTCGTGGAATGGGGAGACAGATGGCTGAGAAAAAAATAATCCAGGAATCCTGCAGTGATACATTTTGTTAAGAAGAGCAAGGAGAAGGAATATAAAATAAGGGTATAATTCTAAAGGGGATGCAGGAGCAGAGGAATTTGGGGATATTATGTGTGCAAATCATTGAAGGTTGGGGAAAGTTTAAAGGTTTTTTATTAGTGTCACAAGTAGACTTACATTAACACTGCAATGAAATTACTGTGAAAATTCCCAAGTTGTCATACTCCAGTGCCTGTTCGAGTATGCTGAGGGAGAATTTAGCGTGGCCAGCACGCACAGCCAGCATGTCTTTCAGACTGTGGGAGGAAACTGGAGTACCCAGAGGAAACCTACACGGGGAGAAGTTGCAGACTCTGTGACCCAAGCCAGGAATCAAACGCAAATCTCTAGGTTTGTGAGGCAGCAGTGCTAACCATTGCACCACTGTGTCACCTCAAGTAAAGTGGGGATGTGGTTAAGGAAGTAGCCAGAATCTTGAAATTTATAAATTGTAGCAGAGAGTTGAAAGTAAGAAAGTTATGGTGAATCTTTTGGGCCAGAATCTCAGCATCCAGTTTCTTTCCTATACTTTGCTTGTTCTGTTTTCTCACTTTGTTTTATTCTTTCAACCAACAACACACCCGTTCTAAGCACATTCTTGCTCTGCTTCTTTCCTGTCCCATCATCACTCTCTTTGACCTTGAAGTATGAACTTCTCTGTCATTCAATCTCTCCTTTCTTTTGTGCTATCACAGACCTTCCTTTTGTTCTTGTCTCATCTATCCGTTGCTCAAAACCTATTATGTTTCTAACTTTTCCCAGTTCTGATGAAAGGTCACAGGCCTGAAATGTAAACTTTGTTTCTCTCGCCACAGAAGCTACCTATCCTACTGAGCATTTTTTTTGTTTTGTTTTACTTCAAATTTCCTGCATTTGCTTTTCAATTAATCTTTTATACGATACTGGTTAAGCCTTGGCTGGAGTAACATGTCCACTTCTGAGCATTACACTTTAGGAAGGATGTGGAGGTATAGGGATGGATGGGGGGGGTGGGGGGATATGGGCAGAAAGGATTTATGAGAATGGTTCAAAGGAAGAAAAATATAACTTAAGTATATAGATAGATTGGAGAAGTTGGGGCTGTTCTCATTGGAGTGGAGAAGGTTAAGGGAAGTATCACAGTGTTGGGACATGTTAATGCAACCTTTCATTTCATCAACTAATCAAATATATATTAAACTGCTTTAAAATAATTCTTAAAAAACAAGCAAAAGCACTGATGTAAGATGGCTGCCACTAGTCACCTGACATCTGGTATTACAAGTGATCAGTTTCTGGAAGTTTCCTATGTGAATTACAATTAAGACCGGACAAGACAATATCCTGTGGATATCCTTTACACCTGCAGATGTCAAGAATTATGTTGAAGGATGAACTGAAACTATAGGGTTTTTACCATTTACATATCTACGAAGCTACCTTTCGAAGTGGAGGCAGAAAATCCACCAGGACAACTCTAAATAGAAACTATTCTTCCTATCTCATCAAGATGGAAGGTAGACCATTCAAGAGTCAATGGTTTGACATTACAGAATCAATTCCTTTGTACCACAAAACAATAGCCAGGGACTGTGCAGATCTGAGCTAATCAACTATTTTCTGAAATCACTATGGGAGAGAGGTCATTTTTGAATGTATTCTATTACAACAGCCAAGCTGCTAAGTAGGAGTCCAGAAGAAATCTGCCAGTAAAACAGTAATAATTTCTCTATTCACTCACTCTCAAGTTCAACTATCTCTACTGCAGTATGTAATCCAGCACAGAAATAGAGAATTTCTAAATGAAAGAAGCTTCAGTTTACATCAGCTTCAACTCCATTGAACTTGAGAAATTCTGTTGCAGCTATTGTTGAGACCCAGGTCAGAGACTCCACAGTGTTTTGTGAAGTTATCCTGTTTTTCATTTGATTTTGACATGGGTGAGCATAAGGTGTTTCATGCCAAGTATGATTCAAGTGACTCACTAGGAAGCTTTTATCAAAGTTCATTTAAGAACACAGTTAGAATATAATGAAAATAATTAGCATAACCTGTACCAATTACAAACATGACACAGTATAACTCTTAACACCTAGCTATTTTTGTTGTTCCAACTTAAAACAGTATTCCACAGACATACACTCGACTTCAGAACTAGTTAGCACAAACACAACTATGCTCATGTGATGCTGGATTTCCAGCTTTGTAACATTTGTGGACAGAAATCCAAGTCACCAGTTTTTAGAAAAAGATATATCCTCAAAATAGCAAAACCTCAGAGAAGTAAACTCCAGTCTCTGGCAATTCCCAGTTCCCACACTTCAGAGAGGGGAAAAGAGAGAGACTGCTTTCTCTTAGCTCAAAAGTAGCATCTATAACAGCAACATTTAGACGGCAAAACTCCACTCCAGAGAGGGGACAAACACTGCTATCTCTCTCAGTTCCAAGCAGCTTCTGAAAAACTAAACTAAAACTGGACTTTTCAGTGAAAATATTGCTATCCCTAGCCACATAACCTGACCTGTCAATCAGCCACAATCAAGCTCTCCTTTGCCATCCCAGGGGAACACTGCAGCAAGAGAACATTACGTTAGTTCAGATTAAAATCAACATGATGTCAATTATACTGTTTCAACAATAAAGGACACTGGCTACAGGCCACACTATTTGACAAAATCATAGGGACATAATAACATCCTTCAGAGAAACATGATTAAAGTGCATTTCTTAAAGGCAGAGATTGCAGAAGGGCATGCCAGGAGCAACAAAAAGCACACCTAAAAATCAGGCACTGGCCACAACATGGCATTACTTCCATGCTAAGTAGCATTAATAGCTAGTGATTGACAGAGCAAAGCAATTCTGCAACCAACAGATCAAATCTAAGATCCATCACATCCAGTTATGAATGGTGGTGAACAATTAAACAACTTGCTGGAGGAAAAGGCTCCACAAATATCTCCATCCTCAGTGTTGGGGAGACCAGCATATCAGGGTAAAAGATGAGGCTACAGTACTTGCTACAATCTTCAGCCAGAGGTGCTGAGTGAATGATCATCTTGACTGCCTCTGGAGGTCCCCAGCACCATAGATGTAAGTTTTCATCTAAGTTGATTCAGCCCACTTGATATCAAGAAAAGTTATCAATCCTGATATTCTGATGTTAGTTTTGAAGAGTTGTACTTCAGAACTAGTCATGCCCTGAGTCAAGCTTTTCTAATTCAGATACAAAACTGGCATCTACCTTGAAATTTGCTCAGTTATGTTCTGTATACCAAAACCAGGACAAATCCTACCTGGCCACTATCACCCCAACAGTCTACTCTCAATTAGTGAAGTGGAGGAAGGAGTCAGTGCTATCAACTGGCACTTGCTTAGCAATAGCCCACTCACTGATGTTCAGTTTCAATTCCACCAGCATCACTCAGTGTCTAACATAGTTACAACCTTAGTTCAAACATGGACAAAAAATCTGAACTCCAAAAGTGAAGAGACAGTGACTACCCTTGATATCATTTGACCACGTGTAGCATCAAGGAATTCTAGCAAAACTGGAGTCAATGGAAATCGGCAGGGGAATCTCCACTTGTTGAAGTCATAACTAGCACAAAGGAAGATGGTTGTGGTTGTTGGAGATTAGTTATCACAGCTCTAATACAACTCCTCAGGACAGTATCCTAGGCCCATTCATCTTCAACTGCTTCATCAATGACCTTCCTTCCATCATAAGGTTAGAAGTGGGGATGTTTGCCAATGATTGCACAATGTTCAATGTAATTTGCATCTCTTCAGATATTGCAGCAGTTCATGTCCAAATGCAGCAAGATCCGAACAATATCCAGGCTTGGACTGGCAAGTAGCAAGTAACGTTTACAACACACAAGTGCCAAGCAATAACCATCACCAACAAGAGGGAATCTAACCATCACCCCTTGACATTCAACATCCAAGGGTTATTGTTGGCTAGAAACTGAACTGGATTAGCCATGTAAGTACTGTGGTTACATGAGCAGGTCGGAAGCGAGGAATCCAGTAGTGAGTAATTCATCTCCTGATTCCCCAAAGCCTGTCCATAATCTAAAGATCAAAGTCAGAGTGTAATGGAACAGTTCCCCCTTCCTGGATGAGTGTAGATCCAACAATATTCAAGAAGCTCGACACCATCTAACACAAAGCAGCTCATTTGATTGGAACTCCATTCAAAACATTCACTCCCTCCACCACCGACACACACTAACAGTAGTGTGTACCATTTGCAAAATGCACTGCAGGAACTCAGCAAGGCTCCTTCACCAGCACCTTCCAAAACTATGACTTAGACCGAATAGAAGGTCAAGGGAGCAGACACATCGAAACACCACCATCTGGAAGTTCCCCTTCAAATTACTCCCCTTCCTGACTTGGAAATATTTTGCTGTACCTTCACTATTATTGAGTCAAAATTCTGGAACTTCCTAACAGCAGTATGGTTATTCCTATATCACATTGCATGCAATGGTTTAAGAAGTAGTTCATCAGTTTCACAATAACAATTAGAGGTGGACAATAGATGCTGGCTTAGCCCTCAAAATCCACATTCTTTGAATAAGAACTTTTTTTTTAACTCTTTGTACAGAAACACACCAGCTGAACTTATGATAGGTCATAACCTTTGTACGCTGCTGACCTTTCTTAAGTCATCACCATTATCCAAGGAAAATGTCAGAGCAAAAGCAGGAGATGTTGCAAAGCAACATGGTCGAGCAAAAGCTTAATTTGACAAACAAACACAAGCAAGAAGACTGTGATTTGAAATTGGAGATTAGATTTTCTATCAGATGGCTAAATCACAACTGCAAACTTGCATCATCTTTACGAAGATCAAAGCAGACCAAATGGTTATTTGGTATCAACACACCAATTGGGTGGCAACATAAATTGGGACACAAGACGCCTGATAGAGAGCAAATCAAAATATTTTTAGAACCATGATGACGAAGATACGTTTCCTTTTCCAATGAGCAACAGTAATTTTGATCATCAAACTGATTATTTGGAACCTCAACCTCAGTTTCATAGATCTCAGCACTGTCATCAGTGACCTTCATATCTCAAGGACTATTGCTGTAATTAGAGAAAATGGATATGTTGAACATTAAAATATGACTCAATGCATAAAGGCTTATTGTTTATGATAATTTAATTGTTATAATCCAGATCAGAAACTCCAAAGTGTTTTATAAAGTGTGCCTGGATCATAAGTTTTGAAATTTGCATTTGGCTAGCATAGGTATGAAATGTTTCACTTCAAGTATGATTCAAATAACCCACTAGGGAGCTTTTATAAACAGAGTTTATTTCAGAATTCAGTTAATATATAGCAATAATTTTTACCAATTACAATCAAGAAAAAAAAACTATGATAACGTATTAACTTTAACAACTACATGAAATGTTCCAACCAATCAAACCTCCTTAAAACATACCCTGCCACAGGTTTAACACAGAAAATAAAACTACTCACATGATGTTGGAACTTAGTCCTTTGGTTGGAGAATTGAAACTGACTTATCAACCTTGTAATTTCCAGCAGACCTCAAGGTAGAGATAATGCCACTGCCAGCCTCTAGCTTTTAGTTAGCAAACCACTGCCAAAGACTATTCTCATTTCAGGAAGGCAAAAAGATCTGCTTCCAGCTAGCCAGCAGAATCTGTAATACAAGGGAGAGAGAGAGAGAAAACCTGCCTGCAGCTTGGAAACCAGGACCGTTTATGACACCGAACCAAAACTGGAAGTAACTCATTGAATTCTTCTGTGGGGGATCCACTTGACTTTGACTTGTCAACCAATCTTCCCCTAAACAATTTAAAAGATCATAAAATCCCAGACACTGTATGAAGCCCAGAGTAAAAATAAACAAAACCCCATTTAATCCATTGAAGCAGCAATAAAAGGACTGCTAGGCAGGCAGCTGGTGCCAGAATAGAAAAAAAATTTACAATCTGCAGAGAACATGATCTAAAAACAATTCTTAAAGGCACACTAATATCACATAATTTGAAATCCAATTTATAAGGGGAAAGATGTAGTGCACAATTGTTGGTGCTGGAATGTGTATGTCAGTTGACTCTTCCCTGTTCTGCATGTTGTTAGTCAAGCCTAGTTATGGTGACTGAGAATGGTAAATTAAAACAAATGGCTGCTGCAAACATTTTAAAGCTTTGAATTAAACTTCTGTTTTTGGTGTCACTTCTGGGAATAAAACACAACAATAAGCAAAGGAGTTTTGGATGAGGTAAAGTTTATGGAGCATGGAGAATAGAAGACTATTCAAGACAAAATTGGAGCAGTGCTCCAGTGAAGTTCAATGCAAGTCCAAGGAATGATATCTCAGCTTCTGATCAGGCGCCTTACAGTCTTCTAGATAAATTCAACAATTTCACACTACAAATTCTGTCCCCCAATTTGATTCTTCTTTTACCATGTGTTATCTGAATCTTGATTTTCATATCCTTTGCTTTTGCACAGAGCTTTCATTATTCTGCCATTCACACATTCTGGACAAATGCTTTGATTCTTTATGACAACCATTAGCTGCTTCTTTGATTTCATGACATATTTGTCTTCAATCTCTCCAACCCTCTCCCCTACCCTAGGTCTTCCCTTTCCAACAGCATAAAACCCATCACATTTCTACCTTCCTTCATTTCAAAATGTTAACTCAACTCCTCTCTCTGTGGCTGCTGTCAGATCTGCTGAGTATTTCTAGAACTTTCTATTTTTATTTCAGATTTCCAACATCCATGGTATTTCTCTTTAGTTTATGCTGGAGCAGTCAAGCCTGGAATTGCAAAGTCAGGAACGATATTTTCAGCTACAGATAAACTGGGGCAGCTGATGTTCTGAGATGGAAGTGTTAGGAACCTGACGGATGTGAGGTGCGAGGGTATCTCAAAACCCAAAAGGGTAACTTGGAACACCAGGTCTTAATTGTTTATTTTGCAGTTTGCTATAAACATGATGGAAGATTTGCAAACCAGTGAGGAAAGGTGCAGTTTTGCTGTTAGCATTCAAATAAAAGAATGTTTATTAAGTTAAAAGAAATACAAAACAAGGACAGCCACAGTACAAAATGAAGATACATTTAACTAAAATAATGGCTACACACACAATATCTTGTGGAACTAACCTCACTCCCATCTACCTATATTCCTGAACCCTGAGGAAAGTCCCTTGTCCCAAATCAACATCCCATTCAGGATAACTTTATGAGGTAAATCCAGCAAAAACTCCATCTACGAGTTATCCTCAAGTTTAGAAAGTCTTCTTTGTTCAGTTCAGCGTAGTGTTTTCAACAAACTTTCAAACAGCAGTTGGAGCCTTAAATCTGTGCTCTGGGAGAATTACATCTTTCTGCTGTGCACAGATCTGGTTATGACTGTTCACCAGCTGTTGCCCTCTCGTTCTCCTCAAGTAGAGAGGTACCGCTATTATCGATATAAAATTTTCCTCCTTTGATGTTATTCCATCGAAACAATGCCTTAGAAAACTGGTGTTTTATCATACATTCTTATGTCTCCACTCTTAATCCATCCCTTCTGTTTTTTTTAACAGCTATCATTCTATGCCCCATTGTTCTTCATTTCATTTAAGTTAACACCTGTTTCCCTGCTGTTAAACTAATTCGCATATCAAAAATAATCTAGACAGCTGTATCTTTATTCTCCTTTTATCCAATTCCTTACTTTATTTTATCCAAAACTTATCTAATCTTTATTTTATTTAATTCTTAAAACTTCATTTCATTCAAAAATCTTAAACCAAGACTCTTTTGACAGCACCTTCCAAACCTACAACCTCTATCACCTGGGAGAAGGGCGGTAAACAAAGGGGAACATCACCAAAAGCAAGTTCCCTTATAAATCCTCATTCAAATTATTTTGCTGTTCTTTCATGATCACTTGTCAACACCTAGAGGTCGCTTACTAGTAGCACTGTGGGTATACCTATGCCACATATATGGCAGCAGTTCAAGAAGGTGATTTGCCATCTTCTCAACAGCAATTGGGGGTGGGCAACAAATGTCGGCCTTGACATTGATGCCCATATCCAATAAAAGAATAAAACAAACAGTTAATTTAGTTCTGGTTGGCTAAACAATAAATGGTGGATCTGATTCCAGAAAAGCTCACCTTCTAAAATCTAAAGTTTATTTGTTATCGTCACATGTAGGTTTACATTAACGCTGCAATGAAGTTACTGTCCAAATCCCCTCATCACCACACTTTGGCGCCTGTTTAGATACATTGAGAAAGAATTTAGCATGGCCAATGCATCTAACCAGCATGTCATTCAGGTTGTGGGAGGAAACTGAAGCGCCTGAAGGAAACCCATGTAGATATGGGAACAAATACAAACTCCACATAGACAGTGACTCAAACCAGCAATCAAATTCAGGTCCCTGGTACTGTGAGTCAGCAGTGCTAACGACTGTGCCACCATGCTGCCCTTGGAATAGTGACATTCTATGTCAACCTGTTTAACATCTTCCAAACGATAGCTTTCCTGACAAAACAGCAGTCCTTCAGTACTACACTGAAGTGCATTAATACAAAACTACTACTGAGCCAAGGCTGAGCAGAGTCCAAGTTGGGCGGTTTGCTTGATTAGCAATCATTGTGCTCAGTATTCTCTAGCACCAACATGCAGTGGTTTCAGTATGTTGATCTACAAAGTGAACTGCAATGGTTCACAGAGAACAATTCCATGGCAGCTTCTGTCTTCTACCACTAGGGAGGATAAAAGCCACAATGTTAAGGAATGCTATCACCTTCAATTTCTCTTGTAAACAAACATCGTGTCTATAGAATTGAAATGATTGGAGGCGACGCGATGTGGCTCCAACAACAAATAAAGATTTATAAAACTGTAACAACTATTTACACACACTGGACAGAATTTTACCAGCCGAGGTTTATATGGTCCTGCCCAAAGCCAAAGGAGAATACCATTCTCTGAGCCTCACCTGTCCCCTGGCATTGGGGCAGGCGTGCCAGTAGAATGCTGGCCTAAGGATCTGACAGAACATATATCTTCTCCTCTCTGGTTCCAACTGAGGTCTTCCCAGTCCCAGAACTCATTCCTTTACTCTTGATTGTCCAGCTTCTTGAACTTCCACTTCACATAGGATCATCCCTTAATGGGGCCACATTACCACAAGATTATATATCATTAATATTTTATTATTTCTGGATCAATAACTTGAATTTTTCTGCTGATCAATAGAAAATGAGTATCTATGCCACCTTCAGTAATTCTAAGAAGTGTCCATCACTGTCTTCTCATGACCATTTGAGATGGACAGAATGGTCTACATCCTGTGAATAAATATGGAAAATATTTCATTATCACTTCAGAATATCATTTTCCAATCTTCCCTGGCTGGAGAATTGGTAACGTTGGATCATTATTTAAATAGAGGGAAAGTAATAGACTGAGCAATTAAATGCCAGTTAGCTTATTATTGGTAGTGAGTAAATTAATGGCAAAAATTCTGAGGGAAAGCACGGAGAGAGCCAACATGATTTTGTCAAGGGAATGTTGTTGCTAATTAACTTGATTGAATTTTTAAGCAACTAACAAGGAATATCAATGGGTGTAGTGTCTTTGATACAATTTACATGGATTTTGGCAGGGCTCCTCATTAGATCCCACATGAGAAATGTAAAGGCAATGGAATCTAAGAGAAAATGGGAAATTGGCTCAGTGATATGAAGTAAAGGCGAATGGTCGACAAGTATTACTTGACTGGAGAGCCATTTCCAATGGGGTTCCATGGGGTTTAGTTCGAGGCCTCTTGCATTTTGTGGTACACATCAGGGATTTGGATTTAAGTTTAGATGGCATGATTAAAAAGTTTGCAGATGATTCAAAAATGGGCATGTAGTTGACAGTGAGGAGAAAGCTGCAGACTGCAGGGGAATATTGTGTGATTTCAAGATGAAATTAGATATAGCTCTTGGGGCCAAATAGATCAGAGGAAATGAGAGGAAGGCAGGATCAGGATATTGAATTTGATGACCAGCCATGATCAAAATGAATGGCAGAGAAGGCTCGAAGGCCCAAGTGGCACAGTGGCACTGTGGTTAACACTGCTGCCTCACAGCTCCAGGGGACCTGGTTTCGATTCTGTCTTGTGTCACTGTCTGGTTGAATTTGCACGTTCTCCCCTCCAGGTGCTCCAGTTTCCAATCACAGTCCAAAGATGTGCAGGTTAGATTGATTGGCCATGCTAAATTATACCTAAATATCTTGGGATGCTTAGGTTAGGGGGATTAGTGGGGTAAATTATGTGGGGTTACAGAGTAGGGGGTTGTTGTCAGTGCAGACCCAATGGGCTGAAATGACCTCCTTCTGCACTGTAGGGTTTCTATGATTCCATGGCCTACTCCTGCTGTTATTTTCTATGTTTCTATCAATGGACCATTATAGCGGATGATAGCAAATTGAATAGCTTGGGGAGAGTAAACAAAGCAATGGAATACATGATGAATGAAAGCATGTGGAGATGTGTAGAAGCACCTTGGAGTGTTGCTTTCTTTAGAAGAGGAGGCTTTAGGGAGACTTAGTTAAGGTGTATAAAATGTTGATGAACCTGGATCAAGTAGCCAGGAGGAACTTATTTGATCAGCAAAGAAATCAATAATCAGAGGACATAGATCTGAAGGCAATTGGTAGAAGGATTAAGGGGGAGTTGAAGAAAAATTTGTTCACCCAGAGGTTCCTAGAAAGGGTGACAGAGGCATAAACCCTCATTACATTAAAAAAAGACTTTGGATGTGCAAATTTGAAAGTCTTTAATCTACATTGCTTTAGACCAAGTATTGTAAAGTGAGATATGGCTGAATAGTTTTTTTGTTGACCAGTACCCATATGATGTGCCAAATAGTTTCTTTCTGAACTTAAATGTCTATGATTCTATGATTCTAGTAGATTTTTTAAAAAACCTCAGAACATAGAACATAGAACAATACAGCACAAACAGGCCCTTCGGCCCACGAGTTGCGCCGATCACATCTACCAATCCACAGACCTATCTATAACCCCCTATCCTATTCTTTTCCATATACTCATCCAGAGTCTCTTAAAAGACCCCAGTGAGTTTGCCTCAACAACCTCCGACGGCAGTCGGTTCCATTCACTCACCACCCTCTGAGTGAAAAACCTACTCCTGACATCTCCTTTGTATTTGCTTCCTGCACCTTAAATCTGTGTCCTCTCGTAGTGACCATTTCAGCTCGGGGAAATAGTCTCTGAGAGTCCACCCTATCTATTCCTCTCAACATTTTATAAACCTCTATCAGGTCGCCTCTCAACCTACGCCTCTCCAGTGAGAAGAGTCCCAGCTCCCTCAACCTATCTTCATAAGGCCTGCCTCCCAATCCAGGCAGCATCCTTGTAAATCTCCTCTGAACTCTCTCAATAGCCTCTACATCCTTTCTATAATGAGGCGACCAGAACTGCGCACAACTGGGGTCTCTATAAGACTCCAACTGGGGTCTGACAAGAGTCTTATAGAGCTGCATCGTTACCCCCTGACTCCTAAACTCTAAACCTTGATTAGTGAAGGCCAGTACACCGTACGCCTTCTTGACCACTTCCTCCACCTGCGAGGCTGATTTAAGAGTCCTATGGACCCGGACCCCGAGATCCTTCTGTTCTACAACACAGCTAAGACTCCTACCCCTTATATTGTACTCCTTCATCCCATTATTCCTGCCAAAATGGACCACTACACATTTATCTGCGTTGAAGTCCATCTGCCACTTCTCTGCCCAGTCTTGCATCCTGTCTATGTCCCGCCGCAACTTTTGGCATCCCTTCAGACCATCCACAACACTACCGATCTTTGTGTCGTCGGCGAACTTACTAATCCATCCCTCCACTTCCTCATCCAGGTCATTTATGAAAATGACAAACAGCAGGGGTCCCAGGACAGATCCCTGGGGCACTCCACTGGTTACCGACCTCCATGCAGAACAAGACCCA
Source organism: Sphyrna mokarran (assembly GCA_024679065.1). Classification (NCBI taxonomy): domain Eukaryota; kingdom Metazoa; phylum Chordata; class Chondrichthyes; order Carcharhiniformes; family Carcharhinidae; genus Sphyrna; species Sphyrna mokarran. The sequence goes on along the minus strand of JAGIQG010000015.1, from coordinate 21,871,841 downwards.
TCCACAACCACTCTCTGCCTTCTGCCGGCAAGCCAGTTCTGGATCCACGAGGCCAAAACCCCTTGGATCCCATGCCCTCTCACGTTCTCCAGAAGCCTTGCATGTGGGACCTTATCAAACGCCTTACTAAAGTCCATGTACACTACATCCACCGCCCTTCCTTCGTCAATGTGTTCAGTCACATTTTCGAAGAACTCAACTAGGCTCGTAAGGCATGAACTGCCCTTGACAAAACCATGCTGACTATTTCTAATCAGTCCAAACTTCTCCAAATGTTCATATATCTTATCCCTCAGAAGCCTCTCCATCAGCTTACCAACCACTGAAGTCAGACTCACCGGTAGGTAATTTCCTGGACTATCCCTGTTCCCTTTCTTAAAGATAGGAACCACATCCGCAATCCTCCAATCCTCCGGAACCTCTCCCGTTTCCATGGATGACACAAAGATCATCGCCAGGGGCTCTGCAACCACTTCCCTCACCTCCCACAATAACCTGGGGTACATCCCATCTGGTCCCGGCGACTTGTCTGTCTTGATAGACAGAAGCTACAGGAAAGTTGCAAATACAAACACATGTGCATGTGCATGTTGACATATGTGTGTTTTTGTCTTCTTTACAATAGCACAAGTGAAAAATGAGCAGGACTCAAAAATGAATGATTAGGTTACTAATTCACCATCACCAGTTTTATTGCCACTGCCCAAATTGAAAATTACCCCAGATTTCAATTTATCTTCTTGTCTTTATAAGTATTAAAAAATGATAGAAACACAGAGCGGATCAGGCAACATCTCTGGAGAGAGAGCATCAGACCATAAGAAATAGCTGCAGAGGTAGTCCATTTAGTCCTTTGAGCCTACTCTGCCCACCAATGAAACCATGGCTGATTTTCAACTTCTACACCATTTTCTTGCACTGTCCCTATATCCCTTTGATGGTTTTAACGTCTAGAAATTTATCGACTTCAATCTAGAACTTGTGCATTTACTGAGCCTCCTCAGCCCTCTGGGGCACAGAGTGTCCAAGATTCACCACCCACTGGGTGAAGAAAATGCTCCTCATTTTGGTCCTAAATGAAGCTGGGGGCTGTTATTAGGCATGAAGCTGGGGGCTGTAGTTATAGCTGGGGGAAGGGTAATTATGAGGCCATCAGGAGAGAATTAGGGTGCGTAGATTGGACTAGGGAACTACAGGGACTGGGAACATCTGGAATGTGGTGCTTATTAAAGGAGCAGCTGCTGAGAGTCCTTGATAAGTATGTCCCTGTCAGGCAGGGAGGAAATGGACGAGTAAGAGAGCCTTGGTGTACGAAAAGAGTTGATTTGCTGGTTAAGAAGAAAAAGAAGGCTTATGTCAGGATGAGGCTTGAAGGCTCAGGTAGTGCAATGGATAGCTATAGATTAGCTAGGAAGGAGGTAAAAAGTGAATTGAGGAGAGCTAAGAGGGGACACGAGAAGATGTTGGCTGATAGGATTAAGGAGAATCCTAAAGCTTTCTTTCGATATGGTAAGAATAGAAGATTGGTTAGGGCAAGATTAGGGCCAGTCATAGACAGCAGTGGGAAGTTGTGCGTGGAGCCTGAAGAGATTGGTGAGGCACTGAATAAATATTTCTCTTCGGTATTCACGCAGAGTGCTGGAAATGTAGCTATGGAGAGCACTGAGGTACAGGGTTGCAAATGGGGAAGTATTGTAGTAGATAGGGAGGATGTGTTAGAAATTCTCGAGGGTTTGAAGTTGGATAAGTCCCCTGGGCCGGACGGGATTTACCCTAGGATTCTCTGGGAGGCAAGAGAGGAGATGGCAGAGCCTCTGGCTCTGATCTTCAGGTCCTCGGTGGTTACGGGTGTGGTTCCGGAGGACTGGAGGATGGCGAATGTGGTCCCATTGTTTAAGAAGGGGCAGAGAGACCTTCCTGGGAATTATAGGCCAGTGAGTCTTACTTCTGTGGTGGGCAAGGTATTGGAGAGAATTATTAGGGATAGGATTTATAGTTATTTGGAGAGATATGAATTGATTGGGGATAGTCAGCATGGTTTCGTGAAGGGTAGGTCATGCCTTACTAACCTCATTGAGGTTTTTGAGAAAGTGACAAGAGAGGTGGATGGGGGTAAGGCGGTTGATGTAGTATATATGGACTTTAGTAAGGCGTTTGATAAGGTGGCCCATGGAAGACTTCTACAGAAAAAGCAGATGTGTGGAATAGAGGGTGATTTAGCTAATTGGATTAGAAATTGGCTGGCAGATAGAAGACAGAGGGTGGTGGTTGATGGGAGATTTTCTTCGTGGAGTTCGGTGACGAGTGGTGTGCCTCAGGGTTCTGTTTTGGGGCCCCTGCTGTTTGTAATTTTTATAAATGATCTGGATGAGGGTATTGAGGGATGGATCAGTAAAATTGCAGATGATACTAAAGTTGGTGGTGTGGTAGATAGTGAAGAGGGGTGTTTTAGTTTACAGAGTGACTTGGACAAGTTGCAGAGCTGGGCCGAGAGGTGGCAAATGGAGTGTAATGTGGAAAGGTGTGAGGTAATGCACTTTGGCAGGAACAATAAATGTGTAGAGTATAGGGCTAATGGTAGGGCTCTTAATAGTGTTGAGGAACAGAAGGATCTTGGTGCATGTGTCAATAGATCCCTGAAAGTAGGCAGTCAAGTGGATAAAGTTGTTAAGAAGGCATATGGAGTCTTAGCTTTTATTGGTAGGGGGATTGAATTTAGGAGCCGCAGCATCATGTTGCAGCTGTACAAAACTCTAGTGCGGCCGCACTTGGAGTATTGTGTGCAGTTCTGGTCGCCACATTATAAGAACGATGTGGAGGCATTGGAGAGGGTACAGAGGAGGTTTACTAGGATGTTGCCTGGTATGGAGGGCAGGTCCTATGAAGAGAGGTTGAAGGATTGGAGGCTGTTTTCGTTAGAAAGGAGGCGGCTAAGGGGGGATCTTATTGAAACATATAAGATAATTAGAGGTTTGGATAGGGTGGACAGTGATAGCCTTTTTACTAGGATGGAAAAAGCTAGCACGAGGGGACACAACTTTAAATTAAGGGGTATGAGTTATAGGACGGATATCAGAGGTAGGTTCTTTACTCAAAGAGTTATTAGGGAGTGGAATGCCCTGCCTGCAGCTGTTGTAGATGCGCCAAGTTTGGTGGCGTTTAAGAGGTAGTTGATAAGTATATGGAAGAGAAGGGAATGGTTTAGTTAGGAGGGGCATTGCTTTTTATTTTGGTCGGCACAACATCGAGGGCCGAAGGGCCTGTTCTGTGCTGTATTGTTCTATGTTCTAAATGACCCACCCCTAATTCTGAGACTGCATTCCCTGGTTCTAAGGAAAAGGAAAACATCTTTCTGTATTGACCCAACTGAGCCCTGGCAGTGAATGAGTTTACATAAAGTACTGGAATGGGGTATTTGTCTATCTGTATTCAATGGTAGCTTTCCCTTGTTCTGGATTCTCAGAATGAATCATTCCTTAGCTTCATGAATTCCCATTATTGCTTTAAACTCTTAAATTGGATTGTTTCTTGGCTTTCTTGCATTGAAGAAATATAACCCAGGGGAGATAACTCAGTATGTAAAAAGTGTTCCGTGGATATGTTTTCCTGAATGAAAACAGGAAGTGCTGGAATTAGATGGCAGGTCAAGCAGCATCTTCAGAGACAGAAACAGGTTTAACTTTTCAGGTCAATAATCTCATCTCAAAAATAAAGTAAGGGAAAGAATGATAGATTCACATTTCAAGTCTGTATTTATGGCCTCCACATCAATTATTTGTTTGAAATTGAAATTGGTAATATTAGACCTGAGGGACGCAACCATTTTTATATTGGTATTTATATTGGAAGTTCAATATATACTGCAGCTTGTATCCAGTATAAAAGTACATTGTGATCATTTAATTTAGTATTGTCACTTGTATTAGTATACAGTGAAAAGTTTTGATTCTTGAGCACTGTAAGACAAAACATACTGTTCATAGAGAAGGAAATGAGGGTGCAGAATGTAGTGTTACAGTCATATTTAGGGTGTAGAGAAAGATTAACATAATGCAAGGTAGGTCCAATCAAAAGTCTGACAGCAGCAGAGAAGAAGCTGATCTTGAGTCGGTTAGTATGTGATCTCAGACTTTTGATAGAAGAAGGTGGAAGAGAATATGTCCGGGATGTGTGAAGTCCTTAATTATGCTGGCTGCTTTTCTGAGACAGTGGGAAGTGTAGACAGAGTCAACAGATGGGAGGTTGGTTTGCATGATAGATTGGCCTACATTCACAATCTTTTGTAGTTTCTTGTGATCTTGGGCAGAGCAGGAGCCATACCAAGCGGTGATAAAATTGGAAAGAATTCTTTCTATAGTGCATCTATAAAAGTTAGTCAGACTTGTATCTGACATGCCAAATTCCCTTAAGTCTTCTGAGAAGGTAGAGGCATTGGTGGGCTTTCTTAACTATAGTGTCGGCATGGGGGGACCAGGACAGGTTGTTGGTGATCTGGATACCTAAATTTGAAGTTCACGACCATTTCTATTTTGTCTTCATTGATGTAGGTGGGGACATATTCTCTACTATGCCTCTTGAAGTCGATGACAATCTCCTTCATTTTGTTGACATTGAAGGAGAGATTATTGTCACTGCACCAGTTCACCAGATTCTCTATCTAATTCCTGTACTCTGTCTCATCATTGTTTGAAATCCAACCCATTACACTGGTGTCACTGGCAAACCTGAAAATCAAGTTGGAGGGGAATTTGGCCACACAGGCATAGGTGTATAAGGAATATAGTCGGGGGCTAAGGACACAGCTTTGTGGGGCAGCAGTGTTAAGGGTGATCATGGAGGCATTGTTGCCGACTGATTGTGGTCTGTGAGTTAGAAAGTTCAAGATCCAGTCACAGTGGGAGGAACTGAGGCCCAGGCCACAGAGTTTGGCGATGAGTTTTGGTAGGAATAATGATTTTGAAGGCTGAACTGTAGTCAATAAATAGGAACATTTTTAAATATCAGACTCTCAAAGGGATCAAAAGTTAATATAAGTCAATTCAAAATTATTACACACGAAAAAGGCAAAGAAATTACTATTGGCTCAAATAACCACTGTCTGTTGTTAACCATGCTGACTGGTTTAAATATCTAATCAACTAAATGCAAATCAATCAAAAACATTTCCATTCACTAGAGAGATAGAAAAAGCAATCGGTCAGCAAATTGCAGCAACCACGTTAAAACAAACAAATCAAATTACTTTTTTTTCTACAGCTACCACTGAAGAACCAGTAAGTTCCATAAATCCCAAGCACTCAGAAAAGATTTGCTCCTTCCAATAGCCACACTGTAGCAAAAGTCACTAACTATAGTGGACTATTTTCAAAGAGCCTGTTTTGGATTAGACATGCATATGTTTTCAGTGAGAGGCTTGGATCTTTTTCCTAATGCACAGCGAGTCAGCGGATACACATAGTTTGCCACTGGGGTAGGACAGGGCAATTAACCTACTGACAGAGTGATGCCACGGGAGGAGTAAAGGAGAAGGGCCTAATGGATATGGGGCCACTGAGCAACCATCACCAGACCTGTAGATACAATCCTTCATAAAAAATTTTCTGTGCCATTTCCAGTGATCCCTTTAGAAGGTTGGTTAGGCCATTCAACAGTTGGAACCAATGAGCAGAGCTTGGCATTAAATGAGATCTGATCTGTGCCTACATTCATTATAATGTAAAAGTGCTCGGCAGAGCAAGGGGCAATTTAGGGCAGGAGTGTGGTACTGTGGGTAAGGTGGATTGGCTATGCTGAATTGTCCCTTTGTGTTGCGGGATTAGCAGGAAAAATATATGGAGTTACGGGAATAAGACCTGGGTGGAATTGTTGTCAGCGTAGATTCAATAGGTCAAATGGCCTCCTTCTTCACTGTGGGGATTCTATTCTGAATAGTTAAAGCCTACCAATAAAGGCATTTATGTTTAAACACACAAGCCTCAAGATTTCAGCAATGAGCCACAAACACTGAAATATTAACAATCCATACTATGACAGCTTTATCATATGAAAATAGTAGCTTGAGGCTTCTTATTTCACAATTTTAATAAAGCCGCTTCTTTGTTTTGGCAGGAGAATTAGTTATCCATGTTGAGGTCCATCTGCAAATCAAGCAAGCAATATTTTAAATCAACTGTCCATTGCCCTATTTTGCAATTCAAATAGAAGAGACAACAGTTGAAAATGACCGTCTATTAACTGCAAGTACAAATAATTTTTCAAAGGATCAACAAACATAAGTTTAATTTATTTATTATTGTCATGAGCAGATTTACATTAACACTGCAATGTGAAAATCCCCTAGTCGCCATATTCAGGCACCAGTTCAGAAACACTGAGGGAGAATTTAGCATGGCCAATGCACCTAACCAGCAATCTTTAGACTATAGACATATACGTACTAGCTTTATTCTGGCATGTGAATGTGCCAATTTTTCTCTACACAGGCCTATTCCTTATTCTGAAGCCTATGACTGACATCCCTATCAAACAGCTGATTGCCAATTTCCCAGCCTAGTTAAAAATTAAGTGGTCTTTAGGCATAACTCAGAAAGGTTTGCAGCCTTTGAATGTGGACTATGATAATTAGGAAAGTGGCACTTTAATGTCTAAGAAAAATCTAGTGGGAAAATTTTACTTCCTACTGTTGTTGTAAATAAATAAAGTTGATTATTTCTGCTTTCAAGTTTTATTTTAAAATACCTGCTGCTGCAATAAATCCAATTGAGCTACACTATAATAAAATGAACTGGCAGGCAGTATCCTTCCAGGGAGTCTATTGAGACGTTTTGAATTCAATGCAATATTGTGTATTTGGAGCCAGTGTAAAAGTACATTGAATCAATCATGATTTTTTTTACTGCTCTAGTGATTTATTTGAGTTTGTTTTGAAGTTAAGAGCTATCTGAAGGAAAACTACAACATGCACTTATTTTCTTGTTTGAGATCTTGGTGTCTTCTTGCCTGAGTCTTGCCCTAGCCACTTGCCTGGTTTAACTTTTGATCATATTACTTTTTCCCTTTTAGTCCTTTATTCATCCAGATTTGTCAACTACTGGATCCATAGAAACACATCCCAGATGCAAGAAAGTGACACTCCACTCCACCCCGCGTATATACAGATGAGAGTCCCTGATTGGGCAGGCAATTAGGACCAATTTTTTTAACCAACCAAATAAACCAAATCAAATTAATGAGGGGACAAATTAAAAGGGACTGCTCCTGAAAGGAAAGGAACCACTCTAAAACAAAAGGCAAAGTGAAAAGGAAACTTAAAACATCAAATCAAAATGTGATTAAATGGGTTAATGATGCACCCCAGTTCCTGCAGTGCCCAGTGGCATTAACGGTGCCTTTGGACATGGCAGGCAATTATGATGACAATCAGGGAGCTCATACTCCAAGAGGACTTGTTGAAGTCATTATACACTGGCTATTATTTAAACCCCATTCCTTGACTACCTTTCATCCCAGCTTCAACAGCTCTGAGAGCAATAGTAATGTATAAAACCTTTATGGTGCAGACTAAGTAAGTTGAAACAAAACTATTTATTTCACCAGTCAGAATAGTGCACAGCAAATCTTTTTAATTAGAAGTTTTGTATTTCGCTTCACTATGTAACAACTTTACTTCTTATGTCATATGTCACCATGTCACAATAGGTAATACATTTTTAGAACCACTCAAATTACTTGAAATGTCTTTTGAAATAAATTTCACCTGGCATATTTTTCACTGTAACTGAAATCTTTAATGACCAAAATAAGACTCGAAAAACAGAACAAATATTGTCTCAGGGATTAGTGACGTTGTGGTATTATCACAGGACTATTAATCCAGAGATGCAGGATAATGCTGTGGGGACCTGGATTCAAATCCCAGCATGGCAAATGGTGAAATTTAAGTTCAATAAAACATATGGATTAAAAGCATAACAATTATCATGAAATCGTTATGGATTGTTGTTTAAAACCTATTTGATTCACTAATGTCTTTTAGGAACGAAATCTTTTGTCCTTGTCCTGGTCTGGCCTACATGTGACTTCGGACCCACAGCAATATGATTAACTCTTAAATGCCACTCAATTTATTCAATAACTACAAGGAAATGAAGTTACTAGACACAGTTAAGATGGGGCCAGATGAACAGACCACCTGGCATCGTCCAAGGCACCGAAATGGCAACAAACCCAATCCTATCGACCGTGCAAAGTAATCCTTCCTGACTGAGGGTTTATGCCAACATTAGGAGAGCTGATTCACAGACTAGTCAAACAACAGCCTGACATAATCAGACTCACAAAATCGTACCTCACAGATAATGGTCCAGACACATCACTATCACCATTCCTGGGTACGTCCTGTCCCACCAACAGGACCGACCCAGCAGAGGTGGCAGGGCAGCATAGTACTATACAATCGAGAAGGAGCTGTCCGGGGAATTGTCAGCATCAACCTTGGACCCCAAGGCACCAGGTCAAACATGAGCAAGGGAACCTCTTGTTGATTACCAGGTACCATTCCCCGCTTAACTGATGAATCAGTACTCTTCCATGTTGAACATCACTTGGAGGAAGCACTGAGGGTGGCAAGGAGAAGAATGGGTGGAGGACTCAATGTCATAGAAATCATTACAGAAATCATAGAAACCCTACAGAGCAGAAGGAGGCCATTCAGCTTATCATATCTGCACCGACAATAGTCCCATCCAGGCCCTATCCCCGAAGCCCCACATATTCACCCTGCTAATCCCTCTGACATACCACACCCCAGGACTCTAAGGAGCAATTTAGCATGACCAATCAACCTAACCTGCATATTTTTTTAGTGTAGGAGGAAACCGGCACACTCAGAGGAAACCCACGCAGACATGGTGAGAATATGCAAACTCCATGCAGACAGTGACCCAAGCCAGGAATCAAACCCAGCTCCCTGATGCTGCGAGGCAGCAGTGCTAACAACAGTTCCACTGTGCTGCACTGCCCATCACTAATTGTAACACTATCACAGGCAGAGCTGGTCATGTACTAAAGGACATAACTGCTAGAATGGGACTGGGGCAGGTAGTGAGGGAACAAACAAGAGGGAAAACCTCATCTCATCAAATTGCCCTCCATAGAAGTCTTGTGGAGGCATATGGCATATGGAGAAGGCATATGGAGTCTTGGCTTTTATTGGTAGAGGGATTGAATTTCGGAGCCGCAACGTCATGTTGCAACTGTACAAAACTCTAGTGCGGCCGCACTTGGAGTATTGTGTGCAGTTCTGGTCCCCACATTATAAGAAAGATGTGGAGGCATTGGAGAGGGTACAGAGGAGGTTTACCAGGATGTTGCCTGGTATGGAGGGCAGGTCTTATGAAGAGAGGCTGAGGGATTTGAGGTTGTTTTCGTTAGAAAGGAGGCGGCTAAGAGGGGACCTTATCGAAACATATAAGATGATTAGAGGTTTAGATAGGGTGGACAGTGATAGCCTTTTTCCTAGGATGGAGAAAGCTAGCACGAGGGGACACAGCTTTAAATTAAGGGGTGATAGTTATAGGACGGATATCAGAGGTAGGTTCTTTACCCAAAGGGTGGTTCGGGAGTGGAATGCCCTGCCTGCAGCAGTTGTAGATGCGCCAAGTTTGGTGGCGTTTAAGAGGTTAGTTGATAAGTATATGGAAGAGAAGGGAATGGTTTAGTTTGGAGGGGCATTGCTTTTTATATTGGTCGGCGCAACATCGAAGGCCGAAGGGCCTCTTCTGTGCTGTAATGTTCTATGTTCTATGTTCTATGTTCTATAGAAGCGTTTGTCCATGACAGCATCAGTAAGAATGACCATGCACAGTCCTTATGGAGACAAAGTTCCATTTTCACATTGAGGATATTCTCCACTGTGTTATGTGGCACTACTATTTGTAATAAATGTGATAGATTTTGTACAGATCTACCAACTCAAAACTAGGAATCCATAAAACTCTGTGGGCCATCAGCAGCAGCAGAACTGTACTCAATCACAATCTGCAACCTCATGACCCAGCATATCTCCCACTCTACCACTAACACCAAGTGCAGAGATCAACTCTGGGTAAATGAGGAGTGCAGGACGACATGCCACAAGCAGTACCAGACAAAAACAGTTAAGATGGGGGCCAGGTGTCCAACCTAGGCCAATGCTCCTGGTCAATAAGGCTGCTAGTCAAATGGTAAGAAAAAGAAGACTAACACTTTGCAGTTCAGCAAAGCAATATTATTAGTTTCACAAGATAGAAGCCCACATCACATCACCCCCAGTTTTCCCCACTACCTTTGAGAAAGGATGTATATCCCTCAGCTGGGTCTTGACCATTAAGAATTGAAAGGAAGGTTGTGAGGCCTTTTGTCTGAGTAGATGAACAGGCCCCTTTTGGCCAACCTAGGCTCAGAAATACAGATGGCTTTTGTATGGCTCTCTTTGCATTTATTCTGCGCAGCCCACAGGGGGCCTTTAGTGGTTGTTCAGAAATAACAATGTATAAGTTTCTCCAATATTGCCACATAGCTTCTTTTGTCTGGGGTCACAGACAAGCTTAGATCTAGCCATTTCAGGTCTTTGGCCAGTTTGAAATATTTAGAGATAACAATGAGCATGTCTCAAGATATTTTATTTAAAACATTTCCAGTGAGAGGTCTTAGTCCTTCACAATATTTAAATATGTCCAACTCTACTAATTGAGTCATATTTTTGATATGTTTTAATACCTTCCCTATAGATTTTATTTCGTCAAATATGTGGGGTTGGAGTTGGCGACACACCAGTTAGCACTGCTGCCTCACAACGCCAGGGACCCGGGCTTTGATTTCCTGCTTGGGTCACTGTTGGTGTGGAGTTTGCATGTTCTCCTCGTATCTGCATGGGTTTCCTCCAGATGCTCTGGGTTTCCTCCCACAGTCGGAAAGTTGTGCTGGTTAGGTGCATTGGCCACAATTCTCCCTCAGCCTACCCAAACAGATGCCAGAGTATGGCGACTATGGGATTTTCACAGTAACTTCATTGTGATGTTAATGTCAGCCTACTTATGACATTAATAAATAAACTTACAAGAAGGCATTTCTTATATTGTGCGAATGTGCAATACATAAAATTTCTTAAATTACATCAGTAACATTAGAGCTAGTCAAATTAAAGAGACTTCTTCCTCAATCCCTGGCAATATTTCTATATAATTAGTTTGCTGTGAAATCATTTTGGGAAAGAAAAACACATTTAAAAAGTCTTATTCAAGTTAAATTTATGTTTTATAAAACAGAAACTGCAGCGTGTAATTGCGAGAGAGGGGAGAGAAGGAGAAAAAGTAACTAATGGTACTGCTTTCATCAAGTTACATTATGAACTTCAGAAAGAATATTAAGGAAGGAAACATGAAAGTACTCTTCTCCTGTTCAATGTCTGTGAACGCAAAACTGAATTTTGAAAACAAACTATAAACTTTTAAGTATTATCAGATTATCCAAGTATCAATACTTAGAAAATGTAAACATTCAAATTATTAACAGCCTCCATAGCATTCCCTGTCTCTGACTTTCAGTCCATATGCAACTGTAACTCTTCATTCTTGTTTTTGATATTTTCAGAATGGATTATTCCAAAGCTTTCCCGGCCAACCTCCCATCCTCCATCCTTCACAAGTTTTAACTAACCAAAACCATTGTGCCCTTCTTACCCCATATCAAGTCCCATTTATTCATTACTTCTTTCTTTGAGTTTATTTATAAGTGTCACAAGTAGGCTTACATTAACACTGCAATGAAGATTTGTGAAAATCCTCTAGTTCGGCTACAATGAAGGTAAATTCAGCATAGCTAATGCACCTAACCAGCATATCTTTCAGGCTGTGGGAGGAAACTAGAGCCACAGGAGGAAGCCCACTCAGACACAGGGAGAATGCGCAGAATCTGCACAGACAGTGACCCAAGCTGGGAATCAAACCAGGCGCTGTGAGGCAGCAATGTTAACCACTGTGCCACCCACTCCAATCTTTGCAGATTTACATCGGCATTTGTTCTTTCCAATTCAAACTGAAACTTAAATCTCTTTGTGGCCTTGCGCTTCCTTACCCCCGTAATTCCTCTAGTCTCACAAAGTTTTAGAAGGAGGAATCCATTGAAGGAAGTTGCATGGGCTGCTACAGCTGGGGATTCAGCACCCTGGTAGTGACATTAGAAACAGTTCTATGGGAACAAATTTCTCCCCTGAGTTCTTCAACCTCCAACCAAAAATGGATTCTCCTTCTCTTCATTCTACCAATGGCAGTTACGCCTTCAAGGTAGAGTCTATCTTGGCCATAGACTCTACCGTTCCCTTATACCTTCCCCTTATACCTTTCCTGGGTGAGTTTGCACTTTTCCCCATGTCTGCGTGGGTTTGCTCTGAGCATTCCGGTTTCCTCCCACACTTCAAAGATGTGTGGGTTAGGTTATAGAGTCATAGAGGTTTATAGAATGGAAACAGGCCCTTCAGCCCAACTTGTCCATGCTGCCCTTTTTTTTAAACCCCTAAGCTAATCTCAATTGCCCGCATTTGACTCATATCCCTCTATACACATCTTACCCATGTAATTGTCTAAACACTTTTTAAAAGACAAAATTGTACCCGCCTCTACTACTACCTCTGGCAGCTTGTTCCAGACACTTACCACCCTCTGTGAAAAAATTGCCCATCTGGACACTTTTGTATCTCTGCTCTTTCACCTTAAACTTATGTCTTCTAATTTTAGATTCCCCTACCTTTGGGAAAAGGTACTGACTATCTAGCAGGTCTGTACCCCTATTTATTTTATAGACCTCTAGATATAGGTTGAGTGGTCATGCTAAATTAACCCTAGTGTCTGGGGGATTAGTATGGTGAATGCGTGGGGTTATGGGAATGGGGACTGGGTTGGATTGTGATCACTACAGCCTTGATGGCCTGAATGGCCACCTTCTGTGCTGTGGGGATTCTATGACTATATGATCCATATGACCATCCTTAAATCACCTCTTTGACTAAACCTTTGGTTACCAAATATAATACTTTTACTGATTACACTTCTATGAAGAAGTTTGAGGCTTTTCTTCATTGATGGTTACTGATAATGTACAAAGGAAAAGTTTTTTATTACTTCACAGGCCGAGAATAGGTCAATGTGAAAATGACATAGAAGATCCAGACCACATCAGTTGATCTCTTTTTGAGAATATCAGTTCTGTCCTTCTGGAAATCCAGCAATTTCCATGGTCATTTCTTCTAGAGTACCATTGAACCGAATCTTCTAATTGGCCTTATTGTGGTTTGAACCACAAACTATGGATTGCCAGTCCAATACCATCACCAGTTGGTGACAGTACATATATATTATAGTACATCTAAAACAAATCTGCATTATGATCTATTTTCAAGGATCTGTGTAAATTTAGACCAACTGATTATGTCAAAAAAAGCTATAATTCTGGCTTGGTTTTTGGAGAAGTGGCATAATGGATGGGTGGAACATAGTTAGCAGAACTGCCTCACAGTGCCAAGGACCCAGGTTCAATTCCCAGCTTGGGTCATTGTCTTTGCGGAGTCTTCACTTTCTCCCTGTGTCTGTGTGGGCTTCCTCCCATGGCTCTGGTTTTCTCCCACAGAAAGATGCACTGGTTAGGTGCCTTGGCCATGCTAAATTCTCCCTTGGTATCTCTGAACAGTCAGTGGAGTGTGGCAACGAGGAGATTTTTATAGTAACTTCATTGTAGTGTTAATGTAAGCCTACTTGTGACACCAATAGATAAATGAAATAAAATAGATATTGTAAGGGATATTAATCAATATTTCTGACACATTTACAAAAATCATCGGAAACTTGTATTTTTCATTTGTGTCACAATTCTGGGAATAAAGAGAATGCCGTATGTATAAATGATACTGAAATGCACATGTATAAATTATTTTATATAATATATATAGTTGTGCTCTATCCTTTAATTGAGAATGCTGTACCTTTCAAATTTTATAATTTAAGACATCACAACAGTAGGGTAAGCATTCCTTCATGCTGCAAGTATAACAAAATTACAAACCTATTTCCATAGAATACAATTGCTGCTACACTGCACAGAGCACAGTGTAAATATTTCCCTGGTGTTTTCCTTTATTATATATAAATGTTTAATTCTATTTGCAACAGCAGTTATTATGTCAATTATTTGAGCTACAATATTTCATTATATATGTGGTTAGGCCACTAAACCATATCACAACAATTGCAAAGGCAGCTTTTAAGAATGTTTCACCTACTATTTAAAACTCTAATAACAAATACGATAATGGTTTTGTACCAGAATGCTGTTTCTGCGTCAAGCAATGCAAAAAATAAATGAAAGTATTCTGTTTACAAACATGTCTATTTTATGTTTATATCATAAACGCTTTTCACAAAATGCCTACAAATGGCCCTTTCAAAATTTATAAACTAAGACGGGATTTTATGACCTCGCTCATCCCAAAACTGTAAAATCCTGCCCAAAGCCAACGGATCTTTCCATTGTCTGTCCCTCGCTCGCTCTGATTCCTGTGGGGCGCAGGGTGGTAAAATTCCAACTAAAATGTCACCATTAGGCTTCACAAGTATTCTCTATCTCCATAGTGACTTCCTGCAAATGGACTAGGCAGTGAGGCAACCATGGCCTGGATTCTCCAACCACACTTGCGGTTGAGATTCACCAGTCCTGCTGCTGCAAATGAAGTATTGGCTGAATGCCAAATCATCCATTCTCATTGGCAATGGTAATAACATGGACAACATCAGAGAATTGTGGGCTATATTTGACTGAATTTTTAGCTTTTCGGACCCATCAACAAATGCAAGCAGTACTTTCAAATTGGATACAACTAACTTTATAAGTTTAATGCGTTTTATCAGCATATGCTCACCTTCTGCTGTGTCAAAGATTATTTTATGCTCGTTGTTGCTTGTAGGAATCACTTTCAGGGAAACAGGAATTCTGGGCAGTATCTTGGAGAATAAAAGGGAAAGTTGCCCTAGTCCCAGATGACCATAGGTTGCTCTCCCCTTTGAAGTGGAAGTCCAGTTTCCCAGAGATGACAGCAGGAGGCTTTCCTGTCTGACCATGGCAGTCTGGCCAGAGGTACCAGTGAAGGCTAATGCCCGTGGGGACCCACAAAGAACTGAGCAACAATGCAAGAAAAAGAGGAATGAACTGATGTGCTTTGCTGATGGGTAGCACGATGGCACAGTGGTTAGCACTGCTGCCTCACAATGCCAGTGACCCAGGTTTGGGTCACTGTCTATGCAGAATCTGCATGTTCTCCTCATGTCTGAGTGAGTTTCCTCGGGGTGCATTGGTTTCCTCCCACAATCTGAAAAGCTTGTTGGTTAGGTACATTGGTCATGCTATATTCTCCTTCAGTGTACCCAAACAGGCACTGGAGTGTGGCAGCTTGAGGATTTTCACAGTAACTTTATTGCAGTGTTAATGAGAACCTACTTGCGACTAATAAATAAACTTTAACTTTTAGTGCACATGGCTGTGTTGGTTCACTGCTAAGTGACTCTCAGGCTGTGTCAATGTGAGAGTCAGCAGAATGGCAGATAGGCGTTTGTGTTGCAGGACTCAACAACAGAAGAGGCACGTGCACAGAATGTGTGGCAGCCACTTCATGCTCCCAATGTTCTATTGGGTTGTAGGACATCCTGTTTGGTAACCATTTATTGGAGGGAGGGTTCAGAAGCTGGCACTGGTATGCACCCTCCTAAAGTCACAATGTCTTGTGGATGATAAAGAAGATTGAGGAGCCAAGAGGTGAGTCATTCAGTGATGCCAATAAAACCGCGAGAAGAAAGGAATCAGGCGTGAACCTGCTTTCTCCCGTGTGATTTTATTGGCTCGCCCCCCTGCTCATTGATGCATGAGTGAAGTGATAAAATTGTCTCCCATGTCAGTTAACTAACTGGACACTTAACTAAGAACATAGAACATTACAGCACAGAACAGGCCCTTCGGCCTTCGATGTTGCACCGACCAATTAGGAACAAGCAGTGACCCTCTAACCTAAACCATTCCCCTTTCATCCATAAACTTATCTACTAAAATAAAAGAAAATAAAATAAAGAAAGATGTTAAGGGGCTGCAGTGAGCAATGGACCACCTTGAATCTTGGCATGCACTTTACCAAACACTGCAGGGTTGCTCCAGGGTAGTCAAATAGCAAAAGCATTGTTTTAGCATGCCAAAGATCTGCTGTATCACATTTGTTGTAGCAGCATAACTGGATACATGTTTTGCTCATGTATATATCTTACCCATTGGAGTCATGAGCCACATCGTCATTGATTCTTGTAGTCCAGTGGTCACTCTTTGGTGAGACTGAAATGTGGTTAACTCTCACTATTCATAGAATCTACAGTGTAGAAGGAAGCCATTCAGTCCATCGATTCTGCACCGACCACAATTCTACTCAAGCCCCATTCCCATAACCCCACATAATTATCCTGCTAATCCCCTAACAGCAGGGTCAATTTAGCATGGCCAGTCAGCCTAACCCTCATATCTTTGGGCTGTGGGAGGAAACCCATGCAGGCAAGGGAGAAAGTGCAAACCCGACACAAACAATGACCTGAATTGAAGCCGGGTCCCTGGTGCTGTGAGGTAGCAGGGGTACCCACTGTGTCACAATGCCACCCCATTTACTGTGCAACTCTCTTAGAATACAGAGCTTCAGTGTCTGGCCTCACACAACAATGCAAGGGGAACTGCAACTTATTGTAGATGTCCTCGGTTCCAGCCAGATGAATAAAGGTTCATCGCCATACTCATCTTCACAGCCACTAGCAATGTGGTCCTCCTCTAGTATTGTAGATGTGACTGTGTCAAATGCCAGATTTTAAAGAGGCCATCTTACTGAAACATGGATGTCTTGCATACCATTCCATGCAAAAATTGAAGGCGGAAAACAGCTCCCTGAACACTTTTGACAAACATGGGGGCAGATTTTCACATTCCACCCACCACAGGAATGGCCGCAGGAATGGGGCAGACCTTGGAAGTAGCCCTTGACTTAGGGTGGGATTTTCCAGTTTTCTGGTGAGCGTGGTCGGAAAATCTCGCCCATAGTCTCCAGCTGAGAGTTCTTCTCCTCCTCCCTCTTCCGGGTGTTCTGCATGGCCTTTGCTCGTTCTCCAAGTCATGCTCTATTCCAAGAAGAATCCATTCTCTGTACAGTTTAACAACTTTAATTAAAGACTAGAAGACATAAAAGAATTGTACAATCATAGCAATAGGCAATAGAAATCTTGGAAGTTGTTAGTGAACATCTAGCAGCTCTTGATATTTCCAGCAGGTATTCACTTTGCACACATAAACACCTGCCCGAGTATAGTATTTAATAAATTTGTCCCCACAAACACACAAATGCACTTTGCACACCATTTTGAAACTCCAGGAGCACATGTCACCATCGAGAAAAAGGATGCTAATGAGTTCAATTTCTTACCTTTTGGATTTAATTTCTAAGGCTCGCAAATTAAGGATTTGATGGGATCGGGAGCACTTAAAAATGTGCTGATTTAATCATTCATAATATGCGGTGTAAGTCATATGACTCAATGGATGGTTCCTATGCCTCTGACCTAGACGTCACTAGTTCAAGTCCTACTTCAGAATTTGGATAAACAGGTTAATAAACAATATGCTAATTCTTCCAATATACCTGTGGTAGGCAGTAAGTGCAGAAAGGATGTAGTAATATTGTTACATATTGGAATGAGAAGGTGAATTAATACAAATCCATCGGTCAAACCCATATTTTAAAAACATGAGTTGTGTGCGCTGTAATTTTAGAATAATGTGAACTGTAACACTGAGCAACACTGGAGCAAATAAACCGTGTGTGTGACTATCATTAACTGGGAAAAGCATGTAGTGGTAATCATTGTTTAGTTGTCAAAAATGATTTAATACATAAGAATATGAAGAATAAATCTATATAAACTTTAATCAGTGTTTTGATACTAAAGCTTTGTCAGCTATTTCAGCTCCCCTTCTACTGAATAACAGTTTTCCTTGTCACAAATTGCTCTGCTTTACAGAACAGCATCTGAAGATTACCGTGTTGAAGACTATGAGCTTTCTTTTTTTTCAGACACTATCATCAATGAAGAGTTGGGACTCCTACACAAATTAAACAAAGGGAAGATAATGTTAAAAAATCAGCTTTGTTGGAAATTCTCAACAGGTCAGACAGTATCTGTTAAGGCTGCAGATCTTTCATCAGAACCCATAAGAAAGATAATGTTATTCTTTTGATCTATCTATCTTTTATCCTCTTATCTTTTATAAAATGAGTTGATGAGGGTAGTTTGTTTGATGTAGGCCACATGGGGTTTTGCAAACCTTTTGACAAGTTCCGACTTGAAAGACTGGTCAGCAAAGTAAAAGCCCATGTCATCAAGGGCAAATTGAATCCAAAACTGGTTCAGTAGCGGGAAACAAACAATTGATTGGAAACAACTTTTCTGTCACAAAAATACCAATGAGAGTCCAAAAGCAATCAGTACAAAGTCCTTGCTTGTTGTGGTATGTATCAATGAAGTGGGCGGGGGAGGGGGGGGCGGAGTTGGTCAAAAGGCCAGCTGATCTAGGCACTGACATATCACCCTATACAGTGGCCTGCTCAGCGCTATTCTGCCGGCCTCCCGACCGGTTAGAGTCCCCGTCCCCTGATCTTCAGAGGGAATCCCACTAGGGAACTCTGTGATGCATAAAGTGCCAGAGGTTCACTCTGGAAATCATGCTAAAAACATCCCTGAGATTACTCCTGTTTTCGTGTGAATTGGGGACTTCAAATTTTTTGGGAACATTCCCAGCCTTGGCATTGCAGGATGTGGTCATGCTTGAGAGGATACAGAGGAGATTTACAAAGATGTTGCCAGGATTTTAATTATAAAGAAAGATTGGATTAGTCTAGAATTGTTTTATTTAAAACAAAGCAAGGTGCAGAGAAATTTAACTGAGTGTAAAAGTTCATGAGGAGCCGAGATAGAGTGGATAAGAAAGATCTATTTCCCAAAGTAAAAAGGCTAATAACCAGGTGACATTAATTTAATATAATTGACAGAATTAGAAGGGGGGGGGTTAATCTACTCGTTGGATGATGGGGGTCTGGATTTCCCTGGCTGAGAAGGTGATAGAGGCAAAAAATGTCATTGCACTTAAAAAGTATTTGAATATACATTTGGCACACTCCAACTATAGAGTTAGCGACCAAGATCTGGAAAGTGGATTAGACTAGATAACAATGGACTGAATGGTCTCTACCTGTCCCATGTAATTTTCTGAGTTTATGATGGTGAGAGTACTTACCAATATTTCCTCTGTGTAACTAAAATGATTATGTACTGTAAGAACCACTGTTTGAATTTGGCATATGTTCGCACTAAATCTGTGTTATTAAGTGTTTCTTCGCTTTTCAAACCATCTGACGCGTTAGATAAATAAGCTTTTGGTGTAACTTCGTCTTTGTCAAGTGCATGCATTTGATTTTTATATGAAGTATCATCTAACGATTATTGAAGAATCTCCAGTAAAAGTGGTTCCCTGGGCTCCACTACAAATTCAATCGAAAGATTATCTCCTTCAGGCGTGAGATCTTAGGAATAATTATGGGGTGCTATACTTGAAAGTCCTCTGTCTACTCCATGGAAATAAAAATTGGGATAGTTGTAAAACATGAAAATCAGTATAATTCTTTTGGATTCTTACAGAGGTTTTGTTCTGGGTCTGCTTAGAATTTCATAAAATCCCTATAGTGCAGAAGGAGGCCATTCAGTCCATTGGGTCCACACCAGCAATAACCCAACCCAGACCCTATTCCCATAATCTCACATATTTATTCTGCTTGTCTCCCTGACACAAAGCTGCAATTTACTATGTCCAATCCACCTAATCCTGCACATCTTTGGGCTGTGGGCAGAAACTGGAGCACCTGGAAGAAACTCACACAGACACAGGGAGAATGTGCAGACTCTGCACAGACAGCGACCCAAGGCTAGAATTGAACCCGGGTTCCTGGTGCTGAGAGGCAGCAGTGCTAACCACTATGCCATATGTTGCCCATTAATGCCTTTCATTGTTGTTGACCTAGATTGTCGCTTAGTTGATAATAGATGTAGCATCAGAAGAAATGTTTTCGCCTGGGTCATTCTGAGAACACGTCACTGATCTCTCATGGGCATAATCAACTTCAACATTGTGAATTATGAGGTCAAACACCATTAAGTTGTTTACTTTGTGGTTTTATTCTACAGATTTTTTGCAAAATTGCCTATAATAAATACATTGTAATTTTTCACCTTCTTATAACTTTGAGCATAAAATAATTTAATAATGCTTCAAACAAAGTGGCTATAAGCTGACACTCGGTATTTGGCTTGTCAAACATTCACTATTTGGAACTAGGAAACAGACATAGCAAACGAGTTTTAAAACTAAAGCTCTAGGAACATAGAAACATAGAAACTAGAAGCAAGAGTAGGCCATTCAACCCTTCGAGCCTGCTCTGCCATTCATTTTGATCATGGCTGATCATCAAATTCAATATCCTGATCTCCTCTTCCTCCCATTCCATTTCGCCGCAAGAGCTATATCTGATTTCTCCTTGCAATCACAACATTTTGGCCTTAACTATATTCTGTTATCATGGATTCCACACATTCATCACTTTCTGGTTGAAGAAATTTCTCCTCACCTCAGTTTTAAAAGGTTTAACCCTTATCCTCAAACTATAGCCTCTAGTTCTGCACTCCCCACCTTTTATTTTATTCAGTCATGGGACATGGGTGTTGCTGGCTGGTCAGCATTTATTGCCCATCCCCAGTTGTCCTTGAGAAGGTGATGGTGAGCTGCCTTCTTGAATTGCTGCAGTCCATATGTTCTGGGTTGACCCACAATGCCATCAGAGAGGGAATTCCAGGATTTTGACTCAGCAACTATGAAGGAATGGCGATATATTTCCAAGTCAGGATACTAAGTGGTTTGGGGGGGAACTTGCAAATGGTAGTGTTTCCATGGGTAGCTGCCCATCTCCTTCTAGTTGGAAGTGGTCATAGGTTTGGAAGGTGCTGTCTAAGGATCTTTGGTGAATTACTATAGTGCATCTCGTAGATAGTAGTCACTGCTGCTACTAAGTGTTGGTGGTGGAGGGAGTGGATGTTTGTAGATGTGGTGCCAATCAAGTGGCTGCTTTGTCCTGGATGGTATCAAGCTTCTTGAGTGTTATTGGAGCAGCACCCATCCAGGCAACATTGGGAACATTCTTCCTGAATCTATCCTGTCTAACCCTGTTAGAATTTTATAAATTTATTTAATCCTTTACCCTTTGTCCAGCTAGTGACATGATTAAAAGCAAAATTTATTCAAATGATGCAGTGAACCTAAAATAGTGATAACTCATAATACCAAAGCAAAATATTCCAAATACTGGAAATCTGAAATGGAAACAGAAAATTCAGGAAATACTCAGGTAGGTCAGGCTGTGGAGAGACAAACAGAGTTAATATTGGAGGTTTGTGAGTTTTCACTAGAAAAATTAGGGATATAGGTGGCATTGTTGTGAAGAAAAACAAAAATGTGTGGAGTGCAGAAAATTAATTGGTCCAAGGTTAAGGTACAAGGCTAAAGGAAGTGGTAAAGGGACAAGCAAAAAAACAAAAGATGTGTCTAAAGGATGAACGACAGGATCTTGAATAGCTGTGGCTCAAAAGCAGAACAGGAAATTAGGCAGAAATGAGAAAAAAATCCAAACTAGCAAAATGTGGCCCAAAATGGGAGTTAAGAGTTAGAATTATTGAACTCCATATTGATTCCATAGGGCTATCAATTTCCCACTCGGGGACGATTCTCACAAAAAAACCTTCTAAGTGTTGAATTTGTGTGAAAACTGGAGAAAATCATGCATTTTTTTTCAATGGGAGTTCAGAGAAGAATCTCCCACACTCTACGCACTGCGGAGCACACCAACATGAATCATGAACAAAATCTGTGAGTGGAGTCTATTCCTGCCGGAGAGGTCAGCAGCATAACACTGTGAGGGCCACTGTCAGTAACGAGATTGTTACATGAATTGGCCCCGCACCGTGGGCCTCCCAGCGATATCTCGCATTGCCAGTTCTCTCCTGCTCCATGGCCTGACCACTGGTTCCTCAAGCATGCCCAGGCCAGCAAAGACACCCCCACCGCTCCCAGCCTGCCTCGGCCACTCCCCCACTTTGCATCCTCACACAGGAACCCCGATCTCATGATCAACACCCCATCCCCACCCTCGGCAACCCCGACCTCCCCTCCACCCGTCCGGCAGGCCGAAGCCACAACACTCCCCCAACCTTGATGGCCAGCCCCCTCCCTCTGCTACAATCCCACCGGTTGCCCCCCTTAGGCCCAGCCCCCATTAGGCCATGCCTCCAACTCGCCCATGGCACTGCCCTATGCTTGATGGGATGCTGTAGGAAAGGGAAGAATGTTGGAAGTGACAGAGTAGTGGACCAGGATGTCACAGAGGGAACAAGTCCTTTGGACGGCTGGAAGCAGAGGGGAAAATGTGTTCAGTGTGGAGGCAGAAATAGTGCACAATCCTTATATACAGGGGCTTGTATAGTGTTAGTTAGAGAACCTCAGTCATGTTTCTGAGATGAATGCAGATGGAGTGAAAGCAGAGGTAAGAGAAATAAATAAACGTGGTCAAATGTGGTGTGTGTGTGTGTGTGTGTATGTGTGTGTGTTTGTGAGTGTGTGTGTGTGTGAGTGTGTGTGTGTGTGAGTGTATGTGTGTTTGTGTGTTTGTGTGTGCGCGCGTGTACGTGAAGATGTGAATTAGGAACAGGAATTGGCCGCAGAACTCTTCGATCTGCCACACCATTCAGTAAGATCAAGGCTGATCTGACTGTAACTTCGACCCCACATTGCCATTTATCCCTGATAACCTTTCAGCCCTTTGTTAATCAATAATTTATCCAGCTCTGTCCTAAAAAATATTGAAAGGCTCTGTTTCCACTGTATTTTGAGAATTCCAGAGAGTTGCAGCATTAGAACAGATACAAGGGACACAGAAAAACTAGGATAATAATGTATACTCCTGCAGGAAGCACGGTGTCAAGAAGTGTAATTGAGATAACTGTAAGAGTTAGTGGATGCAAAGTAAACATTGATTGCCTATCTCAAGAAACAGAGGGAGAGAAGTCAAGGAAGGAAAACGAAGACTTCAGATAGACCTTGTGATGACAAAATGAAGGTGGAAGGCGGAAGCAAATTTGCTTAAATTTTCCAGTTCAGTGCAAGAGCAGGGAATGGCACTGATACAAATTCCAGTAAAAGAAGTGAGAGGAGGGGGTGAATAGGGCTGAAACAAAAAAGATTCCACACGTTCCACAATAAGTCAGACCTAGCTGGAACCATGCAGACAGCATGATGGCTTAATAGCAACAATTATTATTTGGAAAAAATGAGTGAAGTTGAAGGAAAAGTTGTTCAGTGTGAGAACACATTCAGCCAGACAGTGGAGAGTGGTGGTGGACAGGGACTGGTTGGATATCTGTTCAAGAAGCAGAGTGTTCTTGGATCAACCTGGCTGGGGATGGAGGTATAGATGGAAATGTAAAATTGTTGAATATCCAAGAATTAAGATCAGGAAACAGTTAAAGTGACAGAGGGGATCAGAAGAATCACAGTTCTAAATAGGAAGAGATTGGACAAAGGGAGAAAAAGAAGATTCAAGATAGGAGGAAATCAGTTCAGTGGAGCAGGAGCAGGCTGAAAAAATGGGTCTACCTGTCTTTGGATTAATAGATAATGTAATACTACCTGGGAACCTATGTATGGCCCAACCTATCTTCATCTCGCATTTTACTGTTCTACATGTCCTTTGGCCTTAACTTTTAGCCACGTAAATGAACCAAATATTAATGGAACTGAAATTCAGTGAAGAGATTTTAAATGTTTCTGGAATTTAAAAAATTTTTAAAACATCAAAGTCACAGTTGAGTTCACAATCTAATAATTGGTAGAAGCGTTACCTTAGAGAATGCAGCAGGGAACAGTTAACTACCAGGTTTTTGTTCAAGTTCATCAGTTAATTGTTTCTTCCTCCATCCTCTATGGTAATGCCTTTAACAATCTAAGACCTTTTGCCAACCAATCAGCACTCTCATCTCATGCAGCATACATTGTTGTTCCCTTTGCTAATGGTAATCTTGCAATCTGATCTGATGAGTGCAAGACAAAAGATTCCACAGCATGTCTCTTTATCATCAATATTCAAGTTTCACGCTATAAAATGATTAATCTCTACTCATTACATAGCAGAGGAAAGAACTTACAAAGATTCATAGCTAACTAAGGAAATCAGATTCAAAATGTGGAAACACATCAGATTTTCACATTTCAGTACTTAGAGTATGGTGAGAGGGAAGTAATTGTACAGTATATCATGCCTGATTTTTATATGAAATAATCCAAAATCTAAAAATTGTGCATGCTAGATGTTCAGGTTAAGTGGATGGATTAAGCTACATTGCTCTTTTGTGTCCCTAGATGTGTAGGTTACGGGAATTAGTGGAATAAATGGGTGGAGTTACAGGGATAGGATGGGCCTCTCTGTCAGAGAGCTGGTACAGATTTGATGAGCTGAATGGCTTCTTTCTGCACTGGAGGGATTCTATGATTCTAGTCTATGCTTCTATGGCTGGAATTTTACCATCATGTCTGTCCCCAAGGGGTGTGTAAAGCTCAGAGAAAAGAATTCTCTGTTGGCCTTGAGCTGGATCATACAATCCTTAGACAGATGTGTTCATAAAATTCTGCCCTGTGTGTCAAGTATATATGATGGTTGTATTTCCCCAGTGCACTTGTGATTGCAGGTGCTACACTAGTGCCATATATTAGATAAAGGGAAGGGCACACATCTCTTTAAGATTTATTTTAAAGCTATTGATCTGTTTGAATTAAGTTTGAAAGACATAATGTTCCTTTTCAATTAAATCATTATCAACTCCAGGGTTATATGGCACAGTGCTTAGCACTGCTGCTTTACAGCACCAGGGACTGAGGTTTGATTTCTGCTTGGATCACTATCTGTGCAGAGTCTCCATGTTCTTCCTGTGTCTGCATGGGTTTCCACTGGGTGCTGCAGTTTCCAAAAAACGAGCTGGTTAGATACATTGGCCAAGCTAAATTCGCCTTTGTGTACCCGAACAGGTGTCAGGGTGTGGTAGCTTGGGGATTTTCACAGTAACTTCATTGCAGTATTAATATAACCCTACTTGTGACACTAAAAAACTTACAGCATGCCTTTATATGTTGATTTTAGGACAGAAATCTGAGGAACCAAATAGATCTGTGATCATTTTCAGTAGTTTAGAAATACATAATCCATCATCATTTCAGAAGCTATGTTCTCACTAAATGTCTTCAGTGATTGTTGATACTTCTTACACTGCTTTTCCTCATCAGACAAAAATGAGCTTTTACTTTTAATTGAGAATATCTATGGGGTGATTGAAATTTGGTCTTTTACCAAGACAAGGTCCCAGAGAATTTAAGTAAATTTGAAAATAAAAAAATCCTGTCTCCAAGAATTATCTGGCTATGTAATCTAAAAGGCACTGAATGGATATAGGTTTATAATATTTTATTACCATAACATGGAAGGAAGATGAGTGATACCCTCCTTCCTTCCACAACACTGTGAGTGTATTCGATGGAGTTTAAAAGGATGATGGGGGATCTCATTGAAACTTACAGATTACCAAAAGGATTGTATAGAGTAAACGTGGGGAAGGTGTTCCCATTAGTATGGGAGACTAAGATCTGAGGCCACATCCTCAGAATACAGTGGAACTGAGGAGGAACTTCTCAGTCAGAGGGTGGTGAATCTGTGGAATTCATTGCCACAGAAGGCTGTGGAAGCCGGGTCACTGAGCGTATTTTAAGTCAGAGATAGAAAGCTCCTTGATTGGTCAGGGGATCAAAGGTTATGGGGAAAAAGCAGGGGAATGGGGTTGAGAAACTTATCAGTCAGGATGAATGGTGGAGCAGACTGGATGGGTTGAATGGCTTAACTCTGCTCCTACATCTTATGGTCAAACACGCTTTAACACATATTCCCTTGGGAGAAATAGTTTAAACATAAGCCAAAGCCAACAGTGTTTGCACCTAAACCTGTTTCTTGGATTAAAACAACATATCGGGTTCCACAAGAATGATTGGAATATTTGATTTACGCCACAATTTCCCACAGTTAAAATAATATATTGCCCAGATTCCTTTTTTTATATAAGATTTGTTTTGGGGCAGCAGATGTGGGGAAGAGGGTTGATGGTATGAGTTGCCTACAGGAGGAAGGTATCATCCTTTAAGGTCTCTCTATTTTGTGTGTGTGTGTGTTCTACTCTTAAGATAAATATTTACATGCCAGAGCAAGTTCCATTACCATTGAATACAGTATCACAGGAAACAGCAGTCCGGAAAACATACACTGAATCATTTTCAATGGCATAACCGCTGAGTCTTTTATTTTAACGAAAAGAAGAATTCGAAATCGAATAATTTATGTATGATTTCTGGGAGAAACGTGTGAGAGGTGACAATGGAACGTCAGAAGACAGGCAAATAAAGAATTTATTTTAAAAATTTATTCATAAGTTAATACAGATTACATATGACTCTAAGGCAATTCACCATTATTTGTCTAAAAAAGCACTGAAAACGAAAATTTACAATGCTGCTTTAGTGTATATGTTACAACTCCAGTGTTAGATTGCCTTCTGTTTCAGAAAGACTGCAAGTTTGGCTCAAGAGATTTTTCCGAGTTCAAATTAAAAAAGTTTGTTTCCACTTGATATTTATATGTATATATTTTAAATATATATTAAGATATCGAAATGTACAATAAATGTACAACGGCCAGATGTTAATTAATAGACGATGTATAAAATTGTCCTTTTTGCATTATAGACAAGATAATGAACAAAGGAAGTTCATGAGTCAAGACTTTTCCTGACAACGTTTTGGCCTTCGGAGGCCGGAGAACCAACAATCCCATCCTGCTGGTAATATACTCCACTTAAATCACTACATCTGAGTTAATTCGCAATTGCACCGATGTGAGATTGTCACAAATTTTCGTATTGCAACTCATAAATATTTGTCTAGGGCAATTCGTCAGATTCTGCATCTAAATCACACTCATAAATCCCCTGGGGAACCCAAATTACAAAAATTGCATATTGCTTTACAGTCTTTCCCTTAACTGTAGACATTTATCTGTTCACTCCCATGTTGTGCACATGAACTATCAGATTACACCCAGGGCCAATTTGAAATGAAGCCCGCATTCCAGCACCATCGAATTTAAAAAAAAAATCCAATCGTTGAAGATCCTTGCGTTTTAAAAAGAAGAAAATAGAAAGAGAGGGTTGGATACCTTTGCAATTCATTGTATTTTTAAAAATAAGCCTACACACACACACACACACTCACTGGAAGGAAACAGACGCTCTTGGGATTTAAACTAAAGATCCTGGCGCAGTTCCGTGACACACACACACATATACAGAGCTCCCATTGTATTAGCTGCCGCTTTGCACATCTCCTAATTTGGATTTACCGGGAAACTCATTTCCTGAGGCTGGAGAGGGAGTGCGGGGAGGCTGGAAAGAAGTGGGGCAGGAACCGGCCACAGACAGAGAGTCCAGCAGACAGACACAGAGAGAGAGAGGGGGGCCGTTCCAGATGGCCAGGAGCTAGCGCTGAGGACGATGCCTGGGAAAGAGCAGCAGCAGCGGCCGCCAGCCCAGCAGCAGCACCGGGACATGCTGAAGTGTGTGGTGGTGGGAGACGGGGCGGTGGGGAAGACCTGTCTGCTCATGAGTTACGCCAACGACGCCTTCCCCGAAGAGTATGTGCCCACCGTCTTCGACCACTATGCAGGTGAGTGTGTGTGTGAGAGAGAGACCCTTCAGGCCTTGGGCTGCACACTGACCTGCAGCTGGGTTAAATCCCCCCCCCTCTCTCCTGTTACCTGTTTAGGCCGAGATTACTTTCTCCCCTTTCCTTGGGATAAAGGGTTGGAATTGTGGGCAAGGAGTTCCCCCTTGGCTAATACTGGCTGCACAGGGGAAAGGGGGGGGGGGGGGTGTGGTGGTGGTTTCACTGAGCACTGTGTTAAGACTCTACATGCAATGGGTGGCAGCTTTTTCCTGTAAATAAAATGATCTCAGACTCGAAGAATCCGAGGATGCAATAAAGCGAAGCTGCAGTTTCCGCGGCCAAAAGAAGGGGAGGGGGTTGGGGGGGGTGCAGAATAAAAAAGAACTCCTTGAAACTTGCTCATGTGGCTCAGTTAATTACATCAGGGTGAGTCGAATTGTACACACTCCTCCCCCTCACCCAAGTTTCAACCCGGGAACTTGGGAGGCGGCAAGTGATCGCACCGCATCATGAACGAGTTATGGGACCCTTTCCCACAACATTTATCTGTGATTATGTGGGATTTGCTGATGTGTTGTTGGAACTGAACTTCAGCGCCTAAAGCTGATGGGTTGGTTTAAACTAAGCTAAACTAACGCCTGCCATTAGATTTTTCAAACGGTATCAATTGATTCTGAACCAATATTTTACTTACATTAATCTTCACTCCTTGTATATCTTTCAACTGCAAGTTTTAATGATCTTCGGATCTGCTGCTCTGAATACAACATATATTGGTGCCAAATTGTTCATTTGTTACATCATTTATATTGCTTCATTTGATACACTCCATAATTTGAGGCCAGGAAGAGATTAGCCATGATTTGATTGAATGGCAGAGCAGGCTCCTTGGGCTGAACTGTCTACTTCTGCTGTTAATTCCTATGTTCCTACAATTCAAATTTGTTTAGAAGAAACTTCAAATTATTGAGTGGACTATATCATCTAACATTCATGTCTCAGTTCCTAACCAATATCTGTCTGCATTTAGGCTTATTAACTTCTTAGAGTTAAAATGGTAATCACCTGAGAATCCTCCACATTTGCATTGTTCACTTGTTTCCCACTTCCAGTTCTAATAATATTCAAGATGTTCCATCTTCAATGGTGCTGCCTCACAGTGCCAGGGACCGGGTTCAATTCCGTCCTTAGGTGACTGTCTGTATGGAGTTTGTATGTTCTCTGTGTCTGCGTGGATTTCCTCTGGGTGCTCTTGTTTCCTCCCAAAGTTGATGTGGGTTAGGTGGATTGGCAATGCTAAATTACCCCTTAGTGCCAAGGGAAATGGGAGGTAAATATGTGGGCTTATGGAGATAAGGGTTGGGTGGATTGTTGTCAGTGCTGACTTGATGGGCCAGAAGGCCTCCTTGTGCACTGTCAGGATTTTGTGATATGCTGACATTTTTCCCTCTTAATTTATAAGTAATACATCTTTCAGCATATGAGAACACTAACCTGAAAACTCTGATATAGAAGTTAGTGTGACCAGCACAATTTGTCAGTGATGTTTTTGCCCAGAATATTTTTACTCCATCCTGTCAGTGGAAATAAAGAATAATTGTGAAGTTTACCAACTACCATAAATAATGAGCAAATCTTAACGAGATAGATACTTGGAAGCTAACTTTGGCTCAATGCTAGCATTCTTACCTCTGAGTCAGAGGTCACGGGTTAAAGTGCCATTACAGAGACTTAAGTACTTTAATAATCTAGGCTGATACTTCAGCAGAATGATGAGGGAGAATTGTGCTGTCAGTGATGCCAATATTCAAGTAAGAACTTAAAATCAAATGAGCATGAAAGATCCCGTCGCATTATTTGAGGAGCAAAGTCAAATAAGTCAAAATTTAATCTGTCAACAAAAATTGCTTAAACTTATTTGCTTATTATCTCATGGTTGAAATGCAGAAGTGAGACCATTTTGTCCAATTGAATCAGTGCTGGTTCTCTGAGAGCAATCCTGCTAGTCCCACATTGCTCTCCTTTTCCACAGACCCTTGAAAGTTTTTCTTTTCAAGTACTTAACTAATTCAATGCGGTGATTGAATCAGTCTCCACCATTCTTTCAGCCAGTGCATTCCAGATCATCACCAGTTGCTGTGTAAACGTATTTTTTTCTCATGTCACATTTTGTTCTTTTGCGTCAATTCTGTGCACTCTGGCTCACGGCCCTTCCACCAAGAGGAACAACTTGCTGTGTCTAGACAGCCCATACCTCATTATTTTGGTTCAAATCTCTTCTCAACCTTCTCTATTTTGAGAGGATCAATCCCAATGGAGCACTTGCTGTGCACAATTTGGCTTATCACATTTCCCTACATTTCAGAGGTAATTCATTAATGATACAATGATTTGGGACAGGCTGAAGCCATGAAGTGCACAAATTCCTGCTTTGTTGCTGACTGGACACATACTTGTGGACTTGTTCTGGTGGCCCTACTGGCAACCTTTAAGAGGAGGAAAAAAATACAATGCTTCAGCAAATAACTTTTTTAAATAATTGATTTATAATAATTCAGTATTTTACACTATGCATTATGCTACAAGAAATTTTTATTATCCAGTCCTTTATTTTTAAAAGAGAATATTTCAATAGATTGCTCATCCCAATGTATGATACAGCCCCAAGATCTATCTGGGCAGCATGGCAACACGGTGGTTAGCACGGCAGCCTCACAATACCAGAGACCCAGGTTTGATTCCTAGCTTGAGTCTTTGTCTGTATAGAGTCTGCTCGTTCTCCCCGTGTCTGCATGAGTTTCTTCCGTAAGGAGGCTGACAAACCAGGTTTAAGTCCGACCGGTTTATTTGGTAGTAATCCCACAAGCTTTCGGAAATGGTATTCCTTCGTCAGGTGTATGGAAGATGTGTGGAACACGAAGGAACACCGTTTCCAAAAGCTTGTGGGATTACTATCAAATAAACTGGTTGGACTTAAACCTGGTGTTGTCAGACTTCTTACTGTGTTTACCCCAGTCCAACCCCAGCATCTCTACATCATGAGTTCCCTCCCACAGTCCAAAAGATATGTTGGTTAGGTGCATTGGCCAAGCTAAATTCTCCCTCAGTGTAACCTGAACACTGGAATGTGGCAATTAGAAGATTTTCACAGCAACTTCATTGTAGTGTTACTGTAATGTAGTGTTAAGCTTATTTCTCGCAGTAATAAATAAGCTCAAACTTAAGCTGCAGTAGTTTTGAGATTTTAAGTTTGGGGACACTAGCAATCTGCTTTATGCTACTTTGTTATAGATTGCTGTCTGCAGTTTAATGAATTTCCTGAAGTTCTTAATGATACTTCAATTACTTTTTAATTCAAGTTTTGTCTTTTCCAAACCCCTTTCCTTTGAAGTATTGACTCCCCGTTAGAGTATAGTTACAAGTCACAATATTTCTGTTGCTGTCAGTGCTACTTTCAAATAATCATTCTTCATTTGTGATTTCACTTGAGATTGTTTCAGTGGCATTTGACATCAGCCACGTCTAAATTTCACAAGCATCAACTTGCAATTGTGCTCTCCAGATAGTAACCAGGAGCAGTAATCCCGGATGAAACACTCCTTCCTAATTTGGGGCTACTTCAACCAGTTATAATGCCCCTGATTTGCTTTGTCCTATTGTTGAACTTGTATTTTCCCCAAATCTGGGACTGTCAGAAGAACTGTAACTTGGAGTTGTAGGTACTACTAATTCAATTATTTTCGATTAGTCAGCAACATTTGGCAATTTGTGATTATGCTAGCAAGTCTCCTTCCATTGGCTGCTGTATCCAGTTATGTTCCTGAAGCCTTTGCAAAGCTCTCTTCAAATTTTGATATTACTGACAGATATGAAAGATAGGCTTGGACTCAAACTCTTGGTTAAAAAGCTGTAAAGCTGGCAACTGTGTGAGTTTTTTTAAAACATTAAAAAATGGAAATCAAAGTTTAGTTTAACCTTGTCCCTTGTACATGCGTCTAATTTGAGGAAAAGAAACAAAAGATACAGGATGTGCTGATTAAGGGTTGGGTTCACTGCAAAATACAATAAGCTTTTGTTCTTGAAATGACATCAGATTTTATTGGGTGGGGCAAGGTTTGGTGTTGTCTTTTCTGATTTGACCTTGTGTTAACATTTGGTTTTGTTTTTAACTGTACAAGTGAACTATAAATCTTTAATTGGGAAAAAGAAGGGTTGGGTTTTTTTTATGAAGAGCCCTCAGTGGATACAGCTATTCTTAAGGTGGACGATGTATGTAAAGGACAGCATGGTGGCACAATGGTTAGCAGTACTGCCTCGCAGCACTAGGGACCCAGGTTCAATTTCTCGCTTGGGTACTGTCTACATGTTATCTCCGTGTCCATGTGGGTTTCCTCCGTGTGCTCCAGTTTCCCCTCTCCAGTATGATAAACATGCTGGTTAGGTGCATTGACCATGTTAAATTTTCCCTCAGTGAACCTGAAGAGATGCCGGAGTGTGGCAATTAAGTGATTTTTCACAGTAACTTCATTACAGTGTGAATTTAAGCCTACTTGTGACACTAATAAATAATAAAATTAAACAAAATATGAAAAAATAACACACAGTAGTGTGCAATAGCACACAGAAGGCCATCTAGTATTTTATCATTGTCTTATTAATTCTGTAATGTGTTACTGCTTGAACACACCACCGAACGTGTTATGGTTCTATGGAAACATTTTCTGTTATTTTGCACTGGTGGAAGTGTTATAGGAGTTACTATGTGGCAAGTTCCACTTGTGCTATGTGAATTGATTTGTGACTTATTTAACTGACTGGTTTCCATGTGTTAAAGTCATCTGCCTGCTAATGCAAAACTGTAAGGCCACTAGCCTTTCGTTTCTGGGTTTTTCTGGTGCATTTTAAGTTATATGTGTTTCATACTAACACAACTATTAAGCAATCCAATTTCAACACGCGCCTATAGACTATTGTAATAAATATGATGTGTAAATAGAAGGGTATATCCAGGTTTGGTGCAGTATACAGTTTATATTCTACAGATGTTGTATGTTAAATTTGTCAAGAATAGCTGGTTCCTGATTTTAATTCCCTCTGGAGTGCACATATTAGATTTGCATTCCATTACAGTGAAGCAGCCTGTTTATAGTATAATCTCAATTGGTTATAATCCAACGTCTATAATAAATCACTGCTTTAGTGAAAATGGAACATTTAATTTACACAACCAACATACTATATATTCTTTCAGAAACTACTGTTTAAATGGTATGTTAATACAGTGGTATTTTGACCTATTTTACAGTAACCCACTGTACAGCTATTATGAAAGTGGTATTGTTAAATGTCTTCAGAAATGAGTTAGCTAATCAATTGCTCTTTCTTCTACTTCTAGGAGTCAAAGTAATAATACCAGGACAAAGTAGCAGTTCAGACCCTACTGTTGATGTGCTATAGCTACTTTCTCAGTACCATACAAATACACTAACTCTATTGTGGAGCTTCTCAAAAGTGAGAGCAAAAATCTCAAAATGCTGCTTCTGCAGACAGTATCGCAGTACTGTTCTAATCAAGCTCAACAATTTCACCCAATGAGTAGCTGAACAATATGGCCTAGGATAGTCCAATGTTCAATCAACAGCACAGATTTCACTAATCCCAACCAACGCATTAGTATGCTGCTACAATCGGCATCATTGTCCTGGGGTTAGGGAAGGGAAAAAAACATACAGGTAGGATTCCTAGGATTGAATGATTAAAAGTTGAACATGAAGACAGTCAACCTTGGCTTTAATGAAACCTGGCGTCAAATAATCTAATGCCTTTTGCAGTATAAACTAATCGGGAGTGAAAAGAGTTATCTGAAAGTGATTGAACCAGCAAGCTGCCATTGATATAAGGAGAGGAAAGGGTGGGAGCAGTGCAAAAGAGTGGAATAAAAGATATATTGCAATATGAGCTGTGCATATGTCATAGTACTTTGCTTGACTGACCTCATTTGTGTGGTGTAGCTGGAAGTTGAGTACAAGATGAGGCAACATAGTTACTGCTGTGATATTTAATTATGTTTTCTTAACTTAAATGCTGACTTGGCAAAATAGGCCTGTGGGCCAGATTCTATTTCACAAGATGTTCTTTTGCTATTCTAATGCATTGCTGTATCTGTTTTCTTATACTGCATTCTATTGACGTAGAAACAACATCGACATAGAAACAGTTTGTGCAAAAAAAAGACCATTCAGTCCATCGGATCTGCACCGACCACAATCCCATCCAGGACCCATCCCCATAACCCCACGTATTTACCCCACTAATCTTCCTAACCTACACATTCTGAGACACTAAGGGACAATTTAGCATGGACAATGCATCTAACCTGCACAACTTTGAACTGTGGGAGAAAGCCAGAATAGCTGGAGAATGTGCAAACTCCACACAGATATTGACCCAAGCCAGAAATCTAACATGGGTCCCTAAAACTGTGAGGCAGCACTGCTAATCACTGTGCCACCCTGCACGGACCTTGAGGACTTTATTAGCATAAATAGAGGAAAATTCTCGAGTAGAAGCGGGTACAATTTTCTCTTTTAAAAAGCATTTAGACAGTTGCAAGGGTAAAATGGCTATAAGAGGGATATGGGCCAAATGCAAGCTAGTCCCAATTGCTTCAGGGCTTAAAAAAAAAAGGACAACATGGACAACATTAAAAACATTTTAATGTTGATTTGAAATGGAGTCTTAGAGGTTTGCAGCATGGAAACATGCCCTTTGGCCCAACTTGTCCAAGTCGCCCTTCCTTTTAAACCCTAATCAATAATTATGTGAGCTGAGATGTGATGATCCTTCAGCACTTTCCAAAAGAAAGTTTTATCTAAGACTTATTATGTATGTAAAACCCTCAGCAAGGCTAGGGGGTTTTAGTTCAGTCGGCGCAGGCTTGGAGGGCCAAAGGTCCTGTTCCTGTGCTGTAATTTTCTTCGTTCTTAAACAATTCATTACCTTTTGTCTCATTTTTGGGTGGTCTACTGAATATGAAAGGAAGTGATGGAAACATGACATCAGTTGCTGCAGCTTGACATATGGCATTAAGATGAAATTTAATTGGTCCCTGGCTGATTAATGATGACCATGATGTATAGTTACTGAATCACACAACCAGAGAGAGGAGGAAAGTAACTCCGCTTGAATAGATTAGCACAGACGTACTGCTCATCTCAGGATGCCTACTGCAGAAAAAAACCACATGTTTTTTGTGGCTGCATCCAATTTCCTTTTTGGATTTGCATTATTGGTCAGTTTAGCAGATATGTTTCGCCAGATAAACCTGATGCATTTTGTTGCTCTAATACCAACCAATTTGCATCAACTTAAGTATCACAATGAGGGTAAATCATGTGTATTTTGTGATCTGTAAACAGGAAGTGATGTGTTGGTAATGCGGGAATTCTTCCCGGCATGGCCACACACTCAGCAAGTAAGACTGGCCAAAGAACTCTGTAAGTAAACTGTTCAAGTGGTTAGCCCTTTGTCATCGTTGACGCGCAACCTAGCAACTTTACACGGTGTCAGGAGCAGGCCGAGATGGCGCAAGGATTTCACCCGCTCACCTTCAACAAAAATACTGCCGACAACTGGAAGCAGTTTGAAAAAGACCAGCTTGTCAGCAATTATGCTGGTCTCTCTGATAATTGTAGAGGATGGAAGCATCCACGTTGTTGTACCTAGCAGGCCCCGAGGCTGTCGGAAAATAGGAATCCTTTGTCTCCCAAGGGACGGATGACTAAGAGGACCCTGAGCTGCTACTATTAGAAATATTCAAACAGATACAAGGGCCAATAAAAGATATCACCTTGGACAGGCACGTTTTTAAACACCGCTAACCAGAAACTTGACAGATCGGTACAATCATATTTCTCGAGTTCTGGCAAAAATGTGTCTCCGTACCCTCACTGTTGAACTCCTGAATGCCACATTGTGTGTGGAATATGCAGTAATGTTTTGCACAAACAGTTGCTACAACTAAAATGATGTTAAAATCCACCAAAAGTGAGCATTCCAAGAGGTGCGCCAGGGAAGCAATTAAGGCGAGAAACAGAAATTATCTCAGTACGGAACACACACTGTGAATTTGTAGCAGCAGACATCCATAAAAAAAGAAGTGTGAGCTTTGCATTTAATAAACGCTGCAAAAATGTGGCGAATGGAATCACTTTGCCAAGTATTGCAGGTCCAAGTCACAGCCACTTGTCACTACAGTGGCAAGTTGCTCTCACTCAAACCTACATCACTGGGCAGCATGGTGGCACAGTGGTTAGCACTGCTGCCTCACATTGCCAGGGACCTGGGCTGTATTCCCAGCTTTTGTTACTGTCTATATGGAGTTTGCACGTTCCCCCAATGTCTGCGAGAGTTTCCTCCAGTGCTCTGGTTTCCTTCCACAGTCCCTGGCCATACATTGGTGATGCTAAATTGCCCTTTAGTGTCCCAGGATGCATAGGTTGGAGATTGGTGGTGTCAGTATGTGGGGTTACGGAGATAGGGCCAAGGTTGGATTGTTGTTGGTTCAGATTCGACGGGCTGAATGGCCTCCTTCTGCTCTGTAGGGTTTCTGTGGTTACTGCCAGCCATGTTGCAGCCAGCCACCCTTGCAAAGTTCGGTACTCAAACAAGTGAATGAGCTGGAAGCAAATCAAATCAACGAGGGCGTGGAGTCTCAACACATTCTACTGTGAAAGTGTTGACTTTATCATGGGGAAATGCAACATTTTGTTGAAGCCACTTCTGTGGGAAGTTGATCCCTATACTGAAGTTGATCCCTGTACTGAACTAGATTCCACCAACTAGGTAAATTTTGTTGCGTAGGTGGACAAGCCACACACACACCCGCTCTGCACTGCACTATGGTCCACCTAGTCAGATGGCACAGTGGTTAGCATTGCTGCCTCATAGTGCCAGAGACCCAAGTTTAATTCCTGGCTTGGTTCACTGTCTGTGTGAAGTTTACATGTTCTCCCAGAGCCTGTGTGGGTTTCCTCTAGGTCTCCGGTTTCCTCCTACACCCCAAAGATGTGTCATTTAGGTGGATTGGCCATGATAAATTGCCCCTTGGTGTCAGAGGTAGCTAGCGTAAATGCACGGGATTATGGAGTCGGTGCAGTCTCGATGAGTCGAATGGCTTCCTGCACTGTAGGATTCTATGATATAGTTGACCAAGATTTAAATCCACTGTTCAGTCTCTAAGACAACATTGCACTGGGGCTGATCCACTTTGGGCTGGATGTATACACCCTATAGCACCAAGCCCCAGCGATGATAGAATACACAAACCTGTTTGACTGTGATATCATTGGGAAGCTGCCCATCATATATATCACTGGATGATTCAGTAACGTCTGCCTGTGTTCCATGAGGGACACACCTTGCTATGAAACAAAAGGTGGTTGATGAATTGGATCGAATGACAAGACTAGGTGTCATAGCTGAGACCACAGTATGGGTTTCTGGAATGGTAGTTGCGATAAAGAAAGTTGGAAGGGTCAGGATCTGCATTGACCCAGTTCACCTGAACAAAACATTTCTCAGACTCCATCAGCCCAATGAAGACAGTTAAACAGGTCATAGCCAACATGTCCATCAACAATGTTTTTAGCGGCCTTGATGAGAAATGTAGAGTTTGGGAATTCCCACTGGATGAAGAAACTTGGAAGCTTATAAAGTCATGTGTCTGTTAGGCAGAGAGAGATTCCTCTGCATGTCTGATAGGATTTCCATTGGTATGAAGGATCTTCCAATGGTCAATGGAGCAGCTCTTTGCAGAACAACTCTGTGAAATCATTGATGATATCTTGGCCTGAAGTGATACAACACAATGCGAGTCTGAGTTTGGTTCTCCACAGAATCAGGACCATATGGTTGAAGTTCAACCCAGCTAAATGCAAATTCGGAACCAGCCAGATTTTCTATGTGGGCCACAGCCAATGGTGTGAAACCAAGATCCAGACAAAGCAATGGCTATACAGTAAATGGTCACCCCTGAGAACAGACAAGCACTACAGTGCTTCTTTCGTATGACACATTATTTACCAGGCTCATTCCCTGTTACAGTGAAGTGACCACACCCCTCCATCAGGATGTATAATGGTGTTGGCAGGAGCATCACACTGCTTTGTTCAACAAACTCAAACATCTGCTTCCAGCCCCTGCAGTGCTACAGCATTTCAATATTTGAACAGCTGCACTCTTATCAGCAGATGCATCTCAGCCCAGGGACTCAGCGTAGGCTGTATCTAGAATGGCAGACAACAAGACCCCTCATTGACACTGAAACCCACTACACCCGGATTGAGAAGCAACTCCTTGCTCCAGACTTTACCTGTCAGAAATCTCAGGAATTCATCTATAGCTGCCCTGAAAACATTGAAACTGATCACCAGTCACGCATCACTGTCCTAAAAAATCCTCTTCATATTAGCCAGCCTGCAGCAAATGATGCTCAGGCTACAACTTCAGTGTTATTTACACATATGGTTGGAGCTATTTCTCACTGATACCACCTGCAGGGCTTAGTCACCCACCGCTGTGCAAGCAGGTGGTGCAGAGGACATTGATGTGATGATGATTCAAGTGCTGTTGTCCCGCAGAATTTAGGAACCCCAGCTGTCCCATAGGTGGATGACACTTGCAGGCAGCTCCATGACGTTGTCGTGAAAGGGTGTCCTGTGATATCACAAGAGCTCTATGGTTACTACGCCATGAGAGAGTTAACCATACAAGACAGACTGACACTGCGACTTTCATCCTTACTTCTCTGCATCCAGAGTACTACACTCAACAACGCCACCAAAGACACCCAGGGATGGAAGCAGTAAGTTGTAGGACAAAGGAAAGATGTACTGGCTTTCGTTGTACACAGACACAGACTGAGGAAAGTGTCCAGATGTGCATCCGGCAAAGTGCTAAAGCCTCATCAATCCA
Source organism: Sphyrna mokarran (assembly GCA_024679065.1). Lineage (NCBI taxonomy): Eukaryota > Metazoa > Chordata > Chondrichthyes > Carcharhiniformes > Carcharhinidae > Sphyrna > Sphyrna mokarran. The sequence continues at coordinate 21,832,856 of JAGIQG010000015.1, read as the reverse complement.
AAGAACCACTGCGGTTCCATGTGGTCCCAGAACCTTCCATGGTCACTCACAGATAAATTTGAGTGGAATGGAAAACAGCATCAGGCCCTAGTTCATTCATTCTGGGGCTGGTGTGAAGTCAATTATCTGCCCAACATGAAGAGCACCACAGTGATTGAAAAGCTGAGGAGATGTTTTGCTACACATGGCATTCCCCAGATGATGTTGACGGACGTCGCATGGCAGTTTGTCCAGGGATTTCAAGGAATTTGCACGCAACAGGACTTCATTAAAAGCAACTTACCTTCCACCCACAATCGAATGGATTGGCAGAGCAGTCAGTATGCTCAGCCAAGCGCCTCCTTGAAAAATGCCTCTGTGACCACACGGACGTCTGTGCCGCACGACTAACTACAAATTTGCCAAAACAGTGCTGCCTGCTTTCAGCACAGAGAACATACTCCAGACATACCAGAGCCATAATCTCTGTCATCAAAGCCCTTCTGCAAATCAAAATGGAAACAAATGTGAATGGAGCCTTCATGGAACAAGGACAAAATAGAGGAGTTCTATGACTGCAAATCCCACAAACTCTCAGTGGGACAGACAGTCAGAATGCAAACTACACATGTCCGTGATAAAGTGGCAGTGATGCTTAACCCCTCCACCAAGCTATGTGGTTGCTTGCCGCAGATGGTGCTCTTTACGTTACATTACATTTTTGCACTATCCATATACAATCTGCATCTTCCCCATTTGATGACCCATATTAGCATGTTGGATGGTGGCAACAGAAACAAACAACTTACAAGATACAGAGGACAAACTTGGGCCGCCAAACCTGGTGCAAAACTCAACAGTCGGAATACTACCCCCCCATATATGCTGACAGGATTTTCAGGGTGCCAAATTCTCCATCTCGCTGTAGCGGGAGCATAGCTTGGACGATCAATAAGATCATACCCCGTTTAATAAAATAGCCTATACTTAAATTAAGTCCTTGAACTTGGAGTTTTGTCACCTGAGGCATCCCAATCATTTAATGGTACAAGTTGAGGATGCTGGGGATGCACCCAGGTTGATGTTCACTGGGGAGATGACATTGGTCATTCATAGTGGCTGCAAAACTTGATGTGCTGGAAGGAGGGCCTCCATCTCCACCAGCATAATATGCAGATTGTGTATTCAATGGGCAGAATTTTACCGCACCGATTGCCATAAGAATTGGAGCAGGCATGGAGTGGACAATGGGAAAGTCCACTGACCTCGGGATGTTATGGTTTTGGGATGAGCGAAGCTGTAAAATCCTGTCTGATGTTTGGAGTTCGTTGGCAGTGGGTGGTGCTGGTTTGTTACAGATACCCAAACCAGCACCACCTGTCTGTACAGAATCTGCATTTCCCCCCCCTCCCTCCATATCTGTGTGAGTTTCCGCCAGGTACTCTGGTTTCCTCCCACAGTCCAAAGATGTGCAGGTTAGGTGCATTGGCAGTGCTAAATCCTCCCTCAGTGTACCCGAACAGATGCCAGAGTGTGGCAACTAGGGGGAATTCAGAATAACTTCATTGCAGTGTTAACATAAACCTACTTGTAACAGCACTAAATAAACTTAAACCATTTAGCTGTCATTTCCATCTAACCCCGCAACTTTGCAGCGATCATTTGAAATGTTGTTTCTCACAAAACTTGTAGGTTGCTGAAAATGCATCAGAATGCATTCAGAAGTGTCCATTTTACCTTCAGAAAGATATAAATTAAAATATTATGGCCACTATGGAAAATTATAATATTTTGTTATTTTCAGAAATCCAATTAATTTCAGTGTTTATTATCCACTATTAATGTATTGCATTTGATTTAGCTGACACAAGAATAGTAAGGTTGTTCAATTTTATTGTGTGGTTTATTTTTTTTTCCAAAGAGATATTCAAGTTGATCTTAAATAAATGACCAAATTCCACCAATGCGTAAACTCAGATTAACTTATTTGAACACTTTTTCATATGTCATATAACTTTCCACTGACTTTAGTATGCAGGCATCAGCACATTTGTTAAATATTTAATGATATAGAATCTAATTTACTCAGACCCATGAGACTAACCATTTTCAAAATTGTGAATATTTTGTGCCTGAATTTCAACTTATTCATAGTAAATGTTTCAACTTGAAACAAAATCCACAAGATAAATAGAATAACAATTGATTTTTAATGACTATCAGACTTGACACTTTAATATAGACCTTAGTACATTTTTTCATTAAATGCACACAGGAATGAATGCTTTCTGGTGCTCGTTCATAGTTGGAACATTTTGAGAGACAACCATGTATTATTTACATTGAACCTACCTCGCATCCTTAGATTCTAAAATAGAAGTTTATTTATTAGTGTCACAAGTTGGCTTACATCAACACTGCAATGAAGTTACTGTGATAATCCTCTAGTTGCCACACTCTGGTACCTGTTTGGGTACATGAGGGAGAATTTAGCATGGCCAAAGCACCTAATCAGCACATTTTTCGGACTGTTTCGGAGGAAACTGGAGCATCTTAAGGAAATCCATGCAGATGGGGAGTTCCCACATAGGCAGTGACCCAAGTCAGGAATTGAACCTGGATTCCTGATGCTGTGAGGCAGCAGTGCTAACTAATGTGCCACCCTCAATAGTTTTGTTACGAATGTGAGGTTTTACAGAGTGATGATGTTTTGAATGTTTCTTTCATTTTAGATTAAATATTGTAATGAAGAGTGTCATGTGACTTGCTGAGATTCCTGTAGGTGACAAAACTGTGTGGCCTTGTTGCCATTGAGATTGGGCTAATGTGCTATTGAAAAACCGGGTTTAACACCTAGTAATAAAGGCAGAAGCAGTGCTCTTGATATTGCTGACTTTAGAACATAGAACATTACAGCGCAGTACAGGCCCTTCGGCCCTCGATGTTGCGCCAGCCAGTGGACCCTCTAACCTAAACTATTCCAATATCATCCATATGCCTATCCTTTTGGACAGGAGCAGAGAGGGGGAGAGAATCTAGTGGAGATAGATTGACCAAGAATAACCGTTGCTGTCAAGGGAAGAGGCTATTTTTGCTACCAAGTTGAATGCTGGAGAAAGCTTGTCCATTGCTTGAAGTGTAGGAGTGCACAGCTATTTAAGGACACTGGGATGATTTGCTCTGGAAGGCCAGAAAAAGTAATGACTGCTCAAATTCGTTTCAGGCATTCCCAGGAGATTGAAGGAAAAGATCTTTGACAGTCATGATTAGGCAAAATGGCAATTGAACCTATTGGAAGCTAGAAATGACTTTAGACCATTTCCTGAAAAGATGGTGGCCTGGATTTTCACAATGGGAAAAATGGCAGGTGATCCAAGAAACCCCATACACGAATACAACGCTCACCATTTTTTGTAGGGGTGGAAATAGGAGAATGGTTTGTATTTAGTACATGTACAGGTCACCAATGTTATTTAAATCACCAGCTGTCCCCACTCATGTCAGAGTTTTGGTAACTCAGGAGCGTGAAACCCAAAGTAGGCAGCGTCGATCTGAGAAGAGAAGTTCTGTACCTTTCTTTGGTTACCTTTGAAGAGATCAGGTACCCCTTCTGGATCTGGTCCCAGAAAACCTTTGATGAAAATGTCTCATGAATTTGATTGAGTTTTTTTTGAAGGGGTAACCAAGAAGGTAGATGAGGGCAGTATAGTCGACATTGTCTACATGGACTTTAGCAAGGCCTTTGACAAAATGCCACGTGGTAGGTTGTTGCATAAGTTTAAATCTCACGGAATCCAGGGTAAGCTAGCCATTTGGATACAAAATTGGCTTGATGAAAGAAGACAGAAGGTAGTTGTAGAGGGTTGTTTTCTGGAGGCTTGTGACTAGACAATGTGCCTCAGGGATCGGTGCTGGCTCCACTGTTACTTGTCATTTATATTAATGATTTGGATGAGAATTTAGGAGGTATAGTTAGTAAGGTTGTAGATTACACCAAGATTAGTGGCATAAAGACAAATTATTGCGGGTGCTAGAATCTGAAACCAAAAGGGAAAATGCTGGAAAATCTCAGCAGGTCTGGCAGCATCTGTAAGGAGAGAAAAAAGCTAACATTTTGAGTCCAGATGACCCTTTGTCAAAGCTAAAAGGCAGAGAAGGTGGGAGATATTTAAACTGTAGAGTGAGGCAATGAAAGATGAATCATAGCTACAGAGACCAGGGAAGAGATTGCTAATGACTGTCCACAGAGAGAATAAAGGGTGTGAGTGGCTAAACGGTAGAGAAGCTAAAAATGAGAGGGTAAACTGTGACAGGTGAAGATGTTGGATGGGGTGGGTAGAGGAGGAAATTGATGGGACAGAGGCAAAGTTTAGAAAAGAGGAAGCAAAGGGGGAGAAAGTGTAAAGGAAGGGGGATAAAGTGGGGGGAAAGGGAAAAAGAAAGGCAATAAAGAAATAAAAAGTAGCAAACAGTAAAAAAATAAGTAAAATAGAATGAAAACAAATAGGTCAAGGTGGAGTCGAGCAAATCATCTGAAGATGTTGAAGTTGATTTTGAGACCGGAAAGCTATATAATGTGCCAAGCCAGAAGATGACATGTTCCTCCAGTTTGTGTTGAGCTTCACTGGAACATTGCAGCAGGCAAAAGACAGAAATGTAGACATGGGAGCAGGATTGTGTGTTAAAATGGCAAGCAACCAAAAGGTCAGGGTCCTAATTGCGCACAGACCAAAGGTGCTCAGTAAAGCAATCACCCAGTCTACTCTTGGTCTGTCCGGTATAGAGGAGTCCACGTTGGGAGCAGAAAATGCAATAGACCAAATTGAAAGAAATGCAAGTGAAACGCTGCTTAACCTGGAATGAGTTTTGGACCTTGGATGGTAGGCATGCAAGAGGTAAAAGGACAAGTGTTATGCCTTCTGTGATTGCATGGAAGGTGCCCTGAGTGACGGAAGAGGTGTTGGGGCAGAGTGGAGGAGTGGACTAGGTTATCCTGAGGAACGGTCTCTGTAGAATACTGACAGAGGGAGTGAAGGGAAGATGTATTTGATGATGGCATCATGCTGGAGTTGGCAAAAATGGCAGAGGATTATGCTTTGCATGCAGAGGCTGGCAGGGTGAAACATGAGAACAAGAGGGACTCTATCCTTGTTCTGGGAGGGAGAGGACGGGGTAAGGGTCGTGGCGCGGGAGATGAAGAGCTGAGTCGACAACTGTAGTGTTGGAAGCACTACTTTGGAAAGTAACATCATCAGAACAAATGTGTGGAGGTGAAGGAGCTGAGAGAGAGAGATGGAGTCCTTACAGGATCTAATGTGTGAAGAGCTGTAAGTCCAGAGAGCTGTGGGCTTTTAATGGACATTGATAGACTATTACCAGAAATGGAGACCAAGATCAAGGAAGGAAAGGGAAGTGTCTGAGATGGACCAGATGAAGGGGTGGAAACTGGAAGCGAAGTTGATGAATTTTTCTTTGAGATCTGGAAGAGAGCATGAAGTGGCACCAAAATAGTCATCAATAAAGGAGTTGTGGGAGAGGACCTGGGTAGGCCAGGAACAAAGAATGTTCCATATATCCCCTAAAAAGACAAGCGTAACTAGGACCCATGTGGGTACCTATTGCTATCCTTGATTTGGAGAAAGTGGGATGAGTTAAAGGAGAAGTTGTTGAGAGAGAGAACAACTTCAGCCAGGCAGAGGAGAGTGGTAGTGGATGGGAATTGTTCAGGCTTTTTTTTTTCAAGAAAGAAGTGAAGAGCTCTCAGACCATCCTGGTGTGGGAGGGAGATGTAGAGAATGAACATCCATTGTGAACAGAGCCTGCAAACTGGAAGCTGTCAATATGACGCGAGGCAGCGGAAGAATCCCGGATGTGCGTGGGGAGAGAATGAGTGAGGGTGGAGTCAAGGTAACAGGAAATAAGTTCAGTGGGACAGGAGCATGCTGACACAATGGAGGTAGAAATGGGCTGTTGGGGATTGGGATACTATGAGGTAGGGAGCTGTGGGGAGCAAGGCATCCAGAGAAAATGAGATTGGTGACAATGTTGGAGATAATGGTTTGATGTTCAGTGGTATGGTCATGATCTGGGGGAGCTGGGAGGAAGTATCCAAGAGTTGGCACTCAGCCTCTGTGAGGTAGAGGTCAGTACGCGAGACAACGTCAGCATCCCCTTTGTTGGCAGATTTGTCAGGGTTGGATCTGAGGGAGTGAAGAGTGGAAAGTTTGGAAGGAAAGAAGTTGGAATGGGCGAGGGGGCAGGAAAATTAAGATGGCCGGTATCCCGTCGAAAGTTCGCAATGAAAAGATCAAGAACAGGTAAATGTGGGGGTGTCCAATTGGAGGCAGAATGTCGGAGGCACGTGAAAGGATCTGTGGAATGGGGGATGGATTCTTGCCCAAAGAAGTGGGCATGGAGACAAAAAGAGAATTCAACACCATGTCAGGCCCGGAATTCATTGATGTGGTAACATAAAGGTACAAAACTGAGTCTTTTGCTGAGAACAGCATGCTCAGCCTCAGAGAGGGGAAGGTCGGAGGGTATGGTGAGCACAGCAAAGAGCTGGGGCTAAAAGAGATGGAGTTTGAGGGATTGGGACTGGCGGAGGGCCTGGGATGTGCAGTGGTGTTGATGAATTGTTGAAGCTCGCGTCCCTTGACATCTGCAAGAAACAGGAAAAGTTATTTGTTAAGACATTGAAATGATGTGGAGGGTGAAATTAAACTGGGGACAGGGACAGCTTTGAGAGAGAGTAAGATGGTGTTGCTGGAGAGAGATGTCGAGTATCTTCGTGTGGCAGCACTTGGCACTGAGTGCCACTTTCAGGATGCAGCAGTTCGAAGAATGTTGTATATCCTGGAGGTACCTGTAATCCTGGAAATTACATCCTGGAATTTAAGTTGAAATCCATATGGGTTAAGTCGAAGACGAAGACAATCACTGAAGAAGGAAATGTGGCAGAGAAAGCGAGTCTTGGAAAATACCTTATCCAACACTCAGAGAGAAATGGGAAGCAGTGAAAATGAATGGGGCAGGGGAAAGAGGCATATTGAAATCCTGTTGAAAAGAAGACTTCTTCAGGGTAGGCATTCCTGGAACAGAATGCTCTATCTTTTATTTCTTTATTATCTTCATTTTTCTTCCCCCTTCCCTTACCTTTTCTAAATTTTACCTCTGTCCCATTCATTCCCCCTACCCTTCCCCAAACATCTTCATCTGCCGTAGCTTATTCTCTTGTCTGTCATTTGGCCATTCACGCCCTTTATTCTCTCTGTGGACAGCCATTGGCAGTCTTTTCTCCTGGTTTCTGTGGCTAGACTCATCTTTCATTCCCTCACTCTGCAGTATAAATATCTTCCACTTGCCGTGTCTTTTAGCTTTGACAAAGGGCCATCTGGACTCAATATCAGTTCTTTTCTGTCCTTACAGATGCTGCCAGACCTGTTGAGATTTTCCATCATAAGATTGGTAGCATAGTGGACACTGAAAGAAGGTTATCTAGGATTGCAATGGGATCTTGATCATTTGAGCCAGTGAGTTGATGAACGACAGATGGAGTTTCATTTAGATAAATGTGAGCTGATGCATTTTGGTAGATCGAACCAGGGCAGGACTTACTCAGTTAATGTAGGGTACTGGGGAGCGTTATAGAACAAAGAGATCTCAGTATACAGGTTCATAGCTCCTCGAAAGTGGGGTCACAGGTAGACAGAGTGGTGAAGGAGGCATTCGGCATGGTTAGTTTCATTAGTCAGAACACTGAATACAGGAGTTGGGACACCTTGACATTGGTAAGGTCACACTTAGAACACCATGTACAGTTCTGGTCACCCTATTACAGAAAGGATATTATTAAACTAGAAGGAGTGCAGAAAAGGTTTATTGGGCACCCGGGACTTGATGGTTTGAGTTATAAAGAGAGGTTGGATAGACTGGAACTTTTTTCCCTGGAGCGTAGGAGGCTTAGGGGTGACCTTATAGAGCTCTAAATAAGGCACATAGTCAACATCTTTTCTCAAAGGTAAAAGAATCTAAAACTAGAGAACATAGGTTTAAGGTTAGAGGAGAGAAATACAAAAGAGTGCGGAGGAGAAATTTTTTCACACAGAAGGTGGTGAATGTCTGAAACAAGCTGCCAGAGCTAGTAGTAGAGACAGGTATAATTTTGTCTTTTTTTAAAAAGCATTTAGACAGTTATGTGGGTAAGATGGGTATAAAGGGATATGGGCCAAACGTGGGCAATTGGGACTAGCTTAGTAGTCAAAAAAGGGCAGCATGGACAAGTTGGGCTAAAGGACCTGTTTCCATGCTGTAAACCTCTACGACTCTAAGATAAGGTGCCTGTCAAAACTGTCATGCTGTCTTGTCAAGCAGAACAGTCAAACACACCTGTCAAAGGAAGCTGACAAGCTGTCAAGACATTTGAAATCCTGACTTCTGAAAAAAATGTCTGGAGCGCTTTTAAAAGAAAAACTAATTGCATGCAATTTCACTTCATTAACATAAACCTGAGGGTTTTCTTTGCTAGATTGATGCTGCATAACTGATTTCACAAAGGTGTATTATCACAACAGGGTGTTTACCATTTTCCAATTTGATTGAAAGCTGCAAGTCATTATAGACTCTTTCAGGTGGGAGTATGAATTCAAATGTTTGTTCTTAAGACTTGAATGAAATGTTTATTGTTATAACTATTTATATAATTGAAGAAATGCAAATATAATATGAGTTTTTGAGGTTTTATTTTGGTATAGTGAAGTCTGCAATAGAAATTTAAAATTTACTTTATCTCATCTCTCTGCATGGGCCCTGAGGTTGGCACATGGTATATTTAGCTAAGCTAATATGTATAGGACTTTGATGATACTAATTTTTAGGGTTCTTTATTGATCTGAAGTTCTGGATTTTATCTTATTTAAACCTTTCAGTTCGAATTTCTGCTGATGAAACAATTCATAGTTAACGATAATTCATAGTTGGGAACAGGAGAGCAGTGATTGTAATAAACTGTTTCTGATGTGCAAACATTACCTTAAAGGTACCAAAAAGTCTATATTCAAGGAATTGTACTTGTTTTAATTATTCTTTTTGTAATTTGAGACATCTTTGTCTTTTTCTTAAAAGCTAACAAAAAGGCTTTATTACAGATAGGTGGGGGTTTAATTTAAACAATCCTGATTTCTCCCCTCACTATCTGTCTTGAACCCAAAGGTATTTTGATTTTAATTTCCCATTTCATAAGCAATGGCGTATTTCCAAACCCTTCAATTTTCGTGTGATCCAATTTTTATCAAACCCCCTCAGCAAACTCTTGGTCAGATAATCTCAGAGAGCTGGTTTATTCAAACACTCTCTAAACATGGGAGGAAGTTGGCATTATGTAGCCTCTTTATACATTAAACAAGGGATATAGAAAGAAAGCTTTACAGGACAAAGACCACAGAGTGAAGAATTATTGTTTTAAGCAAGTCGAGTCCAAACTCAAATGTCCAACAGTCATTATCTCCATTTGTGGTTGGCAGGTTGAACTGATGCTGGATAAATATTTCTTGCTGTAGAGTTGACTTCCACAGATGGTATGCAGAGATAATCAATCTTGTATGTGTTGGTACAGAGGTTCAGATCCCAGTAAAAACAGTACAGATGGGGGTAGCTATTCAAGCACAGACAGAACCCTGTTGCCAGAGCTGCTGCTTGCCACCTAGGTTACTAAGGTTGTTAATATTCAAACCATTAATAATTACAGGGCAAGGTGGCTGGGCTCTCTGTCCTAGCAGCCGAGCCTAGCTTTTGGAATGCAGATGGCTTTTGTATAGTTCTCTTTGCCTTTGGGCTCTGCATTTCACAGGGTCAATAGCATCTCACCAAAGATAGAGTCTTTGATACTGACTAATTATCTCCTGCTGTTCAAAGACCACAGCCAAACATTACATTGTTTTTAATGGATCATTGGCCAATTTTAAAATTTCAGGGGGTAGCCATGATGCAAAAGAATATATATTTCATAAAAATTTAGTGTGAGCAATTGGCCCCATTACAGATTGAACACGCCAGCTTGAACTTGTTTTGATGCTGTGGTTGGGACTTTCCAGCCACTTTCGCCCTAAAACTGGAAAATCCCACCCAAGGTCAACAGCGTTCTGCGTGGCGGGCAGGATGGGACCCCCCTCCCCCCACCTTGTCTTTAAGCAGGAATCATGCATTTTTAGATGTTGGATTACTACTAGCTTTAATTGACCAATCACTTCTGTAGGACAGAATACCTGTATTTTAAAATAAAGTAATTCCTTTCTGGACATTATAATAGGAATTATTATTGACATTTGTTTTTAATGGCCTTGCTAATCATGGGAATTGGGTAATATTGATGTGTTTTGTTCACCATTGCTTTGTGTTATTGATAAGAGGATGTAACATTGTAGGTAAAGAGTTGCACAAACAATGGTGGGGTTGTTCTTCACAATGGAATGTATTTCTGAGAGTTTAAGGAATAAGTAATGGATATTTGTCTTTAATTAACATGATTAGAGGCAGAGTGACCCCTGATGACCCATACTCTAAACCAATGAAAAAGGTTAATGTAGATTATTTCCTAATAAGGAAGAGAGCAGTCAGAATGATAGGTAATGGTTGGAAACCCAGAATCTTTGTTGGCACAATTTTATCATTGCTTCTTAGTATAATTCTTCTGAGACAACAGTCAACATAACATTATTTCAGAAACTGAAGAAGAAAGGCATTGTCTGTGTTTACAGCATTTGAGGAATCCTTGGGAGCGTGAGGATATTGTCCATATTGTCTTCACTGCTTTTTGTTGAGTGTATGTAATATCTTGCTTAATAAACCAAAAGAGAAAACGCTGGAAAATCTTAGCAGGTCTGGCTACCCTGAAGAAGTACTGCTCTTCTCTCCAACAGGAGCAGCTTACAGCTTCTCTGCCACTTGGCCATTCACACTCTTTATTCTCTCTGTGGACAGCCATTAGCAGTCTTTTCCCCTGGTTTCTATGGCTGTGACTCACCTTTCATTCCCTTCCCCTGCGGTATTAATATCTCCCATTTCTACGCCTTTTAGCTTTGACAAAGGATCTCCTGAACTCAAAATGTCAGCTCTTTTCTCTCCTTACAGACGCTGCCAGATCTGCTGAGATTTTCTTGCATTTGGCTTCAGATTCTAGCATCCACAGTCTTTATCTTGCTTAATAAATTCTACTTGATTCATGAGTGCTAGTTATTCATTCCTTGTTAGCTCAGGCACAACCGAGGAACCCATTGTTGGAAATAAATAATTTGGAACTCAGATGTTTTAAATAAAAGGATTTTTGACATCAAATCCTCAAAACATATACCTGGTAGTTGTAGGGCAAGGAGTGATGAATGAGGGACACTAATTTGGCATCAGACTATAAAGGATCATTGGGATTGGGTACAAGGACATGGATTGATATGGAGGGTGTGAAGAATTATGGAGGGGTTGGAGTCAGGTATGAGTTGGCATGGATGTGGTTTGAAAATTGAACACAGTGTAGGCCCTGAGGCAGGCCAACCACCTAGCCTGCCTCTGCACCCAGCATCCTCCTCTTTGCTTCTGGGGACTTCTAATATAGCCTGTCGCCTTCTCCTACACCAAAAACTATTGGATCCCGCAGCCTATTTCAAAAGTTGCATTTGGGGAGCCAGGAATTCTCCCAACTCTGTGCCTCAACTTGCTGACGAAAATCCAGACCTGCAGTTCTGTGCTACAGGACTATTAGTCATACAAAGAATTAATGAGGATCATGTCTTCTGTAGGTTAGAGTAATATTAGTGTTAATAAATGATGTTTAGTCAATGTTGCTTTTAGTTTGTTTACTACAGTAAAAGTCTTGTAACTTGGAATTCTTTACGTGGATCACTGGGAATTCAAATGCCTTTTTAAAAGTTATCAGTCTCTACAGGGATTGTAGCAATTTTGTCAAGTATTGTGTGCATACTTCAATAATTGTACAGGGGATAATGAATGTTTTAAGAAAAGTTGTCATAAATTAGTACTTTGAATTGGTCTCAGCTGCATTTCCTGAAAGAGCAATCTGTATTTTTGGAAACTGTAATTCTGAGCCTGTTTTATAATATTTTCTTACGATTGGGATGTCATACCCTGTTGTGTAGTTGTGCTATTTCCAGCAAAATGTAGTTCATCCTATATGGGGCAGCTCGCACCGCTGTCTAATACACCATTCTTCTCCATGCTAAATGCTGACAACTGAAACCAATATAAACTTGAGCTACAGAATTAAATACAGGTACATTGTTTTTCCAATTATTTCTGGGCATTGTTATTAACTTATGAAAATTATTAATGCCACCTCTCTTTCCTAACACTAAAATGGCATCTAAAATGTTAATGATTTGACCTAATTCTCCTAAAGTATCCAAGTTGTCTATAGAATAGTAAATTTGGCAGTACTATAAATGGGACAAGTTGTACTGCTCAGTCCTATGAGAGCAGCACTGTTCCTTCAGTCTCATTCACTTTACCCACTCACTTAAGTTTTACTTTATTCATCCATGAATGGGGAGGCAGTGGTGTAGTGGTAATTTCACTGGATTTGTAACCCAGAGACCCAAGCTACTGCTTTGGAGACATGAATTCAAATCCCACCATAGCAGTTGCTGAAATGGAAATAGAAGCAGGCAGAAAAGAAGGCAAACGGCATGCTGGCCTTCACAGCGAGATTATAGGAATAAGGGTGTTTTACAGCAATTATAGAGAGCATTGGTGAGGCCACACCTAGAATATTGTGTGCAGTTTTGGTGGTCCTACCTAAGGAAGGCCATCCTTGCTATTGAAGCAATATGGCAAAGGTTTGCTAGTCTGATTCCTGAGATGGCAGGTCTGTCATAAGAGACTAAGTTGGTTAGGATTATATTCCAACTTTAAAAGAATGAGAGAGGATCTCATAGAAACTTATAAAATTCTAACAGGGTTAAACAGGGTAGATTCAGAAAGAATTTTTCTGATGGTGAGGGAATCCAGATTGAGAACCAGAACTGAAGTGAGGAGACAAAACTTCACCCAGAGAGTGGTGAATGTGTGGAATTCACTACCACAGAAAGTAGGTGAGACCAAAACATTGTTTGAGTGCAAGAAGAAATTAGATATACCTCTTGAGGCTGAAAGGGATATGGAGGTGATGGGAGGAGTGGGAAGGCGGCATCAGCATATTGAATCTAATTGAGTGGCAGAACAGGCTTGAAGGACAGAATGGCCTGCTCCTGCTCCTAATTTCTGTGAATTGTAATAATATAAAAAGCTGCCAATTGTGACCTTTCCATTCAAGGGCAATAAATGTTGGCCTCGTTAGTGACGCCCACATCCATGAAAGAATAAAAAAATGTAGCTTTAAAGTCTAATATTGATTCTATTTGCACCACCAATGCCACATTTCTACAGAAATCAAATACCTTTTTATTTCTTACAAATGGTTTCTTTGCCTCTGGCTTCCTCCCTTTTGAAACAGCTTTTTCTTCAAAAAGACAAAACAAGAGTGTGCATTCTCATCCTTTTGGGTGTCATCCAAGGATCCACTTTAATTGATAGGTTGACCCTTGGCAGCATTACCTTCATCTCCAATTAGCTTCCATGTACATGTGTAGAATCCTTATTCTTTTAAGCACCTTTCTCAATTTCAAGGGGCAAAGGCAAAATTTTCATCCCATGTCACAAACTCCTTATCCTAAGTGAAAACTCCAACCTTATCACTGTCTTAGGCTGAAGCAAAAAGGCCCATCCATCTCCAAGCTGGAGTTCCAACCTTGTATCCTTTTCATCATAAAGACAGCCTATCAGCACTACTACAGTATCAAATGCATCTCCACTCGACCTTGATCATTTGGAATTGAATTCTTCGTTCCTACTCGTCCAACAAAAGGAGCAGTCCATATCCACATGCTGCAAGACCCAGACAGCGGTTAGGCAGGGACAAACATGCTCACCAGTTTCAGGCAATGAATGTTGTTATGAGTGGGATGAGAGGAGTGCGTGTTTGTTTGATCTGGCTGTACTCCTCCACAGGTCGCACCATTAGTTTACAAGTCTAATTCGCTCATCTAAGTAGTCAATTACAACAGTTAGACCCGGAATACATGAGACTTTGACCAAGCTTCTTTCAATGAACTCAATGATTGATTTATTATTAAACAAATAATTTTGAAATGAGTTGCAAGGATTGGTGTACACATAATTGTACTCTGGAAGTATCTATTCCATCTTTTAAAAAATACCCCAGCGTTGCACAAACGGAGGACAATAGATTGGATAAAAAGATGAACTTTAGAGGGTAGGCTTTGCAAAATAACAGAAAGTTTGCAAAGGTTTGCTGCAAATCTAAAACACCTTCATGGGAAAGTGGATGTCTGTAAAAGAACTGGATCAATTCTTGTCTCAGTTTTTCAGGTTTTAAAGTGCAAACAGGTTATAATTGGATGAGTATTCTCTGGCAACAGGCAGAGAACCACACACTGAATTCCAAGCAAAAGAGCGAGTGAAGCCAGCCTTCCTTCTCAGCTTATTCCCAAAAATGCAAGTGTCCAAGTAATACATATTTTAAAAGAAAAGTAAAGCTTTTAACACCATCTCCAGTACAAGAGCTCTTGACCACCACCTCTTCAGCAGTGTTTTCACTTCTGAGTCAATAGATGGTAGGTTCAAGTTTCACTCCTGGATTTGAACACACAGGTCAAGATCAATATTGCTGTACAAAGGTTCCAAATTTCACATGAGGCATTAAACTAAGGTTCTTTCTGCTGTCTTAGGTCCCATGGCACTATTTCAAAGAAGTGCTGGGGGTGTGGGGGAGGGGGAAATCTTTTGTCCTGACCAATATTTATCCCTCATCAGCGTAAGAACAAATTATCTGCTCATTATCTCATTGCTATTTCTGGGACCCTCCTGTGCACAAATTGGCAGTCATGTTTCCTACATTATAACAATGAATACATTTTAAAATAGAGAATATAGATATATTTAGCACATGTTTAAAGTTATCAAATTTTTATTCAAATCTCAAACATAAGTAACAGTTTATAAACTTCACACCTTTTTGTAAAAATTAGAGAAATACAGTTTAAACATACATTTTGCTGAGTATAATATTTGACTGCAATTACTACGTGTTTGTGTATTAGTTCAGATTCAACACTAACTGTGTGCGAATATGTGGTTAACACTGCTACCTTACAGCGCCAGGGTCCAGGGTTCACTTCCTGGCTTGGTCACTCACTGTCTGTGCAGAGTCTGCACGTTCTCCCCATGTCTTTGTGTGTTCCCTCTGGGTACTTCTCTTTCCTCCCACAATCTGAAAGACATTCTGGTTCGGAGCGTTTTCTACGCCAAATTCCACCTCAGTGTACCCAAACAGGTGCAGGATTTTCACAATAACTTCATTTAGTGTTAATGTAAGCCTACCTGTGACACTAATAAGTAAACTTTTAAAACTGTATGTTGTTGGCTTCAGTTTGCTCATTAATAATCAATATTAATTATCAACAGGAAGAGGGTGATTTTTGATTTTCCTGTAAATTGGTGATCATTGCAGCCCTTTGACAATTCAAAATATAAAATTCTGAACTGAATAAGTTAGCATTGTTTTGTAACTTACTATAGTTTGCTCATTCCTCTGCCCTCGTGTTTGTGGTTTCATTGACCTTGTTAACTAATGGAAGACATCTGGCACTGCAGACAGAAATACTGACAGTCTTTTTTGTAAAAAAAAGCTAATTTGGCTCAAATCATAAGCAAGCTAGCTGGAATCTGTAGACTCTCACATGACATGCCTGCTACAAAAATAACCTCACTGGAGGCTATCGTATAAGAAGTTACTGTCTTCTAAATTCCTGTTGTCTTTCAATTCAATAACAAGCGTAATTTCTGTGTGTTAATTACTTCTATCTAACTAAATAGAAGATGCTTTTTGGAGAATATTTGATATTATCAGTGTATAAGCACAGAGGATCATAGAATACCTTAAGTGTAGAAGGAGGCCATTCAGCTTATCAAGCCTGTACCAACAATAATTCCCCATCCTCATAACCGTGTGAATTTATGTGCTAATCCCCCAATGCTAAGGGGTAATTTAGTATGGCCAATCAACCTAACTACACATCTTTGAGTGTGAGAGAAAATCGGAATACTCGGAGGAAATGCACGCAGACATGGGGAGAACATGCAAACTCCACACCGACAGTGACCCAAGGCCAGAATTGAACCTGGGTCACTGGTGTTGTGAGCCAGCTGTGCTAACCATTGTGCCACCGTGCTGCCCTCTTTAGCTTGCCAGTAAAGAAATCAATTTTGAGTAGCGAGAGCTAACAACTTGCAACAATTTCTGTGGGGTATCTGGAGATTTAAACAAAAAGATTTCAGTATAGTTTGCAATATTGTAGGAAGAAGTTGTGATACCCAATATATTAAACTACTAGACTGGCAGCATAAAGTGCGAGGATTGAGATTTAACAGTTTGTCAAGATTATTCGCGTACTAAGACTAGTTGCCGTTTTGAAAGGGGTTTTCTTTGTTTTGTACATGTGTTACAGATTTAGATTAATTTTATTATGCTTTCAGTGGTATTGTGCCTTATTGAGGAGCTTCATGCTGAGTGGAAACTGACAAGAGAGGGCAAGAGTAGGTGTGGTAACGTGGGAATGGACTAGGGGTCGATGTCTTGTGATGCTCCAACAAAGCAAGTGAGAACGTAGACCAGATTTTCAATAGTGAGCTTTAAGTCTTGAAATTTTTCGCCTCTGTAAAAATAACCCAACTCATGCAATTCTCACTTGGAGGGGCATGATGGGGGCATAGTGCATGCATGTGGGATTGAGTCAGGCTGGGTAACGTAGGAAGCTGAATGTAAGTGACATTGGGTATGGACACGTGCTGAGGTGGAATGCTTAGAAGGCCCTCCTCAGTTCCTGGGATTTCATCAGAAGCTGTTAGGCCCCTATCCTTCAACCTCCACCCTTAGCCCCTCATGCACTCCTTTCCAACTTAGGCCCCTCATGTCCTTCTTGCCACTGAGCCACTCATCCAGTATCTACCCTGGACAGACCTCAGGAACTATGTAGAGATGAAACAAATAAGCTAAACTTAATTTTCACTCATTGAAACAATTCCAACTCATAAAACCCACTCAATGTTTTTTAATCTGTTTAAGATTAATCTTCGTAATCTGTTTGTTAATCTTTTATAAAAATAAGTAAACTACTGATTCCTTAAAAACTCCTTTAAATTGTCGATCAAACTGAACTCAGAATCTCTTATGAGATAAGTATAGCTTTAAAAATAAGCCAGCATTCAAAGTTGTACAACTGCGAACATATCAACAAAGAAACCTATTATAATTGCATGACCAGACAGTATTGTTTTCTTTTACGACCTGCAGCAGATGGCCTGCCAATCAAAGCAGTTCAGCAGAAGTTTTTTTAAAACTTTGTCACAATTGCAGCCTGTATTTTTTTTGAAAGCTTAAAGAGAATGAGATTTATAATACTTAAGATCGTCAAGTTAAACTGACCTTATCTACCCTTAATAAACGTTTATATCTGTTCCATCAATTTGTAACTCCCGCACTGATATAAGATCCTTGCAACAGCAAAATGGGGTCTGTTTGACTTCAAAGCTGAGTTCAAATGGCCCTGCTGACTTCTGGTTTCTCTCCTGTGTCTCGTTCCCTTACCCCCAACTGGCAAGAATTTGGATCTGTTGGAAATGGGTCTTGTCTGCCATTTTTGAAGGTCTATGGAATATCCTTGACTCGATGAAAATCCACTGTCTTGATGACCCCTACCATGTATTCCAAACTCTATTTGAATTAGTAGATCAATGTCTTGTATGTGCATGACAGCCTAAGTAACTAAAAGTACACAGATAAATGGAAACAAAGATGGAAATAAGTCATAGGAAATAAATCATAAATCATATTTACTTTGCTAACTAGCTATTGAGTAGCTCGTGCACTGTGCTTTTTGCTTTCTCTCCCATGTCTCATATGACATATACATAGCTCTTGGGAAAGAAAAATATTTCAGTCAGTTTATGTTGTGGAAGAATGTTTTGGATAATGTGTGTGTCTGATTTCTATTACTTATTTTTCTCCTTCGCTAGTTTAGGTGACTATCTATTGCAATCTTTCATATTGTTGGCACCGTGGCATAGTGGTTAGCACTGCTACCTCACAGCGCTAGAGACCCGGGTTCAATTCTCGGTTACCGTCTGTGTGGAGTTTGCCCATTCTCCCCGCGTCTGTGTGGGTTTCCTCCGGATGCTCTGATTTCCTCCTACAGTCCAAAGACGTGCGAGTTTGGTAGATTGGTCATGCTAAATTGCCCCTTAGTTTTGGGAGGGAGGACTAGCTAGGACAAATGCATGAGATTATGGAGATAGGCTTGGATGGGATTGTGCAAACTCAATGGGCCAAATGACCTCCTTCTGCACTGTGGTAGAGTATACCTGAATTTTATTCCTACGAACATTATCAGTGCTATTTTGGAGTTTGTTCTCATGTTGGTCCTAGACCACAGCTCACTTGAAAATAATGGCCATTTGAGTGAGGTTCTGCAGAGTTCCACTGGAACTGTACCCCTTCAGGGGAAAAGAGACTACGAAGGAGGGAAAGATACACACGTGCTGACCTTATTCTACTCAAACCTTGAAGAAAAGTGATTTGATTAATTGTTCTGTTGAGCTCTTAGTTGCGATTGCTGCATTGAAGATTTGCCCGTCAGCATTTACCATCACTGAGGTAAAAGCAAAATACTGCGGTTGCTGGAATCTGAAACAAAATGATGTAAAAACTCAGCAGGTCTGACAGCGTCTGTGGGGAGAGAATAGAGCCAAAGTTTTCCAGCTCTAGCCCGCTCATATTGATCGCGGACAGGGCTTGAGCGGAAGGACAAAATCGCTACCCTTAGTCAGAGAATAAGAGAGCAATCTCCAAAATAGCACTGATAATGCTCGTATAAATAAAATTCAGGTATAAAATATTGCAATGATTCTAAACAAGTAAAGGAGAAAAGTAAGTAATAGAAATCAGACACACACATTGTCCAAAACATTCTTCCACAACACAAACTGAGTGAAATATTCTTCTTTCCCAAGAGCTTTGTATATCTTGTATGAGACAAGAGAGGGAAACCAAAAAACACAACGTGTGAGCTACACAAAAGCTACCAGGGATCTGACGAAGGGTCATCTAGACTCAAAATGTTGGTTCTGTTCTCTCCCCGTAGATGCTGTCAGACTTGCTGAGATTTTCCAGCGTTTTCTGTTTTTCACCAAGACAGTCATACAACTGTTGTCATTTTTTTGCTACATTCTTATATTATCATGCGTTTTGTGAGGCGCTGTCAAATTCTGTAGATGTGACATGGTCTAGCACACTTGTTATCCTGCCTTCAAGTAAGAGTCCAGTTGAGCCTACATTGAATTTGAAGTCTTATTTCTGCTGATTAAAGGGCTTTGGATGGAGCGTGGACCAAATATATAACAGGCATCATCTGTCTGGCAAATCTAGTTTGACATGTAGTGATAACACTTGTAAGTTTTCTAACAGTTTGAGAAAGAAACCTGTAATGAAGTATAAATTATAAATGTGAGAGGTTTAACTTTTATAATACTATTTACAATAGCTATTGTCAGCTTATACTCCAACTTCCAATCTTAGTCCTATCAATCTGTCTGCATTTATTTTCAACAAAGAAGAAAATGTCAGTGGGAATATGTCTTTCTCCCATGTGGTTTTAAAGTAATCCAATGTCATAAGTACCAACTAGATAGCAAAATACAGTCAGTCCAATTTGTTACAAAACCGAATACTGTTGATCTAGTTTGTTACAAAAACAGTAATGTCATTGATGGTAATGGTTAAGTCCATTTAATGAGCATTTTCCAGTTTAAAAACTAATAATTTCATGTGGAATGATAGAATCCCAACAGTACAGAAGTAGGCCAATCGTCCAATCGAATCTGTACCAACCACAATCCCACTTAGGCCCTATTCCTGTAACCCCACACATTTACCCCGTTAATCTCCCTGACATTAGGGTCAATTTAGCATGGCCAATCAACCTAACCCACACATCTTTGGACTGTGGGAACTGGAGCACCTGGAGGAAGCCCATGCAGACATGGGGAGAATGTGCAAACTCCACCATCAGTGACTCAAGGCCGGAATTGAACCTGAGTTCCTGGCGCTGTGAGGCAGCAGTGCTAACCACTATGCCACCCACATGTTTACCATTTATTTTTTAATGCCCCAAGCCATGATTGATATCCATCGGAGAATAATCATGAGAGTAGCAGTTAATTTACTTATTTTATCTTGCAGTAACCATCACCGTTGGAGGAAAACAACATTTGCTTGGTCTATATGATACTGCTGGACAGGTATGGGAAAAGAAGCTGAACTTCATACTCTCCTGAATATGTATTATATCTTGGAATTTTACACTGCAGATGTGAATACTGTATTGCAGAAGTTAAGTGGCGAATTCAGCCACTAATTAATGAGACATGCAGTGCTTACAGGATTGCTTAGATAGAGAGAGCATTTTGGTTGTTGCCCATTGCAAAATGCATGTTAACCATCCAGTCCTATCAGTCTAACAGGAAAAAACAACTTCAGTTTTGTAGCAGCTGTTTTGCCGACATTCTTAAGAATCATGTTTTATAACTTATTAGATCTGTCTTTACATGGAATTGTTTCCTGTGTACTGGGGTCGGATTAGCTATCTTAGTTTCAGAATCGATTAGGCTTAATTTTGTTTTGGTTGTTTTGGAGCATGAAACGACATGTTCAGATTTCAGAGTCACTCATCATAAATGTGTTACTGTATCACAGAGGTTTTGAAATTTTCGGAGTTTGGTGTGCAGAGGAAGGCTGTTTGGCCCATCAAGCCTGTGCCTGCACTTTGAGAGAGTTGTCGAATTTAGTTCTACAACGAAGCGTTTTCTCCATAAACCTACAAATTGGTTTTCAAACACATGTGCAATAACTTCTCGAAATTTCCTATAAAATCTGATTTTACCATCCTGTCAAATAATCATTCCCAGATCTCAACAAGCCTCTGTGCTGGAGGAGTAGAAGGGAATTCTCCTCACTCTCCTAATTATTTGGTCAGTTGTTATAAATTTATGACCTAAAGTTACCATTTGCCAGAAGAAACAGTTTCTCTCAACTTGCTCTAATAAAATCTCTCATAATTTTGAATACCTCTGTTAGGTCTCTATTAACTGTTACTGCTGCAATGAGAACAGTCGCAGCCTCTCCAATTTCTCTGCATAAATGAAGTACCTTTTATTTCTGGTATCATCCCAGAAATAAACCACTTCAGAGATTTTTTTTAAAGAGTCAACCGCATTGCTGTGGATTTGGAGCCACATGTAGGCCAGGCTAGGTAAGGATGACAGATTTCTTTCCCTGAAGGACCTTAATTAACCAAATGGGCTTTTACAACACAGCAGTGATTTCATGGTCATCATTAGACGTTTAATTCCAGATTTTTATTGACTCTCTTCCAGTTAGATACCCTTGTTACCCTTGATATTTGTTTTTGACCCTGGCCAAAATTAAAGTTTGAAGTTTATTCATTAGCATCACAAGTGGACTTACATTAACACTACAACAAAGTTATTGTGAGAATCCACAAGTCGCCTGTTCGGGTACACGGAAAGAGAATTTAGTACGGCCAATGCACCTAATCAGTACGTTTTTCGGACTGTGGGTGGAAACCATGCAGACGTGGGGGAGAACATGTAGACGGAGGAAACCCAGGCAGATATGAAGAGAACATTCAGACTCCGCTGAGACAGTGACCCAAGCTGGGATTGAACCCTGGTTCCTGGCGCTGTGAGGCAACAATACTGACTCGCACACAAACATGTAGCAATTGCAATCAAATACCCTACCTGGCCTGCTGAGTATTTTTGGTATTTTCAGTATTAATTTCAGATTTCCAGCATCTGTAGTCTTTTGCTCCTATTTCTTGCCTCATCAGTTTAGAAGTGTATCGACTGAGAAAGTTTTCCTGCACACATTTTAGGATTGCCTTTTCTTCTCTTTCTCCCATGATTATGTTCAAATAATTGAAGTTCTCAACTGTTACTGCTCCTTGCCTATTATGTTCTTCTGAAATTTGCCAACAGATTTGCTTCTCCATGTCCTTCTCACCATTTGGACTTCTGCCGCAAGCACCCAACATTATAACACTACTTTGCTGTTCCTTAACTTTAACCAAAATAGATTCTGCCTTTATCCGTCGTGATATAATTGTCAGTATTGTGATGGTTAGCACTGCTGCCTCTCAGCGCCAGGGGCCCGGGTTCAATTCCGACCTCAAATCACTATGTGTGTGGAGTTTGCACATTCTCCCCGTGCCTGCATGGATTTCCTCTGGGTGTTTTGGTTTCCTCCTGCACCCCCCCCCCCCCCCCCCCCCCCCCCCCCCACCACCACCAAAGATCCAAGGGTTACGTTGATTGGTCATGCTAAATTGCCCTTAGTGTCAGAGTAGATACGTGGGTTATGGGGGAGGGGTTGGGTCAGATTGTTGTTGGTGCAGGCTCAATGGGCCAAATTGCCACCTTCTGCACTGTATGGATTCTATTTTATTAATATTGTCCCCTATAGAAATGTAATAATGCTCTTGATCTGTAATGCCATCCCACCCTCCTGTCTTTTTCCTATCTGAATCCCTTCTAAATGCAGTTCAGCCAGAACTATTTAACTCTCGTTCCTGCTCATGTTTAAGTCTGCTATAACCAGTATATGGTATCAATTGAATGTCATTCTTTAGTGTTATTTGTAAAATGCCTTACACGCATTCACATCAGGTTTGTTTTATTTTCTCGTGCTAACACTATAGTTAAGAAAGCCCACTAATGTCTGTACTTCCTCAGAAGACTCGGAATTTGGCATGTCCACTATGACTCACACCAGCTTTTACAGATGCACTATAGAAAACATTCTTTCTGGTTATATCACAGCTTAGCATGGCTCCTGCTCTGTCCAACGTAGCAAGGAACTACAAAATGAATATAGCCAGTCCAAATCAGCCTCCCATCTATTGACTCTGTCTACACTCGCCACTGCCTCAGCAAAACAGCCAGCATAATTAAGGACCCCACGTACCCCCGACATTCTTTCTTCCATCGAAAAAAAGGTATAAAAGTCTGAGGTCACGTACCAGCTGTGTCTAGAATAGCATCTTCCCTGCTGTGGTCAGAGTTATGAATGGACATACCTTGCACTAAGTTCATCTTTTTCTACACCTTAGCTCTGACTGTAATACTACATTCTGCAGTCTCTTGTTCCCTTCTTTATGAATGGTATGCTTTGCTTGTATATTGCGCAAGAAACAATACTTTTCACTGTATGCTAATACATTTGACAATAAATCAAACCTCCCTCTTATACTGGTCTTTCTACACTAGTGTTTGTTCGGTCATTGTTTGTAGCTCCGAGTTTAATATCCATCATGTCACTCCTTTCTTCAGATGCCTTCTCAAAACCACCACCAGCCAAGTTAGATCAAACTTTTACCCTGGCATGAGATACAACAGAATTTTTCCTTTTAATAGCATTGAGTATTTTTTGCATGTGGCGTTTGAGGATTTAAATTGATAACTTCACAAAAATCCCATAACATGAAATGCTGATTCTTCTACAATAATTTTCATTGTATGTCAGAACTGACCAACAAATAGCTTGTTTGAAGCTGTAAAGTGTACTATAATTGTGTATTTTGTGTTTTATTTAATGAGTGGCTACGAGGCAGAACTAAATACACATTATTGCAGCCTCATTTAGCTCGTACTTAATGTTATACCAACATCAAAATTGCTTGTTGGGTAACTTTATCATCCTTTGCATGATTTAACTCCTGTTACACAACAGTTTTGTGAAGTAAAGAACCATGAGACAGAGCGTTAAGTCCAGGTTTTAATATATTTCAAAATAGAGGTTGGATGTGGCGTTCCATGGTTAATCGGTAGGGTGAAAAGATATGAAATTGATTAAATTGGAAAGAGCCAACTGTCTTTACCGATGAATCCATAACTCCAGATAGAGGCATGCTGTGAATAGGTGCATTTGTAGCATTCAGTTTTATGGGAAGTTAGCAATAGAGTTCTGCCATCTGCTAAGTTCTGAGCTCCAGCCTGTTTTATCCATCGTTTAGCATTGCCCATCATTACTGAAAGTAAGCGAACAGGCACAGCGGGCAATAAAGAAGGCATATGGTGTGTTAGCCTTCATAGTGAGAAGATTTGAGTATGGGGATAGGGATGTTTTGCTGCAATTGTACAGGGCATTGGTGAGGCCACACCTAGAGAATTGTGTATAGTTTTAGTGACCTTATCTGAGGAAGGATGCCCTTGCTATAGAGGCAGTATAACAAAGGCTATCAGGCTGATTCATAGAACACTACAGCACAAACAGGCCCTTCAGCCCACAAGTTGCACTTGTGTCTATCATATCAGTGTCTATCAGGCCATAGAACTATCTGTAACTCCCAATCCCATTAAATCCCATGTAATCGTCCAGAAGTCTCTTAAAAGACCCCGGCGAAATCGTCTCTACCACCGCTGACGGCAGCCGATTCCATTCACTTACCACTGTCTGAGTGAAAAACTTACCCCTAACGTCTCTTCTGTACTTGCCCCCCCCAGCACCTTAAACTTGTGTCCTCTTGTAGCAACTATTTCAGCCCTGGGAAATAGCCTCCGAGAATCCACCCTATCTATTCCTCTCAACATCTTATAAACCTCGCCTCTCAACCTTTGTCTCTCCAGGGAGAAGAGACCTAGCTCCCTCAACCTATTATCATAAGCATGCCTCCCAATCCAGGCAACATCCTTGTAAATCTCCTCTCAATGGCTTCCACATCCTTCCTGTAGTGAGGCGACCAGAATTGCACACAATACTCCAAGTGGGGTCTGACAAGGGTCTTATGAAGTTGCAGCATTACCTCCCGACTCCTAAAATTCCTCAATTAATGAAGGCCAGGACACCATACACCTTCTTGATCACATCCTCCACTTGCGGGGCAGATTTAAGAGTCTTATGGACCCGGACCCCAAGATCCTTCTGTTCCTCAACACTA
This sequence comes from Sphyrna mokarran, assembly GCA_024679065.1. Classification (NCBI taxonomy): domain Eukaryota; kingdom Metazoa; phylum Chordata; class Chondrichthyes; order Carcharhiniformes; family Carcharhinidae; genus Sphyrna; species Sphyrna mokarran. The sequence goes on along the minus strand of JAGIQG010000015.1, from coordinate 21,807,744 downwards.
CTAAGACTCCTACCCTTGATATTATACTCCTTTATCCCATTGGTCCTGCCAAAATGGACCACCACACAATTATCCACATTGAAGCCCATCTGCCACTTCTCCGCCCATTCTTGCATCCTATCTATGTTTCACTGCAACTTCTGACATCCCTCCAGACTATCCACAACCCCACCAACCTTCGTATCGTCGGCAGACTTACTAACCCATCCTTCCACTTCTCATCCAGGTCATTTATGAAAATGACAAACAGCAAGGGTCCTACAACAGATCCCTGGGGCATTCCACTGGTGACTGACCTATATGCAAAACAGACCCATCCACAGCCACTCAACGCCTTCTGCAGGCAAGCCAGTTTTGGATCCACAAGGCCAAAGCCCCTTGGATCCCATGCCCTCTCACCTTCTCAAGAAGTCTTGCATGGGGGACCTTATCAAACGCCTTGCTGAAATCCATGTAAACCACATCCACTGCTCTTCCTTTGTCAATATGTTCAGTCACATTTTCGAAGAACTCAACTAGGCTCGTAAGGCACGATCTGCCCTTAACAAAGCTGTATTGACTATTTCTGATCATGTTGAACTTCTCTAAATGCCCATAAATCCTGTCCCTCAGAATCCTCTCCAACAACTTACCTACCACTGAGGTCAGACTTCCTGGTCGGTAATTGCCCGGGCTATCCCTGTCCCCTTTTTTGAAAATAGGCACCACATCCGCAATCCTTCAATCTTCCAGAACATCTCCCGTCTCCATCAACGACGCAAAGATCATTGCCAGGGGCTCTGCAATCACTTCCCTCACCTCCCACAATAACCTGGGGTACATCCCACGATTCCTAGGATGGCAGGCCTCTCATATGAAGAGAGACTAAGCCAGTTAGGATTATGTTCACTGGAGTTTGTAAGAGTGAGAGAGGATCTCATAAGATTTATAAAATTCTAACAGGGTTGGATGGGAAGATTCGGAAAGAAAGTTCTCAATGGTGGAGAATCCAGAACTCAGAGTCATTCTTTGAGTATAAGAGGTAAACCTCTTAGAACTGAAGTGAGAAGAAATTTCTTCACCCAGAAGGTGATGAATGTGTAGAATTATTACCACAAAGTAGTTGAGGTCAAAATGTTGTCTGATTGCAAGAAGAAATTAGATATAGCTCTTGGGGCTAGCGGTATCAAGGAATATGGTGGGGGGAAAGGGGGAATCAGGATATTGAATTTGATAATAAACCATGATCAAATTGAGTGACAGAGCATGCTTGGAGGGCCAAATAGTCCACTCTTGCTTCTTGTTTCTATGTTTCTGTCCCTTTCAATGGTATTTCAGCTCTCAAACTAGCACCTAACCTGTTCAATCAAAGGTGTGAACAGTCGGGCAATAGTGTGCTGAATGCAATTAGCTGAAGACTGATCACATGGCTCTCAGCATCCATTAATTAACATTAATGGACATTCATCTCCAGCACCAACAGCAGGCACAAGGTTCCTTTCCCTGTTCATGTCACTAATGTGAATGACTGCGTTGTTCATCCAGCACAAACACATTCATATTTTTCCTCATGAGCAACTGGCAACAGAAATGAAAGCTGTGCACTTTCACAGCTGGTAGGACTCCTCAGCGCATCATAGATTTGGCCTTAATGGGCACCTGTGTGGTGTTCCTTAGCCTCCATGAAGTGGAAGAGAAATCTCATCCATGTGGAAGTCATTTGTGACATGCAGAAGATAATGGTGCATGAGTAATTGGTCGCTTTCCAGGCTGCTGTCGTATTAAAGCAACCCATTATGCTCGGATTGTTCCGCCTACCCCTGAGAAATGCCTGATGCGAAAGGGATTATAAACTCTGGACCATCCAGAGTGAAATCCCAATGTTAGTGAATGAGCTTATTGAATGGAGATGTGGGACCAGAACAGCTGATTTTAAAATATAAAGCAAGCTGGGTGGGTAGCTGTGCCTGCATGGTCACTGGGGAAACTTGTCCTACTTGAAAGTCCCAACCTCATTTGCATTCCACAGGCAGGTACTGGACACACCGAGTATGTGCACCCCTGCAAGCTGTCATTTCTGAATGAGGGCTCCTACACTGAGTTAGCTGCCAGTTGGAGTCTGAGGTAGTGGGGAGAGGAACAGCGATAGTGGCAGGGCTGGGACAATCCTGGAATTACCTCCCTAACAGGATTGTGGGTTTACCCACAGCACATGGACTGCGGCAATTCAGGAAGGTGGCTTGCCACTACCATCTCAATGGGCAACTAGGTATGGGCAATAAATCCTGGCCAGCCAGCAATGCCCATGTCCCAAGAATGAATTAAAAAAACTTTCCATGCCCCCTGTGCAGTGCCAGGGTAATCTCTTTACCAAATGCCCCGATCCCTCATTACATCCCGATTTCCTGACGGAGCTCGGGTACTGCCCTGTGGCAATCATGACTGATTCCCTTTCTTTAGTTGCCCGCCTTCAGCTGGTCAGTTTCTGAAAGGCACAGTGACCTGTTCACCCTATTAAGAAATTGAACCTCTAATCATGAAAACCTCTTGACAAGCTTTTCAATTGATGTAATTGGCTTCAATTTGGGAGGAGAGGGGGTTTCCTGTCTCGTCTTGTCCGCACCACCAGCTCTCCTCGCCTTGGCGATTGTCACTGGTTCTAGGATCATCACAATGCCCAGCAGCTGATTATTACAGGACCATCCTGATCTCCGTATCCGCTTTCGTGTGGAGGGAATGGCGTTGAAGTGCTTTGAAAATTCAGCTCTTTGTGGATTTTTTATTTTCATTTGAAATTAATCAACATTATTTGAGCTGCATTTGCATTAATTTAAAAAAACTTTCATTTTGTTTCATCCATCATCTACATCAGTGGATTATTATCATTTTATGTTTAAAGGTGGGTGGCACAGGGGTTAGCACTGATGCCTCACAGTGCCAGGGACCCAGGTTCAATTCTGGCCTCCAGTCACTGTTTGTGTGGAGTTTGGGCATTCTCCCTGTGTCTGCATGGATTTCCTCTAGGTGCTCCAGTTTCCTCCCACAATCTAAAGATGTGCGGGTCAGGGGATTACGAGAATAGGCCTTGGAGGGATTATGGTTGGTGGAGACTCGATGGGCCAAATGGCCTCTTCTGCACTGTTTGGATTCTATGATTCTATGAAATCGTTTGTTACTAAATGCCCCATTAAATCATTGACTCTGCATAGGAAACATCCTTGATTTAATAATTCAATCATACATTTTTGGAAGTGAAGAAGCATTTTATTCATTTGCATTTTCTTTTGGTCACTCATATATTGCACACTGTTGTGTTGAGAAAATTGGAAGAATGTGAGTTCTTTGACTCGTAGATTGATTTTACCATTGACACCTCTCTCGACAATAGTATCAAACCAGCTTTTAATAAACTTTGGGAGCTCCCATTACCCTCCCTCACACCAATTTAAAAGCTGTGAGTGCGATTTTATTTCGGCACCCAAGGATGCAATTGTTGTTTTGTGCTGTGTGAATTTGAGACAGCAGCTTTATAATTTAGCAAACCTTGTCAAATAGTTTAATTCAGCAGGAAAGAGTTCCCATTGCACTTCTTCAGTGTGTCAGCAAGATAGCCAGTTCTATCAACATTGAAGCATCACTCATTAAAGTGTAAATTGACATGGTGGTGTGCCTCTGGTAAATTGATTTTAGGTCTCTAGTTCCTAATAGACCAACTCAGGTAATAGACTTTTGGAAACACTATTTAAAGAAAAATGAAGATCAGCTGACTCATTAAATAGCAATGTAGAATTCTAGCTTTTTAAACTGCATAAATATCCGCTGACAGAGTAAATTGATGTGGTGAACATTAGTCTTATGACTTGCACAATGTTTTGTAACGTACTATTTGAATGTTCTCGGAAATGAGAAAATAAAGGTAAATTATCCAAGTGCAATGGATATAATTCACATTGTGGATACTTTTAATTCACGTAATAGGTTTCACAACTTGAGAACAGTCATTAAAAACTATTTACCTGCTGAACAATGGTGTCTAGCTGGTTAATAGACTGATTTAAGACCAAATTGTCCATTTAAACCAATTGCAAGTTAACATTAGAAGTGATAAATCTAGCCACATGGGCACTTCCGTGAAAGTGATTTCTTAAATGTTGTTTTGGTCTTTCAAAGTTTTGCAAGGGTACAAGTAAAGAAGAATAGATTTAGGTTTTAATGCGCTCTCCTTCTGTTAATTTATTACAGGAAGACTACAATCAACTGAGACCTTTCTCCTATCCCAACACTGATGTGTTTTTGATCTGTTTCTCTGTGGTAAATCCTGCATCTTACCACAATGTGAAGGAGGAGTGGGTAACTGAACTGAAAGCGTGTATGCCGCACGTGCCTTATGTCCTGATTGGAACTCAGGTACTATCCCACGTTAATGGGTTTTAGTCTCATTGCAAGAGTTACCCAGTTTCTTTCCATTAAAATCCTGATTCTCTCTGGTTAATATTTTCCTACAAGAGAGATAATCAGAAAACTAAGAACTGATATAACACAAATGTGATATGGTCACATTTGTAATTGATGGCATTGGACTAGGATAGGCTCAGTAAGAAGTCTCACAATACCGGGTTAAAATCCAACAGTTTTATGTGGTAGCACGAGCTTTCGGAGTGCTGCCCCTTCACCTGATGAAGGAGCAGCATTCCAAAAGCTCGTGCTACTAAATAAACCTATTAGACTTTAACCTGGTGTTGTGATATTTCTTACATTTGTTACCGTACTTGAAGGCAAATTATTAAAGTGCCTTCTCGTAGGTCGCCATCTGTGCTTCTTGATGGCACAGGATATTGAGTTATTCTGTGAAAACTAGCATTCATAAACACGTTAGGGAAATAACAAAGAGTTGTTACACTTAAAAGTGAATATGAGAATCTAATGTTATCCTATCAAATGTATTTTCAGATTGATCTAAGAGATGATCCTAAAACACTGGCCCGATTAATTCATATGAAGGAAAAACCCATTACGTATGAACAAGGTGTGAAGTTGGCTAAAGAGGTAATTGTGTTTTGGAGATTTTTGCATCACAGCATTATGCTTTAGAATTTTGAATGCATTTGCAATTAGGCATCTCTTATAGGACAATTTTACTGCTGAGACAATTAATTCTAAAAAAAAAAGTAGGGAGGGAAGAGGGAATTACAGACTGGCTGGTTGCAGGAATGTTGTTTCCTCTGGCTGGGATGGAACAGCAACGAATCACAGTCTTGGGATACAGTGTAGGACTGAGATAGAACCCTATTGTGCAGGAGGAGGCCATTCGGCCCTTCAAGTCTGTACCGACCATAATCCTACCCTGGCCCTATTCCCATTTACCCTCACTAATCTCCCTGATACTAAGGGCAATTTAGCATGGTCAATCCACTTAACCTGCACATCTTTGGACTATGGGAGGAAACCGGAGTACCCAGAGGAAACCCGCATTCACACGGGGAGAATGTGCAAACTCCACACAGACAGTGACCCAAGCCGGGAATCGAACCCAAGTCCCTGGCGCTGTGAGGCAGCAGTGCTAACCCCCAAGATGAGAAGGAACTTCTTCACTGAGAGAATGATGAACCTGTAGCATTCACTATCACAGAAGACTGTGGTGGCCAAATCATGACATGTTTAAGAAGGAAATATGTAGATTTCAAGACTCTCAAAAGTTTATTGATTCGTCACAAATAAGGCTTACATTAACATTGCAGTGAAGTTGCTGTGAAATTCCTCTAGCCGCCACATTGCAGCAATTTTCGGTCAATGCATTAACCAGCACATCTTGGCAAAGATGCCGATGGATATGGGGAGAGCTTAGGAATATGCTGCTGAGGTAGAAGATCAGCCATGATCATAGTGAATGTGGAGCAGATTCAAAGGGAAGAATGGCCTACTCCTGCTTCTATTTTCTATGTTGCTGAAGTCAACAATTAAAGTGAATGTATATGTGATGGAAACTTGCATTGTCTGAACTGTTCTCTGAAACATCACTTGATTGGGGTGGCACGATAGCACAGTTGTTAGCATTGTTAGCACTGCTGCCTCACAGTGCCAGGGTTCAGTTCTGGCCTCGGGTCACTGTCTGTGTGGAGTTTGCACATTCTCCCCACGTCTGCATGACGTTCCTCCAAGTGCTCCAGTTTCTTCCTACAGTCCAAAGATGTGCAGGTTAGGTTGTTTGGCTATGATAAATTGCCCATTAGTGTCAGGGGGATTAGCAGGGAAAATACATGGAGTTACGGGGAAAGGGTCAGGGTGGATTGTTGCCGATGCAAGCTTTGATGGGCTGAATGGGATTCTATGATTAATGCATTAATGGGATTCTATGATTCTATGGTAGGGATTCTATGATTAATGCATTTCATATAACTGGTCAGAGGTTTCTATGCAAGTTACTATTTAAAATTCCACTTTGTTATTTTTTTTAAAACGCCTTTAAAAGTGAAACTTCTGACGTTTTCTTCTAAGTTTAAACATTCATCCAAAGTGCATCTGTATAAAAGTATCTTAGTTCCCAGAAAATTCAAAGGAAATGTTCTTTCAGTTACAACATAGCAGATAAGTTGACAGTGAATGCAATGAGCCACAATGGAGTGCTGTAACCTGACCAGTTTGGGCATGCCTATTTTTTCTCTCTGGTTTGTGTAGTTTTGGAAACATTTAACTCCCTCGTTCATTATTTACATTTCAAATGTTATCAGATCTGATAGTCTTCTCTTTGTGACTTTGATTTGTGCTGTAGTTTTTTAAATGTTTGGTTAAAAGCTAAGAATAATTTAAATCATAGTGCTGCTGTCTGATTCATACAGCAATAAGTCTGTTGTATACCTTTTTGAAAACTTATTCTGTCACAGGATGCAAGCGTCGCTGGCTAGGACAATATTTATTGCCCATCCCCAATTGTCCTTGAGAAGGTGGTGGCAAACTGCCTCTTTGAAAAGTCTACAGTCCTGCAATGCTGTTAGGAAGGGCATTCCAGAATTTTGACACCCTGACAGTGAAGGAACATTGATGTATTTCTAATTCAGGATGGTGCCTGGCTTGGAGAAGAATTTGCAATTGGTGGCTTTCCCATGCAGCCCTTGTCCTTCTAGATGGGTAGAAGTCGCAGGTTTGAAATAACATTAATAAGAACTAGGAGCAGGAGTAGGCCATTTGGGCCCTTGACCTGCTCTGCCATTCAATAAGCTCATGGCTGATTTTTTTCGTGGACTCAGCTCCACTTATCTGCCTGCTCACCATAACCCTTAATTACTTTACTGTTCAAAAATTTATCTATCCTTGCCTTAAAAACATTCAAAGTTTTTCAACTGCTTCACTGGGCAGAGTTCTACAGACTTGCAACCCTTTGTGTGAAGAAGTTCCTTCTCAACTCAGTCCTAAATCTGCTCCCCCTTATTTTGAGGTGATGTCCCCTGGTTCTAGTTTCACCCGCCAGTGGAAATAACCTACCTGCTTCTATCTTATCTATTCCCTTCATAACCTTATGTTTCTATAAGATCCAACCACCCCCCCATCCATTTTTCTGAATGAGAAGGTGCTGTCATTAGGTTTGTAACAAAGCAAAATTGATTTTTAAATTATAATTTGTTTCCTTGTTCTTTTCAGATCGGAGCGCAGTGCTATCTGGAATGTTCCGCCCTCACGCAGAAAGGCTTGAAAGCAGTGTTCGACGAGGCAATTTTGACAGTGTTCCATCCCAAAAAGAGGAAAAGAGGATGTGCAAAATGTCGTGTGTGTTGTGCAATTATATGACGCAGTGGACGAAGACAAAGGAAAGTTGATTAGAAGAAAAAGAGTTCCGGTTGATTAATAAGGTTGAAGCTGATTGTTAAAAAAAAAGAAACAGTAAGCTGAAAATATTTGGAGGAAGGAAGGCATTTCTTTCCTGGTTCCTTATTATGATGAAGAGACGGAGAACGGGTCCAAGAAGGAACCAGCTGCAGTAACGGACTAACTTAAAACTATCAAACCTCACGGAAGTCATATTAGTTTACTGCTAACTGCTGTTCACTTTTCAGATGGCCGGGTGTGCATCTTCTCTCAGGCCTGGCAGCAAAGCACTGAGCCATTTGTTTGAAAATGTCTGTTATTCTGGCACAGATGTTACTGGGAAGTCCGAGGAGCAAAAGAGCCAAAGGTGCTAGCTGAAGCACTGCAGCGGAACCCTCTTACTTTTTTGGCTTAAGTTTTCTCGTGGCCTTAATGCAGCTAAATGATAAGCTCAGCTAACGCAATTTATAGACCTCAGTGGTATTTGTTCATACAGTACTGCCTTCCCGAAGCTGGATGAGCACTAATACAACTTAACAGTAGACACCTAAACACTTGTAGCCATGTCAAGATGAATTGAGCAACTTATCGTACAAGCCATTATTTCGGAAGCACAGTGATAATGGCCACGTGTCAGGATTAGCAAGCTAGCATAATGAAATAACACCAGCACTACATTTAGAATTAAAAGTATAAGATTTGAAAATGGGATCATGATGTCCTATCTTTTCTAACTCCACAACAACTTAACTGAGCAACATCATTCTCTCACTACACTGTCCGAGCAACCCAACTAACTTTTTTTTTTGTTGCACATCTTTGCTTTGGTGATTTTTTTTGCTTTATAACCTGCCAGAGGTGGTGCGCTTCTCTCCATTTTTTGGAATATCTTGGTGTGTTTTCAGATCAAAATAGCCTGTGAAGTGAAACCCAAGTTCATTAAATGCGCTATTTAGGGGAGAAAAGGGAGCAAGTCTCCTTGGTGATTGAGTTGGGAGCATTTTGCATTGCAGTATTAATGCAGACCATGATTAGGTGATAAAATGTTGCCTGGATTCTCTTAACTCCAGTGTGGAGGTGCTGAGCCCAGGGCAGGTATATCCTCGCAGGAGGGAGAGAATGTTTTGAAAGGGTTTCCAGCAGTTTGTTCTCCTGCAACTTCTGCAGTTCAGAATTAGCAGAAGTCCAAGATCAAGTCACTCAGCTGCAGCTAATATGTAGCACAGTTAAGCCAGAAAATAGAAATGGGGAAGAAAACAAATTTATCTAAGCAATAAGTAATTTAATTATTTTCCAGCACTGACTTGCATTGGAACAGTTAGGGTTAACTTATGCATTCCCTACACCTGACCTCTACTGTTGCTGTCCTAAACAGACCTGTGGATGGTGAGAGGTTAGTCTGGCGATAAATCCCTCTTGATGGGTAAATGTTACTCGCATCAAATTGTGTGTTTTTTTTTGGCCCCAAAAATACAGTTGAGGTTTTATTTTTTTCTCAAAGCACATTGTTTAACAGATGGATGCAAACTGCCTTGAATTACAGTCTTCAGGTCAAATATAATTAAAGGAGTTTGTTTTAGTTAAGACCCAGTATAAAGGAACAGGAAGAAAATGACATTGATGTATCAATGAACATTGAGGTACATATCAGCGACTGTCAGAGAACCTGGTTGGAATATCTGCATTTTGTACCTCAGCTTTAATTCAGGTGCTGCTGTAATTCCAAAATAATTCCCTTCAATTGATGAAGCCTAGAATTTGTCGCGAGTTTGGCATCTTGCTCTGTGCCTGATCAGTTAGATTTCTTCCCTCACCCTTCACCTCCAAGAGAAGGCGTTGGAATTACAAGCTGACAATGGCACAGAGACATTTAGAACGTTGATGAACAAAGTGGCCGACTTCTCAAACAGTGAGATTCAAGTTCTGAGGAGCAACAGAGTGATAGGGTGGGTTAGAACCAGAGAAAATAGAGAAAGATGAAAATGTGAAGCAAGATTGGATGGAGAGAGAGTGAGAAAGGACAGAAAGTTAAAGGAAAAAATAAATAAATAAATTTTAATATCCATGGTGTTACTTGTCCATCAACTTTTGGTGAATTACAATTCACAGGGTATCTCTTCCTTGCCATAAGTTGCTAGATGATTTACACTCTTGATAATGGCAAGTGCTACTAAATTGGCCATTATTTTGGTAGCATTCTGAGCTGTTAATAAATGCCACAAAAATATATCATTTACGTTATGATTTAAGTTATGCAAATACTTAGTACTTATAGATACTTACAAATTAGCTAGATTTATCACTTGAAATCAGGATTGTGCTGACAACTGTATTACTCCCTGTGTATCGTGCATATGATGCAGTAGAGCTCCAGTTTAACTTTAATTGTGTTGAATAATTTTAAGCAGTTCCAAGAACTCTCGAGTTTTGTTTTTCCTAAAACAGCAACACTGGCTCAGTCAGGAGATTGAAATCATCTTGATTTGATTTGCTAGATTAAGTCTTTCAAAATATTTTTACCAGCATTATCAATTCTGCTATTATGGCAATTGGATCTCAATCTGTATTCTTAAACATTTACATAATGTTTACCAGAAGTTTCCTGGATGCTTGGAAGCATATTGTTGGCATTTTCCAAAGCTAGCTGAGCGTTTCATTCATTTTCCTGAATGCTAGCTGCGTGTTCTGTTTATTAGAAAGATCTGCACAATTATTTTTAATAATATGTTCTAAAATTCTCTTCATTTGCTCAAATTACTTAATTATATTAGTTCGTATCATCCTGACCAGATCTTTGCATCAGTGCTAACTGAAGGATATGTTATATTCCAGTCAGTCACCTCTGGCTCTTGTTAATTCCATTGTTGGTAAGAGCTGGCTAGGGAGAGTTAACATTTCATTTGCACTTTTTATACTTGCAAGTGGCCACTGTTAACTAGGTTGACAAAAGTCAAACCTTTTCAAGAACACTGTTCAGGAGCGAAGCTTTTTTAATCGTCACAGTAATGATGTGAATTTAGGAACACCATAGATTAAGTTATTAGCTAGCCAAGTAACTAAAAATCTCCTGGAAATATTGTATATGGAAAATTTTTATTATTTCCTTCAGTATTTATTTCATGCAGTTAACATACGAATATAAGCTTAACAAAGTCAGGAAACCGATTTAGAAAGCGAGCATACGAGCTGCAGACATACAATTGCCTGAATTTTACTGGCATGTCTGTACCAAAATCGGAATGGGTGAACCTTGAAGAAGTGTTCTCCATTGGCCTCTGCAGAATCTTACGAATTTCGGGGCGAGCGAGGCAGTAAAATCCCAGCAGTGTCTCCAACTCCGAGATATTGTCTCGCTCAAAAGATAATCAAGAGGAATATCTGAGTAAACTAAAGCTACCAGTTCACATAAGATGAGGAAGAAGAATGGAATCAGAAAATAATTGAATAAGTAATGCGTTTTAACCTTTTTTTTTCCTCGACGAGATTGGCTAAAAAGGCTACGTGGAAATAAAAACGCTGGAAATAGTCTCAATGTGAAGACAATCTAAAAATAGATAGAGTTACACTTCCAAATGCAGATACACAAGAATTGATGAATTCTAAAATGAACAATGCATTAAGTTTGTACATTCAGAAAATGTTGTACAGTAACTGTCCACCTTGGAACCCATAGTAAGCATATGGTTTTGTTGTGGGACTATATTATGCAGTGTTCTGCCAACCTCGCATTCAAGCAAACAGGAAACGTTTGGTTTCAATTAAATACGATGTAGATATATCCTTGTGCAATGGGGCTCTGATTTAACCAACCCTGTTATCTTATATTTCGACAGATCTAACCACCCAAGTATTTGTTACTCTTGTTTTTTATTTGTCTCAGGTCTGCAAATTTTGTTTTTTCAAGAGACAATCCACTAAGCTATTTTAACTATTGTATTCATATTCATACCGACAACCTGGACATTGCACCTTGGAGTAGGAATCCAACTTTTATTTCATGCATGGAAGGGCCATCGACATTTGTAAGTGATGAGATTTTTTTCTGACAACCGAAATAAAAGTCGGGATTACACTCTTGAGCCTGCATTCTTTTTTTGTCCGAAGTGCAATGTATCATCCCTTTTCCTCATCTGTTCCATTAAGTCCAACAGGCGAGTCCAATAATATCTGGTTGAATGAAACAGTCCATACTTATTGCTTTGTGAAATTCACACAGGTTATCATTTGCAGCAGCAAAAATTTGGCTTTAGCAAAGACACTTTATTCGATTTATTTAATGCGCATTGACAAAATATGAATGGTGATTATTTCCCTGGAGGTAATGGATGGTTAATTTTAAATGATTAGTTGATGTATTCAATTTAGGTGGGGTGGGGGGTTGTTATATTAAAAGCTAATTCCAAATTAAAAGAGGCAACTTTTTTTACACTCCAATGGATGCAAAACAACAGGCAGCCTGTTTCAAATTACTAAGGGCTAAGAATTAGTGGTAGATAAAGAGGCATGATTCTCAATTAAATTAAACCCTGTTCTTGTGTACTTTGTCTTTACTTGCACGCATTGACATTGGCAATCCCGGCAGCACAGTGGCTAGCACTGCTGCTTCACAGCGCCAGGGACCCAGGTTCAAATTGTGGCTTATGTCACTGTCAGTGCAGTCTGCTCGCGTTTCCCCGAGGTGTTCCAGTTTCCTCCCCCATTTGGAAAGATGTGCTGGTTGGGTCATTGACCATGCTAAATTCTCCCTCAGGTGTGCCCGATCAAGGCCTGGATTGTGGCGACTAGGGGATTTTCGCAATAACTTCATTGCAGTGTTAATGTAAGCCTGCTTGTGACACTTATAAATAAATAAATACACTCAGCAGTTGCTAATAGGATGAGTTCCCTTGGGCTGTTGGCGCTATGTAAACACATCAAGAGGTTGAGCGAGATGGGTATTTAAACATGCCTGGAAGCACCATACTACAATATATTTTCTAATACACTCAACATTTTTGCAGTTGTAAGTATACATTTCTTTGATTCAAAAGGATAAATCTCATTCAAGATCTTGGAATGAGTGTTGGACATTTGTCTTGGAATTTTTTTTTAAATATTGCAACTTGAGTTTAATTTTTATGCAAGGAAACGTGCACTTGCCCCTGAAGAAAACTGGTCAACTAAACTTGTCAGCAATTGTGTATGATTGCTTTCACTTCAACATGATAAGGGAAACGGCCCATAAAAATGGAAATGAAAGTTCCGTCTTTGCATGGTTTTAAGTGAGGGGCATTTTGGTAGTTTAAATTGCAGCAGATACAGGTTTATAGCATGAATTTAAAACAAAAAGTATCAAGTCTGGTATCTTTGAAAATTGATGGACTTATTAATTGCAATCCCAAGTTCAGCTTCTTCCCTCTTCCTTCCTCTGAGACCAAAACTACTTTTTTCCACCTCTGGCAGAATGAACTGCTCCACCCCATCTCCTGCTGTCTGTGCTTTCACAAATGCCCACTGTAGCCAGAGGAGCCATTTCATTCCCTCCACTAACTTCAACTCATCCAAAATGCTGCAAGCCTGCAACTTGCCTACACTTCAATTCCCATGATTCCAGCAAGATCACTCTCTCAAGTGCCATTAGCTTGCTGCATGCTGCTGGGTCAACTTCAAAATATCCATTCTTGTTTTCTAATGTGTATGTGTCCTGTTTTGTCATGCTCTTCCTTATACCTATAAATGTACCCTTAGCTCTCCCGACACTGAACTTCTCATTACTTGTTATCCACAATGGACAACTCCATGGTCTGATGCTTCCTATTTTAATTTGGTTCCAAATTGTATTTTGATTTTAACATGGCAGTCTGGAATTTGATGTAAAGATGCTGGCGTTGGATTGGGGTGGTAAGAACTCAGTAAGAATTTAGCAACACCAATTTTTAATCCAACCGATTTATTTGATAGTAAAATTGCGAGCTTTCAACACTCTGTGTCTTCCTCAGGCAATTTGCCAGGCAGATTAACAAGGACATTCCAATTGATCAGCTTATTGGAAGCAAACAGTGTCTGTCTATTTGTCATTTATTGATGAATGATTATAATATAAAGTAATTTGATATTACAGTTGTTTCTAATACATTATAATTTGATATAGCTTGATAATATGTTGATCCAATGTGCAATATTTTTTGCTGTTGAATGCTGATATGCTGCTGCCTTTGGGAAACCTCAATTCTGCATTCTTTGAATTGATGCCTTGCCCCCTTCTCAAAAAACTTTACCTCCCTGCGGTCCAAAGCAGCAAATCCATTCCATTCCCCTCATCATTTCCTGTGCTTTCTGTGCACCAAACCCATTTCTGCTTTATTACCAAGTACCCTGAGATGTCTTCCTGCAAATGAGCCATATTCTATCAAGCCAACTTAATAAGAGCATCTTTGTGAAATGTGCATGCCATCATCCTCAATCCAAATGGAGCTCAATTATATGCCTTCAATTAAAATGGTAATTCTGTTGAACAATATACAATAATCAGCTGCTTAACTGGAATGGAGTAGACAAACTCAGACAATAAAAAAAGTATTGTGAAAATCCCCTGGTCACCGTGCTCCGGTGCTTGTTTGGGTACACTGAGGGAGAATTTAGCACAGCCAATGCAACTAACTAGCACATCTTTCAGACTGTGGGAGGAACCCAGAGCACCTTGAGGATGCAGACACATGGCGGTGAATGTGCAAACTCTGCACAGTCAGTGACCCAAACCGGGAATCGAACCCAGATCCCTGGCGCTGAGAGACAGCAGTGTGACACCCCACGAGATGAAGATAAAGATGAGGCAAACTGACCACTTCACCATGGGAGATTAGTACAGGTGTGGAAAAATAAAAGGATCCTCATATCTGCTAAACGTGCGCAAAAATCCTGGGAATTGCAGACAGCCAAATCCAGTCAGGTCTCCAATGAGTGTGAATCAACAGGCAAAAAAAAGTAGTTGAATTTAAGTACACATAGGCTTGGTTTGAAGGAAGCAGGTTTGGGAGTCTTCAAGCGGCGTAGCAAGGTTGTTCTTGTAATCTAGGATTTTTCAAGTCAAGGGGAGTATTTTTAATAAATGTATGCCAGTGTGTGAATGGCTCTGGAACTTGTAATTTCTCATATCTTTCTGCACTCAACAGCAATAAATACTGAACATTGGATCAACATATTATTAAATTACAAAGTATTGTAGCCATTCATCAATAAATGACAGCTAGACAGACATTTTCCTTCCAACAAGCCTTCGCTGATCAATCATCAAAGCATTCTCGTTAATCTGCTTGGCAAGTTCCAGATTGCCATTTTAAAATCAGAATGCAATTTGGAACCAAATTAAAACAGGAAGCATCAGATAAATAGAAAACAGCTAGAGGTCCCTTTGAGTATATTTGCAAAACAAGTAGGACATAAAAACAAAATTACAATACGTTATATTGCAACAATGCAAACCCTTCCAAAGTAGTCCACTGGATATAGAGAATTGTGACGTCCCACAAACATGAAAAGCATTACACAAACATACGTATTGTGCGCAGGAGTAGACCAATCAGCCTTTTGAGCCTTCTCCATCATGCAGCAAGATCGTGGTTGATCTGATTGTTGCCTCAATTCCAACCCCTCCCCAATAATCCTGATTCTTTGGCTCCCGCACTGGGAAAGGTCAACAACTTTACTTCCAATCTCCCCCCCCTTTCCTGCCTTCACATGGTGTAAGTCTGATTCTTCCCTTCTTGGTTTTCTTTCTCCATTTCTGGGAATCGTCAATCTATCAACCAGTGTTCAGTATAAGCCCTTTAGCTTGCACAGCTACCTTAACTACAATTCTTTCTACTCCATTTCTTGCAAGGGCTTTAATCCATTCTCATAGTTTCGCAACCTCCATTCCATTTGTCCGAATGTTGCAAACTTTCCATCCTAACACTTCTGACAGGTCCTTTTTTCCTCAACCATGGATTCCCACCTTCAGCCACCATTTTTAGCAAAGACCTTGACTGTATTTGTTTCATTTCCTGCACTTCTCTTGGCAATACACACACTCCAACAAGTATAACTTGGTTCATTTTGTCCTCACTTTCTGTCTCACCTTATTCAATGGCTAATTCTCTGTCATTTCCCTCCTCTTTCAGCATGAAGACAACAGTGTCTTCTAGTCCACTCCTTCATTTACTCTGGCACATATTGTTTCCTCCTCCTTTGCTGGATATATCAATATAAATCTTTACTTTCATTAATAAAATAAAGAATACCTGTTTGTGGTCCAGATAATTTTACTCAAGTAATCAGCATTACTAAGTAACCCATCAGAAACTGCTGGTTGTAATTTTCATAATGTTCGATTCATTTTGCTTTTTGTCCACGGAATCGCTACCTGTTTTTTATTTGCCTGCTGCTTCCTGAATTCATTTGCTTTCACATTTTGTTTTGTTCATAAAATTGCAATCAGGAATGGGAAGGAACTTGTCGAGATAGTCAAATGCTCAGTGAACGGAAGTGGTTATCTGTCTAGCTGACATTATTGATGAATGGTTGCAATGAAAAGTTATTGGAAATGGTGTTAATAGCGTGCTGCACAAACGGATGGTTCATTTATTGGCTGTGTACTGTAATCGAGAACCCAGGAAGGACTTTACAGAACACTGCATTGAACTCCAGTCTCTCAAAGATATTTTTAGATGACACAATCTCCGGAGCCAGACATAATATCACATTAAATTGTTATTGATGGAAATCAGATCCATTTTAAAGTAGGGCCTGTACAGGCTGAAAAACCTTTTCATTCTTAGTGCAACTAATTCATTGGCTACTGGTTAAGAAACTGGAATTGTTCATATGACAAAGACACTGGGCTGACTGCAACTCAGCCTCCCAACTCTTGCACCGTTGTGGGCCTGTGGCATTTTCTGAAGAGTTTCTCAGCTTTTAAATGTTTGGAATCTTGCAGTTATGAGTTCAAGTATCTGGTCAGGGAAATGTGGTGTTTTTCTCACATAGAAACATATAAGGTAGGAGCAGGAGGAGGCTATTTGGCCCTTCAAGCCTGCTCCACCATTCATCATGATCATGGTTGATCATCCAACTTAATAGCCTAATCCTGCTTTTCCCTATATTCACACCACAGATGCAATTTCTCTCAGCATAGCAGGCATTTTCCTGTCAGGTTTGCCCCATCTAGCAATGACCCCCTTCTTTTACAAACTTGAAGAACAGTAATCTTTTGCAGGTAAAACAATCCATAGGATTGTCCATAGATATCATAAAGAGCTAATTTGATTCTGCTCAAGACACATAATATAACCACTCAGGAGAAAAGAAAACTAGAAGTATGCACAGTATAGTAATTTATCTGTAAATGCATTATATAAGCTGAAAGCTGTGTTGCAGAGTGCACAGTGTTTTGGTAATGATTATCTTAACGTTCTTGAAAACCTAATGCCAATTTTTTGGCAAGCATTAACATTGCCTGGGTGTCATTGTATGGTTTGTCAGCAGCCTCAAGTTAAAACTGAGGCATAATTAATTAGAAAGAGTTTCACAGGGATTCTAACTGCTGGGATCCTTTTTTTCTGGGATCTCTCTATCAATCATACTGTTAGGAAATAAATCAACTCTGGCATTCTTAACCAAATGCTGTTGGCTTTAACTGTATTTTGGAGTTACCTTTGTCTGATGTCAGTACCCCTGCCAAGCATGTATTACCAATTATGTTGTTAGTAAAAGTGTAAATGTACCAAAATGCACAGAACCAAACAAGCAGATCTTTGTAATTATTTTTAAAACCCATCTTAATGGTGAAATGTCCTTCTTGAGGATTCGAATGAGCAATAAATAAAATGTTGCATACATAATTTATATGTCTGACTCTTGGGAAAGTAAATGCTAATTACACAAGGTTGGACCAATTACCTTTAATGGACAAAATCTTGTGGAGTTTACTCTTGGCATAGTGCAGTATAATAGTTGATCTATTTGTTTTAATTTAACTTTACAACATATTGTGGGAGTTTAGTATTGGCACAATGCAATATTTTACACATTTGATTGGTTTCAGTTTTATTTAACAGAATAACAAATCATTGGAAGCAATAGCTACAGAATTGAAATGCATTTTTGAAACATACTTTGGGTCTAGTAGGTTTTCTAGTTATAATATGTAGCTTTGCGTCAATACTTCTCACGATGATCCAGTACCATGTTTTTATTTCCAAATAAAATATTCAATTGCAAAGATGACTGACTGGCTGCACGTTTGTAAGTATTAATGATAAATATCTACCAGTCAGCACATTTGAGGGTTATTTCTTTAACAAATAGCAGATATCCACATTCATAATTCCCAGCAAGTTTTGACACGTTTTTAGCAAAACAAATGGAATATTAATTATCTTTCGAGAAACTGATCTGGGCAAAACAGTGAATTTGAATTGTGAACATCTCAAAACACAACAGTGTTTTACACATTTCTTTTTGAAATTAAGGCTAATCAAAAGGCAAACCAGTTTTAAAATAGAATTGAATAACATTTCGCAATATAAATGAGTGAATTGTAATTGAAAGATCACCACTATCAATTGTGCATGATTTATAATGTTAAAACAGTTCGAAACTGTGTTACTAATAAACTCTCATTCACATTTTTCAAACTATTTAACAGGAATATACCATTGATCTGACATCTAATCAAATCAAAGTTTCAACTACTGCACTGATCTAAATCATGTGAGCATTATTTTAATGTCTATATAGTTTTCAATCATGACCCAAAGGATGATGCACTTGAAATAAAAATTAAGTTGTGTTATTAATGTTTTATTTTCAGTTTGCAAAACTATTAACCATGAAATTCTGTATGACATAAATATTGGAAAATAACTACAGTTTTATTGGGTAGAATTCTGTGCAGGAGCCTCTGGTGTATATAATACCCGAGCTGATAGTATCCAAGTACATTATCCTTTTTAGTGCCTTATTATTGTTTCCATGTATTAGGTAAATGCAGGTATCAATGTTTCAGAGGCAGCAATAACTTGAACCCAATAGAAATGCAAATTTCATATAATTTAACCTTATTAAAATATGAAAGGCAACTTGTAATTAGCATTTGTATACTTAATTCCATATTTGCTTTTGATTTCTATGCAACAGATTTAAGTACTCACTATTATGGCAATTGCTTTGTACCTTTAATTTTGTATAATTCAGTTTTATTGTTTTTTTGATGAAAGTAAAAGTTTATTGGACATCTTTGACTAGCTATTTTTTCTCTCGCTGCATCGGGCGCTTTGCTAAAACCACAAATGTATTCTTTTGACTCCTTTGTCATTTTGTAGCAAGTTTTTATTTATGCCTGCGTAGAATGGATCGCAATGATTTATTTCAGAAACCCATTACATGTGCAAGCGATATCCATTCTTCATCCTTTAACATGCAGGCAGACACTATAGCAATAAAGCTGTCAAAGCGGCACTAACTGTGCTGCAATTACCTCCTAGTAAAACTTATGTTTTGAAGACCCAGGCAAAATTGACAGATGATGACTAGGATTTATATTTAATTAAATTATCACAATTTAATATAATTCTACCTGCCATATATACAAATCCATCAGGTGGGAGTGTTTGAACAGAGCACTCATTGAAGTATACAATCAAGTATCATAGCCTTTAATGCAATGATAAACCAAGTCAGATTGTAAACTTTTCAACAACTCTCTTTCTTTGTGGTTTACAAGATAAATGTTTTTTTTTAACTTTCCAATGTTTGTATATGCCAAATACAGTAAATTATAAATGAATCAGAAAAAAAACATAAGAACTAGGAGCAGGCATGGGTAGTTTAACCTGTTGAGCCTGTTCCACTATTTAACATGATCGTGGCTGATCTCATCTCAGCCTTAACTCCACTTTCCTGCCCATTCACCATAGCCCTTCAAACTCTTACTAATTAACAATCTGTCCAGCTCCTCCTTAAATTTACTCAAAAGCCCTGGCATCCATCACGCAATAGGATAATGAATACCACAGACTCACCACTCTTTGATAGAAGGCACAGAGGCACAGTGGTTAGCAGTACTGCCTTACAATGCCAGAGACCTGGGTTCAATTCCAGCCTTGGGTGACTATGTAGAGTTCTCCTGTGTTTGTGTGGGTTTCCTCCCATTGTCCAAAGATGTGCAGGTTAAGCTGATTGATCAGGCTAAACTGCCCCTTAGTGGCAGGGGAATTGGTAGGGTAAATATGTCGGGTTACAGGGATAAGGTCGGGGTGGGATTGTTGTTGCTGCAGGCTCAATGGGCTGAACAGCCTCTGCCGAATAGGCAACATGTTGGCACAGTGGTTAGCCCTGCTGCCTCACTGGACGAGTATGATTCTAAATAATTTCTGTTTTAAATCTGCAACCCGTTATCTTAAAACTCTTCCCTCAGTTTGATGTTCATTGCTAAAGAAACCATGCAGCTCATCTGCGTAGACCTGGAACCTTTTGTTCAGTTCCTGTTAGTTCAATTCAGCTGTTGGCATGGAACAACTGACTGTAACTAACAGGAACTGAACAAAAGGTTCCAGGCCTGCACAGATCAGCTGCATGATTTCTTTAGCAATGAACATCAAACTGGTGGATTGATGATGCTGAACTCTCACTCGGTGTCCCCAAACAGACGCCAGAGTGTGGCCACTAGGAGATTTTCACAGTAACTTCATTTTGCAATGTTTAACGTAAGTCAACTTGTGACACTAATAAACTTTAAAAATAAATTCTGTTCAGAAGGATAAATTCAGCTACAGTTCCTGTTGTGATCTATTAAATTGACATGATTATCGGATAAGAACAGAATCTAATTATTAAGATGACAAAGAGTAGGATTTAGACTCATCTCTCAGCACTCACTACCCAGAATTTAAGAATGATCCTTCTGAAGTACCAGAGGTTCACAACAGAAACAATGTGCATTGGCAAAATAGTTAGAATATAATCATGCAAATCAAGACACATTTTGTCAAGGAAGTGATTTGTTATAACAGGAGCAAGATTCTCCGGTCTACCTGCAGTGCTTTTCTCTGGCAGGAGGTAGCACATCATTACCTAGTGGTGGGATCCTCTACTCCCTCCTCTGTCAATGGAAATTCCCATTGAAACCACCCTACACCATCTGGAAGCCCATGGCAGGAGGTACACTGCCAATGAGAGCAATCTCACCAGCGTGAATGGCTGGAGAATTCTGCCTCGTGCTTCTAGCGCTTGTATAAGCTATCGCTTTGCATTATTTTGAGCAGTGCAAAGAGAATATCAACAAATTGAATCAGTTCCTGCACCAACAATGCAGTGATGTGAGGTTAATCAGAGAGGATATTTCTCAACTCTCAGGGTTGAAACTTAACTCCAGCGCATTGTCAGACTGGCTTTATATTGTAAGTCTATCTGTTACTATCATTGTGGGTCTGAGATGATGTTGTTCTCGATCAGGCTTGATAGACACTGCTGGAGGCAGAGCTGTTGGTAAACGTTACCTTTTTATGGAACATTCAATTTGCAATGTACAGTGCAAGGCTTAACACGAGGTTTCTCATTGAACTTTCTCTCAGCATACTCTTGCTATGTAATCCTAAGTCACTGACGATATATACTGTTTATCTACATATTTAACCTTAACACTACATCCCCCATCGCCCCCAAGCTTGTAATTCTATTAACTTTACCCTAGATCGCCCAAATTCTCTGCCTTAATCCCTTGTTCAGAGGCTAAGCGTTGTAGTGCTTTCACCAACCTCCCTGACCTTGTCCTCAGCTCTGTCGGATGTTATGTAGCATTCATGTTTTTCTCGAGTTCTGCAAGTCATATGCAAAGTTTATTTATTTATCACAAGTAAGGCTTACATCAACACCGCAATGAAGGTACTGTGAAATTCCCCTGGTCATCACTGTCCGGCGCCTGTTCGGGTCAATGCGACTAACCAGCACAGTCTTTCAGACTGCAGAAGGAAACCAGAGCGCCCGGAGGAAACCCACGCAGACATGGGGAAAATGTGCAAACTCCACGCAGACAACAACCCAAGTCGGGAATTGAACCCGGATCCCTGGCAGTGTGAAGCAGTGGTGCTTGTGGCACTATGTGAATTATCAAAGGTTACTGGCTCTCTGTTCAAGTTCCCTTTCTGAATGTGAATGAGGGTAGTCAATCCATTCTATTAATGGTTGTCTTTTTATAGATATAGTTCTATTTTTGTTTCTTCTCACTGTTCCATTTTCTACAAAGTAAGATTGCGGATGTTGGGGGCAATCTTACCAAAACAATTCAAAATCCCAAATAAACATGCAAATGGGAGAGAATCGTGCCCATTTTTTTTTTGGATGAGCTCCCAGACACAACTTTATGCCACTTGAAGCAAAGTGTGATTCTTGCCAGTGAGGCAGTGTCAGAGTCTATTCACACAGGGAAGCTAGAAGCACTGTTGCATATGCACCCTGATCTCCCCATGTAATATTATGGACACGAGTATATAGTACACTGGGAATCTAGATTACTCAACCCGCAGCACCCACACACCCCTGCCCCCACCACCATCAAGGTAACACCCAAATCGCAGCACTCCCCCATCACATCACCACCCCTGGGTTTCCCCCCATCCCAGCTGATAGCCAGCGTGGTAATCCCTGATGCGGAGCATGCAGTTCCCCACATCCTGCCTTCCCTTCAGGCCCTAGCCCCTCCCTATCCTTTGGCATTGCCCATTGCCTGGTGGGTAATACCAGGATGCCCAGTTGGCATTGCCATGGTGCCACATAGGCAGTGCCAGAGTACTGCCTACTCCTGCCTCCAACCACATAGGGGGCCTCTGGTTGTACCAGCGAGGCCCTCGCATCTGGTCCACTTTGTTAGGGATCACACGTGACCCTCATCAGTGAGGAGACCCACCGGTGAGGCCATGAGCCCAGATGACTGCGTGTTCTTCCCATGTCCACATGGATTCCCTCCATCTGATCCACAGGCCAAAGATGTGCAGGTTAGGTGGATTGCCCAGGCTGCATTGCCCCCTACTGTCCATAGATATACAGATTAGCAAGCTATCATTGAGTCCCTACAGTGTAGAAGGAAGCCACCTGGCCCATCAAGTCTGTAACAACCACAATCTCACCCAAGCCCTATCCTCTAACACCACCTATTTACCCTGATAATGTCTTTGACACTAAAAGGCAATTTAGCATGGCCAATCAACCTAACCCGCATGTCTTTGGACTGTGGGAGGAAAGCAGAGCACCCGGAGGAAACCCACACAGATAATGTGCAAACTCCGCATAGACAATGGCCTTAGGCTGGAATCGAACTCAGACCTCTGGTTCTGTGAGGTAGCGATGCTAACCATTGTGCCACCGTACTGTCCAAATGCATGGAATTGCGGGGATAGAGGGGGGGAGAGGGTCTGAGTAAGATGTTCTATTAGAGAGTCAGTGCAGACTTGGTGGTCCGACTGGCCTCCTTCTGCACTATAGGGATTCTAAACGTTACCAGCGCCACCACTTATCCTGGCCGGATTACATTTGTCTTGCTTTCCGTGTGTCAGATAAAATCAAAATCACCAAGTGCGCAACTCAACAGTGGAGTTGGCTTTTCACCAATAATTCCCAGTCTCATTCAAATTTTCCAAGAGAAGCCCTGTGAGAAAGCCAGGCACTTGCTCAGGAGGGAGGAAAAATCTGCATAATAGGCTGCTTCATCCTTCCTTCTGTAGACAGATGTCAGGGTGCACAGACAGAAAAATTACCCCTATTCTCAGCCAAAACAGAGAATTGTAAATAGGAAAAAGAAAGTCTAAAATCACATTTGTAGATGCCTTTAACGAAAGGAACAGAACACAGTGGAAATGAACTATAAAGAATTAAATATAAAATATTCATTCAAGCCCAGTGTAGTTTATTTGTGATTAGCTAAAATCAACTAACAGAAAATGATTGTCAATTTTCTGATTTAATACAAGTATAACATATATGTTTATCATCTCCTCCCAGTTGATTAAAATAGTCTGATAATTAGAATAATAATTCCCTCCTCAAATCTTACAAGGAAAATTATATTCTTTTTGCAACAACTGGCAATTAAGTGCAAGTATTAATTAAACGTAGCAATATAATAAAACACTACTATTATTAAAAACCAACTGCAAGGCAAATTATTTGAAACAAGAATAGTAGGTTTGTCAGTAATTGTGGTTTGCAATAGAGCTCACTCTGTTATTAAGAGCTATATTTACATTTTCATATGTTCAACATGGTGTTTCCAATAACAATTGGTATTAGTTTGTCGGCTTTATATAGCAAATAGAAAACTAAACTGCAGAGGAACAACTTTTCGAGTTTAATTTACTAAAATTTTGCTTCACAGAGTAAAGACTGGCACTTCATGGCAATAAAAAGTTAAGTATGAATGAAAAGATAGGATTTTTAAGTGTGTGTGAGATATATTACGTTGTTAAGGTTTCTCTCCCCTTTGGCTCATGGGTCACTCTCTCACCTGTGAGGTAGGAAGTTGCATGAATCCAAAATCCACTCCGGAGGCATGGGAATATAATGTCCAATAATGATGAATGGAGGACTATTTCAGATCCAACATTAAAGATTAAGCTTATTTATTTATTAGTGTCACAAGTTGACTTACATTAACACTACAATGAAGTTACTAAGAAACCCACACTCCAGCACTTGTTTGGGTATTCTGAGGGAAAATTTACCACACCCAACGCATCTAACCAACACTCCTTTCAGACTGTGGGAGGAAACCGGAGCACCCGGAGGAAACCCACACAGACACGGAGAGAAAGTGGAAACATCCAAGAGATATTTGGATAGGCACATGGGCAGAATAGAACATAGAACATAGAACATTACAGCACAGAACAGGCCCTTCGGCCTTCGATGTTGCGCCGACCAATATAAAAAGCAATGCCCCTCCAAACTAAACCATTCCCTTCTCTTCCATATACTTATCAACTAACCTCTTAAACGCCACCAAACTTGGCGCATCTACAACTGCTGCAGGCAGGGCATTCCACTCCCGAACCACCCTTTGGGTAAAGAACCTGCCTCTGATATCCGTCCTATAACTATCACCCCTTAATTTAAAGCTGTGTCCCCTCGTGCTAGCTTTTTCCATCCTAGGAAAAAGGCTATCACTGTCCACCCTATCTAAACCTCTAATCATCTTATATGTTTCGATTAGGTCCCCTCTTAGCCGCCTCCTTTCTAACGAAAACAACCTCAAATCCCTCAGCCTCTCCTCATAAGACCTGCCCTCCATACCAGGCAACATCCTGGTAATAGGATGACGAATACGGATGGAGGGATGTAGAAGACTGATTTAAAATAGGGACTTCCCTGGGAAATTGCATAAGTTGTGCATGATGTTGACGTATTTCTCTTTTATCCTACAGGTACTTTCGGTCCGCTTTGTTGTCCAACAAGGGGCATACACACGATGGGCCGTGAGAGGGCTGCTCTTGGATTTTTTGAAAGTAGCCTAGTGCTTAACGTTGTTAGTGTACGCTTGAACTGGACCAGTTAATGGGCAACACGACAGCTCAGTGACTATCGCTGTACTGTGCAGATATATGGATTTGGGCCTGTGTCTGTGGGAGTTTGCGCATTCTCCCCGTGCTTGCGTGGGTTTTCTCCGGGTGCTCCGGTTTCCTCCCACATCCCAAAGATGTGCTCTTAGGCTAATTGGCAAAACAAATTCTCCCTAAATTGTCTCAAATTTGGTTTTTAATCCATAGATCTATAAACATAGACAGGGATCGCGGGTAGAGGTGGGAACATCGGAGTGGAGGTGTGGGCTCATTGGGCTGAATGGCCTGTTTCCCGTGCTGTTTTGTTCTTTGTTCTTTGTTCTTCCCACCCCCCAAAGATATGCTCTTAGGCTGATTGGCAAAACAAATTCTCCCTAAGTTGTCTCGCTAATTTCGTTCCAATGCAGATTTCTATAAACATAGACAAGGGTCATAGGTGGAAGTGGGAACATCGAAGTGGCGGTGCAGGCTCATTGGGCCGAAGGGCCCGTTTCCCTTGCTGTTTTGTTCTTTGTTCTTTGTTCTTCACACAGACACTGACCCAAGCCAGGAATTGAACCCTAGGTCCTTGACACTGTGAGGCAGCAATGCTAAACACTGTGGCAACGTGAACTGAGGCACCATCTGCATTCTCAGAGTGACATAAAAGATTTACTCAGCAAGCAGAGAACTTTTCTGCCGATTATTTATCCCTCAATTGACATTGCCAATGTAACTTGACTGATGATTTGTTGCATTGTTGTATATGAGACCTACCTCTCCATATCCAGACTGACTGCTGCATTTAGTTATATTACAGCAGTGATTATATTTGAAGGGTAATTCGTTGACTACAAAGTGCTTTTGGATGACTTGCATGAATCCTAGTTATTTCTTTAATAGAGAACG
Source organism: Sphyrna mokarran (assembly GCA_024679065.1). NCBI lineage: Eukaryota > Metazoa > Chordata > Chondrichthyes > Carcharhiniformes > Carcharhinidae > Sphyrna > Sphyrna mokarran. The sequence goes on along the minus strand of JAGIQG010000015.1, from coordinate 21,781,513 downwards.
TGAGGCTGAGACACCCTGGCCAATTTCCATCACTCAGCCAGCATCGCAAAGAAAACAAATCATCAGGCCGTTGTCATGTGGCTATTTGCAAGACCTTGCTGTACACAAATTAGATGTTGCTATTCCTGCAGTGTGACAGCAATTACACTAGAAAAGTACGTCATTGGCTGTAAAATGCTTTGGGACATCTTGAGTTCATGAAAGCCACTAGATAAATGTAAATTTGTTTTTCCTCCCTAAAGGGAAGGGGAGGCAGTGGTATAGTGGTATTGCCAGGTAACCCAGAGAGTCAGGGTAATGATTTGGTGGCCTGGTGTGGGAGAAGTGGGGGGCGGCACAGTGGCACAGTGGTTAGCATTGCTGCCTCACAGGAGCCAAGGACCTGAGTTCAATTCCGGGCTCTGACCACTATCTGTGTGGAGTTTGCATGTTCTCCCATGTCCATGTGGATTTCCTCTAGGTGCTCTGGTTTCCTCCCACAGTTCAAAAATTTGATTTGATTTGGTTTGAATCAAAGTGGTTGGGGTGCGGAATGCACTGCCTGCTGTGATAGTGGAGTCGGACACTTTAGGAACTTCCAAGCAATTACTGGATAGGCACATGGAGCACACCAGAATGATAGGGGGTGGGATAGCTTGATCCTGGGTTTGGAAGTAGCTCGGTACAACATCGAGGGCTGAAGGGCCTGTACTGTGCTGTACTGTTCTATGTTTCTATGTAAATGTGCAGGTTGGGTGGATTGGCCATGTTAAGTTATTCCTCAGGATCAATGGGACTAGTTAGGGTAAATGCATGAGGTATGGAGATAGGGCCTGGTGGGATTGTGGTTAGTGCAGATTCAATAGGCCGAATGGCCTCTTTCTGCACTGTAGAGATGCTATGAAGTGGGTATCAGTTTGTGGGGTGTTGCTGTCAGTCCAGGGGAAGTGGGGACTGTATGATTGGGAGATCTACATCTGAACCATGCTGGGACCACTGTTTTTGTGGACCATAAAGGATGTTGAGAGGACTTTAAGCTAAAGAGTGGGGGGAGGATTCAGTTGCTTAGAAAATTAAGAAGTTAAAGGCAGGCTGGTGATCAGTCTGAATGACAACAGAAAACTACAGGTAGGGTGGCTCATATGAACACTACATTACACCAAAGACTCATAAAAGAGCCTTAACTAGAAGGGAGGATTCTAAGAATGGTAGGGTTTGAAAACTCAGTGGTATATAAGGGAGGCTAGCAAAGGATAGTGAGGGGGTACTTGACTGTCATAGTGTGACAGGCTGGGGCAGGAAATGTAAACAAAAATATGGGCAAATGCAGAGTTGTAAACAACTGTTAAAAAATCAAAGCTAAATGTTCTTTAACTGATTGCAAAAGAATTTGCAACAAAATAAATGAGTAGATAGCACAGATTGCAATAGCTGAACATGATCTATTAGCTGTTACCAAACACGATTGCAGGTTGACCAGGACTGGGTGCTCAATGTTTCAGAGTATACAATGTTTCAAAAGAACAGGCGAAGGGGGAAGGTAGAGGGGAGGGGTAGCATTGTTTTTTTTCAAGAAAGATTTCAATTCTATGCTGCATCATAATTTAAAGACAGTGGATAGTGATGTAGAATTAGTTTGAAAAGTTATGAATAGCAGGGGAAAGAAGATAAGGGTGGCAGTAATTTATAGATTCACAAGAAATCAGAGTATAAATGGGGAAATATCAATGGTTTATGTGAAGGGAACTGCAATTATCATCAGAAATTTTAATCCGCATATTGATTAGACACACTAAACCAACAAGGGTAACATAGAAGAAGGATTTGTGAAGTGCATCAGGGATTGCTTTTTGGAGAAATGCATTGTTGAACCTACCCAGGAATGGGCATTTTAGATTTGACTTTGTGTAATGAAGAAGAATTAATAAGGGAACTTGTGGTTAAGGATCTCCTAGAGAGTATTGACTACAATATGATAGAGTCCCGGATACAGTGTGACGGTGGATGCCATAGGTCCATAACCAGTGTCGTCAACTTAAATAAGGACAATTATAATACTAGGAGGGAGGAATTGTCTAAGGGCAACTAGGTAAACAAAATAAAGGCCAGTCGATGAACAGTGGCAGATAGTCAAACAACTGGTCCAAAATGTTGAGCAGGAGTTTGATCCAATCAAAAAGGGAGATTCCACAAGAAAGAAACAAAACCAGGGTCAATAAAGGAGGTCAAGGATAATGTTAAGTCGAAAAGCAGGACATGCAAAGTGGCAAGGAATAGTGGTAGACCAGAGGACTGAGAAGTTTTTAGGATCCAGTAATAAAAAGTTCAATGAATTTTGAGAGAAAATTTGCATGCAGCATAGAAACAAACAGCACGAGGTTCAATGGATATATAAATAGAAAGTGGGAAGCTAAGATAAATGTGGAACCACTACTGAATGAGTGAATTGATAATAGCAAACAAAGCAATGGCAGGTATGCTAATTTTTTTTTGCATCAGTCTGGGTCTGTATTCTTTGGAGTTTGGAAAAGTGAGGGGTAACCTTATTCAAACATATAAGATCCTGAGGAGAGCTTGCTAGGGTGAGATGTTTCACTAGTGGGGGGAGTCCAGAACAAAGGAACATGGCTACAAGATAAAGGGCCGGTCATTTAAAACTGAGATGTGTAGAAATTTCTTCTCACAGAGGGTGGAATTCTCTACTCCAAAGGGTGGTGGAGGCTGGAGCATTAGAATTATTCAAAGTGGAGGTGGATAAGTATTTGATAGATCGAGGGATAGAAGGCTTTGGAGAAATGGCACAGAAAAGGAGTTGAAGTGAGCATAGATCAGCCATTGAATGGTGGGGCTGGCTTGAAGAGTCTGGGCTATTCCTGCTTCTATTTTTTGTGTTCTCACCACAGCTAATGAAAGAATGGATCAGGATTATATGGCATGATGGTACAGTGGTTAGTATTGCTCCCTCACAGCACCAGGAATCTGGGTTTGATTCCCAGTTTGGGTCACTGTATGTGTGGAGTTTGCATGTTCTCCCCGTGTCTGTATGGATCTCGTCTGAGTGCTCCGGTTTTCCCCCCACACTCCAGAGATGGGCAGGTTAGGTGAATTGGCCAGGCTAAATTGACCCTTAGTTAATGTGAGTTAAACTAGCGAGGATAAATACATGCAGCTAAGAGGATAGGGCCTAGGTGGAATTGTTGTCAGTGCAGGCTCGGTGGGCAGATGGCCTCCTTCTGCACTGTAAGAATTCTAAGGTTCAGCAGTAGTGGTGAGGGATTCTTTGAGGCAAGAAATTTGCAACAGTAAAAGTTTATTTACACGTTAATGACAGTTTAACTTAAAATTCTGGAATAGAAAATCTACTCCTGAGAGAACTGCTGAAATATATCTTGTTTTAGGAAGAATATTGAAATTCTTTCACATATACACTGGGAAATGGGTTATCACAAGCACATAAAACAAGCTTATTCACACAGGATATTAAAAGATATACGTTTTGTGGAATGAGTTTTACTGCATGGAAGGGAGCTGGTTACCAGAAGCTGAGAATAGGCAGTAGTCTTTATCGCTAATAATGAGAACCATGCATCTCTTTGTCCTGGTTGTGTACAGTGCTGTTTGTATTACTCATGAGGAACAGGCTGGTGTTAATTAATCTGCTCTTTTCCTGTTTGTCCAATCTTCCATTAAAACTAGATTCAAATATTGCTTAAGCAATGAATCTGACAAGAGAGGTAAATACTCTGGAATCGTGGTTGATTATATTTGATAATTTTAGGGAATTTGATGAGAATGTTTCTTGAATAAGCGATACAGGCAGAGTCTAGTCTCGGATGATGTGGATTGAACATGAGCTGCGGAAAGAAAAGGTTTGATCCTGAAACATTCTTCTCTTATTCCTTTTTTTTAATGCTTCTACAATGGAAATAGATTTCTGGTTACTTGGGGTCATGTAAAACATGCCAACTGCCCAATTGTTTCACAAAATCTAGGCCTGGATTTTGTGGCAGCATGGTGGCATAACAATTAGCATTGTTGCCTCACAGTGTCAGGAACCCGGGTTCAATCCCGGCGTCAGGTCTCTGTCAGTGAGGAGTTTGTACATTCTCGCCAAACGTGCGTGAATTTCTTCCAGATGCTCTGGTTTCTTCCCACAATTTGAAGATGTGCAGGTTATGTGGATTGGCCATGCTAAATTGGCCCTGAGTGTCAGGAGGACTAACTAGGATAGAACGCGTGGGGTATTGGGATAGGGCCTGGGTGGGATTGTGGTTGGTGCAGGCTCAATGGGCTAAATGGCCTCCTTCTGCACTGTAGGATTTATTGATTCTAAATAACAATTTATTAAAATATAAATTGAGAAGCAACTTCTCGTGACTACATACGTGCAGTTAAACAGAATTCAGGACTTTGTTTGCCCAAGTTGTCTTGCTCCTTCAGAAACTGTGTGATACTGGATTCTCATTGAGAAATCCAGTTTTCAATACATAGAAGGTCAGGAAAATGTGGTTGTTACATGACAGGTACATAATACAAGTACCAAATCAGTTAATGCTTGATTTTTCGGGTCTTAGTATATTTTTGATACTATGCTAAATCTTAATTACGGCCAAACAAACTCAGGCACTGACAATAACTTTTGCAGTGTCCAAAGATGTGTGGGTTAGGTTTTTTGGCCATCCTAATTTGAGCCTTAGTGTCCTGGGATTGTAGGTTAAAGGGATTAGCAGGATAAATATGAAGAGTTATGGGGATAGGGCTGGGGTAGGATTTCTGTCAGTGCAGATTCGATAGGCCAAATGGCTTCTTTCTGCACTGTAGCATTCTATGACGTGGAATCTCATTCCTTCCAATTTTAATTATTCTTGTAATTTTTTAAAGTTAAAAATGTTGATTGTTTTTAGCTTTTTCTGTCTCTTTTCTCCCTCTCTCCAACCTTTCTTTTCTTCTCTTTATTTTGCTTTCTATGAAGTTTAAAGTTTTAAAATTAATGTCAGAATAAACTTACATTAACACTGTAATGAAGTTAATGTGAAAATCCCCTAATTGCCACACTCTGGCACTTGTTTGGGTGCAGTGATGGAGAATTTAGCATCGCCAATGCACCTAACAGCACGTCTTTCAGACTCTGGGAGGAAATCGGAGCACCAGAGGAAACCCACACAGACATGAGGAGAACATGCAAACTCCACACAGCCAGTGTCTTAAACCTGCATCGCTGGAGTTGTGAGACAGCAGTGCTAACCACTTTGCCAACGTATATGATTTGTCATTGGATTAACTGTTCTATTTTACACTCCCTAATGACAGACTGTTTGCTTCAGTAAGGATTCTTCAGTATACTTTGCTAAAAAAAAAACGCAATTGCCTTCCCTGCTCATACAGATCCAAGATCCCCTTCAGAAAGCGCAGCACTGTTTCCAACTCTCTAATCACAGCAATGTTCAGCACAAACACCCACAAGAAGCCTGTGGCTACATGGAATGAACAGTTGGCCGTCATTCATTGCCACTGACCTCACAATCTGGGCCATTATCTTACAACGCATATGACGGCTATCAAAGAACATGGTGCATTTCCATTAAACAGTCTTGTGAAAGGACTGTGAAAAACTACAAGAATTTAAACATATGGCAGCAGACTGGACAAATAGACAACAGATGCAGTTTATGATGTGAAACTTTGGATATTGTTTGTAAGACTGTAGAAAGAAAATGTACCTTAAACAGTAAAATTATAAGTACGGTAAAGAAGTATAAGGATCTTGATGTTCATTAAAGCTAATAACACAAAGAAATATGATCATAAAGAGGCCATCTTTAATTTTGCATCTTGGTACATGGAATACAAAAACAAGGTGTTAACTTGAAATTGTTCAAGATATTAGTTAGTTTACCCCTAGAATATTGTGCACAATTTTTGTCATGTCACTATTGGAACAATATAAAGGCAGAAGGAATGTGTGACATAGATTCACTATTGAGATTGAGAGCGATAGAATCATAGAATCTCTACAGTGCAGAAGGAGGCCATTCAACCCATCAAGTCTGCACTGACTCTCTGACAGAGCAGCTGACCCAGACCCTAACCCCATAACTCTACATTTTTGCCCTGCTAATCCTTCTACACCTGTTGGGACACTGAAGGGCAATTTAGCATGGCCAATCAACCTAACCTGCTCATCTTTAGATTGTGGGAGGCAACAGGACACCTGGGGGTGCAGCCACAGGGAGAACATGGAAACTCCATACAGACAGTAACCCAAGGACAGAGTCGAGCCTGGGTCCCTGGCGTTGTGAGGCAGCAGTGCTGATCATTGTGTCATCATGCCACCTTGTGATGGAGCAGAGGGTGAAGGGAGAGTGGGTTGAGGAATTTTGTTTGTAATAAAGCAGAGAAAACTAAGGAGATATTTTAAGATCATTAAGGGTTATATAAATGTACAAAGTGAAAGATAGTTTCCACTGGTTGACAAGGAGCGGTGTGACAACATCAATCTACGATTTTTAAACACAAAAGTCCCCTTAACATTCCGTGCAAAATTCATTACAAGATAAGTGTCAATCTGATGAGTCTTCTAAAGATTAAAATGCCCCAGTATAACCAGAAACAGGTCCTCTAGTTCAATCCTAATCATTCAAACATTCATGCAATTGCACATCCTGACCAGTGGGTGATGCTGGTACATACAGGTACAGATACTCCAAGAAAAATGTCTCAGGATAGCGCCAGGGGCCCAGTTAGTTTTCAGAAAGACACTTCTCCCCTCAACATCATTTCCTCTTCCTAATCCAGCATTAGTGAAAAAAAATCACTACATTGACCTGGAATTGCCAGCCGAGCTTCCATCCTTCCACCATAGTTGGCATAAGTGACCCCAGCTTCGGTAGAAAATAGTCACTGATGGAGTCTGACACTCACTCTTTTTCTCAGCTTTTGCTTTTCTATTCATCCCCTTTTCGCTTTCCTTCACTTTTCCCCATTACTGCCCACTTCACTATCTGTCTTCCTCACTTGTGCCTCTCCATCCCCTCCTACCTCCTGCTCCACTTAATGCTTCTTCCCTCTCCTTCCCTTTTCAGACTTTATTTCCATGCTCAGGGCTTACTGACCTTGATTTGTTAAGCAATGAAGACAAGAAGAATTAAAGGAAAGATTAGAGAAATATTACTGACAGAGAGAATAGCTTTATTTCTTAATTTTCACTACGTTAGTGAATCATAAAATCCCCACAGTGCAGAAGGAGGCCATTCAACCCATCAAGTCTGCACCAACCACAATCTCACCCAGGTCCTATTTCCACAACCCCATGCATTTACCCTGCTAATCTTCCTGACACTAGGGACAATTTAGCATGGCTAATCAACCTAACCTGCATCAATCTTTGGGAGAAACAGCACAGTAAGAAGTCTCACAACACCAGGTTAAAGTCCAACAGGTTTATTTGGTAACACTGCTTTTGAAGCACTGCCCCTTCATCAGGTAAGTGAGAGTTCTACTCACAAACAGGGCATATACAGACACAAACTCAATTTACAATACAATATAATGGAATGCAAGTCTTTACAGTAATCAAGTCTCAAAGGTACATGTAATGTAAGTGGAGAGACAGTTAAGCAGAGGTTAAAGAGATGTGTATTGTCCCCAGCCAGGACAGTTTTTGAGATTTTGCAAGCCCAAGTAAATCATGGAGAGTTACAGGTAGTGTGACATGGACCCAAGATACTGGTTGAGGCTATCCTCATGTGTGCGGAACATGGCTATCAGTGAGAGGAAATCAGAGCACCCGGAGGAAACATATGTAGACACAGGGAGAATGTACAAACTCCACACAGACAGTGATCCAAGGCCAGAATTGAACCCTGGTCCCTGGCGCTATGAGGCAGCAATGCTAACTACTGTGCCACCATGAAGCAGATGCCATACGCAAATTACCCAATTTGAATTCTATATAAGTGGATGAGCATTGAATGAATTCAAGTCTTGTCTCATATCTTTTAAAGAAATGCAATCAGATAGTGGGTTGAAAAGGAAAGTGTGAAAGGGTATGGGATAAGTGAGTGGGATTAAACTCAGCAGCTCATTGAGAAAAATCTAAATGTAGTTCTGATCAACGTGAACTGTTTTTCTCTCCCTGGATACTGCCTGACAGACTGAGTACTTTCAGCATTAACCATCTTTTATAAAAGCGTAGGCAGAAATTCTATGTCTCGCTACCGCTGCCAGTGACAGAGAATTTGGTGCTCAACGAAATCTCCATTAACAGCAGCGGGACTGGATAATCCCAGCTATGGGCAAAGTCAGAGAATTCCGGCCATAATTGGGTAACTGGCTCGTTTCAGTACTGTAATGTTTTACATTTCTATGGTGTTCATTACAAAATGCTAAAAAAAATGGATTTTTTTCTAACTGGATGCCCATGTCATTTTCAAATACTTTTGCTTCCAATAAAATAATCTTACTCCTTCCCCCAGGGAAGAATTATCAGTAAACAAGGTTAATTGCGGAGATATATCATTTGATTTCAGCTTCTATTAATAAACCAGAACGCTCCAAAAAATGGCAATTTTCTGCATGGTTTGCTTTTGAGCTTCAAGTAACAATGGTGTGTTATAGAGTCTCACACTCAGTAGTTGCAGTTGAGCAGACACTGCAGTCACACCGCACTGCCACAGGGTAGGTGTAGAATGGATCTATTCCAGGCCGACAATTGGGAAGTTTCACTGTGACAAACCTGGTTTCATTATAGGTACAGACTCGATGGTGGGCATCGATATACGGAGGATCGAGAACTGGTTTCTGTGTGTAAAAACAAAGAACAACACTTGCAAAGTAAATCAGGGAAGATAATATAACACAATGTAACATCTGCATGCGCTTACTTAACACAAAGGCAAACTAACAGCAAACCCCTTTCTATCCTATGAAGAGAGGCTGAAGGATTTGAGGTTGTTTTTGTTAGAAAGAAGGCGGCTAAGAGGAGACCTTATTGAAACATATAAGATGATTAGAGGTTTAGATAGGGTGGACAGTGATAGCCTTTTTCCTAGGATGGAGAAAGCTAGCACGAGGGGACATAGCTTTAAATTAAGGGGTGGTAGTTATAGGACGGATGTCAGAGGTAGGTTCTTTACCCAGAGGGTGGTAAGGGTATGGAATGCCCTGCCTGCTGCAGTTGTAGATGCGCCAAGTTTGGTGGCGTTTAAGAGGTTAGTAGATAAGTTTATGGACGAAAAGGGAATGGTTTAGGTTAGAGGGTCATTGCTTTTTCCTAATTGGTCGGCGCAACATCGAAGGCCGAAGGGCCTGTTCTGCGCTGTAATGTTCTATGTTCTATGTTCTATCCTGAAACTATTTGGTCTGCTCTGTATTGCCAGCTTCCTCAGTTTCCAGTTTTGTTTGTAGTCTGTCTATAAGGAGCGAAAGGTTTAGTGATACACTAAATAATACCAGCTGAGTTGTAAAGCATTTCTCCAATTCATAAACTTGCCAGCATTTTGTGTAAACTGGAAAAAAGATACCCATGGAGTTTATTTGTGATTGTTTAACATATTGGTGTTGTTCGGGAGGAGAAAGTGATACTTATCTCAAAGGGGAGAGAAGCCTATGGTCACCTGGAACTATGGTGACTTTACCTTTTACTCAATAAAGTCGCAACCAAGCTTCTACATCAAGTCCACTTTCCTATCCATTCCCTATATCCTTAGTGCCCAAAAGTAAATCTTCAGTCTTCGGTATACTCAGTGAACGTAAATGAAATGTGAATGAAAGGTGAGCATAACCCTCAGGGGTAGGCAATTATAAAGATTCTCAACTCTCTACGTGAAGAAATTTCTCCTCATTCAGAGGAGACCCTTTCTCTTGAGACCGTGGGCAGGATTTTTCAGCTGTGCTCACTCCAAAACTAGAAAATCCCGCCCAAGGTCAATAAGCCTTGCCATGGTTTTGCTCCCCCTCCTCCCACAATAGGCTGCTGTTTGTAAGTTCTCCAGCCAATGGAAACAGCAGCATCTACTCTGTGAACCCCTGTAAGGATATTGCACCCTTTAATAAGATCACCTCTCACTTGTCCAAACTCCAAGAATACAGACCCATTCAACTCAATCTCTATTGCGCAAATAAACTTCTCACAGTAGTGAACTTTTGTTATACTCTCCCTAAAGCAAGTGTGTATCCTTCCTTCGATAAAAAAATTCAAACTGCCTATAATACGTGGGTAATGTCTCATCAAAATCCTCTACAATTGCAACAACTCTTCCTTACTCTTGTTCTCCAACCCCCATGTGATAAAGGTAACATATCATTTGCCTTCATAATTACTCACTGTGCTTGAATGTTAATTTTCTGCACTTCATGTGCAAGATCACTAAAATCCCTCTGAATATCAACGTTTACTGGTCTCTCATTAAAAGTATTCACTTTTGTGGAATTGTTACTTTTATAATATGCATCAAAAGAATAAAGTTATGACTTTGGATTGAAATTGTCATGCTGGTTATAATTGATTATGATGAGAGACAGTATTTAACCATATTGTATATTAAGGTAAAGATTGAGAAATGTTACAGCAGATGTTGACAGCTGTAATGTTTGATTGTTGAAAATTTCTCATTTCAAACATTATTGCAGTGTTTATGAAAGATATTTCACATCTATTTTCATAGGATTTCCAATGATTGGAACTTACATCAGTGGTGCCAAACATGTTAATATTATATCATTATTTTATATAAGAAGACTATTTCTACTTTTTATACTTTGCAATTTCATATCAAGGATATTACGGGTTCGCATCTTTCTTCAGTTTTACATATGTCTCCAGCTGAGTGCAAGCAAATTGAATTCATGAGGAAAATGATGCCATCAGGCTCCTTGGCTCACCTCCCAGGTCTCACATCGTCCCCAGCAAGCATCCGTGCTGACTCGCAAACCTTTACATCCAGGTTTCTTGGCCAGGAATGTAAACTCTCTCACAGCGCAACCAATGAATGTTCGCAAACTGATGTTGGAGGCTGGGAGGACATTTACATAAACAACTAGCAGCTGAAGAATGAGACTCCCCCAGATTACATGGCGAAGGTTCAGTCTAAGACAAACCACACATTTTAATTTGTTAATGCTGATGACAGGAGACTATAAATGATAAAATAATGTATATAGCAAATGATAGCTTATGACCAAAAGGATACCAATCTAGTCTGTCATGTGATTCTCAGTCTAAGAGAGAAAGAGATTGGAACAAGATAAATGCTTCATTGCAGTGTTAATGTAAGCCTACATGTGATACAAATAAATCAACCTTAAAAACAACATTGTAATCATAGAAGAATCATAGAATCCCTACATTACAGAAGGAGGCCATTTGACCTATCAAGTCTGCACCAATCACAATCCCACTCAGCCCATATTCCCATAACGCCACATATTTACCCTACTAACCCCCTGACATTAGGGTCAATTTAGCACGGCTAATCAGCCTAACCTGCACATCTTTTCACTGAGGGAGGGAACTGGAGCACCCAGAGGAAATCCATGCAGACATGGGGAGAACATGCAGACTCCGCTCAGACAGTGTTCCAAACCAGGAATCAAACCCAAGTTCCTAGCATTGTGAAGTAGCAGTGCTAACCACCGTGCTGCCCAAATGATGCACTCACAGAGACTTCATCGGTGAGCAAAATGGAATTTATTTAATGATCTTCAACAGCAACCTAGGAGGAGCTCCTCCCCCTGGAGTCATTGCCCACAATAGGTAATATAGAAGAGAGATCTACATGTAGAGAGATCTACATGATGCCGCAGCATCATGTTGCAGCTGTACAAAACTCTAGTGCGGCCGCACTTGGAGTATTGTGTGCAGTTCTGGTCGCCACATATAAGAAAGATGTGGAGGCATGGAGAGGGTAAGAGGAGGTTACTAGGATGTTGCCTGGTATGGAGGGCAGGTCCTATGAAGAGAGGTTGAGGATGAGGTTGTTTTCGTTAGAAAGGAGGCGGCTAAGGGGGATCTTATTGAAACATATAAGATAATAGAGGTTTGAAGGGGGAAGTGATAGCCTTTTTCCTAGGATGGAAAAAGCTAGCACGAGGGGACACAACTTAAATTAAGGGGTATGAGTTATAGGACGGATATCAGAGGTAGTTCTTTACTCAAAGAGTGATTAGGGAGTGGAAGCCCTGCCTGCAGCTGTTGTAGATGCGCCAAGTTGGTGGCGTTTAGAGGTTATTGATAAGTATATGGAGAGAAGGGAATGGTTTAGTGGAGGGGCATTGCTTTTTATTTTGGTCGGCACAACATCGAAGGCCGAAGGGCCTGTTCTGTGCTGTATTGTTCTATGTTCTATGTTCTATGTCGTGACCCACTCGGCAAAAGCAAGTTGCAAGCATGCCAGGCTGATGGGGTGATTGGTTTGCCAGATCACTGGAGGGTGAGGTGGCAAATACTGCTGTAGTGGACTCAGATGAATGTCTCAAGGGAACACCATACAGGAGGGCACTAAATGGGCATGCACCCTGAGATTCTTGGTCTATTAGCTTGCATATCACTGCCATGAGCATGGTCGATCTGACTCCAGGTTGGTTAATCTCCGTACGAGAACCTGCCTTCTCCACAGCCTCTGCTCCATCTCCCTATCATGTTGCATATTCCCATTGCTTTGCCCATACTATCTTCATTTGCCCAGGCTACTTATCTCTCTGCCATCTCTGTGAAGATAAAGCAATGAGTGCTGTCAAATTAATCAAAACCCCTCCAAAGTATTTTCAGGCACTTTCCAATCAAGAAAGTTCCATGAACTTTACTTAGCCATACTCAGAGTGTCTGGCCCTTTAAGGAATGCTATTGCAGAGCCCAAAATACTGCTCTATCCTTTTTTTCTTAACTTGTGGACTGTGCAGGCATTGCCAAAATCTATATTACCCTATTTTTGGTATCATGGCATCATATCAAATCTGACAATATGGTGGCACCATTTCCAAGATGCTATGTTACTACCCATTTTGAGGATGGATGTTGCCTATTATGTTGCCTGCTGGAGTGGGTGCTATGCCAATTAATTTAGCAGAAGCTGTCTATTGAATGAAGTATTCAACCAATTCCTCTTAGGTGGATGTAAGTGACACAATGGGAGAAGAGCAGTTCTTTCTCCCCAGTGGCCTGGCCAATAGTTATCCTTTAACCGACATCACTAAAACAGATGATCTGGTCCTCATCCCATCTGTGAGATCTTGCAATGCACAAAATGGCTGTCGTATATTCCTACATTACAACAGTGACTTGGCTTCAAAAATATTTATTTGCAAAATACTTGGAGACTTTCTGAAGTGATGAACCATGCTTTATAAATGCAAAACATTCTTCCTTTCGTTTGTGCGGGCAGACTGTTTGACTAAAGTGAGTGTCTCAAGCATTTTGTGCTTATTCCCATCTATGCATTTCACACATGGGCAGCGAATCATTGGATAGTGTTTGGAATAAATACTTGGAATAAATTTAAATTTCTTTACCTCCTGGAGCTCCCCAGCCATAACCTGGCTGAGCACAGGCAGAAAGATCGAACATCCTGCTCTGTGAGGCTCAATCCCTCACAGACTAGTGGGTCTTTGGGGAATGTTAAAGTATTCTGCTGTAAGTGCATGTGTGTGAAATGTGACTGTACACAAATCACTTGGAATTCAATATTGGTTTTAAGTTCACCGATCTCCATCCTCCTTTAAAGAAAACACCTATTTGTTCAACTCAATTTAAAAGCACAAAGTGATTTATGACTTTTCACAATAAAGTAAATATTAGTTCAAATCATTATTTCAACTTTAAAAGCAGTAGCCAGTTCTGTCTTTCAAAACATCTAAAGTGGTGGATATAATGCACTCGAGATGAGCACTTTAATTTTAGTGTACACACATTGATCTGACATGTTTCTTCAAGGATGTCATCTTGCGTGGTTTTGGTTTTCCACCAGCTTACTGCATCACCGTAACTAGTGGCTTTTGAAGCTTATGCCTTAAAAGCAGGTCAGTGGGCCCAATGAATCCTCTTTAAACTTGAAGCTTAACTTTAACTTTAAGCAACAAAGTAGCTCTTTCGCAGCATTGAAGTTGGCGAAAGTTAAGTGAAGTTCTGCATGCTCATACACTGAGTGTCATAGAATAGGATGCCTACATTGCAGGAGGAGACCATTTGGCCCATCAAGTTTGTACTGACCACAATCTCACCCAGGCCCTATTCCCCTAACTCCACATATTTACCCTGTCAATTCCCTTGATACAAGGATCAATTTAGCATGGCTAATTAACCTAACCTGCACATCTTTGGATTGTGAGAGGAAACCCATGCAGACACAGGGAGAATGTGCAGACTCTGCATAGAAAGTGACCCAAAGCTGAAATCGAATCCAGGTCCCTGGTGCTATGAGGCAACAGTGCTAACTGCTGTGTCACCATGCAATGTCTTCCCTTCACAAGCAGTCATTGTAACAATTTGTGTTGTTCCAAAAATGGGTAACCTTAACACATCATTGCCAAAGATAAAACTGTGTTATTGGGCATCACTTGGTCACTGTAAAAGTTTTTTAAAAGAAGATGAACACTAAAAGGTTAAGAACGTTTATTTAACTTTGCAAAATCAAAATATCCTAAACCGGCAAAAGTGTGACTTACCTGTAACTCCACATCTTTTGATCTATATTTGTTTTCTCTTCTCTGCGAAGAGTTGAAACTCTTCTCTTCTTCACGATACACAAAATCTTCGCCTTTTACATTCACTCAACCAGACACCAATGACCTTTTATCTACAGATTCATCAATATTATCGGCACCCCGGCGCTAGGTCTCTGGCTGCTGGTTCCGAAGCTCTCGCAGTTTTGAAATATATGGAGAAAGCAACTGTCAATCAGCGTCAGTGACCTGCGGTTCCTCCCTCCAACCTGTCACAGAGACATCAGCCTGCTCAGATTAATGGATACCTGACCTGCCATGTCACAGTCAAAGACAAAATTGAGAAGGCATGGGCTCAGTGAAAATAACGAGCATTTAGTTCCGCCTTACTGTACGCGCACCGTATTTTTGGAGCAAGTAGAGCAAGTATCAAATGAAGTATTAAAATGTTAAACACGACTCAAAAGTTGCATTCGTATCATGCAAGGCTTGTAATCCATAGCAGCAGTTAGTAGCCCTAAGCTAGGTTTTATCCGGGTGCTGCATTTTAAATGTGAGAGGTGCTGGAACTTATCCGTTTTTTATCAAATTAAGATCAGTATAATTGTAAATGGTGAGATGCATTGGCCATGCTGAATTCTCCCTCAGTGCACCCGAACAGGCACCGGAATGTGGTAACTAGGGAATTTTCACAATAACTTCATTGTGGTGTTAATGTATTTGTGACACTAATAAATAAACTAAATAAAACTAAAATGTCTGCCCTGATCTCTACAATGGGTAAAGTTGACGTAGTCTCTGTCTTTGCCAGTGAAGATTACTAATGGTTTAAAGGTACAGTCAGAGTAAAAGGACTAAATGGACTTAAATTAGGCTACTGCCACTTTAATGGATTTAAACTTCATGCTCTCTTCTTGGCTTGTGTAACAAAATCATTGGACATTTTTAAAAGTCTTAAAAATGCTTTGTTAAGACGGAAGTTGTTGTCGACGTTTATTTTCTGTGGTAATAAGAATATAAGCGAGCAGAGGAACACTTTTAACATGATGAGTGTGGAGATGAAGCAAGCTTTATAACAGAGGGTGAGCAGCGAAATTCAGGAATTCAAATACCAATCAACTAAAAAGGTTAATGATTGAGAAAAACAATTTTTGTTCCCTCTCAATGAAACGATTATGCAAAACAGACTTGAGCAAAGGACATTAATATGACATCCATTAATCCCTGAAAGATGATTATTGATAAACAGGTGTAACACACTCTTCCCAAACAAAATTTGGACTTGTTTGACTTCTCTGACAGCCCCATCAACCCTGGACAGAAACCAATGTTCTTTTTTAAACCCATGATTCTTGTCATTATTGGTTTGTACAATTCCCTGTCTATCCGGCATTTCCCATATCCTCAGAATAGCGTTGCCTGATATATTGGAGAGTAAGAGATCATCAAAATCATGATGGGTGTATCTGCACCAGATGGACTACAGCAAGTCAAAAAGGTAAACTCACCACCAGCTTCTCAAAGGTAGCTTGGGATGGCAAACAAATACTGATCTTGCCAGGGCCATGAAAGAATAAATAAATTAAACTATAAAATGAATAATCTCTGTGTTGCTGTTGTCAAGCATGTGTCATCACTGTGGAAAGCAATCAGCCAGCATTCATTTTTAACATTCATTTTTAAGGGATGTGAATGTCATTGACAGGGCCACCATTTATTGCCCATCCCTAAATGCCCCCCATTTCCGTTCTCTGATGCAGACCCAGTGGAGCTGATTTCAACATAGAAAACACTGATCTTTTTCTGACTTTTGCCCCAAGGTAAGAAATAACAGTACAGGACTTGGACTGAGCCAGCAACCATACATTTCACAGTAACTTAATTGCAGTAAGCCTACTTGTGACACTAATAAAAATAAATAAATGAAGCATATAAGTAAAACATCAGAGTCCTCAAATACCAATCAGATCTTCGTCTCAATTCTCTGGCACCTGTTTGGGTACATTGAGGGAAAATTTAGCATGGCCAATACACCTAACCAGAATGTTTTTCTGATTGTGGGAGGAAACTGAAGCACATTGACAAAACCCATGCAGACATGGGGAGAACATGCAGACTCCGCACAGACAGTGACCCAAACCAGGAATTGAACCATGGTGTCTAGCATTTTGAGGCAGCAAAGCTAACCACTGTGCCACATTGCCATCCTGTTTACTCCGTCTGCCTTGGGATTGAGATTCTCACAAGAATACATCTTTTTTAAGAGATTTAAAATAAGAAATCAAGTACTCAGAAATAAAGAAGATCAAAACTTTTCAACAGCCATTCTTGGCATCTGCTGCACACTCGACTCGTCTGCCAGCCTAGATATAGATGGCTTGATATGTTTATGGGGCTTAGATCTGCTGACAAAGTGGCCACTAAACTCTGTAGCTGACAGTGACATCTACAACAAAGCTTTGAAATGTCATTTTCTCTAAATGCATTTGGTTTCTTACTGTGAAGCTAGCTCAGTTAGTGTTAAAACAAGTGCACTTAGAAGCGGAGTACGACTAATCTCCATGGTAATGAGAGGAAAAGGTACAAACCAAGGTTCCTCTGAACATCAGCCCTTTCCTTCTTCAGGTGCCATACCCGAAGAAAATATGGCACCCATGGATATCCATTGGATTAGTCTATGATTCATCTGGACCAAATACACATCCTTGTTACAGTTAAGAAAGCCGCCAATGTCTCTACTTTCTTAGAAGGCTAAGGAAATTCGGCATGATCGCTACAACTCTCACCAACTTTAATTGCATTATAAAATGTATCTTTTTCCAGATGTATCACAGCTTGGTATGGATCTTGTTCTGACCAAGACCGCAAGAAACTACAAAGGGTCGTTACCCAAAACAACCTCCCATCTAAAGTTAAAGTCAATTTTTTTGTCACACGTAGGCTTACATTAGGCTTACTGCAAAGAAATTACTATGAAAATCTATAGTCGCCACACTCTGGTACCTGAGGGACAATTTAGCGTGACCAATGCACCTAACCAGAATATTTTTCTAACTGTAGAAGGAAATGGGAGCACCTGGAGGAAATTCATGCAAACATGGGGAAAACGTGCAGACTCCGCACAGACGGTGACCCAAGCCAGGAATCGAACCTGGATCTCTGGCACTGTGAAGCAGCAGTGCAAACCACTGTGCTACTCTATTTACTCCATCTGCCTTGGGAACACAGCTAGCATCATCAAGGACTCCACATATCCCTCTTCCACCTTCTTCGATTGGAAAAAAGATACAAAAGTCTGAGGTCACATATCAACCATTTCAAGAACATCTTCTTCCCTGCTGCGGGCAAACTTTTGAATGGATCTATCATATATTAAGCTGACTTTTCTCTTCACCCTATTTGTAATTGCAGTACTATATTCTGTCCCTCTCCTTTCCTTCTCCACATATACTCTGTGAACTGTATGTTTAGCGCACAAGAAACAATACTTTTCACTATATCCCAACACATGTGACCATAATAAATCAATGCAGTGATTTGTCATTGTCTTCTGCAGTGTAGCTGACCTGGAAACTTTCCCACTCTTATCACCTACCACAGGAAATTGGAAAGATTATACAGGCTAATCATCAACCTGTCTGGCCATATTATAAATACACCTTCCATGACCATCTCCTCCTGAAGTGGGTCTTGAACATCTAGCTCCTGGTCCAGTATCACTGACCACAAGACCTCCTGTGTTTATAAGGCACCTAAAAATTGGAGACGAATACATCTACAGTAAAAAATCAACTGCTGATTAGATAAAAGCCTTACTCTTCGAAAGCAAATGAGAAATAGATAAATCAGAGTAGCTACGATGCATATGAAATAGTCACATTCTATTCTTCTCACATGTGAGTTCTGTATAATAAAACCAAAAGATTAGCTTTACAGAAGTAAAGACAATACTTTGTATGCCACATTTCATCCTCTGCTCACTTTGTACAGCCCAGGGAACATATTATGTGTATCTCAGTTCCATTGTATCTATTGAAATTATCTATCACAACCATGGATCTATCAATCACAATCTAATGGTTAGAAGGTAACTTTACCATTCTGGAATAAGATGCCAACAGCAATTTGGAACAGATAGAACATAGAACATAGAACATAGAACATTACAGCGCAGAACAGGCCCTTCGGCCTTCTGTTGCACCGACCAATTATGAAAAAAGCAATGACCCTCCAAACTAAACCATTCCCTCCTCTTCCATAAACTTATCAACTAACCTCTTAAACGCCACCAAACTTGGCGCAACTACAACTGCCGCAGGCAGGGCATTCCACTCCCTAACCACCCTCTGGGTAAAGAACCAAATAGAAAAGAATAGTAAATTAAATAGTAAATAGTAAAGAACAGATAGCCATTAGAGCCTGCTGAACTAATCTTACCAAATTAAACAAAAAAGGTACTGGGTAGAATTTCTGCTTTGGGTGCTTTATGATCTGGATACAAATTGCATGTAACTTGTGCTAGATTTGTGAAGTGTATTTTTCTCTTCTAGCTTTCTGCTCATTTGCATATCAAAGATCAGAAAATCTGCACTGAACCAGCTCAACTGGGCAGCATATTATAACTTTAAAAAAAATTAAGATACTCCTCATATGCTGAGTAACTCAGTGCAGTTTGATGAATATGGCTGAAAACGGGTTCATCACAAAGAATTTCACATTTTTAATCAGCCTCAATCAACCACCCATGAGTAAGCTGATTTTAAATGAAAATGACACGCCACAGAGTTGTTCCAACACAAATCGAGGCCATTCAGCCCATCCTGTATAAATCAGCCCTCCAAATGGGCATCATGATTTAGTGCCATTCCCTTGTCATCCCCATACCTCTCTTCTTACATAACTTCCATTCAAGTTAGCATTGAATGCTCTCTTAAAGTTTTTTTATTAGTTCACAAATCGGCTTATATCAACACTGCAATGAAGTTACTGTGAAAATTCCCTCGCTGCCACACTCCAGTGTCTGTTCAGGTACACTGAGGGAGAATCTGGCTTGGTCAATGCACCTAACCTGTATATTTTTCAGCTTCAGATGGGAGGAAACCAGAGCACCCGGAGGATACCCAAACAGACATGGGGAGAAAATGCAGACTCCACATAATGGAAATCAAACTTGGGACCCTGGTGCAGTGAGGCAGCAGTGCTAATCACTGTGCCACTGCGCTGCCCCCCTTGAATGCCTCGATTGAAGATACCTCCACCACACTTCCAGGCAGTTCATTCGTAGTTACATAAGTGCAAGACAGTCAGTTGGTTTCATAATTCTTTTAAAGCTGTAAGTTTTTATAATGTGTCTAATAGTGTCCTTGCAATTAAAAGAAAAAGTTTTATTGTTAGCGCCTCCTTATAGGCGTACAAACAAGCACAATTAGTGGATGGTGATTAAAATTTCTTTCTGGGAATATAACCCAATTTTGAGGGCAAAAAAGTCAAAGAAACTCAATTTGTCCTGAAGATAAATTGTGCTTAAAACTCTGTCTGTCTGTCTTCTGGCATAGTATAGCGTCCCTACCTTTGAGCTAGCAACAGAAGGTGACATGGCCCAAACAGGTTGATTATCAGCCTGTTCCATTATAGCTAATGGCATGTGGTTCGAACAGAAGACTTTCACTTGGTCAGTTATACTGCAGAAAGTAATGGCAAACCACTGCAATACTTGGAAAAGCATCATCATAGGCAGAATCTTATCAGCATTCACACCAGTGAGATTTTCCTATCCCACTGCACTGAAGGGAGATTTGGCTGGCTGCCAAATTCTCCAACCTCCCTGCAGCAGGAGCATGGCAGGTGAGATGGGCAGCATGGACTAACTTGAGAATCAGTACACTTCAAGTGAGGGACAAGGTTGAGAAAGCAGGGCCTCCATGAAAAACCTCAGCCAGTATGGAAATTGAACCCTTTTTGTTGGCATTGCTTCACATCACAAACCAGCCATCCAGTCAATTAAGTTAACCAACACCACACAAGGATATATAAAGTTTTTTACATGTATACAAAGAGTAGCCTGGTGGCACAGTGATTAGCACTGCTGCCTCACAGCACCAAGGAAATCAGGTTCAATTCCAGCCTCAGTGATTGTCTATGCGGATTTTGTGCATTCTCCTCTTGTCTGTGTGGGTCTCACTCCAGGTGCTCCAGTTTCTTACCACAGTCTAAAGATGTGCTGGTTAGGTATTTTGGCCATGCTAAATTGCACCTTAGTGTCAGGGGGACCAACAGAGTAAGAAAATTGCATCATAGGGATAGGGCCTGGGTGGGATTGTTGTTGGTTCAATTGGATGGGCCAAATGGCCTCCTTCTGAACTATATGGATTCTATGATTCTACAAGCTTTTGATTTATTAGCAGAGATGTAAAACACTCTGGTGATTCACTATCGCCCATTTGACTCTACTATAGAACATCAAAATGATCCATATTTACTGACATATTGAAGCAACTACATGATTGTATATTTCCATGTACCTGACCCAATGACAACATTTTTACCAGGCTAATAATAACCCATTGAAATGAAAATATCAAATATTGGAAACATGCAGCCAGGTCTTGCAGCTCCTGTAGACAGAGAAACACAGTTAATCTGTCAAGTCCGTGATCTTTCATCAGATGAATATTTCCATCATTTTCTATTTTCATTTCGGTTTTCCTGTATCTGTGATTGCTTTTGGCGTAAATCCCTTTGTTGTGGAGGTTTACGCATATTCCTTTTAAAGACTCAAGTAAGGCCATATTAAAAAAAATTACCAGCTGCTTTGGATCGGATAAAACTTACAGGCCTGTTATGCAACCTGAGTATTATCATCCATTTTTAAAACACCACATTACAGGAAAATTTATGAATTTTGAGTATTTTGGAATAGAATATAGATCACTAATGGTAAATGTCAGCTTATACATTCTTGCTGTAAATTGTTGTAAAAATAAATGGATTCATCACAACTGTCATAATAAATTAGAAGACAGTGTACTAGTGCAATGTGCCATTTGGAGTGGCTCCATGTCTGCAATGGCCAATTCAGGAGCTTTCAATCTTGGTTCGTGCCATTAGGTAGAGCTGTTGAGTCCAGCTATTCTTTTCCAAAGCATATTTCAAAGTGCCACGGTCAATGAAGTGCCCTTAAATATAGTAAGTTTGGAATGTAGGAACCACAGCAGTTAGTGTGCAACCAGCAAGGACTCACAAACAGAAATGTGGTAATGGTCTATTTAACGATGTTGATTGGGGGGAGACTTATTGGCCACGATGCTGGGGACAACTTTCCCACTCTTCTTTACAATCACTTAAGGGGCTTTAACATCTGCGAGGCAGCAGTTCCAACAATGCAGAACTCGCTCAGTATTGTATTGGAGTCTTAGCTATGAATCCAAATCAGCTCTATTTGAAATTAGTTCCAACTTCTGTTTACCTGTTTATCTCGGGTAAATGCAGTAGTAAAAAATCTAGTGACAGACTCCTAAATTTAAGCTTATGCTGCTTCACATTCATTTTAAATATATGTAGAGCATAGGACATAAATTCACAGTTTAACAACACAACACTGTGACAATGTTAGTACCCAAGTCCTGGCTGGAGAAAAAAGAATGAAGAATGCATAAATAATGCAGTTCTTGTTCTGTTAGTTCCTCTGAATAAATTACTATGCTTTTCTGTTCCTGAATGTACAAGTTAAACTTCCTTTCTAACAAAATTACATTCAAATTAATTATTCATTCAAATAAATCTAGACGTTAATTTGAACAAATCTGTCCTTAGGCTTATTCTATTGAAATATGTTTGAGCGTATGAAAAGCAACTCCCAGGACATTGCAAAGCACTTCACAGTCAGGCCAGTTTAACATCTCATCCAAATGATGGTATCTATAACAGTGCAATACATTATAGTGTCAGCAAGGTAAAATCAACCCCATTCACTTTCTAATGGATGATATCAGCCAGATTCTTCTTTCATAAGGATTCACTTACTTCACCCTCTCTGATTATTGCTGAGGTCAATTCTTGTGATGGATTCCTTCTCCTTCACCTTTTTGTAGCAGAGTTCTGCCTACCCTGGATATCTTTCCTTCTCTGACAGTCCAATTTAGATTTGAAGTCATTGGTACAGCAAGCCACAGTTTAAACCATGTTCTCTTACTTTTTAGCACATGACATTGATCTGTGAAATATTATCAACAATGGCAAATTATACATTACAACAGACGAGTGCAGTAAAAACTGAGAAGATCGTAGAATAAATTTCTATTTCATTGGCCTTTAATTCTCAGTAAAAAGGCAAATTCCTATGGATGCTGGAATCTGAAACCAAAAGAGAAAAAGCAGAAAAATCTCACTGGGTCTAACAGCATCTGTAAGGAGAGAAAAGAGCTGATGTTTTGAGTCCAGATAACCCTTTGTCAAAGCTAAAAGGCATAGAAAGTGGGAGATATTTCCTCACTGTAGGGTGAGGGAATGAAACATATATAGTAATGCAACACAGAATCCTCTTTTCTGAGATTGTTCCTAAGGTACAGGGAATTTTGAGTTGCATGTTATACTTATTGCATTGTTTTACGACTGCTCTGGAAATGCTTATAATCATATATTTCATTCCCTCACCCTACAGCACAAATATCTCCCACTCTCTGTGCATTTTAGCTTTAACAGAGTCATTTGGACTCTTTTCTCTCCTTACAGATGTTGCCAGACCTGCTGAGATTTTCCAGCATTTTCTCTTTTGGCAATAATTCTTAATACTGCTCCATTCATGAGATGTGATCAGTTGAGAGAATTTTGGTGCAAATAACCTGTTCAGCCCTGCGACATCAACATTATGATTCCTTCTGATGTGTCGATGAGGACCAGTACGTGTGTCAAATGAAAGTTTAAATGTGCCCAGTTGTAAAACAAAGCAAAGCATCGGTTATAGCAAGTCTAAGCCTCTAGATGCTCTTTCCTTACAGTGAGAATATGTAATTTATCGTGAAGGAACAGTCTGACAAACTGTCATGTTGGTAATTTATATCACTGTGCTTCACTGTTAAATATTGATTTAATAGTCATCCATAATAGTTGATGCTTAATTTTCATTACTAAATGCTATTACGTAAAAATCTTACCATAAAAATGAAGAGTACCCAAAAATTGGTTCTTTTCTATTAATTTTTACTGATACTTTATTTATAATTTGTGGAAAAAACCTTTTAGTTAAATATTTCAAAACTAGATTTGTTTTATTGTAAAAGTTATATAAGATGCATATGAAGATTACTCAATGTTAAAGAAGTAAAAATGATAAGACTAATGAGTTAATACAAGTCACGATTAAACAAAAAGGGACAGTTCTAAGATTCAATTATTGTTTTTAACCTTTACTGGATAAAGCCAAGGATAGATATTGTGTAGTTATATCACGTATTCTGCATCAGGTAAAAGCAGTTTCCATATTTCAGCAATAATTCTATGACTTTACATAGAAAGCTGTCTAAATGAAGATTTGCCAAGAAATGGAGGAGAACTACCACAGGCAAGCATTTTCATGGCACTTTGACTTTGCATTACTCACTATATAACTGAAAGCAGGTGCAAGCTTTATTTTGAAATTCTTCACTATTGTCAGTTTTTGGTTAATATTTATATTTAACTGGCACTCAGAGAGCAGAAATGTTTTCTCCAAGCTGACAGAATGTGAAGCCCACAGTATAATTTGGGTTATTATCTGAATTGGCCAAAATGTGTGGTATTAAATCTGATTTAATCCAAACTTTTCCTTTGATAAGAAAACTGCGTATAGTCTGACACTACCCTCCCTGATAATGTCTAGATAGGTTGATTAGATAGATAAAATAGACAGACAGTCAGTCAGAAAGACAGATAGACAGATGGACAGATGGATAGACAGACAGATAGATAGATAGACAGATAGATAGATAGACAGATAGACAGATAGACAGACAGATAGTTGGATAGACAGACAGATAGATAGATAGATAGATATACTTCTATGCACCTAGCTGACATAACAGAACCCCAACTCCACACTCCCAAACTAACCTTGTGCCTAACACATTAAAATATTCTTTTTGCTTCCCTAGTTGAAAACTGGCAAAAAACATCTCACTGACTATGAGAGTAAGCAAATTGAAATCTCATATGTGCCTGGGATTCATTAGTTCCATTTTGAAGGACACAGTTTTACCACCATTTCTCTTTTTTAAGTTGAAGAACTTTTTGGATTTATCCTGTGATGTGTGCCCAATTAACCTGACTATAGACAGACTGTTCAGCAAAAATAACACACTTGACTACCTGAATTGCTTTTAGCTAATGGAAACTTGATAAAAGCGGATGCCTTTGTGACAGTCTGATCAGCTATGAGACAACCCCATAATCCCATCCTTCAGGCTGTGCAGTTACTTATGGAACTTCATAATTAGGCTGCATTATTATGTGGAGAACATTTGTCTAATTGTGAAACATTTTGTGTTGTTAGCGGTCAGATCTCTGAAGCATTCCTTCGCCGTGCGTCATCTTTGTTTATCGGTGCTATTTTGCAATTACCTAGGCGACACGGAAAATTGAAGTTATGTAAAAGCAAATTGGGATTGATTGTGTTTTAGAAGTTTTGAGTCATTTCGAATTTTGCACGGAAGGGCATAATTACGTGGCAGCTTTTGTTAAAAGACACCGCTGTGCTTTTGCAGGCCAATTGGCCAAACAGCAATCAAGGTGTACCTGGATGTGGTGCAGTTTTCACTTTGACATATTAAGAGCAAACGCTTAATCTCCAAGAATTCTAACATTATTTAGAAGAAGTGACAAAGTCTAAAACTCCTCACAATTCACTACATCAGTTCTGCAGAAACTACAAAGTCAATTAATGTGTTTATTACATCTCAAGGATCTGGATTTGAATGTTAATTCCCTTATCCAGATAAAGTGCAAAAAAACTGAAATATTACAGCACAGCATGTCTTTTTCTGAGGTTGTTGCTAAGGGAGAAGGAGTTTTGAGTTGAATGCTACATTTTTTGCATTGTTTTACAGTTACCCAAGAAGTACTTAGTAATCAAGAGAAATATGTATTTTCTTTCTCCCCGTTGCCTTTCCCTTGCTTTGATAAGCACAATACTTATACAGCAGTAAAGTATTCAATTTGTTACTCGCAACTTCAGTCTCCAGGATTCCTAACAAGGTACCAAATCAAACACCATCAACAAACATGAGAAAAATGACATGACAAGCATTTACTACTTCTATCAACCCAATAGTGGCAACACTATCACCAGCTTGAGACATCAGAACTTGTTGGATCTTTGTTATTTTAGATTCTGTATAGATACATAGAATGATAGATTGGTTCCGATTAATGAATGGAGTTGGATTCAATAATTTTCACAATGGTAATATAGAATCCCTACTGTGCACAATGGAGGCCATTTGGCAATTGAATCTGCACTGATTCTCAAACAGAGAGTCCATCCCATTACCCTACAAATACACACATCTTGGGAACGAAGGGGCAACTTAGCATGGGCAATCCATTTAATCTGCACACCTTTGGACCATAGGAGGAACACATCCAGACGTGGGCAGAACGTACTAACTCCACACAGTCACCCAAAATTGGAATCAAACCCTGGCGCTATGAGGCAATCTCACTGTGCTACTGGCTAAAACACATTAATGAAACCAGATGCTTTTTGTTCTGACAATCAGCAATAATTTCATAGTCATCAGTAGATTCATAATTCCAATTTTATTTTATTGAATTCAAATTCCACCATTTGCCATGGAGGAATTTGAACCCAGAACATTAGTCAAATTTCTGGATTACTAGCTTAGTGATAGTACCATTTAGCCATCTCCTCCCCCTATATGTTAGCTTTGGGGTAATGATGGGTGTGTGATTCTGTTTGAAAGGAAGAGAAATAAATGAGAGAGATGCAAAGAGCGTTAGCCCAAAAAGGACTGGTTAATATTTAAATAGTACCTACAGGACAGAAACAGGCTTTTCAACCAAACTGGCCAATGGCATAGTTTGAGCCAAAGTCAAATGAGTTTTCAGCATATCACTGAAATGATTTGAACAGAAATGTTTTAAATTTAGACAAAGATCAGATGAGAACATTATATGTCACAGAATAACTGAAAACATTATATGTCACAGAATAGGTCTTTCTGCTTCAAAGTCATAGTTATTCTTTCCTTATTAATATGTGTAACATCAGTTCATAAGATATAGGAGCAGAATTAGGCTATCTGGGCCATCAATTCCACTACGTCCTTCGATCCTGGCTGATATGATCCCCATCCCCATTTTCCTAACCTTGGTGAAAGTGGAAAATGAAGGAGTCATAGATGATTGGCTGGTTTATTTATTTTTGTTGCAAAGTCCATAAACTGTTTCTTTCTTTCTAAAGCCCTTATCCATGCACTGCATATCGCAATTGGTTGAACTGCATGATTGTAAAGATGTGTAAATATTAAAATCTCATCAAATGCCACTTGTAAGCAGAAAACAATCTTAAAAAGGAGCACAAAGGAGTTATCCAAAGTAAATCAAACAAGCTCCATCACATAAAAGCATTTAAATACCAGAGAAAACAAGAACAAACATATCTAAATTTGTCCATGAAGGAGTTATTTCATCTGTGATCTCTTCACAGAGCTGGTACTCCAATCAGATTAACACCGAGGATGAAATACAATGATCTTGAGGAGAGTTAATGAGGAATTCATGGGGTCTGATTTTGTGTCCATTTTATCAATGGGTTTTAGCACTTGCTGCATTTTACACTGTGATGCTGACTCCTGGAAGTAAAGTCAAACAGAAGCTGGCACATGCCCAGCATTTGTACCACACAGTGGGCAAGCTAAATTGTTTAACAGTGGGACTTCTGCCTGCCCCCCAACCCCAGTTTCAGGGGGGTCCCCCTTTGAAAACTGCCAATCAATCTTGATGGGCCCCCCTCGGTCCAGGCAATACCAGAGCTTAATAGTGGGTACCTCCGGGACAATGTATGAGAGCACAATGACTGAGGGAAAGTCTCACCATCATCATGAAAATCTGTTACCCGGCATTGGACTATTCCTACAGCCAAGCTGAAACATCTGTAATTTATAGGACATATCACCACATGTTATCTGAGTGGCACAGTACCTAGAGTGATACTGCTGCCTCACGCGCCAGGGACCCGGGTTCAATTCTGGCCTTGGATGATTCTCGGTGCAGAGTTTGCACATTATCTCCGTGTCAGCATGGGTTTCCTTTGGGTGCTCCACTTTCCTCCCAGACTTCAAAGATATGTAGGTTCGATGGATTGGCCATGCTAAATTGCCCTTTCGTGTACCAAGATATGTAGGTTAGGTGCATCAGCCGTGGTAAATGAATAGGATTACAGGGATAGGGTGGGAGAGGGAGCCTGGGTAAGATAGTCTATCAGAGAGTCAGTGAAGGTTTGATGGGCTGAATGGCCTTCTTCTGCACTGTAGGAATTCTATGATTCTATTAAGTAAATTTGACTGGACATAAACACACAGAGGCAGATAGGTTTTCATGTCAACTGTTTAACGACATTGTTAGCAAGTTTGACAGCCTTCGTCCATTTTGATCCGGATGTAATTGCTTAGGAGTCCCTTAAGCGATCCAAAGTTATTTTGAGTGAAGTGAACATCTCCATGTGACTCCTGCCCAGATTACTGTGTTGTGAAGCATTGCTCAATATAAGCATTGTACCAATCTCAAAAACGAGTTTGTGTAAATACAGTGGAGTATCGAAGGGACTGTTGCAGAGAAAAGTTTCATTGCTTTGTACAGACAGCCCCGCTGAGTTCAACTGCTGTGAATGGAATGGAAGCAACTATAAGATCATATTCCAATTTTTTTACTACTTCCATTTATACTTACATTATCCCAGGTCATTGAATGCTGAAACTTTCACGTGTCAGTTTAACACCATTTCTCTTCAAATTACATTACACAATATTTATAACTGTGTCCAATACTAGTATTCTGAACAACTTTTTTTTCATTGCATTACCTTTCTCAATACAGTGAACTCTTAGTGTCAGAAGTACCCCAGGCTCCTAGAATACAATGGTGAATCTGTGGAGGCCAAGTCATTGAGTGTCACAGAGATAGATAGGTTCTTGGTGAGTAAGGCGGTCAAGGGTTATGGGGAAAAGGCAGGAGAATGGGAATGAGAAAAATATCAGCCAGGATTGAATGGCGGAGCAGACTCGAACAGAATTCTGCTCCTATGCCTTATGGTCTGACAGTAATGGTTATCATGTTTACCCTAACATGCTAGTGTTAGGTTAAAGAAGAAGGTACAGAATGTGGTCAGAGCTGTGGTGTAGAGAAAGATCAACTTAATGCGAGGTAAGTCTATTCAGGGTGGCACGTTGCCACAGTGGTCAGCTCTGCTGTTTCACAGAGCCAGGGATCTGGGCTCGATTCCTGGCTTGGGTCACTGTCTGTGGACTTTGCACATTTTCTCTGTGCCTGCATAGGTTTTGGAATCAGAGCAGAAACACCAACAGCAGAGACTCTGGGTTCAATTCTGGCCTTTGGTGACTGCGCAGAGTTTGCATGTTCTCCCCATGGCTGTGTGGGTTTCTTCTGGGTGCTCCAGTTTCCTTCTACGATCAGAATGACATGTTGGTTAGGTGCATTGCGCCAGGCTACATTGTCACTCAGTGTACCTGAACACCGGAGTGTGCCAACTAGGGGATTTTCACAGTAACTTCATTGCAGTATTAATGTGAGCCTACTTGTGACAAATAAATAAATAAAACTTTTTTAATGATAAGGTGGCCCAAAGCGACGGACGGCTAATCCATTATTCCCTGGTGGTCTAGTGGTCAGGACTTGGCACTTTCACTGCCACAGTCCCAGTTTGATTCCCAGTCAGGGAAAGAAGTGAAGCAAGCCTCAACTCATATCAGAAAGTAAAACCAACCTCACGGGAAGAAAAGAAAAGCTGGCCTCTGAAGATTTCATTTGCGTTTTTAAAATCATGGTGAGCATTTGCAATAGGAGTGCGTGGAGTTACTATTGCCAAATCTGAATTGGCTGCCTTTTTTCTAGTTTTTGGAAACAGTGAGCTAATCTCAAGTTTAAGGTGCAGCTTGTTAACATGCAGCTGTAAAGTGATACAAATACAAAAAAAAATCTGGCACCACATTCAGTGAAAATAAATCTGATTTAATAGCAAGTTGAAGGATATAGATTTGGCAGCAGAATTGTGTATGCCTGAATAAATCCACAACATTGACATGCAAAGGAAAAGCTAAATGGCCCTTTTCTGATTACCACTTTTCTAATGCTCTTATGAGATTACAAAGATTATAGGATTCTCTGCAAAATATGTCATTTTTATTCTCAATTTACTATTTCCATCATTATCTCCAGTCATTTCCCTGTGTAAAAATCAAATTGATTCTTGAAAGCCAGCAATAAAAATGGGATAAAAGGGCTTATGATTACTGATACAAATGCTAAGAAATTTAAAAATATTCCTGCAAAGCTGTGAAAAACTGATGAACAACAAGGTAGATTTATGAACAGGAGGTCATATTAGTAAAAACAAAATCTATATACAGGGCACAGCAATAAGAAAGCTCATAAGCTAAAGGATGCCTGGACTAAAACTGTTAACTCCAACAGTCAAACAATCTGTGCTTAGCCAAATGGACCATGTCCCCTCTGATAACTCTCCCTACTGCTCATCCTCACCACCCCCGCTCCCCAAAGGGGCACGCCACCATACTACCCTAACATAGCTAGGTACTAAGACATTTAAGGCACTTTAATCAGGAGCAATATTTTTGTCGGAAAAAAGATACAAAAATCTGAGGACACATACCAACCAACTCAAGAACAGTTTCTTCCCTCCTGCCATCAAACTTTTGAAAAGTAAAGTAAAATTTACTTAGTAGTGTCACAGGTAGGCTCACATTCATACTGCAATGAAGTCACTGTGAAAATTCCCTAGTCGCCACACTCCAGCACCTGTTGGGGTACACTGAGGGAGAATTTAGCATGGCCAATGCACCTAACCAGCACATCTTTTGAAGTGTGGGAGGAAACTGGAGCACCCAGAGGAAACCCATGCAGAGATAAGGAGAATGTGCAAACTCCACATAGACAGTGACCCGAACCGGGAATCAAACCCAGGTCCCTGGTGCTACAAAGCTGCAGTGCTATAACCACTGTGCCATGTGCCACCCTGAATGAACCTACTTAGCATTAAGTTGATCTTTCTCTGCATCCTAACTCTGACTGTAACACTACATTCTTTCCCTTCTCCTTTCCTTCTCTACAAATGGCATGGTAGCACAGTGACTAGCACTGCTGCTTCGCAGTACCAGAGACCTGGATTCAATTTCTGACTTAGGTCACTGTCTGTGTGGAATTTGCACATTCTCCTTGTGTCTGCATGGGTGGTGCTCCAGTTTCTTCTCACATTCTGAAAGATATGCTGATTAGGTAAATTGACCCGAACAGGCACTGGAGTATGGCGGATAGAGGAATTTCACAGTACTTTCTTTGCAGTGTTAATGTAAGCCTTACTTTGTAACTAAACGCAGAGGGACCTGGGGGTGCAGGTGAACAAGTCTCTGAAGGTGGCAGAGCAAGTGGAGAAGGTCGTGAAGAAAGCATATAGTATGTTAGCCTTTATAGGAAGGGGTATAGAGTACAAGAGCTGGCCTTTAATGTTGCAGTTGTATAAAATGCTGGTTAGACCTCATTTGGAATACTGTGTCCAGTTCTGGTCGCCTTACTACCGGAAGGACGTGGAGACTCTGGAGAGAGTGCAGAGGAGGTTTACCAGGATGCTGCCTGGTATGGAAGGTCTGAATTATGAGGAGAGATTAGGCAAATTGCGACTGTTTTCCTTAGAAAGACGTAGACTTAGAGGAGATCTGATAGAGGTGTACAAGATTTTGAAGGGGATTGATAGAGTAAACAGGGTTAAGCTTTTTCCTAGGATGTACTCAAATAGCATGAGGGGTCACGGGCTTAGGGTGAGGGGGGTAAGGTATAATTTGGATGCTAGAGGGAGTTTTTTCACTCAGAGGGTGGTGGGAGTATGGAATGCGCTGCCAGGTAAAGTGGTGGAGGCAGGTACTCTGGAGTTATTTAAGAAATACTTAGATGGGCACATGAACAGAATGGGAATGGAGGGGATAGAAAACTGATTTAAAATAGGGATCATGAGCCTTGGGAGTCCCTGGGAAGTGTGTAAATAGATGATGATATTGATGTACTTGTTTTTATCCTACAGGTGCTTTGGTCCACCTTGTTGTCTAACGAGGGGCATACACGCGATGGGTCGTGAGAGGGCTGCTCTTGGTTCTTTTTCGAGAGTATCCTAGTGCTTCACGTCGTTAGTGTACGCTTGACCTGGACCATTTGATGGGCAACACGACAGCTCAGTGACTATCGCTGTGCTGTGCAGATACATGGATTTGGGCCTGTGTCTGTGGGAGTTTGCGCATTCTCCCCGTGCTTGCGTGGGTTTTCTCCGGGTGCTCTGGTTTCCTCCCACATCCCAAAGATGTGCTCTTAGGCTAATTGGCAAAACAAATTCTCCCTAAATTGTCTCAAATTTGGTTTTTAATCCATAGATCTATAAACATGGACAGGGATTGCGGGTAGAGATGGGAACACCGGGGTGGCGGTGCGGGCTCGTTGAGCCGAAGGGCCTGTTTCCTGTGCTATTTTGTTCTTTGTTCTTTGTTCTAACAAATAAATTTTACTTTGTCTTGTAGCGCACAAGAAACAATACTTTTCACTGTATGTTGATACATGCAATAATAATAAATGAAATTATGGTTTAGACTGATCTAATCCCTGTCCAATGGCCATGCACAAAGATTCTCCAGCAGAAGGATAATCATCAGATGAGGAAACCTGGCTAACATTTACCTGTACTTGTTCTGAGGTGTTGAGATCAGCTTGGTGCCACCAGAAGACAATTGACAGTCAGAGACTATTTAATTTGGAGTTCTTATTTGTATGCCTGAGCATTATATTATGCAGAGTATGTTAACATCAAAAGGGTAAAATGAAATCTATTCAGCATTCCTTCTTTCTAATTGCCAACCTCCAAGATAAAGAGAAAAGGGCACCATACTTCTGAAATCAATAGTTTTTCAAAGTATCAAGCTTTCTAGAAAGCTAAGTAGATTGTGTAACGGATGCTTAGCTGATGCCACATTGGGTATTGCCATTCTTTATTTCAAGCATGAATGATTAATGGGTTTTTGTACCAGGTTTAACAGAATGGATAAGACTTTAGAAAAGGCTAATGGTATTCCATCCCATTTCATTCAGGAAAATTGTTACTTTAATTTCATTCAGTATCCTGTTAGCAGCAAGGCCGTACTGAAAGCTTTCTTCATAGGAACTCTATAATTCCATATTCTTGTCGAATGGTCCCTTGGCGCCACCTTTTCCTGCCGTCGCAGTTACCTGTTCTTAAATTGCAGTACCTCCTTTAACTTTCATCCCTTCTAATTTCTTTCCTCTTCCAATTTAATGCATTTTGCTTCTGTTGTTGTTTCTTTAAACAAATTTTTTTTTCTTGATTGGATTATGGCTTTAAAATTTTTATTTTTCCTTTCAATTTTTTATTGCAAACTCCAGTCTGTGTTAAAACCTGGAGATTTCAGCTTCAATTCTGATTAATCTTATATTTTTTTTCCATTTTGAATAGTAGCTAGGCCTAAACAGGCTTCTCTCTCTCTCTCTCTCTCCCGCTCTGAGTTTGAGAACCCAATGCTACAACCTGTTACATGTGAAGGCATGCAGCTGGAAAAGACTCCTTAGTTTTGTTAAGTAAAGTTGTTTTCACACAGCCTACTGTCTTATTTTCACACTTCAGTTATTTTTTAGATCTTGAGTCCACTGATTGTGTATAATTGACTAGTATTTCCATTGAACTGCTGGCTGAACAAATATTTTTCTTTTCCTGCCTCTCTGAGCACTGCTGCAGTTACCGTCAAGTAAAACAAAATTAAGGAACAGTCCAGAGTGTTTTCATCAAGTTTAAAATTAATATACACCCCTTAGCACAAACACAATCCAGCCTTCCATCCTTTAACTCTGTCTACACTTCCCACTGCCTCGGGAAAGCATAATCAAGGATCCCACACACCCCGGACATTCTCTCTTCCACCTTTTTCCACCAGGAGAAACATACAAATATCTGAGGTTATGTACCAAGCAACTCAAGAACAGCTGCCATCAGACTTTTGAACGGACCTATCATATTTTTCTCCACACCCTAGCTATGACTGTAACACTATTTTGCACTGTCTTCTTTCCTTCTTCCCAATGCGGAATATGAATGGAATGTTTTGCCTGCATAGCGCAAGAACCAATACTTTTCACTATATCCCAATACGTGTGACAATGATAAACCAAATCAAAATTTAAAAAAACATTTCTAATGGCCAGATTTACTGTGCTTCAATCAATGGTGGAATTGGTCGCTTGAGAAGCAACCCTTGTCTCAAGGTTCAGGTCTGATTTTCTTCTGACTATTTTTATAGGAATAGCATCCTTGCAGCCAATTTTGTCTTTAATTGTTCGGTACTAAAGTGATTAGATCACTTGAACAGCAAAAGATAAAGGAATGAAAATGCTGCCACACTGTGGACGAGATTTTACGGCCTCACTCGGGCAATTCCGGAAATTCCCATCCGAGGCCAACGGAGAATTCCGCTATCGGATTCCTGCTCTGATTCCTTGGTGGGCGAGGTGGTGGAGTTCCAGCCAGTGGTTTATTTAACCAATTCTTGGAACTTTATTGGATAGGTGCAGCCCAAGATGAAAAAGAGGCAAAATCTCCCAAATGCCTCTGCTGATTTATATGAATGACTTGGAAGAGAATTTAGTAGGCATGATTAGTAATTTTGTAGATGATACCAAGATTGGTGACACAGTGGACAGTGAAGGTTATCTAAGATTGCAACAGAATCTTGATCAATTGGGCCAATGAGCTGATGAATGATAAATGGAGTTTAATTTAGATAAATGCGCGACAACCGTTTTGGTCGATCAAACCAGGGCAAGACTTATTCAGTTAATGGTGGGGCATTGGGGTGAATAATAGAACTAAGAGATCTATGTGTCTAGGTTCATAGCTCCTTAAAAGTGGAGTCACAGATGGATAGAGTGGTGACGAAAGCATTTGGCATGCTTGGTTTCATTGGTCAGATCATTGAATACAGGAGTTGGGACGTCTTGTTGAACAAGACATTGATAAGGCCACACTTGGAATTCTGTGCTCAGTTCTGGTCATTCTATTGTAGAAAAGATATTATTAAACTAGAAAGAATGCAGAAAAGATTTATTAGGGTGCTACTGGGACTTGATTGTTTGAGTTATTAGGAGAGGCTGGATGGACTGGGATTTTTTCCTCTGCAACATAGAGGCTTAGGGATGATCTTATGGACGGCTATAAAATAATGAGGGGAATAGATCAGCTAGATAGTCAATATCTTTTCCCAAAGATAGGGGAGTCTAAAACTAGAGGACATAGGTTTAAGGTGAAAGATGCAAAAGATACAGAAGGGCAACTTTTTCACACAGAGGGTGGTGAGTGTCTGGAACAAGCTGCCAGAGGTAGTAGTAGAGGCGGGTACAATGCTGTATTTTAAAAAGCATTCAGACAGTTACATGGGATATGGGCCAAATGCAGGCAATGAGGGCTAGCTTAGGGGTTAAAGAAAGGGGAGGCATGGGCAAGTTGGCCCAAAGAACTTGTCTCCTTGCTGTAAACTTCTATGACATTATAATGTCACCACATAATTGTGTGACATGCTGCGCAGTGATGCCTTTGCTTACAACACATAACACTCACAGAGTGGGTATAGGTAGATGACACACACACACACACATACACGCACGCACACACACTCTGAGTGCAATCTAAGCATCTGTTCATACCTCACAGCTGCTGCAGCGAAGACAGAGAATTTGTCAATGAGCCAAATCTCCATTTACTGCAGTAGGAGGGGAAAATCCCATTGGCAAGAATGGTCAGAAAATATCGGCCTCTGACATGCTCCATCAATTACCTTCATTTTGATATTATCAGTTTATTGCTTTGACATTGCTGCATTTGTGCTGAGCAAGTTGTTCTTTTCTTCATACTCAACTTTTTAAAAAACATTCGTGTATCTTTCCAAAATTTGCTCATTTCCCCCTTGAGAGAGAAAAGAAGGTGGAAATGTGACTGGGTCCCCAACAAAAAGGTTGGAGAAGAATGGTGTATAGATTGGTGTGCAGGGCATAATTTCAAAATATGTAGAAGATGCCAAGTTTGGAAGTATTGTGAACTGTGAGGAGAATAATGTAAACTTTCATAAGAATATAAACAAGTTGGTGCAAAGTTGGATGTGCGGCAGATGAAATTCAATGCAGATAAATGTGATAAGAACATAAGAATTAGGAACAGGAGTAGGCCATTTGGCCCCTTGAGCCTGCTCCACCATCCAATAAGGTCATGGCTAATCTTTTTGTGGACTCAGCTCTGCTCACCTCTCCTAATTCCTTTACTGTTCAAAAGTTCATCTATCCTTGCCTTAGAAACATTCAATGAGGTAGCTTCAGCTGCTTCACTGGATAGGGAATTCCATAGATTCATAACCCTTTGAGTGAAGAAGTTCCTCCTCAACTCAGTCCTAAACCTGCGCCCGCTTATTTTAAGACAATGCCATCTAGTTTTAGTTTCACCTGCTAGTAGAAATAACCTCCCTGCTTCTATCTTATCAATTCCCTTCATAATCTTATATGTTTCTATAAGATCCCCCCTTATTTTTCTGAATTCCGATGAATATAGTCCCAGTCTACTCAGTTGCTCCTCTAAAGCCAACCCTTTCGATTCCAGAATCAACTTAGTGAATCTCCACTGCGCCCCATGCAGTGCCAGTGTATCTTTTCTCGGGTAAAGAGACCAAAACTGTACATAGTACTCCAAGTGTGGCCTCACCAGCAGCTTTTACAGCTGCAACATAACCTTGCTGTTTTTAAACTCCATCTAGCAATAAAAGGCAAAAATCCATTTGCCTTCCTAATTACCTGTTCTACCTGCAATTCATTTTTTTTGTGATTCTTGCACAAGGACTCTGCAACGTTTTACCATTAAAATGATAGTCAATTTTGCTGTTATTCCTACCAAAATGGATGACTTCACATTTACCTCATATTTATAAGTCACCCATCCTTGTTATAATTTCTTAACTGAATCATTTGACTTTTCTTGTCACAAACAAACACAGAACAAGCCTATTTAGTGCCGCTGCTGATAACATAAACAGAATGATTCAGGGTTGAATGTGGCTCATTGTGACAATGGCAACCTCATGAACACGAGAAGCCAGGACTGAAACCATGGCATTATGGCAGCATGGCACAGTGGTTAGCCTTGCTGCCTCACAGCGCAAAGACCAGGTTCAATTCCGACTTCAGGTGGCTTTCCAAGAGGGGTTTGCAAGTTCTCTCCATGTCTGTATGGATTTCTTCCAGATGTTCCAGTTCCCACCCATAGTCACAAAGATGTGTGAATTAAGTTGATTGGCCATGCAAAATTGCCCCTTAGAGTCAGAGAGATTAAGCAGGTTAAATATATGGGGTACAACAATAGTTTGGGATGAGATTGTTGTCAGTGCAGACCTGATGGGCTGAATGCTTCTTTCCACACTGTAAGGATTCATTGATTCTAAGTGTTTGCCAAGGGGTGGGCATGAGAGATGCAGAAACAAGAAGAAGTAAGAGAAACTATTGTTAGTGAAATAGGCAATTGCTTTTATGGCTAAAATCCAGAGTCCTGGGTAGTGTGTTGCCTCGTAAGTGCTAATGTAAGCTGTTGCGGTGCAGTCGGTGCAAAAGGTTTCGAAATAGGAGAAGGAGCCTATCAAATTGATTCAAGACAAAGCAGGACCTGAAAAGGAAGTTTCAGGGAATTCAGAAACAAAATAATAATCTCAGAATTCTTCCCAGTGTTGGGTACCAGTCAGTGTTTGGAATTGAAGAAGGATGTCCTTGCTGTGGAATGAGTGTGCAGTGAGGTAAACTGGGCTGCTCCTGGGATGGCAGGACTGATACATGAGGAGAGATCAAGTCACTTTCGATTATATTCATTGAGTTTAGAAGAGTGAAAGGAGATTTCATAGAAACTTAGAAAATTCTAACAGGGTTAGAAGAGTAGATTCAGAAAGAATATTTCCAATGATGGGGGAGTCCAGGACTGGGGGGGTGGTCATAGTTTGAGGATAAGAGTAAACCTTGTAGAACTGAGGCGAGGAGAATTTCTTCACCCAGAGGATGGTGAACGTGTGGAATTCACCACCACAGAAAGTAGTTGAGACCAAACCATTATGTGATTTCAAAAAGAAATTAGATATTGCTCTTGGGGCTAAGGGGATACAGTGGGATCAGGACGCAGAATTTGATAATTAGGCACAATCAAGATGAATGGTAGAGCAGGCTCAAAGGGCTGAATGGTCTACACCTGCTTTTAGTTTCTATGGTTCTATGTAAAATAAGGGTATTAAATACTGGCTGGCATAGGAGGGAAGGTTCAAAACCCAGAGATACAAGAATTAAATCTGGGGAGGCTAAAGAGAAGGAGCAGGCTTCAGTTGAACAAAGTTGGGACCATTGTCCTTGGTAGCAGTGCTAAGTGGAGTCTTTAAACTGATATGGCAGGAAGACGGGGAAAGAGACAAAATGGGAAATGAAAGAGAAAAATGATGCATGTGGAAAAGTCAAGAGAGAAAACCAGAAGGATGGCAGAAGGAGGAGGACATAAAAGATTAAGATTGTCAAACAGAATTTCAGTCGAATGTGCTAATACTTAAATACACAAAGTATTCTGAATAAAGCTGGAAAGATTGAGGCGTAAGTTGCCATGGGATACAATATAAATTGCTATGGTGCATGATTTAAAAGCATTATCAACCAGGGAAATAAAAGATGGGACA
The DNA here is from genome assembly GCA_024679065.1 of Sphyrna mokarran. Lineage (NCBI taxonomy): Eukaryota > Metazoa > Chordata > Chondrichthyes > Carcharhiniformes > Carcharhinidae > Sphyrna > Sphyrna mokarran. The sequence goes on along the minus strand of JAGIQG010000015.1, from coordinate 21,742,847 downwards.
GCGGTATTAATTAAGGTTGCCTTCACAGCACTTGAATCCAAGAATGAGGTATCAGCTGTGAAAAGCTAAATTTATCTAGTTAAAGTTAATGAATAATGGAACCGTTAATCTACTGAGAGTTTAATGTAGATCAAACAATGAGCAGAGGGAGAGATAGGCAGAAGTCTCCAGAAACAATAGGACTATAATAATGGGTGACTTTAATTATCCAGAAATAGACTCTGCTTAAGTAATGCAGATATGGAGTATTTCAGTATCGCATTCTTGTCCATTACATTTTAATCCAATAAAGAAACAAGTAAAAATGCTGGACAATTAAGGTAGTAAAGATAGGGATTAATTATAGAATCTTCAGTGCAGAAGAGGCCATTTGGCTCATCAAGCATGCACCAAAACAATCCCACACAGGTCCTATACCTGCAATGCCACATATTTACCATCTAACCCCATGACACTAACAGGCAATTTTACATGGCAAATCAATCTAACCCACACACCTTTGGACTATGGGAGGAAACAGGATCACCCAGAAGAAACCCACACAGACAAGGGGAGAGCATGCAAACTCCACACAGACAGGCTGGAATTGAACCTGAGGCTGTGAGACTGTAGTGCCAGCCACTGTGCCATCATGTCACCCATAGGATACAGAAGAAACTGACTGTCATTTAACTTCAAAATAAAAATATTACAGGAAATTTTTGAGCTGAAAATTTTATACTGAAAATTTTTTTCAGTATAAAAATATTTAAGAATGTTGAACATTCCAGACTAAGGATCCTAGACAGTTAAAATTAAATTTCAATAGAAAGAAAGAAAATGTAAAATTAATAAAAACAGTTGATAGATTAAACAATGAGTAAATACGAGAATACTTCAATCAAGGACAAATGATCAGCTAGGGCAGAAGAGGACAAGTTAGAACAATTAAATAGAATCATTATAACTCAGGAACTTGCCCTGAAAATAGATTGGTGAAACTCAGAACAATGCCAGTTCTTAATGCATGTGTTCCAGAATGCTGAGGGGAGTTAGGGGAAGTTAGAGATTCTGGCTACAACCCTATCAGCATTCATGCTGATCCAGAAGGGCACTGTGGGCGACACAGTGGTACAATGGTTGGCACTGTCGTCTCATAGCATCAGGGATCCGGATTCAATTCCCAGTTTGAGTCACTGTGTAGAATTTGCATGTCTCTCCATGTCTGCATGGGTTTCTTCCAAGTGCTCTGGTTCCCTCCCACGGTCCGAAAGACCTGCCGGTTAGGGGAATTGGTCATGCTAAATTCTTCCTCAGTGTACCCGAACAGGCACTGGAGTATGGCGAATAGGGGATTTTTACATTAACTTCAGTGCAATGTAAGCCTACATGTGACATTAATAAATAAACGTAAACTTTAATTGACAATACATTGACAAATTTATCACTTTTTATCAAGGAAGGAGAAAGTAATATGACAGGAAACTATGGATCAATCAATCTAACATAGGTAGTTAGTTCACTTCCAAAAGACACAGTTTGATGATGGATAGCCTTGCAAATGGCAAACTCTGCCTGACAAGTTTAATGAAGCCACTTGAGAAAGAAATGAAATTAAATGAATGTTCGTGTTGAGAATTTTCAAAAGACAAGGGCCAGAACTCTGCAATCTCGCCCACAGCTGGATGTCTCCAGTCCCGCTGCAAGGGGAAGCATCAGACTAAAGATATTTGACAGAGCGGACAGAGTGTCAATTTTTTTGTTTTCATCAGCAAAGGTGGTGTGGTTTACAGAACTGGAGAATTCCAGCCACAGTACATAGATTGTTACAGCATGGAAGGTTAGTTGAGAAATGTGGTAACTTGCTATTCAAGAAAAATGGCAACATGGAGAGAAAATTAGCTAGAATTTGAGATAATTTATCTAGAAAGTTAATAGAATTGGGGCAGCAAGATAGCAGAGTGGTTAAATGCTGCTGCCTCACAGCGTCAGAGACTCGGGTTACCGTCTGTGTGGAGTTTGCACATTCTCTCCATGTCTGCGTGGGTTCTCACCAGGTGCTCTGGTTTCCTCCCACACTCCAAAGATGTGTGGGTCAGGTTAACTGGCCGTGCTAAACTGCCACTTAGTGTCAGGGGCACTAACAGGGTAAATACGTGTGGCGATGGGGATAGAGGCTGGGTGGGATTGTGGTCCGTGCAGACTCAAATGGCCAAATGGCTTCCTTCTGCGCTGTAGGGATTCTATGATTTGAGAAAATGAAGACTTGTGGTCAATTACTGTTTGTTTTGGACAAGGGGATTTATTTCCCTGGGTTCAGTGTTTGCACTGTTCTTCTTGATATAGTTATGTAAATGAAATGGACATTGGTACAGGAGGCAGGGCTATAAATGAGACTAAATTAACATCTCTTTTACAGGGCTCAGGTGGATGAAATGGTCTCTCTCTTGCTCTGCTATACTGTTCTATTATTTCATTCACCAAACAATCTTGCTCAAGTAAATTAGCAAGAAAATGTATAGTTTGGCAGATCTGTGCTTTGAATCCCAGGTAGATGATTCCATCCTGAGAATGTTACTTTTGGAAATGACTCATGCAATGGATTAGGACAAATGAAGAGTCTGAATTACTCACATTTAGACATAGCACCATGAGTTTTGCAATGGTTTTACTTTACCTTACACACCTTAACTCCCACTCTAATCCCTCAGTGAAATAGACCAAAGTTCTTGATGTTCACAGATAGAATTAACACTTTTCTTCAATAGTTAGTTTCAGATAACCCAGATAACCATTTAATTAGTCTCATAATACAAGGTTAAAATCCAACCGATTTATTTGGAATCATGAGCTTTTAGAGCATTGCTCCTTCATCAGGTGAGTGAAGTAGGTTTCACAAACATCATATATGTAGACAAAGACTCATTCACAAGACTGCAATTGCAAGATCAATCATTATCTGTTTATTTATGCCATGTTTGTGAACCCAACTCTTCACTCATCTGATGAAGGGGCAGTGCTCCGAAAGCTTATGATGCCAAATAAGCTTGTTGACTTTTAACCTGGTGTTGTGAGATTTCTCACTGCGCCCACCCCAATCCAACACCGGCATTTCACATCAAATAATTCCCAAATGCAAATCCAGGACTTTCATAGCCTGTTTTCAACTTCATTAACACCAGGTATGACTCTAACCAGTGGAGAGGTTTCCTCCCGATTGCCACGGACATCAGTTTTGCTTTGATCTTCGCTGCCACACTGAATTAAATGCTTGCTCGATGTTGAGGTCACTCTCACCTCAAATTTGGAGTTCAGCTCTTTTTGGACCAAGTCTGGTGTGGAGCACAATAGACCTAGTGGAACTCAAAATGAGTATCAGTGGGCAGGTTATTGCTGAGGTAGTACCATTACCAGTACTGTCAATGACATCTTTGAGTAGCTTGCTGATGATTAGAGTAGACTAATGGCATGGTAATTGGCTGGACTGAATTTGTCCAACTTTCTGTGGACAGGACATAACTGTCAATTCTCCACATTACTGAATACATGTCAGTGGTGTAGCTACATTGGAACAGCTTCATTAAGAAATCTGAGAATTATGCCAAGTATCCAAAATCTAAACACAGAGTTACTGAGCCAGAGCTATTGAAGCAAGTGATCTGTTTGTTTGCATCTTGATTTCTCCACATTAAGCTGTATTGGACCATATTTGTAAGAGACATGCCCATCTTATCGTTGCTGAGCTGAGTTGGTTGACTTTTGATGTAACAAACAAATACAGAACAAGGTAATATTTTCCCTGTATTTCTGTTGATGATGAGAAAACATTGAAATGTTGTTTGAGTGATCAGGATTGAATATGGCTCACTGGCAATAGTGTTTAAATGTAATGTGGCATTATTTTGATTTAATGTTAAAATGCTACTGTGGGTTCACAAAATGAAGAAGAAACCTTTATGTTTTAAGGTACTAAATGCTTTGAAAGCTCTACTTTTGTTTGTAAGGGCAATAAAAGGGCATTTAGCATGTCCACACATCATTTGCCCATGGATTTTACAGTTAAAGCTTACAAGACCATCCAAGAGATCTATAAAGTCTTTTGTCTGTCCCATCAGATTCCTGTTTAGTTTATTTGTTGATGGACTGGTATTTTTTAACTACTGTACACCAATAAAAATCTTTTCTGCATGACACCAACGATATCCTTTAGAATCAAAGATTCAAAATGAACTGTGAACTTCTTCAGAGCATCATCCATCCAATGCAATTTGAGAATCATCAGTCCAGACAAGTTTCCAAAGTAAAACTCTGAAGTACGTTCATACTTCATATATACTGAGCTTTGGAAAGGTTTACCATATGTGGAACTGTTGATTGTGTGTCTCTCTTGATAGCAGTCAAAGCAAAATATTTTCTTATACCAATGGTAAAATCTTCCATTGATCTTGGTACTAATAAAATTACAAACTCAAGTTAGTTCTATCTGGTACACAGAACATTTTTGACCTCAGACATCACTTAGAAGGATTGACTGATTTTAGATGTATTGAATGGATTCTTTTCACTGTACTCTTATACATCAGCCAGGTTGGATTAATAGTCCCAGAAAAAAGCAGATCTGAGAGCATCTATGGCGAGAGAATAGAACCAAATTTTTGAGTCTGGATGACCCTTCATCAGAGCTGACCCTTCGTCATCCAGACTCGAAACATTGGCTCTATTCTTGACCTCCACAAATGCTGAGATTTTCCAACACTTCTGTTTTTGATTCAGATTCGAGCACCCACAGTATTTTGCTTTTACATTGGATTACTGGTCTACCAGCTCTCCTTTTACTACTGTCAGGTTGTAACCCAAGTGATGCAAGGGTTAACTGGTAAATTACTTGCTCACTGCTAATAAAGCCAAATGGTAAACTCCCTTTTAAAACCGTGTTATTACCTGTATTTATCAAATCCTATTAATGTCACAGGTATTTTTTCCATTAAACGAGCAATCTTTTCTGATGTCAAAGGATTTTGCATTTGATTGTTGCGATTTTTTGTAGATAGGGAGTTTGACAATGGTTGTTAGGAACTGAAGTCTTTCAAGGTGAATTGGAAAAATATTGACAGAGTATTTTGATTTCATTGGAAATTTCTCTGTAAACACAGGAAACGTTGGCTCATATTTTATTGTAACAGAGCATCTCGCAGTATCTGCTGTTAATTAGACTTGCCCTTCCAGGTTTCAGATTTATATTTAATTTGTGGGGCAATGTGTTAGATGTGTGGGCTGATAACAACGCAGTCAAGGAGCCTGTGAGACTTGAACAAAGAGGGCAAGTAACTGTTTATCTCCATATCCAATCACACTGAACATATAAAAAATAGGTAGCCTTAGAACTCAGAAGGAAGGTGAATTAAAGAGGATAATTCAATGTGAAATCAAGCACAGGGAAAAGTTAAAAAGGCTTGAAAATCAGTTTTGAAAACTCCAAAAATCCAAACCTAAATAAATGAGATGCCCCACCTGCTATAGATAAAAGCAATGTGTTTTCTTGACAGTAATTAACGTTTACCAAATTGTTAAACAGGTACTTGAACTTGAAATGATGTGGGTTCATTTTCTGTGATAGCTTCAGTTGCTAAACAGATGCAGCAACTTCCTGACATTCGACATTCAGTGGCGAGGCTGATAGAGAGGTGTTGTTTTCTCGAAGCTAATGATGAAATGGTAGAACTTGGACAGCAACATTTCTATATTGGCATTTAAATGTGCATCTGCTCCTTACCTGAGGTGTTGTAACATCTGCACATCATTATTAGTTAAGTGTCATTAGCCCAACCATTAATATGACATTAATGTCCTATTAATTGGACCACATCAATGTGCTGTTACCAGTGAACCCAAAACAACATGTATTAAGCAAAGTTAACAGCTGCCTCTCAAAAGCTCAAGTCACAGAGCTAACTGTCTAATGGACCTGTTCACAATTAATAGGATCAGCTTTTGCCGGAGATGTTAGCTGATTGATTAAGCTTAACACAATTTTCCATACTGGCCAGTGAAAATAATCGATGGTCATTTGATCCTGCTACAAAATGCATCTGTGAACGTGGGCCAGCACTGAAGTGATCCAACATTGATTGTGAATGTGAATATGCCTCAGCTAGTACTCTTACCTCTGGGTTCAAGTCCCACTCCAGATCTTGAGCACTACAAAAACAAGGCTGACACTCCAGTGCTGCATTGTCAGAGGAGCTCTTTTTCAAGTTAGACCGTCAAACTGAAACATCTCCCCTTTCTCGTGAGTGAATGTAAAATATCTCATTGCACTAATTTCTAAAAGTGCAGGGCGGATATACCTGGTGAACTGACCAGAGCACACCCCTCAGTAAATAAAACAGAAGTGAATTGGCTGGAAGCTATCACATCACTGTTTGTGGGAGCTTGCTGTGCACAAATTGGCTGTTATATTTCCGCATTGCAATAGTGACTACACTTGAAATTGGCTGTGAAGTATGTTGGAGTGTCCTATACATATGACAAATGTGATATAAATTCAAGCTTTTTTCCTTTTTCCTAACCAAAAGAACTTTATTGGTGGCAAGTGGGTTTAATAAGGCATAATCCAAAATATAAATGCAAAAGAAAACTTACAACATTTTTAAAAATACAAAAATTACTACTAATCTTGACTTATCTCACAGTTATGAATGGGCTGAATATTATTTACCTTAGTGGACTTAAAGTGGTCCATTAATATGCTTGTTCATTCAACTTTTAAAATATGAATGATGTTTTGTGAATACAATCTGTGGAGTATAATAACTTTGTTTTGGTTTCTACCATAAAATTTGTGTCAATTAATATGTTTTTGTCTTGGTTAACTGCTGGAACTGTTGCCTCTCAGGCACAGATTCAAGTCATACTGCAGATATTTGAATGAATCATCTAGGCTGACACATCTTAAGGAGTGCCGCATCGTCAGAGGCACTGTCTTTCAGATGAGATGTTAAACTGGGTCTCATCTGCAAACTCAGGGGATTTCAAAAGTTTCTGTGGCACTATTTCAAGAAGAAAATGAGAGATGTGAACCTCTGCCAACCAATTTTTTGTAAGTTTATTTCTTAGTTTCACAAGTAGGTTTATACTAACACTGCAATGAGGTTACTATGAAAATCCCCACGTCACCGCAGTCCAGCACACTGAAGGAGAATTTAGCATTGCATCAATGTACCTAACCAGCAAACGTTACCAGAAAAACATTCTCCCCGTGTCTATGTGGGTTTCCTCCGGGTATTCCAGTTTCCCCCCACATTCCAAAGATGTGTGCATTAGGTTGATTGGCTATGCTAAATTGATCCTAGTGTCAGGGGATTAGTGGAGTAAGTATATAGGTTTACAACGATAGGGACTCGATGGGTCAAATGGCTTCCTTCTGACTTGTAGGGGTTCCATGATCTTTAGACTGTGGGAGGAAACAGGACCACCCAGTTGAAACCCACGCAGACCAGGGAAAATATACAAACTCCACAAGGACTGTAATCCAAGCTGGGAAAATAACTTGCTTTCCTGGTGCGGTGAGGCACCACGGTGCTCACTAAATATCAACATGTCTGATCATTACATCAGGGAATGCATTACAAAAGCATTTCATTATTGAAGTATTTAGGATAAGCTGAGCTTGTGAAGGGTAGTATATCAATTCAAGTTATTTCTTATAGCTGAAATACTCGCTGTTGGAATTGAAAACATTGATCAGTCAGGATGTTAATATTTGGAGAAATGACAATTAACTGGCAAGATACAGTGATGGATAGGTTCCTGATAATGTGATCAAGGAAAAATATCAACAATAGTACAGGGACAGAGCACTTTTTAAAATTCATTTGCAGGACATTGGCATCGCTTGCCAGGCAACATTTATTGCCCATCCCTAATTGCCCAAGGGCAACTGAGAGTCAACCACATTGTTGTAGGTGAGACCAGGTGAGAATGGCAGATTTCCTTCCCTAAAAGGACATTAGTGGCTTTCTACCCAGGACCAAAAGGTTTTGAACATTGTTGGATTTTGATCATATTGGGTGTGTTTTTTTCACACTATGATGTCCTCCTTCAGTTGGTGAATGAATTATTCAGGCTGAGAATCACAAAGGCCATTTTCATTGAGCAGCACTTTAGCTCTCCAGCTGCATACTAGAAATAAAGGATATGCACACACTCAACCACTGACTTTCCCGACAGTAATTTTAATGGTGGAAAATCCTAGGCTGGGATGCACACTTCCCCAAAGTTGACTCTTGGAATGCATGTGTCAGAAGCATCAAGGAAGAAGTTTTTTTTTTACCAATTGTGACTGTCACTTGGTTGAATTTCAATCCAGGGTGTATGAATATACGTTCAGTGCAGCAGCTGCTCCATTTCTGACTCAGAAGGCTTTGCAGCGGATAGAGAAAACTGCCCACTACATTATTTATCCCCAGCTACCAGCTATCTAGGACATTTATCCCAAAAGCTATCAGCAGAGATCCCTTAGCATCATCAGAAATCCCACCTATCCCAATCTCCTCCTGCATCTGGGAAGTGCTACAGATGCATTCGAGCCCATACAACCTGGTTCAGGAACAGTTTCTTCCCCAGAACAGTTACTCAACTGATCCCCATTCTTTAACATAGTCCCAGGCAATGGACAGTGTGCAATATGCCTTTATACACTTAATGTCCATTGGCACTATTTTATAATGAATACTGCATTTGCTTTTCTTCTTTGTATCTTGGGAGCCTGCAAGCTCATTTTCATTGTATTTGTGCAGTATGCAATGACAATGAAGTTGAGTTGAATTATTGCATTACCATTTTGTAAAACTAAAGTTACCCATTTGAAATACTGTCACTTTGCAAAAAGATTTTAATTGGTGCTGTATGCAATTGGCCTTTTACATCTAAGTCAGTGGTTCACAATCTTTTATCTGTCACAGCACACCTTGACACTATATATATATAAAAAATGAGGCACATCTCTTATCTTCTGTGCACATGCAAAGAAACCTAAGATTCATCGGGACCTGGAGATGCCAGCTACAGAGCTGGAGAAGGTGGTTTATTTTTGTTTAATGACATGAACTTTGAATCATTTTTACAACACACTGTTGGGGAGGAGAATCTTCACAGCACACCAGAGTGCCTGAGCAGGGGAGGTGGTGGGGAGGTGTGGGGCGAGGCGGAATGTGTGTGTGGGTGTGTGTGGAAGGGTTTCTTCATGGCACACCAGTGTGCCACAGCAGACTGACTGGGAATTACTAATCTAAGCAAATACTTCACACAAGAAAACTAATTCATCTGACCTCACCCTAGAGGAAGCATGGCATATTGCTATGGTCACTGGACTACTAATCTTGAAATCCAGGGCAAAATCTGGGGACTCTGGTCCAAATCCCACCACATCATCTGCCATAGTGGGATTTGAATTCAATAAAAATCTGGGTTTAAAAGTTCAACAATGACCATAAAACTATTGCTTATCTCTCCATTGATCCCACTTGGTTTATTAATGTCCTTTAGAGAAGGAAATCTGCTGTCCCTATATGGTCTGGCTTACATGTGACTCCAGATCCACAACAATGTGTTGACTCTCACTTATCGTCTGAAATGGAAGGTAGTTAGAAAGGACAATAAATGTTAGCCCAACCAGCGATGCCCGTAAATAATTTTAAAAAATCCACTTCCATTCTATCCTTTTACTGATAAGCATTGTACACATCGTTCACTGTTGTGCTTGTTATTCTGCTTATGAATTTCAACTGCTAAATGCTAAATTTTGCATTAAGACAGCACTCCTGGTGTAAAAATTAAAATGTGTGAGTGATTTGTGTGAGAACCCAGGCTGGAGAGAGAGTAGCTGTGAAGGAAGGAAAGATACTGAAGGTATGATTGAAGAGGCAAAAAAAAGTAAAATGGTTTAGAAAAGATTAGGGCTGAAATAACTAAAGGGTATGTTCAAATTATTTCCATCTTCCCAACAGCATGCTGATAATATCAGACTTGAAATGTTAGTGGCACTTAGACCAGAATTCCAGCCAAATTACACACCACTTAAAGTTATCCTTTAGTAAAATAAGAAAAGTTTTCTTTCAAACTTATTTAAACAAGTACTCTCTGATAATCTGTTTGAAGCAAAATTAGGAGTCACTTAAAATATTCCATTTCTGCAAAGGGTAACAACGTGCTAAATAGAATGTGTCTTGCAGGTAAAATGTTTATTTGTGAAGTTCTCCTTCTATTAATATTAAATGTTATTTATTCCTTAGATTATTTAATGTTTCTGCAAGTTTATTTTGTATCCAAGATGTATTCATCCCCCTGTGTTATTCTGCAAAGGCCAGTAAAATAATTAAGGTAACGTATGTGAACTATATTACACAATTTGGTATGAAATCATCCACTGAGTTAGCTGACTGAGGATTGGCCAACTGCTTAAAGGACAAAGCCACAGATTAAGTTCTTCAACTGACAAGTTCCTCACCACAGTACACACCCAGGTAGGTCATTTGCCTTTCCATTTCACCTTCAAAATATTGAATAAAATGAGTCACTTTCTTAAAGAAATTTAATGCAATTTCTATTTGTTTAAAACTAGTTGTTTTTGGGTTGGGATGGGAAGGACGCAAAGACATGTTACCTATCTTCCCCTCAGTCACATTAGAATATCCAGAATCTGGCATGATCTACAGTGTGAGATTTTCCATAGATACAAATAGAACATTTTACAAATATCTTTGGAAGGTATAGAAACAGTAGTGGAATTATGTTATGTATTACCGCAGCACCGAATCCCTAAACTGCAAGAGGCGACCACTTGACTGTACATCGAGTCTGTACTGACCACACTCCCACCCAGGCCTTATTCTTGCAACACCGCATAGTTATTGTTAATCCTCTGACACTAGGTCAATTTAGCACAGCCAATCAACCTAATTCGCACACCTTTGGAGTGTGGGAGGAAACCGGAGCACCCGGAGGAAATCCACGCAAGCATGGGGAGAAGGTAGAAACTCCACACAGACATTTTTCTGTCAAATCCTTCAGAATGATTACATTTAACTAAAATCCTAAGGAAATATTTAAAGCACATTTCAATAAATACACATGTACACCTAATAGTGCAGACAGAAACAGTCTCTATCATTGCTTAATTTTTAGCAGCGGTTAAAATCCACTCTTCCCTTTTTTATGGTAATCAAAAGTTTGATAAAACAGTCTCCTGGGGATAAAAATCAATGTTATTTTGGCAAACAGCCCTGCACTTCTTATTGTTACAAATACTTAGTTCATGGTTCACAGTAATTGGTGAAATGCACCATCCTCATTCACAGCTGAGATTCTCTGGTACTGCTGAAAATGAATGGAATTTTGGCTGGAATGTCAAATTTTCCATTGTCATTTGCAGCAGGACGAGCACAGATAATCCTGGTTCTGGGAAGTTCTGTGAAGATCAACACTGGTGAAATATTGCTATTTCCTGACGAGTTGTGCAAAATTATGATTACTGACGTAAAGGTTTCATGGATCATTCCTCCATTGATATGGTTAGCCATTGAAATAAGAGACAACAGTAAATAGACAGCAAGGTTTGATGCAGCACACTTCAGCAGGATGGAAGCGCGATAAAAACCAACGAAGGGAGAAAGAGAACGTTAAATGGACAAAAAGAAAACATGAAAAACTCTTGCAAGGAACACTGAAGCAGATCAGCAAAGGTTTCAATAAATATAGCAGAGACAGAATGTTGATGGTGATTGTGGGCCATTTTGAGAGACAGATATAGTCAAAACAATAACAATAAGATGGTTCTATTTCTATATCTATTTTTGCAGTGGAGAAACAGGACAAAGTAGAAAACAATTTCGGGAAGTATAAAGTTATTCAGTTTGGATTTTTTTAAAGAATATTACTTCAATGTGGAGAGCACTGGAATTGCATGTGCACAAATCACCAAGAAAGAATAACCAAAAGACTGATGGAATATCGGTCATTACTCAAATGTTGTCAGGGCTGGAGAATTGTAGCTATGAGGAGAAATTGGGTTTGAGCTCCTTGGAACAGAGAAAGCCGAGGGGTGACATGATTGAGATATACGAAATTGTGAGGGGTAGGGGGAGAGTAGACAGAAGGAGCCTGTTGCCCTTGTAGAGAGTTCAAAACCATTGATTCAAGCTAAGTGACAAAGATTAGAAGGGACATGAAGAGAAACCTTTTTACACAGAGAGTAGTGGGTGTCTGGAATTCATTTCCTGAGTTGGATACAGTGATCTTACTGCTATAGGCGCAGAGCTATGAGGCATGTGCGAAAGATGGGATTAGATAGAACACCTGGGGGTTTTTGGGTCAGCATGGACAAGCTGAATGCCCCCCGTCCTCCCACTTCCATGCTGGATCATTTCTATCATTCTATTATCTCAAGCAGGTTGGGATTCAAAGGAGAGGAAGTGATGTTTCAGCTGTGTGGAGCCTTGATCAGACATTGGTCATATTTGGACACTGAACTTGGAGTGCAATTGCACCATTAAGTTACCAGAACTTAAAGCAATAAGTAATAAGGATTATTTACCTAAACCTGGGTTACATCCCCTGCAGATCAGAAGGTTGAGAGATAACCTAATCGAGGCATTTGAAAGGAATTCAGTGGGTTGATATCTCCTCTTCTGGGGGAGCATGAGCTTAAATTAGAACCAAGCCATTTAGGAATAAAATCAGAAAGCACTGCTTGCACACAGAAGTTAGTGACAATCTGGAACTCTCTCTCTCCTAAAATATTGAGGATAAATTCAAAATTTCAAAGTAGAAATTGTTACATTTGTGTCAGACAGGGATATCAAGGGATTATGGAGCAAAGGAAGGCAATTGGAGTTAGAGTATTGATTAGCTATACCCAACAAGAAGCAAAATTGTCTTGAAGAGATGAATGGCCTCTCTCTGTACTTATCTTCCTAATCTTCCTGCCAACAGTAATAATGAATCTTGGCTGCATTGCTTATCTTGTAACAGAGTCCATGGAATAAGCATCAGAACATCTCTGCTTTTAAAAACTTATTAGTGCCATGATGCCACATAGATTACTTCAGCTTTTTTATCAGGAGAGTAACACTGATTATATTTCATAGCAATTGGTAACAGTGGTGACCATTTATTCATTTATAAATGGTGTCTGTTTTGCCAAAGTTTAAGTTACCAATATCCATTCCCATTTAATGCATTATAGTTCAAATTGAAGGAACATGTACTGACATATACTATAATTTGCTATCCAACTTCTTCTAACAAAATTGTTCTACTCAAGTAATCGCTAAAAGTAGTATTGAGCTATTGAAGCACGTTCAAGAAAAAGTTAAGACTCATTGCGTATGGCGGAGATATTAAGCAAGCACATTGCATTTGTCTTCACTATTGATGACCTGTGACTATTAGAATTTAATGATTTTAATAATAAAACCGGCAGTTTTGAATTAGATAAACATATGGTTTTAGAAAGAATTCCAAATTAAAATTGATCAACCAAGCCCAATGATATTTATCTGAGGGCCTTCAGGGAAATGGGATATGTGCTGTGTGAAGCACAGGCCAATATTTTGAATAGTTCACTGCACTCTGGAATCTTGGAACAAGGCTGCCACCTTTTCTATATTTCTAAAAGGTGCAAAAGACAGACCCAAATAACAAAAAGCCCATTGGTCCAGCATTGGCAATAGGAACAATGCTTGTTCCTATAGGAACAATTATCATTAGGATTGCAATATAGAATTGCTTAGATAGAAAGAGACATGTGAGGAACAAACAACTAAAACTTCATAGAAAGGTAATGTCCATTTTACACATCTAATTGGATTTCTTGAAAAAGTTACTATTAGATATTTAAGAGGTTGCATGATTGCTTTAAGAGCTGGTCACATGATTTGATGGTGATGTCATTGGGGTGTTTCACAGACTTTTGTTTTAAGTTGATCTTTGTACAGGTTCCTGAAATAAAGCCTGTTGTTGTTCTTTTGAATGTTCATATGCAAACAACATCTTTATCTTTCTGTTAAAGTCCACAACCCCTAACATAGTTAGGGCAGCAGAGTTGGTTGATGAGGAAAGTCTGATTTACAGTGTACATTTCAACTTTTTAATTTGATTTATTATTGTTACACGTATCAACATACAGCAAAAAGTATTGTTTATTGTGCACTATGCAAACAAAACATACTGTTAACAGAGAAGGAAATAAAAGAGTGCAGAAAGTAGCATTAATAGTCATATCTAGGATGTAGAGGAAGCTCAACTTAATGCAAGGTAAGTCCATTCAAAAGAGTGATAGCAGCAGGGAAGAAGCTGCTCTTGAGTCAGTTGGTACATGACCCCAGACTTTTGTGATTTTTCCCCGACAGAAGATAGAAGAATGACTATTCAGGTTAATTATGTTGGCTGCTTTGCCGAGGCAGCAGAAAGCGTAATATGAAATGGATGGGAGGCTGGTTTGCGTGATGGATTGGGCTACATTCACAACCTTGTGTAGTTACTTGCAGTCTTGGGCAGAACAGGAGCCATACCAAAAAGAATGTGATACAACCAAAAAGAAATACTTCTATGTAAAATTTGGTGAGATTCATAGTGACATACCAAATTTCCTTGGTCTTTTGAGAAAGTAGAGATATTAGTGGGCTTTCTTAACTATATTGTGGGTGCAGGGGGACCAGGACAGGTTGTTGGTAATCTGGATACCTAAAACCTGAAGCTCTCAACCCTTTCTACTTCATCCCTGTTGATGGAGACAAGGGCATGTTCTTCTTTACACTTCCTTAAGTCAATGACAATCTCCTTCATTTTGTTGACATTGAGGGAGAGATTATTGCTGCTGCACCAGTTCACCAGATTCTCTCTCATTTCTGTACTCCACCTCGTCATTGTTTGAGATCCGACCAACTACATGGCCATGCTAAAATTGTCCCTTAGTGTCCCGAGGTGCTTAGGTTAGCAGGATTAGAGGGTAAAATATGTAAGGATTTGGAGGTAGGGCCTGGGTGGGATTGTGGTTGGTGCAGATTCGATGGGCCAAATGGCATCTTTCTGCACTGTAAGGTTCTATAAGGGAAGGTACTGGCCTATCCTAACTTTGGTAGATTGATCAAGGGCAGGACTTGCTTAGTTGGGGAGAGTTATAGAATCATTGAATCCTATAATGGAGGCTACTATTCGACCCATCGAGTTGACACTGATCATAATCCCACTCAGGCCCTACTTCAATAACTCTATGCATTTACCGAACAATTTAGCATGGCCAATCCATCTAATCCACACATCCTTGGCTCGTGGAAGAAAACTGGAACACACAGAGGAAACCCATACAGACACAGAGAACGTGCAAACACCACACACGGTGATCCAAACCAGGAATCAAATCCAGATCCCTGACACAGGCAACAGTGCTAGCAACCGTATAAAGATTTAGGAGTACAGGTTAGTAGCTCCTTGAAAGTGGAGTCACAAGTAGGCAGGGTGATGAAAAGTCATTCAGTTATCGTGGTTTCCTCAATCAGAACACTGAATACAAGAGTTGGGATGTCCTGAAGTTCTATGAGACATCGGTAAGATCTCACTTGGAATACTGTGTATAATTCTGGTTATCCTATTTTAGAAAGGATATTAAACTAGAAAGAATGCAGAAAAAGAGTTACTAGGATGCTATTAGGACTTGACGGTTTGGATAGACTTGGATGTTTTTCTCTGGAGCATAGGAATGAGCACATAGAGATCGATAAAATAATGAAGGGCATAGATAGTCAACATCTTTTCCCAAAGGTAGGGGAGTCTCAAACTAGAGGGCATAGGATTAAGTGAGAGGAGTGATGATACAAAAAGGGCTAGAGGGGCAATTTTTTCACAGAGGGTGATGAGTATCTGGAATAAGCTGCCAGAGATGGTAGTAGAGGCAGGTACAATTTTTTCTTTTAAAAAACATTTAGACAATTACATGGGTAAGATGGGTATAGAGGGATATGGGCCAAATGCAAGGAATTGGGACTAGCATAATGGTAAAAACTGGGCAGCATGGACTAAAGGGCCTGTTTTTATGCTGTTAAACTTGTGACTCTATGGCCTACTGGTATTATGGCTAGAATATTAACCCAGAAACAGAGCTAAAATGTTCTGGGGACCCGGTTTCAAATTCCACCATAGTAGATGGTGGAATCTGACTTCAATAAAAATTAAATCCAGAATTAAGAATCTACTGATGACTGTGAAACCATTGCTAATTGTTGGGAAAATCCAAGTAGCTCGCTAATGTCCTTTAGGGAAGAAAATCCTTCTCTGATCTGCCCTACATGTGACTTCACAACCACAACAATGCGGTTGACTTTCAACTGCCCCTGAACACGAGCAACTGGGATGGATAATAAATGCTGGCGAGCCAGTGATGTCTATGTCCCATAAGTTTAAAAACTCTTAAGACAGGAGATCAAAAGATTGATAAAGGTAAGTTTTAATGGAAAAGAAAGAGATAGCAAGATAGACAAGTTTCATGCAGGAATTCCAGAAACAGTACTGTCAGAGTGCTGCTTTTCATTAGCTCTGAAATTGGTGCTTCCCTTTGTCATGCACTGGATGTGTAAGAGCCTAAGGAAGTAAGGAACGAGAACTTAGGAGTTCTAGTGTCCTGTCAATATTACGTGAGTTTGCCTTAATCATGCAGCTTACAGCTTCAGCAATACCATTGGAGGATAGAGCTAAGCTACGGCTGTCTGGGGATAGGGTTTTTCATTTTCTTTGTGGTTTCTTTCCTTTGGACTTTTGGTTTTGTTTTGGGCAGGGTGTGTTTGGAAAGCAATTTAGCAACAAGCAAGAAGCAGTCTCTTGCTTTCCTATTTTGTCCGCTATTTGAATCTGCCTTAAAGAAGCTGTGTTTTGGGAAAAAGCTTCAACGCAATCTGAGTTTCTTCACAAGGGATTTTCAGCATTCAACCCAAGACATGAGATTCCTGTAACAAGTGGGCAATAGCTTATGCTACACTGTACTGTGTTCATTTGGAGGGTTTTGTGTGTTGGATGTTGAGTTGTTCTTTAAGAGTTAGACAACATGGTGGTTGTTGTGTTTCTTGTTTGTAATTAAAACTTCATGTCAAAAATATTCTTAAATTTTATTTTTGATAAAAACTCAAGGGTCAGTTAACTCACACCTGAAATGAAACCTCATGCTCAAAGAACAAAGAAAACTATACAGGAAAGGGACAGCCCCTTCACCCCTCCAAGCCTGCTGACTGAACTAAAACCCCCTACACTTCTGGTGGCCCATATCCCTCTATTCCCACGTCATTCATATACCAGTAAAGACGTCCCTTAAAAATCACTACCATATCTGCTTCCACTATCTCCTGCTCCCACCACTGTGTAAAGAACCTGCCTCATATATCTCTTTTAAACCTATGCCCCCTAGTGATTGACTCTTCCACCCTGGGAAAAACCTTCTGACTATCCACTCTGTCCATGCACTTCATAATCTTGTAGACTTGTATCAGGTCTTACCTCAGCCTCCATCACTCCAGTGAGAACAACCCAAGTTTCTCCAACGTCTCCTCATAGCTAATGCCCTCCGTACCAGGCAATATCCTGGTTAATCTTTTCTGTACCCTCTCCAAAAGCTCCACATCCTTCTGGTAGTGTGGCAAACAGAATTGAACACTATATTTCAAATGCAGCCTCACTAAGGTTCTATAAAACATCAACATGACTTGCCAATTTTTAAACTCAATACCCCGGCCGATGAAGGCAAGCATACCGTATGCCTTCTTGACTACCTTCTCTATTTGCATTGCCACTTTCAGTGACCTGTATACATCCAGATCTCTCTGCTTATCAATACTTTTAAGGGTTCTTACATTTACTCTATTTCCTATCTGCATTAGATCTTCCAAAATGCATTACTTCATATTTGTCCAAATTAAATGCCATCTACCATCTCTCCGCCCAAGTCTCCAACTGATCTATATCCTGCTGTATCTTCTGATGGTCTTCATCGCTATCTGCAAATCCACTAACCTGTGTGCATCCACAAACTTACTAATCAATCTAGTTACACTGTCCTCCAAATCATTTACATATATATAACAAACAGCAAGGGCCCAGCAATGATCCTTGAGGACCACCACTTGTCACAGTCCTCCATTCAGAAGCGCATCCTTCCACTGCTACCCTCTGTCTTCTTTGAGCCAGTTTTGTATCCAACTTGCTAGCTCACCTCTGATCCCACGCGACTTCATCTTCTGCACCAGTCTGCCATGAGGGATCTTGTCAAAAGCCTTACTGAAGTCCTCATCCTCGCCAAATTCAACGTAAAATATTACAGGTCAGACAAGCTTCATAGAACACTTTGAAGTATCCAATCTGATTTGTAACACCTTCAAAAATAACACTGATACGAATGAACTGGTTATGTGTAAAACATCACTGGGTGCAATTTAGCTGCTATAAAATGTTTCTTTAGTTAGAAAATTCTGAGACTATGGAAACAATAAATACAAGTTCATGTTTTCTTCAAACTTTCTTGTCCCTGTTGCTCACCGATTCTTCCACTTATTTAAAGCTGGCTAAATTTCTAAAACAATCTAATTAAAAAAAAATACAGTCCATCCTACCACTGCCTTCCAATTAGTGCACTTTAGGTGTAGCGGACTGCTGTATTATTTTGATTTGACTGCATCAATGTGTGTACCCCAGATGTCAGAATACGCCACAGGTAGTGGAATTCTGCACGTCACCAATGAATTTTTGGAGGTTACAAGTTAATCCTGGTACTTGAAGCTTGCTTTATAACCGAAAGCTACTGTAGCTAGTTGGATGACAAGATAATGACATAATCCAGTTAAAGCAGGTTGAAGTGTCTTTGAAACATTTGTATTAATCTTTCAAAAGGTCAGCAAGACTAATTTTATTTGCCCAAAAGGAATTGCTATAATTCATGCAACATTTGGGTCTTAAAAGTTTTTTTTCAGTTTCTCTCAACTTGTCGGTGACTGGTGGCGGAATCACTCATGGTAAAAAGTTGGATAGACTATCATTTATTATCACAAAGCAAAACTACAGCCATTCCAAATCTAAAATAAGAACAGGAAATGTTGGAAAAATTCAACAAGTCAAAGGCTGTATCTTTGGAGGCAGAAGCAGAGTTAATATTTCAGGTCAATGACCTCTTATCAGAATTGGAAACTTAGAGTCAATAGATTCTGAGCAAGAAGAGAGAAAGGTTGAGGGGATTTGATAGAGGTGGGAGGCCTGATGGAGATTAAATGACAAACTGGAGGATAATGCAAAGCAAAAGCAGATGAAAGCAAGATTAGTAAAGAAACAAAAAGTTATGCTTAGAGTTTAAATAGGAATAGCAGAAAACATGCCACCAGCCATTGTCTGAAAAGGTGGAATCAGTGATGATCTGAAATTGCAGAACTCGATGTTGAATCCAGAAGGATGGAAAAATGCCAAATTGAAAGGTCAGGCCCTCTTCCCTGAGTTTAAATTGAGTTTAACTGGGACAATATTGGAGTTAGAGGACAGAGATCAGATGGGGAGAGGGATGGAGGATTAAACTGGTGCGTGACCAAAAACACTGGGTTAAACTTGCAGCTTGAACACATGACTTCAGCAAACAGTCACCCAATCTTCATCTGACCTTCCCGATTTACAGGCTGCATCGCAAGTAGCGATTGGATTAAATTACTGTGTTTGCCAGCCAAGTGCGTTTGGGGCTTTTGGACGATGGAAAAACAGGGGCTAAATGGAGCAGTTGTTACATTTCCTGCACATACACAGGAAGGGGGAAAGGCATTGAGGGTGACTGAGGAGTAGGTCAAAGTATTGTGGAAGAAATGGTGCCTTCAGAAGTGTTTGATGGCAACATCATGCTGAAACGGAAGAGGATGACCTGTTGAATGTGGAGGATGATGGCTAGAATGTGAAGGAGGAAGGTCCATCATGTTGCCTGCAGAGAAAAGACGAATGCAAAACTGCAAGAAATGGGACAAACACAGTTAAAGCCCGTCAACAATAGTGAAAGGCAATCCTCATTTGTATTCAAAGACAGTAGACCGCACAAAGTTATTGAAGTACTTTTTACAATGACAATCAGCAAATCATATTTTTTATTACCCTCTCTAGCTTGAAGAAGCTGGGTGTCAAGATTTAAGAAATTAATTTGAAAAACAGCCCAATAGGCAGGCTAAATAATTATGGTGACAGGCAAGATAAATGGAATTTTATGGTTTTTGCCTTTTATGCATTGTTTGCTTTTAGCATGGAGTTTATATGGTTCCAATTTAGTCTGTAAACACACCATGATTACTTGAATTGCTCTTGTTTCAGAAGCAAATGCTGATGGAATTTTTATCTGACTGGGACTTATCAATCTAAGAACTGTTTGTTGCTTCAGCACTTCTCTCTTCTGATTATTTATCATCTTGAGCTCAAAGTGGTAACTACGTGGATCGCAAAATTCCACGTAATTTGTGACACAGTCTTATCAAACAGATGGAAATGCAGAAGAGGACACAAAGATTAGGCTGAGACAAAAATAAAACAATTGATCTTTGTCAGATAAAATTTTAATTTGTGTGGTCCACTACTTCAGAGCAGAGTGCAGGATCCTGAGCTGGGAGTCCTTCAGTTTTGGAATGTGCTTGGTACACCATTCAGTGCTCAATGAAGCAGTTTAAATTCAATTGTCAAGACTTTCATCAATAACTTTCATCTTTCACCTATATTTTGTCAAAAATTTACTAACTGATTAAGAATTAAATTTAAAAATCTTAAGGACCCTGATGCAGCTCACCATGGTTCAAATCAACAGCTGGGAAATAAAAAAAAATTTACAATTTAATCTTTTGTGGGTGGGGAGAGAGTGAACCTCAATGGGCCCAATCCTGATCACTGAAATATAGTTCAAGCCTGAGTTGTGGTTTGGTCTCCTAAAGAAATACAGCAAAGTGTATTTTTTTTTTAATTATTTCAAGAGATTTGAACATCACTGCCCATCTCCAATCACCTTTGAGACCTTGAGATTCTTTCTGGCTCTCAAGGAGACAATCAGTAGTTGGGGGTAAAATGTTGAGAAATTTCAAGAAAAAAAAATTAGATATAACTCTTAGAGCTAAAGGGACTGTGTGTGTGTGTGTGTGTGTGTGGGTGTGTGTGTGTGGGTGGGCGGGCAGGTCCAGGATATTGAATGATGATCAACAACCAGAGGAGCAGGCTTGCAGGCTAAATGGTCTACTCATGCTTCTATTTTCTATAAAAGGTGCATTGGATCAGAAATTGCCTCCCATGTTGCACACCCTCAATACCACCCCCTCCCCACAAGGTGGACCAAGGTTGAATCACTTTGCAAATCCCCTCCCCATACACACGTACTGTATAGCACAGATACACTGACATTTAAATGAGGGCACTTTCCATTAATTCTAGTTCCTTTTCAGACACACGGACCTCACATTCTTCTTTTATCCCCAGGGCGGGGGGGGGGGGGGGGGGGGGGGGGGGTGGGGGGGTGGGGGGGGGTGGCCTCAAAATTATTTTGCATTGTGTATGTTGTGCGGGTACCTCGGTTCCATACAGGAAGCAATGTGCACACGCAATCCACATGCAAAATGCATAGCTGGCCATATTGCTTAGGGTTCAATTGAGTCTGCATCAGTAGAAGTGCAATTGATCCTTAATTTGCAAATGCAAATGACCTTAAACCTATGAGGCTTTTTTTTGGTAAAATTGAATTATAAATAGCAGACAGAATGCATCAGCCTATTTTGTAGGGATCAGCAACTAAGCTAGGGATCCTAAATGGGGCAATGGAGACTGGCCTCCAAAAGGTTAAAATTTAAAGTTGCAACAAAAGTAGAAAGAGACATGTTGAGCAGTTAGGGAAAGCAGAATCGAAAACCCACCCTGATCATAATTCTCGACCCTCAGGATTGTTAAAATAAGAACATTTAATGTAGTGGCATATTTTTGCCAAAATACAAGTAAAAGATGAACGTTACTGATGAAATCTTTAACCAAATTTAAACTGCTTCATTACATTATCTAAGCACCCCATTTGTCATTTTCTGTAGTATAAGTGCTCCATTAGTAGTAATTGCTACAGTAAATTAATCTGTTGTGCTTTATTTTAAATCTCTGATTTATTAATACCTGATCTCCTCATTCAACATATTTTTCATTTATGGAGCAATGTTTCACTGTCACAAACAAAAGCACTCAACTATATTTCTGTTTGTGCAAGATGACATATTGATCAACCCCATTTTTGATTAATTTTTAAGTATACTTTCCAACTTTGACAAGCAATCTTCTCTGTTTAAGGCTGTGTTTTCCAACAAAATATATTAAAAACTTCAACAAAATGGCTGCATTACTGAGTTGTTCCATTTTCCACACCTACAACTTTTGATATGTGCCACTTTAACCTGACTCATTTTGAAGAAACTGCAGATATACCCTAGTGTAATGTTTCATTCATTTATATTTTAATGTAAAGTTATCCTTTTTCAAATTAACTAAAACATCCTTCACCACTATGGAAATGATTGCAAAGCTCAGGTACATTTTCTGACTTGAATGAATTTAATGATTCTTAAACAAACAAATCAGCCATTATATACAAACTAATAGAGCAATATCATAACCTGATCTTAGGTTCAGCACTGCTGTCTCATAGCACCAATTCCAGCCTTGGGTCAGTCTATGTGCAGTTTGTACTTTCTCCTCTTATCTGTGTGGATTTTCTCCCATGGATGTACACATTAGGTGGATTGGTCAAGCTACGTTCTCCCTTAAGTGTCACAGGATGTGCAGGTTAGGTGGATTGGCCATGTTAAATTGCCCCTTAGTGTCAGGGGATTAGCTCAGGTAATTATGTGGGGTTACCAGGGTAGGCCCAGATAAGATTATGGTTAGTGCAGGCTCAATAGCCACTTCCTGCACTGTAGAGATTCTATGATGTGCAATTCATGTTGAAGATTTATAAGTATGCAGCATTTGATAATTTATATAACAAATGGTAAGATGGAGTTAATATTTTGTTAAAAGATCTTTACTGCCCTCACATGGTATAAAAGGAGATCATCACTTAATTTACCATCTTATTAATTTAATCAAAGTTAAGGTCGATTTATTAGTCACATGCAGGCTTACATTCACACTGCAATGAAGTTACTGTGAAAATCCTCGACTTGCCACATTCAGCACCTGTTCTTGTATACTGAAGGAAAATTTAGCACGGACAATCAAACTAACCTGTACACTTTGGACTGTGGGAGGAAACCAGGGCACGCGGAAGAAATCTATGCAAACAGGGAAAACATGCAAACTCCGATCAGTGACCTAATCAGGAATCGAACCCAGGTCTCTGGCGCTGTGAAGTAGCAGTGCTAACTACTGTGCTATCATACCACCCCAAGGAAGTATTAGTGGCTCCAGTATGTTTAAAAGAATGTCTGCCTTTAGTAAGCCTCTTGAATGTGAAGTGCACTATGTACCTTTATTACTTGAGTAGTTGGAGAAGGCTACAACAACAGAAAAATGTGAAAAAAAATTCAATCCAAAAATATGCGAGGCAACGGATTTGGAGAGGGCAATCAAAGCATGGAAATATACTAGAAATGGTTACTGAAAAATGTTTGTAGATCTCCAAAGGTGATAAGGACAGACAAGTAAAGGTAGTATACAAGATAATTTCCTTTATTGGCTGGGGCGTAAGTATATGAGCGAATGTGCTAGAATTGTACAAAACATTTCTTAATACACAGCTAAAGTACATCATATAATTTTGGTAACTTCCTATTACAGGAAGAATGTGAGCACAGAGTTCAGAGAATTATCAGGATGCTGCCATAGCTTCAGAATTTGAGGAAATAAGCCTGCAATTGACTTTTGATTCCTTTGAGTTGCAAACAAAATTCAGAGGGAATATATAAAGTTGCCACAGTCCCAGATGACCATCAGTCAAGGAGGAAAAGCTGATTGGTGATGATTTAACTAGAGAATCACCACACCTCAGGGGACAGGAAGAAGGGGAAAAGGTGGGCCTTCATGAATAGCCTCCGCTGGTATGGAAACTGAACCCAGTAAGAGGTCTAACACCAGTTTTAAATCCAACTGATTTATTTGATAGTAAACTTGCAAGCTTTCGGCTTTATAGCCTTCGTCAAGCAAATGAGGTGTTCTGGTCGGCAATAACACACATATCAGCACAGACAGTTTACAGATTGCTGATTAGAATGCGAATCTTTATACCTAACCTGCTATTCAAGTCTTAAAGTGGCTAACAATGTGAATGGAAGGAGCACTGAGCACAGGTTAGAGAGATGTGTATTGTCTCCAGACAGCACAGTACGTGAGGTTTTTTGCTAACCCAGGCAAGTCATGGGGGTTACAGATATTGTGACATGAAGCCAAGATCCCTGTTAAGACCGTCCTCACGTGTGCGGAACTTGGCTATCAGTCTCTGCTTAGCGGCTCTGCGCTGTCGTGGGTCATGAAGGCCCCCTTGAAGAACGTTTACCCGAAGGTCAGAGGCTGAATGCCTGTGACCGCTGAAATGTTCGCCAACAGGAAGGGAACAGTTTTGCCTGGTGATTGTCGAGCGATGTTCATTCATCCGCTGTCGTAGTGTCTACATGGTCTCCCCAATGTACCATGCTTCGGGACATCCTTTCTTGCAATGTATTAGGTAGACAACGTTGGCCGAGTTGCAAGAGTATGTACTGTGTACCTGGTGAATGGTATTCTCACGCTTGATGATATCGTCCATGTCTTGCAGAGGTTGCTGTGGCAGGGTTGTGTGGTATTGTGGTCACTGTTCTCCTGAAGATTGGGTAGTTTGCTGCGAACAATGGTCTGTTTGAGGTTGCGCAGTTGTCTGAAGGCAAGTAGGGGTGTGGGGATGGCCCTAGCGAGATGTTCATCATCATCAATGATATGTTGAAGACTCTGGAGATGTCGTAGCTTCTCCGCTCCGGGAAAGTACTGGACAACAAAGTGTTCACAGTGTCCTGTGTTCATCTTCTGAGGAGGTCAGTTTACCGCTGTGGCATGTCGGAATGGCCGATGAGTCAAGCACCATATCCTGTTCTCATGAGGGCATCTTTCAGCGTCTGGAGGTGTCTGTCACAATCCTCCTCATCTGAGTAAATTCTGTGTATATGGAGGGCTTGTCCATAGGGGATGGCCTCTTTAACGTGTTTAGGGTGGAAGCTGGAGAAGTGGAGCATTGAGAGGTTGTCTGTGTACTCAGTGCTGCTTCCACTCACATTGTTAGCCACTTTAAGACTTGAATAGCAGGTTAGGTGTAAAGATTCGCATTCTAATCAGCAATCTGTAAACTGTCTGTGCTGATATGTGTGCTATTGCCGACCAGAACACCTCATTTGCTTGACGAAGGCTATAAAGCCGAAAGCTTGCGAGTTTACTATCAAATAAATCGGTTGGATTTAAAACTGGCGGTCAGACTTCTTACTGTGTTTACCCAATCCAACGCCAGCATCTCTACATCGAAACTGAACCCACAGAGTTGGCACTATCCAGCTGTCCAGCCACTGAGCTAACCATGTATACATATTAATGCCAGCAAGGTGTATTATAATACACCAATAACCAAAAACATCACAAAAGTGAATGTTATATCACTCAGGGTAGTTGAGATTTTTATGAAGATGAATACCCTTGAGTTCTGCTGTGCCACACACCCAAGTCAGAAAAGGTGTAGCTAAGGAGATCGATGTCGCACAACTTTCCAACTCGTATATGCCTCCAAGTAATTGGTTGCAAACACCGGCAGCCAAATCCTGGGACCTCAGCTCAACAGTCATGTAAAACTAAGTTAGGGCCTATCAGTTATGGTTGGTATTGTGCACAAAGACTGGGAATGACAGGTGAGGCAGAAAATCCTATCAATAGCACAATAACTCAGAAGGCAAAGACCAACAAGACATGTGACACACCCAAATCACACATCATTCAGTTAGGCAATATGGCCAGTTACCTGTGAAAAGTCTGGGACCTGGCACAGTATAAGCCCTATATGATTGGTTGTGGAATAGTTAAAACTAGGAGATACAGAAGAGATTGGGGCCTCTGACAGATTCTGATGGGCAAGGGAAAATCCAAAGTAATCAACAGATTATAACAAAATTGAGCCAAGCTTGAGAGAGATCTACTTCTGAGCCTGTTACACATTATGGAAAAAATAGCTTGAGATTAGGAACTGGAAACATCATTTCTGACAGGAAAGTTTGATAATTGCCTACAGTTTGTGGATAGACAAACAAACTACTGCAAACTACTACAATTTTTCACCAACAGACTCATGTTATCTTCTCTAGGCTGAAAGCAGAAATCAAAGCAGTCTATAATGCAATTTAACGAGAATTTCAATTAGACTTAATATCCAGGATTGTCAGCAGAAAGTCATTTAAGGTCAGAAATTTATCATCCTCTTGGGAGTGAATTCAAAATTGTTAGGGAAATGAGGGGGCACAAACTAATTCCTCCTTCCAACACCTGTCCATAAATAAAGACTTTTTTCCATTTGTTTCCCTCTTTATAAGCGATGGTGTATTTCGAACCCAGCTTATCCAATCCAATTTTCTATTTGTAATCCCATATCAAACTCGAGATAGAATGAAATCAAATGGTTAGTTTATTTGCATACACAAAACATGAAAGAACGTTCACAATGTTTCCCTCATGTGATGATTAAGAGCGGTGGAGAAAATTACAGTAGAGAAAGGAGGAAAATATTGTTTGACATTTGCGTCAGAATCAAAGATCTATTAGGTTTTCCTTCATTGAGATCGGTGGACTGCAAACCAATGCCGAATAATGCTTTTAAAAAGCATTTAGACATCACATGGGTAAAATTGGTATGGAGGGAAATGGGCCAAATGTGGGCAACTAGCACTAGCTTAATGGTACGAACTGGACAACATGGAAAAGCTGGGCCAAAAGATTTGTTTCCATGTTGTAAACCTCTGACTCTATAATTCACTTTTCCAGTGGTGTTGACCTCATACCATGAGATTGATTCATCTCAGTGTGCCTGTCTTAGAAGTGATAGTACAGATTTCCAGCAGAAGCAAGGTAGATGGGGCCTGATATCCTATCTTGGCTATGACTTCTTTAGGGGAGCCTGCTAGTCAGAAATTAAAGAGCAGATTGAGCTTTGCAGTCCAGCAAGGCAATATTACTTTTACCAGAGGCATAGCTCTCTACCTCTCCAATGCCTTCAACGACGGATGTTTATCTTTATCCAATGTCTAGAAATTGGCTGTATTCCAAGCAGATATCTCAGCCATTATGGGTGGGAAATGAACGAGGACCCATTGTCATAGACATTCCATTGCTGCCGCTCAGCCTGAATGGCCAGAAATGGCCTTTGTTTAGCTCTTTGAAGTTGCACTGTGCGGGATGCCAATGAGTTTCACTCCAAACAGTGTGGTAACAAGAAAAAGTTCAATGTCACTACTAAAAATGGGAAAGCGATGTTACTTTGCAAATTAATTTAAAGCCTGAAAAGCATGACCAAATCACACAAGAAAAGATATATGGGAGAGGTGAGGGCAGATCAGAGATATAAAGGTCATCAATATATAGGGACAGTTTCTACTCAAGCCCATCCCAAATAACACTATTTATATCCCCACAGTTCCAGTGAAATTGCCAGCAGCAATTAGACCCACATTTTCAGAATTTTAAATAAGGAAAATCTGTCAGCAATAGTCATTGGAAGAGGAAATCAAAATGGTTCCTTCCCAGAGACTTTCATTTTAAACTCCAAGCATTATCAATAATAAATGGATAAATCACCAAGTCTTTAAAAGAGTGGGTCAGTGGAATTAAGACGATTACACAATGCAAGCCTTGAATTCATTTAGAATAGGCACCTGAAGAACTAGATCATTTCTAAAACTCATATCTCTCTCCTGAGTTCTGAATGTAGTACATAGACTGAATGTGCTCTCTCTGGGTCACAAAGACACTGATCTTGACATAAGCTCATAACATGCTTCCTATCCAACCAAATGAACTGCGACATCAGCTTTTTTTCCTATTTCTCAAAAGCCTTATGTGAACACACAAGTCTGATCATGTGATCAAGTATCTGGATGCCATTATAAAACAAACTATTTTCTCAGAGACCCAGAACCCGTAAACTTGTGTAGCAGCAATAGCTTGCAGAGTATGCTTCAGGAAAAATGAATCATTCAAGGGTTCTACCTTTGTATATGCAATATAAAGTAGCATTAATAATCAAACATTGCAACCTTTAGTTAGACATGCTATATTTCTAATAGCAAAATACTGCTAATGTTGGAAATTTGAAATAAAAACAGAAAATGCTGCAAATACTCAATAGATTTGGCACATTTGTGTGAACAAAGTTAAATTTTTGAGTTTGCTTAAAGGTCATAAAGGAAATGAGCATTTTTTAAAAAAATCTGTTTACTATTTGGGAAACAAGTAATAAATTACTTAGGTACTTCAATGAAATATCAGTTCCTTTGACTTGGGTAGGAAGGAGGGTTGAAATTATAGACACCTTGATAGAGCACTTCAAAAGTTCAGAGAAGCTAAATAATTCAAAGATAATTTTCACTGATTTTCAAAATGGTTAACAATTTTTAAATATCCATTAAAAACAAGTGAAGGTAGCTCAACATGCAGAAATCTCTGCCACAAACCAATATTAACGGAGAGTCCATTTGTGCTTTAAACTGAAACTTAATTCCTTGAAAGGAAGGAACACTGACATTCTGATTCATCAGTACTCAACATTTGTAGCGTTCTGTTATTTGTAACTTTGTCTTGAACTGAAGAAAGTCAAAAGAGCAAGGAAAAATACTGCAGATGCTGGAATATGAAATAAAAGTTGAAAATGCTCGAAAACATCAGCAAGTCCAACAACATCTATGGAGAGAATAGAGCCAATGTCTGGATGATTCCACCCAGGCTCAAAACATCAGCTTTATTCTCTCTCCACAGATGCTGTCAGACCTGTTAAGATTTTCCAGCATTTTCTGTTTTCATTAAAGTCTGAAATCACTCGGACTTGTGTCCCCGAGGTAGTGAACATTTTGCAAAGAGTGAAATTTACTGAGCTTTTAAACCAATTGTTTCTCATTGACTATCATTTGCAGCTCCCTCTTATTCCCTTGCTTGCTTCCTTCCTCTTCCAAGCATTTGTTCACAGCGTCAAAACAGAGCAGAGGCAGAGAGCAGATGATCCTTCAATATTTTTATATTAGTTGTTCTAATTGCAAATGTAGAAATATACAGATTAACTGAGTGTACTGTAATGTTTGAATGATTTTTTTTCCCTCCAGGAGGGTCCCAGACAAAGTAGCTACAGCTTTTGTATTGAATGTCCTGGGAATATCCAGTACACTTGAAGTTGTTTCACAAAGTTGCATTTCTCAGGAATGCAACTCAACTGCACTGTATTGGGGAATTTTGATTAAAAGTAGCTTTCATTTTTAAAAACATTACAGATTACAAATTAGCATTTATAGATTAATAATACCAGTACAAGTGCTTTCCCAGTGCTGCTATGCAGGTGTACAATAATCCTAAAAAAGATTTGATCTTAAAATTGTATCTCGAAACTTATTAACACAGAACTTTCCCAACTACTATCACCTATACCACAACTGTTGCATCATGCTTAACGATATTTGTTCCCATTAAAAAAATGTTTAATGGAAGAGCATTTTTAGAACTATATGTGTAACAGGTTTGTTTAATTTTAAACATCTGACAATACTCCTCTTCCAGTCTCTTACTGTTCATTCAAAAGTTCAAAATCAAATTTCAGTAATTTCAACTGCAAAGTGTTTAGCAGCCATGAACAAAGTTGACCTACTTAGAAATGTCATTAAAATGAATTGCTTTTTAATTGAGAATTTTATCCATTTAAGTTTTATAAAGTGGCATTGCCAGCCCATTGAAATCACCATTTCAAGTTACTTTACTCAACATACAGTTGAAGAATTTCACATTGAGTGTTGTGCAATTTTTTCTGGTGTGCGATTTTGCAAAATTACTCCTCAACTTACCGTGTTTCATGACATTTAACTTCTTTGAGCAGCACTTATATCATCAGTCTTTAGCATTTATACACAGAGTCACGCTGTGACTGACCACACTGTTCAATTTTCTGCATGCATGAATGGATATTAGTATTGAAATAATTCATTTTTAAATTATCCTTAAGAATGTAGATACTTGCAACAATTTATAGGACAAACCAACTGGATTAGCATTCCAATATTTGATTTGAATAAAATTTAGTTCAAATCTGTTATTGTCGCACAGCATCCTGAAAATACACATCTAGTATTTGTATAGCATACTTTTGAGATCTTGAATGAGGACAACAGCTTAACATAAAATATTAGAACCAGTATCAGTTTATGTTTAATGCAATGCCATTTGTTGAAAGTACTACTTAAATCTACAGTTTTGACAAAGATTAATTTCAGTTTTAAGAACAATTTACAGAATGTATTTGATTCATTACTGTATAATTATGCAACAATGTACATAACTCAGAGTCAGGATTTTAGTAATACTCTGACAGAAAAAGACATGAAAAATTTCAAGTGCACTTTCCCTATAAAGAATACTAAGTGCATAAAATTTTCGTCCTGCATATGATAAAGAAAGTAACACAAGAAAGTCATTGGTAAGATTTATATTTTAAAACTCCTCAGTCAATACACAAGTTCTGATTACAGCTATTTACAGTACATGGTCAAAAAATGAACCTAAGGGTGTTCACAGTAATCTGTCATGTAATACAGTAACTGCTGTGCGTTGATATAAAACTCATCATATTCTACCAATGTGCCCAGTCAGCAACACTGGTTGCTCAGACAAAGATGGTTATTGACTAGAATGCATCACATTTACCATTTCTGAAAGTACAGTAGAGTCTATTTAAGACATTCTTAACTTGTTTAACTGGTTACTTTTCATAAAAGTTGTAATACATTTCTTTCATACCCAATTTATCCCTGAAATAGATGTTATTTGTGTTTTCAGATCATGTTTTGCTTTAGCATATCATCCAAACGTCAAATATCCATAAATGGCATACCCAAACATCAGTCCTCAGGTCACATTAACACCTTCAGAGGTTCAGTTCTGAAGTGTAACATCCACCACATAGTAACTGATTCTAGTTAAGTGCAAATATATCAGTTTTTGAGCTAACAAGTGATTATTCAACAGTATATATTTCTTGATGAGGCAGTATCTTGTTTGACCCACCTAGCCCTTTTTCAAAGCTGAAAGAAATCAAATTTAAACACTTTGTTGTTGGATTTAAAAGGAACATCTGGTTAGATTTTATACTGCTATTCCAACATTTTCCAACAAGCAAAAAGATCAAGGGCAACCTGTGAAACTTTATGGCCATTTAATTTTTTTGTGAAGTTATTTTTCTTAAAAAAGGTTGAGAACAATGCAGGATGATGCATTCTGCAGTAAAATTAAAACTACAAAACAAGTTCTCTTTTAAAAATAAAGTTCCATACCATATACTTTCCCACACCTGGTGGGATAAAAGCTACTTTGTCAACAGAGTGGTGTGACACACAGAGCAATATAACACTGGTAGTGTAACAATCGATCTGGATCAATACAGTGCACACTATGCCATAAAACATCATGGCTTATTTCCCTATTGAGTCATTAAAAATGCTGGGGTGTATATGGCGTTGATGACCCCATACATTAGTCACATACATATTCCAACAAAGTTAGTCTTGTATCATGTTGCACTGACCATATACAAAACAGGCAAACTCTTGCACACAATGTATAATGCGGTTCTGTGCATGGAGTTAGGAGAGGTGTTCATTCTCTACAAGAACCTTCAAATTAAAAGTATTTTGTATGAATTAATCTGTAGTTTAAATATGAAATTATGTAGCTTATAATGTTAATGAATAAAATCTTGTACAACCAACTTACACTTTGGTTAGTTATAGGATATATCTTGCTTACTCAGCTTTGTAACCTATTAAACCTATGCATCTTCAACAGATACTTTATCTAATATACAGTACTTCTAGAATATCTGCAAGGAGTGTATTTTAATACACAATGACCAGTACAAAGGTGATGAACTGTATCTTGATGTACATGGACACAAACCTTTACACAACCAGTGTGCCGTGTAGAGGTATTTTAACACCACAATAGGTTTAAAACCACCAAATTAAAAACAAAACTTCGACAAACTTGTAAGAAATAACTTCACCTTATGTATAAATTAAAATGCAGCAAAGTCTCAGCGTCAAGCAGGAACACAATCTTCAGTCTAAAACATGTTTACTTGCAGCCTGCTACGTGCGAGTAGGGAACTCTCAATTCGGGTGTCCTGATGTAGCGATCTTCTTGGGTGATTCCGTGCATCCACAAGAATGTTAAATTATTTTTTCTTTTTTTTTAGAAAGTTAAAACAATGACTACATTTACAGAAGAGCGCTCAGAAATCCACCTACTGTACACATTCTGTACTGACACCCTTCTTTTTTGACATACTATTTAAATGTGAAAAGTTATATACAATACTGTTACAGAACCGTCATTGATAATGAAACAGATTGAAATCTACTGTAAAGTAGCACAGTACAGAAAAATGTTGCTCCATCTCTTACTACAACGTATACCATGGGAATATTAGCACCATGTTTCCTTAAGGTTTTGTCACACCTTTCTTTAATTCAAGAGCCTTCAATTTTTTCCAAAGCTCTTCCCTCTCCTTTTCCTTCTTCTTTTCCCTGAAAAATATTTTGTCGGGAGTAAAATCATGTTATGTGGTGCAGTCTCCTTCTGCAAGTAGCCATTTCATTTCATAATGTACTGCAGCAAAATGTTAAGAAAATAAACTACTATTGGAGCTCGATCACTTTTAGAGATAGCATTGTGCACTCTGATCACTCCTAGGCAAGGCCCCTATTTGAATCTAGCTATCAACATGATTAAATTGATCAGCTGGAATTGCAGAGAAGTAATGAGCAACAGGTAGCCTCATCACTTGAGGTATTGTGATCACAACAGTTGAAACTCAAAAAAATGAAGGGTATCAAATCTCTTCATTTTTTTTGGCTATTTTTCTAGTTCTTGAGGCGGGCAGGTAGAGGGTTGAAGAAAGGAAACGAGTTAGTTGTGTTACCTTAAAGTTGAATAAAATTGCATTGACTTATTTTCATTGAGCCTTCAAAGAAACCTGTCAATCATATTTCACCCATGCATAGGTGTCAATTGAAGGCATGTGCATTTTCTCATGTCATTTTTCCTAGTCCTATTAATTATTTTCCACAATTTCCCTTTCAGAAATCTGTTAGTGATTTTTGAGTAAATTCACATTATAACTGTGTATCAAGGCAGCACGAAATCTATAAGGTATAAGCATTGTGCTTAATTTAAGGCAACAAGAAAAGAAAATCACATATTCCATATGCTCATTAATGAGTAAGCAAAATTAAAGACAGTTAAAATCTTACTTTTGGCGATCTGACTTGTAGGTTGCTGTCAATTCATCAAATAAAGGGCCATTCATTTCCATAAAAGCCTTAAGTACATTGTAGACTAAAGCTACAATTGCCCTGCGCAAAACAGATCAAGCTTTGAAAATACGTTTAAAGTTATGTGCATATGAAAACATTCAGAAATTTTAAAAACTTGTCAAAGAAAATTCTACCAGTAATGGAAGAGGATTGCCAAATCCCAACAGCGATTATCAGAAAATAATATGACTGATATATGTCACAAACATAATATTACAGATTAAGGACAACTATTTTAACAGACATTTATTTTCAAACTTTTACACTGAGTTTCAAAGCTTTTTTCAAACAGAAATTACAGGCAGACAACATGGTACCTTCCAATGTTTATTCAAACCTTGCCAGACTCGTATCTCTAGATCAGGCTAGGGAGAAACATTAAAAATGTTTGATGCCCATTGAACTCTAAAAGAAGTGAAAATTACTTTTTACTTCCAAGGGTTCAGGAAACAGAAAAGGACTTCAAAAGGACCTCAACATAATTAATTTTTTTGCCTGGTGGAACAATGCATCATCAAGATTAACGTAGCAGCTATTTTAAGTTTTGGGGCTATAAAAAGACTGTTTGAGAACATCCACCTCGTGTGCAGAGCCCCAGGAAGAACTCAAAACAACATAGGTGGCTCATGGTCAAGGGGAGACAAAGAAAAATATCGAAGAAATCAACTGCTTTACTGTTCCACTGAAAAAGTCTAGATAATCGACAAGTACCACATCCACAGAATTACTGAGGATTAGGAAACCTCTCCTGTCTCCCCAAAAGTCTGAGTCCACCTGAAAAAGTTAAACCCTGACTTGCTGTCATTGTCTTTTGAAGTGACCCTCAAGTTTCAATCCCTTCACTTCAGAAAGCAAGAAACTAAGCATCATTGCAGGTATGTTATCTTTGAGACTGATGCAAAATCTCATTTTTAACTTCCTTTTATCTTTGTCTGCTTTGAATCAGTGTGTCTGCATTTTAGTTAATGATGATCACTTCTACCCCAGGTACCTTCCAACAATAGTTGTGTGTAATAAACAAATTCACTTTGTTTAAGACTAAGACTTGCCTCTGCTGTATTATTTTTAAACTGAACCACTCAAATTTAAAAAAGGGAACCATACACACACAGACCACTTCAGAAAAATGTAATTCTTGTGGTCATGACATGCGCTTACAATCTCAAAGAGGCCTTCTGTTTTTACACACAAATAATCCAAACATATCTTGGCTTTGAAAAAAATATAGAAAGACCTACAATAAATTTATGAGCCCCTCTTTAGCGCTGTATTGCTGAGATTTGCTACAAGCAAAATCTAAAAATAGGTGCTTGTATTTAAAATTTTTTTAAAAAAAATCAACCTTAGGATACAATTTTCAGTACATTAGAACTAGTATGTTGCTGAATATAATTGATACGGAAAAATTGTGTTTCAAAAAACAATTGATTGAAATTATATCAGGAAGAGAAAAAATGGCCAAATGATTACTCAAATTATAACTGTCTATACATTATTTAAATCCCAAGAACAACACTTTGACAGGTTTAAAGTAAATTAAACACATGCATAACTATGTAAATTGGAACAGAAGATGCATTATTATATCCATTATATCTTCTGTTCCAGTATTTCTGTATGTTGTTTTATTCCTATAGAGGGTGCTGTTTCTAAAGGATAAGTGTGTCTTCTTCATCAAGATGTAGAGATGCCAACGTTGGACTGGGGTAAACACAGTAAGAAGTTTGACAACACCAGGTTTAAATCCAATCGATCGGTTGGATTTAAACCTGGTGGTGTCAGACTTCTTACTATGTCTTCCTCATCAAGCCACCAAAACCAAGCCACATTATGCCTGTTCCTCAGATTCATTTCTGTGTGACAGATTTATGAGCACTTATCTGGATCATTGTTTCTCCAAGCTTTAGAAACTTTTGTGCAGCTAGGTGCACAGAGGCATCAAGAATGCTTTCCCCCCCCGCACTGATTTAGTGCTTACCAACATTACAAATCAGAAGATCTACATTTAATTCATGCTATCACACCTTTTGAATGCAAGCATGCAAGTGAATCTCTTCAGTTGGAAGAGGAAATAGTTACTTTTTGGAATTCAACGATCTGTTATAAACTTAAGCAGATGAATCATTCAAATAACAATTTTTGTGATCCATAGAAATAAATAAGAAATGGCCAAAAGCAGTTTGTCTAAAATATGACAATACATTTGGCTCCCTTTTATTCAATAAATCCTCAATTAAGTTTAATGACTTCATATCTCCAATTTACATAATATAATTTTAATGTAAATTTTATGGTGCTTCACTGGAGCATTAGGTAATCAACAGGGGTTGGACAGACTGTTGGAATGCGAGGTCAAAGTGACAAATTTCAAAGAGTCTCTGATAGAAAGAAGAAATGCTGCACAACGAACTGAATTTAGATCAGTGTGAGATGCAGACTGACTGGTTTGGACAAGGCTGCAACTGGGTGGCATAAGGTCGCTGAAGAACATGTCAATGAGGAAATTGCAATCAATATGCTGTGGACTGGTGTGGGAGAAAACTAAGCGCATTTGATCTGGAATAGAGTTTGTATGGAATGTAGATGGGGGTGCCAGTCAGCAAAGAGGGAATTGAAGATGAAGCTATGGGCAAGTGTTCTGGTGACTACTGGAATGAGATAAAGGTGGAGATGGGCGGGTGACAATAAAAATAAGGGCAGTGCTGGTGATGGACCCATGCTCAGTACTTTACCTATGTTAAGATAACCATGACAGGAGGTTGAGCACTACTGAGTGAGCAATTAAAAAGGTACATTAAATTGGAAGGTAAAATGCAGGATTTCAGGTGCAGTTAAATGAGAATAATGCTGGGAGAGCACTTCTGAATTAGAAAAGTACACAAAAATGAAGTTCCCATAGGCAATAGAATATTTTCATTTTAAGTGTAAAAATACATACGGATTCCAATGTTCTTTAGAGATTCTGTAAAGGCTTGGAAACATGATGGGTAGGATCACAGCAGAGTTCTCTTCTATGAGACTCATAATGTATTCATTGTTCCAGTAATAGAGTGCCCTCTCAGCCACCTTAAGAATCAGAGAACAATTAGATTTTCAGCAGCATTTAACCAAACCTTTTCCATTCTGTTCTCCAGCAAAAATGCGAGGGAGAGAGGTATCTCCATTGTGGAGTCCCTTCAAAAGTGTACTGTATTTGTTAAAAGTTATGTGATTGCCCATGCAATCAGAAACAAAAACAAGTTTGAAAAGTAGAATCTGCTGGCACTTACCTGGGCAAATGTTTTCCCAAACTTTAGAAAGTTTGTGCAGAAGTTGGTATGCAGCTAGGCAATACAGAGGCATCAAAGACTTGCCCCCCCGCTCCCCGACTGATTTAGCACTCATTTACAACACAAATCAAGAACAGCTACATTTTATTCATGCTATATCACATCTTTTGAAGCATGCGTGAAAATTTCTTCAGGCGGAGAAGGGAATAGATATTACCTGCTATAAACTTAAGTACATTAATTATTTCAAGAATGATTTTTGCAATCCATTTAAAAAAGGTAATGACCAAAGACAGTTATAATCTGAAATGTGCCAACACATTTGATTCTTGTCTTTCATTCAATAAAATCCTGAATTAAAGCATTTTAATGACCCCATCATCTGCAATTTACACAATATAACTTTAATATCCTATGGTGCTTCATTCAGACATCAGATAATCAGCAGCCATTGGAAGGGATAGTCTGGTCACAGTTGGCATCAGGTAGAATTTTTGGCCAGATCTCTCTCTTCTGCAGTGGGTCGCAGGATGCACAAACAGGGAAGTTCTGGGCTGACAGATCAGCACTGAAAGCACTAACTGGCTTCAACAGTATTAATTCAGAACCAGAGAGAGTTCATAGCACAGAAAAAGGCCATTCAGCCCATCTTGTCTGTGCCAGCCAAAAAAGAAAAATAACTAGTTATCCATTCTAATCTACCTTCCTGAACTCAGTCCATAGCTTTGCAGGCTAAACGCTTCAACATATCCAAGCAACTTTTAAATGTGTTGCAGGTTTGAAGTAGCTCCTCCCCCCCATTCTCTCTAATCCTTTTACCAACTCCCCTAAACTTGTGGCCTCTCGTATTTTACCTCTCTGCTAGGAGAAACAGGGAATTCCCATTTACTCTATCTAAACTCTTTAGTTTTGTACATTAAATAAGGGACTACCATAGTCCTCAGCATCCTCTGGCCTAATGAAAACTATGATGTAGAGATGCCAGCGTTGGACTGGGGTAGTAAGAACTCAGTAAGAATCTAGCAACACCAATTTTAAATCCAACCGATTTATTTGACGGTAAATCTGCGAGCTTTCGACCTTTTTGTCTTTGTCAGGCAAGTGCATTTTGCATAAATGCATTTGCCTGACGAAGACGAAACGGTCGAAAGCTCGCAGATTTACTATCAAATAAATCGGTTGGATTTAAAATTGGTGTTGCTAGATTCTTACTGAGTTCTAATGAAAACTATCCTAGTTTACGAAGGTTTCCTCATAGTTCAAAACCTGGCAATATTCTTGCAGACCTCTTCTATTCCCTCCAGAGCAATTATATCATGCCTGTAATATGATCTAACCAACACTTTATATAGTTCCAACATTTTATTGTTGTTTTTGTATTCTACATCTCTGCCAATGAAAGAAAGCATTCCATATGCTCTATCACCTTATCCACCCATCCTATCACCTTCAGAAACTCATGAACATGCACTCCAATATCTCACTTCTTCGGCCAGTCTCATTATCTTACCTTTTGAGTATTCCTTTGCTTTGTTTTCTTCCTCCAAATACGTTACTTTGCACTTTTCCAGACTGAATTCTATTTGCCACTTCTCTGCCCAACCGATCAAATCATTGATATCCTTCTAGAGTTGGCAGCTGCCTCTTTACAATCAACTATACAGCCAATATGTCATATACAAATTTCCCAAGCATGCATCCCACATTTAAGTTCTAATCAAAAATGTGTGTAACAAAAGCATGGGACCCAACACTGAGCTCTGTGGAGTGCCACTGGAAACTGCTTTCCATTTGCAAAGCCATCCATCAACCATTACCCTTAGTTCCCTGTCACTGAGCCAATTTTAAATCCAACTTGCCACATCCCATAGGCTTTTGCTTTCCTGACCAGTCCCAGTCTGCCATGTGGGAATTTGTCAAATGTTTTACTAAGATGCACGTAGACAACATCAAGTATACTACACTCAACGATCCTCCTTGTTGCTTCCTCAGAAAATTAAATTAGTAAGACACGATCTTCCCCCATTAGGCGCTCTGATTCTGATGATTTTGTCAAAAGAGTTTCTTTATTCATTCAACAGTTTTATGAATTGGTACAGCAACATCAGATTCAGCATAGACTGGTGATGGAAACCAGCTCCATTAATTTCTGGAACAAAGCGAAGCAGTAAACCACAGAAATCATAGAAACCCTGCAGTGCAGAAAGGGGCCATCCAGCACATCGAATCTACACTGACCATAATTCCACCCAGGCCCTACCCCCACATAATTTATCCACTAACCCCTCTAACCTATGCATCTCAGGACACTAAGGGGCAATTTTAGCATGGCCAATCAACCTAACCCGCACATCTTTGAACTGTGGGAGGAAACCTGCGCAAACACGAGGAGAACATGTAAATGCCACACAGGCAGTGACCCAAGCCAGGAATCAAACCCAGGTACCTGGAGCTGTGATGCAGCAGTGCTAACCACTGATAGTTTCTTAGTGATGTGCTGAAGAAATAGTTAAGGGTCTGCCTGGTCATATGTCAGGACACCAAATCCAGTGCTCCTGCTCCAGTAAAGAGGACTAAGGACTAAGCTCAGAAAACATCAGCATCTGGACTGCTATTGATTTCCATCATCAATGAATTTATTTTATAGATAACTAAGATCCCATAGCTGTGTGAAAGCTTAAATGTGATGTGGAGATTAAAAACACTTTTTTATTAAAGCTCTAAATTTGAAAAATTGATTTTTATACAGACAGATACATTTTACCTTGGATCTTCGAAACATTTTGACATAAGGGCAATCATTTTAACAGAGTGAGTGAGAAATGTGCAATTTAATCTACCAAACAAAATTCAGAGCCTCTAAATGCTTGTATACCATGCTACAAAGAAAAAGTAATTATGCAATGGCTCTGAAGTACCTAGGACTGCAACCAGGTTTCCGGATTACTGGAGGTAGGTCAGGAAAAATACTCAGCATTACCAAACTTCCGAGCCTGATGATTTTCTTTTCTAGTGATGAGGCTTTTCTCGGCTATAATTGCCGAGGGAATCAGTAGCATGGCACCACTCACTATTTGTTTTCTCAATGAGTATTTCGTTAACACCTTTATATAAAAATACTCTCATGTCATATACATTTTCAATGACAAATTCAGGGGCAAAGAAAGCCAAGTCAGAAATTACAATTTCTTATGAGACAGTTTTAACTCAAGATCAGCATTAGCTAACCAAATTCTTATAAAATTCCTATTCTGAAGAGTTACATAATTGGCTAAAAAGATGAAGCAGTAACTATAACCTGAAGCCTTAAGGGGAGATTTTTCAATACCCAACATATGTGGCAATAAAGCGATATATCAGATCTTGTCAAAAGTCTGCACTCAGTAACCTAATCTATTAAACCAACAGACAGTGTACTTTCTATTGCTGCATTTACAGAAAATATTTACATTAAAGTCCATGAGCCTTGTGCAACTAGAATCATATTTTAATCTATGGTATAAAAAGCAACTTCTAACCTGGAAATGGGGGCTGGAAACACATCTGGAAATTTGTTTGAACAGCGGGTCCTGAATTTTTACAAACTGTGATGGCTCAATAACATCCAAGATTTCCTCTAACTCTCCAAGGAACATGACCTGGTTTAAAATATGAATATCATTAATTTCCATTATATTTGCAAAATACAGTGCTGTATATTATTGTCCAAATATAAATCATCTAACTTTATAAGCTTACAATTCAAAACGTTATATTTTTGTAATTCTGTACAATCAAATGTCATTTCTCTATGTTGATTTTCTTCCCTCCCCACCTTCCTGTATCCACCGCTAGAACTGCATTCTACAATACCAACTAACCCTCTGTTACCTCATCCAAGTCTGCAATCTTCAACATGTGTTTTGTCGGTATATTTTTGACTATGTGGGGTCCAAACATCCTCAGATTCAACAGTCACTTCTCACCATTTGTTACTAACTGGTTTATATTTCCCCTTCTAACCCAAGAGCAAAAGATTTATTAGTACCCTTAGTACCACACTGGCAATGACATCAGCATAAGTCAGGGATCAAACTCATGATCTTCTGATCTGCAGAATTCCATTATATACTCATAACAGCTGAGATATTGGGGACCCAAGATCACATAGCCTTCATTCTATTCAGCGCTTTAACAATGGCAAAATATTACTGTGGTCTTTCCAAAACATTAATAACTTAAAGCCAAATGCTGACATTCTGTGCATAATGTTTCCATTTTCAGAGAACACATTCTAACAGGATAGCAAAAGGGAATGTTTGCTAATCTGCATAACAATAAGAACTTTTGCTAGCAAAGTTCACAACACATCTGTCTGTTTAGTCAGTCTTCATTTTGTCATGTAGACCAACCATAATTTGATTCCAATGAGCTCTGTCAATGAAAGAGCTAGGTATTAACAAAAATACAATACAAAAGGAAAGATCATTCCATTTTAGTATTTTTATTGCTCATTTAAAGCACCTTCTGTATATTCTTTTAGGAAATCTAAAAAAATTTATGCTAAGAATAAGCATTACATAAGGTGGCAGCATTTAAGAGCATTGCTTTAAATAATTCTCTACTGTTGAGTTCAGCGACATGAATTATTTTAAACACCGCATTATTTTGAAATAAGTACATCATTTTGAAATGCAGAAAAATACAGAAGAAACTTGAAAAAATTGAGGACATAGCATTCTGTGGGCACAATGCAACTTGGCATTGAAGTATTGCTTCTACTAAATTTAAATGGAAGTCTGCCTCTCAGAATAACAGGTGAAGGTTTTAACTTTGGCAGAAGCATGAAATAAGTGGCAATGAATTGGTCACCCATTATAAACCCAACCCTATTGAGTCGATGGAAAAGAGTTGTGCTTGGGTTTATTATAGGAGACTAAATCTAGATCACCATTTCCGCATTGTCAGAGCTGAAAGTTCCAACAACTGTCTTTGTTATACATTGGCAATTATAATTCAGGTCTTTTCAAATCCAAATAAAACTTGAGAATGCTCATTTTACCTGGCCATCACTTCTTGCACACAACAGTTTAAAAATACAGTTTCACAGAGTTTAAATGTAGTCTCTCAAAAAACCTATATTCTGGAATACACACCTAATCAAGCATGTTAAGGATTTGATTTGTTTACAGATGATTTATTCAATAGTCCTAGTATGGTTAATTTTGAAAGTTCTACTCTTTGTGATGCAGAAAAAAAAGTAATAAGCAATCTTACTACT
Organism: Sphyrna mokarran; assembly: GCA_024679065.1. NCBI lineage: Eukaryota > Metazoa > Chordata > Chondrichthyes > Carcharhiniformes > Carcharhinidae > Sphyrna > Sphyrna mokarran. The sequence goes on along the minus strand of JAGIQG010000015.1, from coordinate 21,700,707 downwards.
TCATCTGGATCATTATTTTGTCAAGTCTTGGGGTGCTGCTGTGACCCGAATAAGCAGGAATGCCTGTCCCCATATTCTGACTTGGAAACCTGGAATATGATTGGTTCAGTGTCAGAGATGACTGGCTGTCAATCATACCTGACACACAGAACATAGATGATTTCACCATACAATAGGGAAGTGGGAACAGAATGAAATTGTGACACCAGGACATATGTGTAGCTTAGAAAAAATAATTTTAAGGCACAAGTCTATGAAATGGTATGAAACTTTAAAAAGTTTTCTATGAAGCAAAGCTTATACAAGTTGACGTAAAAAGTTAAAAGTTTCAAAATTTTGAAAATTATATATTTGGAAACAAAATGAACATTTTACACATCAAAACATGAAAATTGGTCACAGCATACCAAAATCTGTCAATAGCACTATGTTTTCATTAGAAATGAGACACTGTGTGCATTAATTTAATTGAGTTAAGTCTGGATTTTACTGATTTAATTTAATGCAACCTATATATATAATATCTCCAAGCTAATATCCAACAGCAGAATTAACGTGGTCAGTATTCATTCACCTGCATGAAAATATTATAATGCAACAGTCTGTCCTAAACAACCATTTAAATTAACAATAATCCTGTGACATTTTTAGATGATAGAAATTGCAGCCATATTATTGGTGACTACAATCAATTAAATTTTTCTAACAATACTTCAACAATGATTGCTATGGATAAAACAGAGTAAAAATTCACAGATATAGGAGGGAAGTTAGAATGGAAATTACCAAGGCAAGGTCATAATTTTCCAGTCTTCCTTGGACTAGGATGGTGCCAAAAGACTGGAAATTATAAACACAACATCCTTGTTCAAAAAAGGATGGCTAAAGCCCAGCAAACTGCAGAACAATCAGTTTAACCTCAATGAAGGAAAATCTTTTAGATTTGATTTAGTCACTTGGACAAATGCAGGTTAAGGGAAATTATTAGCACAGATTTGTTAAGAGCAAGTAGTGTGTACTTAACTTGCTAATGTTTCTGATAAAATACCAAAGAGAATTAATGAGGGCAATGTTGTTGACATGTTCTATATGGACTTCTGAAATACATTTTATAAACACTACTCAACAAATATGTGACAAAGTTTGAGCCCATGGAATAAAAATGACAGTAGCAATATGAATATGAAATTCACAGAACAGGAAGAGGTATGATTAACAGGTAATTATGATTGTTCTACAGAATGGAGGATGGGTTTATTATGCAGTTTCCTAGAGGTCAGTCATAGGATTCCTTCTCTTCCTTATGCATATTAATGATCTGAAGCTTGATGTTCTAACACAATGCCAATATTTGCAGGTATGAATTGTGAGGAAAGTGTAGAACGCATAGACAAGTTTGTAGAATAGACAGAAGAAATCTATTCCAGCGAAGTCTGAATGGCTCAATTTTGATAGGAAGAATGCAGAGACTTAAAATACTATTCTAAGAGAGGTGCAGGAGCCGAGGGACACAAGTACTTGCACAAGTCATTGTAGGTGGCAGAGCAGGTTGAGAGAGTGGTTAATAAAGTACAAGACATCCTAAATTTATAGTTACACAGAAGACAAATGCAAGGAAGTCACGTTAAACCTATACAGCATACTCATTTAGTTTCAGCTAGAGTTTTGCATCTAGTTCTAAACACATTTTAGGAAGGACATGGAGCTATTAGAGAATGCAGTGAAGATTCAAGAAAATGGATCTAGGGATGACAAACTTCAGTTACATAGATAGACGAGAGAAGTTGGGACCGTTCTCCTTGGAGAAGATTGACAGCAGATTTGATAGAGGCATTTGAAATTATTCAGCATCTCGACAAAGTGGAAAGGAAGAGACTGTTTCTTTTGGTGGAAGGATTGAGAATCACAGGGCACAGATTTATAGCAATTGACAAAAGCAGCAATGGCAACATGGAAAAGCTTTTTCACAGCGTGAGTGGTTAGGACCTAGAAAGCATCACCTGGGAGTGTGGAGGAGGAGGGTTCAATTGAGAATTTCAAAATAGAATTGGATTATTTGAAAAGGAAACATGTGCAGGATGATAAGGAAAAGACAGATGTGCGGCAACAGATGACTTGCTCCTTCAGTAGGCCAGACATAATGGACTGAATGGTGTCTTCTTGTTCTACACCATTCTATGATTCTGTGCTTTCACCCGAATGTCATCTTACAAAAGCAGAGCTAGTTAAAAATCTGTACATTCTTACAAAAGGATTTCAATGTGTGAAAAATTCAGTGTTCACGTTTAGTGGCAGCTTTCAATCTACATGGGAAAGCATGGTATATGTACAGGATTTCATAGAATCTACGAGAATGTGGTAGTTTCATGTCTTTTTAAGATCACGATTTCTCTTACAATTATGGAATTGTACATATTTTGCAGTGGGATCCTAATAAATATCTGGGAGTGTTCATTAAATCCCTTATTCAGTATGTTGACTTACAAAAAGTGAAAAACTTAAACTTTCCACTAAGCTGTTTTGAAATGGAGGTTTATAGTTTGAATGAAAATTTCAGCATCCAGTAAGATTGCTAATAGAAAGATATGCAGAACACAACTCTAAAGATATTCTGAATCAGCAAATTAAGTGCTGCTACTGAGGCAACTGGAGTGATTTAACAGTAAAGTTTTCCTTCTTGTAATTAAATTTTGCATTATTAATTACACCACCCTCCTCCCTTTTACTCACATTTTAGCAAACCACGAGTTTAAACTGTTTGCTTACCTCTTTTTGACTGCAAGTTTTTGGCCAGAACTTTAGTAAACCCCTGACGATCTGAAGCATACATGACAAACATTAAAATCAACTGACTTTTAAATTTTGTTTTGAAAAATAAAGCATTAGTTGAAAAACATTATTGAAACATACCGGTTCTGTTAATGTTGGATCTTTTTCTAGAAACTGTACAATGCAATAAGCCAACTGTTAAAGAAAAGTAAAATGGCTGTTAGAGCAAGTAAAAAGAACAACTTTTAAACATAAAAAAGGATATTCACTGATTGTCGCATCTAAGGCAAAAGACTCAACTATTTTTGTGCAGTATGCCCAAAAAAGCAATTGAGAATGACAACCTGCCATGAATCACAATCAGATTTGGCCTTAAATACCTGTTCATCTTTAGAGTTTACAAAGCAAGAAATTAGATGAAAAGGAGGAGAAATTAAAGTGAATTCTGATGGCTCTTCTGCAAGATATTGTTATTGAATAGTGTAGTACTATACTATACTACATTAATACAATTCCCACCATGGTGCATACAGTGCCAGAGACCCAGGTTAGATTTCCAGACATTCTCCCCGTCTGCATGGGTTTCCTCCAGCTGCTCCGGTTTCTTCCCACAGTCTGAAAGACATGCTGGTTAGGTACGTTGGCCTTGCTAAATTCTCCCAGCGTACCCAAACAGGAGCCAGAGTGTGGCAACTAGGAGATTTTCACAGCAACTTCATCGCAGTGTCAATGTAAGCCAACTTGCGACAATAATTTTTTTGCAGCTTTAATGATTGTTCACCATAACAAATAGGAGATTTACAGTGAAGGAACTAGCTCTAAGTCCTAAATAAAAATGCTTCATGGTTTTCTCTCCAGCTATCCTTCACTCTGCAAATCTAACTATAAGCTTGTTTGAAAATAGCAATACTTTAGCAATTAAAAGGCAGATGATTTTCTTATTTTCCCACATTATAATTACTTCCTGGTGAAACAGTGTTTAACCTGATACACTATTTACACTAAGTTAATTAATACATGGAAAGGTTTATATTAACCCATTTCTCACTCCTGCAGTTTGCTGTTACTCAAAACCACCGCACTGAAATATATCCAGAAATTGGATTTAAAAGTCCAATGACAAGAATGATAAAAACCAAATTATTTACATTTGTTTCACAATAACTGAATGGTTAGAAATAGAACATAATTTAATTTTGCCAGTCACTTTGTGGAAAATCTGCCTTGTAAAGAGGATGATATTAGGAGTCTGAGATAGTTTTTAAAGGCATTCTTAAAGGTGGTGGTGATGGTGTTTTCAATATGATCAATTCTAAGACATGCTCCTCAACGCTAAAAGTCATCCAGTATATCATTCCTTCAAAGGAACAGTACATGAAAGCATATAAAAAGAATGAAATATGAAAAATTAATCTCAAGGATGCTAAACAAAATAAGCTTGTTCCACCACTACAGACAGTTCATTAACATCTTTTGCCAAGATTAGAATTAGGAACGGTTAACTGAAAAAGTTACCTTCTTATAATTAGATTTCAGTTTGCAATTTATACAATGTACATACCAAAAAAGATATATGCTTCGTCAGCAGTTTAACTGGTATCTCAAACAACCCAAACTAATCCCTTCCTTCTTTCCCCTTCACCCTTTATAGAAAAGCTGCTGATTTGAAAATTGGATAAATGCACAAGAGTCTTGAATACATTGTTCAAACATCTTTGCTAATCTGCCCTCATTTAGATACAGGCAGGATAAAGTGGGAGGATTGATGGGTCTCAATCTAAAATTAGAGTCACAGGATGACTACAACAAATGACTTAAATGAAACCACAGAATAATTTAATCGGCACAGTAGCATAATGGTTAGCACTGCTGCTTCACAGCTCCAGGGGCATGGGTTCGATTCCTGGCTTGGGGGTTACTGTCTGTGTGGAGTATGCACATTCTCTTCATGTCTGCATGGGTTTCCTCTGAGTGCTCTGGTTTGCTCCCAAAGTCCAAAGATGTGGGGGCTAGAATGATTGGCCATACTAAAAAATTGTCCTTTAGTGTCCTGAGAAGTGTAGATTAGAGGGATTAAATGAGTAAAATATGTAGAGATATGGGGGTAGAGCCTGGGAGGGATTGGGGTCGCTGCAGACTCAATGGGTTGAAAGGCTTCTTTTCTGTACTGTAGGGTTTTCATGATTCTGATTTTTATGATTCCAAAATTGTGACATTGGAGTCAGTCCGTTTATTGACAGAAGAGGTTGCATGGAACCCAAAAGGAATCATAGCTCCTTTTTCCATTTCGTATCCATTCTGGAGCATTTCATAGAATCTCTGCAATGCAAAAAGGAGGCTATTTGGGCCACAAAGTCTGCACTGACTCTCCAAAAGAGCATCTCCCACCTGTAACACTGCGCATTTATAATGATCCATCTTTAGTCTGTGGGATGAAACCCCAGCACACATACTAAATCCATGCAGACATGGGGAGAACTTGCAAATTCCGCAGTGGAAATCCAAATGCTACTGAACATGAACTTCTTAGAAAATGCTGTCAAACTTTGCAGAAGAGAACCTAAACATTGCGAAAGATTGTCAAAAAAATTGATAAATGGCTACAAATGCCCTTCACCATTCTCTGTGATAAAAGTTTGATTCATAAGGGGAGATTCACTAGCTCCACGTACACGGGGGCAAAAAGCATTATAGTTGGAGACTTGCAAGAGGGGCCATAACATGAATTGCACTGGGAAGATTCATTTTGAGGTACCTCACCCGTGGCTGGCAACATAATGCAGTTCACACCTAGCGGGGCGAAAACCTAATTAGCATAATAAAATCCTTGTTTAAGTATGCATTTTGTTTTTAAACTATATTCACCCCGCTCTGGGAATTTATCCAACCACCAGTGCAATATGAAGCAGCAGAAATCATTACTGGTCTCCACAGACAGATACCATTGGAGTCCTCAGGTGGTCAACGACTGCTCCTGCCACAGAAGACTTCCCTGGAGCAGCCAGCATCCCACAAGTTTCTTTCTCGGCATGAATTACCTCAAGCTCCAAACAATGCCTAATCGTGGGTGGTGTGCGTTCTGGGTTAACCACGCAGTGGAAATCCTACCAGGAACAATACTTAGAAGTTTTGAGGAGAATTTCACCCATAGTCTTTGACAAACAAAAATAATTAAAATTGCATCACAAAATGAAAGCTTAAGATATAGCAGAATGAGAATGATCATGCCTGCCATATATGGTGCAAAGTTCCCAAATGGATGGCATCATGGTGATTTTCTCCTGTAGATAAGAGCAATCTTCTGTTTGGATATGGATGCTGAACAATTGAATGCTAGAAAATTATAATATAAATGGACCATTCAACAGTCTTACCTGCGCGTGAAAAAGCGATAAAGTCCTCACAGAATGCAAAGGGAGTAGAACCTTAATCAGGAATTGTTTGTGTTCAGCCTTCAGTGGCAATGCAAACCCATTTATTATACTGTCAACAAAGAAACAGGAAAGATTATCTACCTAATACCTTGCATACAAGAACAATACCCTCTCTCTGGGAACCTTATACAAAGGTTTTATATTAAAAAAGGGACAGCTCCAATTCACAGAAATGATCACATACACTAACGCCAAGGTTCATAATTTTAAGGATATCTGGTATTTGCTCAAACTATCTAAGCCTACAACATCATTCTTGTCTGACCAAATTAACATCCCATGTATACATCCAATCTTATTATAACCAGGAGTTAAGCATGTGCAATATTGTGGCAACCAAGAGTGACAAAGATTAGAAAATTCTAATGATATTAATACATGAATATTTTTAATGCTACCTTTCACAGATAGCCAGATGAATATAAAAATTGTAAAAATGTTCATTTTAAGTAATAGTTTATCATAACATTTTAGAAAGACAGTTACGAATAGCACTGATAATCTGAGATCTCCAATCGATAGGGCTTTTGCCCTTCCTGTGTTTTTGTTCCCTCTCAGTCCTACACTATAAAGAGAGTAGAGTATTTTGGGAAAACAAAGACCAGCAAATCATTTAAAACAAAGCACTATTTGTGTGTTATGTAAGCTATTCATTAAAGATGCATATTTCTGTCATATGAGCTGGAATATTGTTATGATACATAACCAACAAGGTGCAACATTAACAATTAATTTTATCACCTGATCCTTTTCAGGTCACTTCTCAAATATGCCTGGTGGAGAAGTGTTCTAAATAGGTAGAAATAGCTAATTGCAGTTGTTTGCAAAGCTCTAAAGCCATTTAAAGCTCACAATGTTCCTGCTGGTAAATATCTGGCTGCAGATCAGAAGAACTCAGCATTTGAGTATCTACACCCAATTTCTTTTATTGTACATCTTTAACAAGCTTAGGAACATGAGGTATACACACATTATACAAAAGTCTTGGATAAAAATTTCACTCAGTATGTCTACACTACAAAAGGTTAAAAAAAGTAACTGCTGATCACTGCTTAGCGATCCATGCTGAAAAATGGATTTGTGTAGCTGTTGACAAGACGTGACCAAGACATTCTCGCCACCAACTAATTAATTAGCATTGTTCATGTTGTACTCAGAACAATCACTTGGGAAGGGCATCAGAGTACTATTAAATTGATTCAAGAACTTCAAGACAAGGGGAAAAATTAGAAACACTGGAGTATGCGACTGCTTACCTTCCTAATATTTCCAGGAGTTCTGCTACACCATTGAAACGCTCTGTTTCATAAACAAATCTGCAAAAAGAACTGAAGTTAACCGTTTGTGCTTTAACAAGTAACATGTACATTTTTACTGAGAAAAACAATGAGAAAACCCATGACATCAGTATGCAATTAACAGAACATTTGAATTTTACGGCACCATCTTAATATTCCGAAATAGTGAATTCAAACCTCATGTTACCTGCAAAATATTGACAATCAATGGTCTGGCTAACTCTAACATTTGTGCGACTAGCATATCATATATTCAGCACTTGGCTCATTGGTCTTTGCGGAAACTGCAGAATAAAAAGGAAGCCCCCTCCTAATTTGTTACCTTCTCAGGTAATGATTTTCCAAAATTCCCCACATTCTAGAGTGGTCTGAAGCATACTGGAAGTAAGCAAATGTTCACAGTTTAATTAAAGTGGGAAAGAACATCTATATAAGAACTTGATAAGGAGGAGCAACAGTAGGCTATTCAGCTGCTTGAATCTGCTCTGCAAGTCAATGTGATCATAATTGATTGAATTGTAGCTTCAACTCCATTCTCCTGCCTGTCCCTGTAACTTTTTGAATCCCTTGTCAATCAAAAAAAAGAGAAAATAGAAGTACAGGCCAGTTAGCCTGACATCAGTCATTGGGGAAATGCTGGAATCTATCACTAATGAACTCTTAATGCATAGCATGATCAGATAAAGTCAACACAGATTTACAAAAGAAAAATAGTGCTTGACAAATTGCTTAGTTTCTAGAGGATTTAACTGGCAGGTTAGAATAAAAAAGGGAGCTAGCAGATGTAATAAACTTGCAATTCCAAAGGCACCAATTAGATGCCACACAAAAAGGTTATGAAAGATAACGTTCATGGAATTGGGGACAACAGTACAAAATCAAAGAATGGCTATGAGACAGGAAGCAAAGTAATGTAGAAATATAGAAACAGGCTTAGACCATTCAGCCCTTCAAACCTACTCTGCCATTCATTTTGATCATGGCTGATCTTCACATTCAGCATCTTGATCACACCTTTCCCCATATCCTTTTAAACCCAAAAGCTATATTTAATTTCTTCTTGAAATCAAAATGTTTGACCTCAACTACTTTTTTGGTAGTGAATTCCACACATTCATCACTCTCTGGGTGAAGAAATTTCTCCTCCCTCAGTCCTAAAAGGTTTACTCCTTATCCTCAAACTATGACTCCTAGTTCTGGATTTGCCCACCATTGGGAACATTCTTTCTGAATTGACCATGTCTAACCCTGTTAGAACTTTAAGTTTCTACGCGATCCCTTCTCAATCTTGTAAGCTCCAATGAACACAACCCTAACTGACTTAGCCTGTCCTCATATTCCTACCATCTCAGGAATCAGCCTGGCAAACAGTCGCTGCGCTCCCTTCATAGCAAGGACACCAAAACAGGACAGAATACGCCAGACGTGGCTTCACTAATGCCCTATATAGGTGCAGCAAACATTCCTATTTCAATACTCAGTCCTCTTGCTACGAAGCCAACATACCATTTGTCTCCTCTAATGCTTGTTGCACCTGTGCACTTAGTGATTGACGCATGAGAACATCAAGATCTCGCACAGTATCTACTTCTCTTATACCCATTCAAATAATAATCTACCTTCTTATTTTTGCTATTGGAGTGAATAACCTCACATTTATCCACATTATATTGCATCTGCCACACGTGCCCACTCAATCAACTTTCCAAATGACGAAGCTCTCACACCTACTGCAAATTTGAAGATAACACATTCAGTTTCCTCTTCCAAATCATTAATATATAATGTAAACAACTGGGGTCTTGGCATAGATTCCTGTGGTACCCCATTAGTCACTGCCTGCCAGTCATAGACCTATTTATGCCAACTCTTAGCTTCCTATCTGTTAACCAGCTTTCTACAGAGATAGGGATTAAAAAGGGCATTTTCAAGCTTGAAGGCTGTGATCAGTGGAAAGCTACAAAGTTCAGTGTGGGAACTTCAGTTATTTATAACCTATATGAATTTTCTACAATTGCACAGGGAGTTCTAGAATACTCTAGAGTACCCAATTAGTCTCCCTAACATCAGAAGTAGTCATTCCATTAAAACAAGGGGTTCCCTTGGTGTTACTGGTCAAGTTATGCAAGCTTCTGTAACAGTATCCTATTGCAATTTCCCTCATGGAAAGCACTACAAACTGTGTGTAAGGCTGCTAATTTTGGTGGGAGTGATGTAAGTCATCGAGATCTTAAATTAGTGTTGAGCATTACCCAGTACTAAAAAAGTACACTTGCATAATTACATTCAAAGCAACCTTTAATTCAACAGGCAATCGCACACTTACTGTAGAAAAATATTGTTAATTTGCTTCCGGATAAATGCTCTAAGTCCAAGAAACTTTCCATAAATTCTGTGCAGGACAGTCTTCAGGTAGTCTCGTTCTCGGGGGTCCTCACTGTTGAATAACTCTAAAAGCTGAAAATAATCAGGGGAAAAAAGTTTCAACTTTGCTGTAAAACTCACCTATCACAAATACTTCAGATTTTCTCACATCTTTTTTTTTGCAGTCACCATACTTCCAACTTTATAATCACAGAAGTTCAACATAATAGTAGTAACATACTAACACCTTTAATTTCCAAAAAGGATTTTATTACTGTGATTGTTCAGAAATCTAATATAATTTTCATTCAATTAAACATATAGGTTGCAAAAGGAACTAATCTCAAGACTATATGTTTAGGTTGAAATATCAGGATGTTCTAGTTAATTTTCAAATCAGCAGTCTACAGTGAAATGTTTAAAAATGTAAGTGGCATCTTCCTATAATAAACATTGACGTCACTGTAGTATATATTTTCTAGTCAAAATTAAACTGTGGGAAATATTTTACATCATTAAGGTTTTGACATTTTTGAAATTCACTTGGGTAGATATCATCAGATTCTAGGCACTGCAGTGACACACTGGGAAGGATAATCAATAGCAAATCAGCAAAGAATTCTCAAAACCCAAAACATAATTAGGTGAATATGTCAATACATGGAAATCTAATTTCATGGAATAACTTGAAGCAATGTCCCTAAAATGGAAGGATCTCATAATGAGATTAAAAGAAAATGCACAAAGCAAAGAGGAATAGGACAAAATTCTTCAAAGTCAGTACAGATATAATATACTTCATGGTCTCACAATCATGACCAGAACTCTACAGTCATCTAGCAAACATTCTTCATTGAGTACTTTGGTACATGATGGCACATATCAAAACACAAGCCACACAAGCATGCTGATCAGCAGTGAATTCGTAACTACCTTAATATCCCCATTACAACTGGAAGAATCAAATGGATCTTGAAAAGAGTCTCTTCTGGGAAGACTTTATGTGCAAGTTGATCAAAGGGCAATTTAGAACATTGAGGTAAATGAAGAATCCCCAATGTACCAAATCAGGGGATATGGCCACATTTCTTGAATCTTCAAACTTATATTAAATTGTATTCAGGCCAGAGTGTAAATAGCAGATAAGAATTTGAGAGTGCTTGAAAATATTAAACTTGGAACAGATCAGATAAATTTAAAGGAAGACACACAAAGAACTTAATGTCAAACTGATGAATCACAATTTAAATCAATATTGTGGCAGCCTTGTAGACTATTCAGGTCCTATTATTACAGCATATGCACTTGCACTGGCCAAGGTGAACCACAAGGGGAAATCAATAACACAACAATGAAAGTTTACAAAAATGAGTTTCAAAAGCATGTTCAACATATTAACTGTACACAAATTTATAAATATGCCAGAGAATGCTAGTATAGTATTTGATTCCTCAGTTTCATGAACAGTTGGTTCCAAGAAAGTAAAGGCAATATACCATTATCTAGTCAAAAAAAAAATACGCACCTGCAATACAAATTTTTGATCTATATACTTTTTGGCAATACTAGGTTGGAATTCTTGACTCTCCAAAAATCGAATGAAGAATTCATATACAAGCTGCAAAGTTAAATTAAAATTACAATTAGGTAACATTTATTTCTAAATGGAAAACTAAAAAAAATTAGGTTAAAAAAAGTACCATCATTTCTTGTTGATTTTCACTCTTTTTCCTCTGCCCACCAAAAAGCTGGATAGTGTAGGCAGGGAATATGCATCCACCCACAGAACAAATTAAAATATCAATGCTTTATTGAAAGATGCATCACATTGCAAGAAGGAAGAATTAATGGTCATGACCCAAATTAGCAATTCTTATAATATACAATAATTAAATATACAATAATCCATTCTGATGCAAAGAACACGAACTTTTCCCCGTCAGGAGAACAAAAGTGAGGGGGAAAAGAACTGAGATGTACACAGTACATTTTAGGTGCAAGGGGATATTACTTCTGCAAATCTTCTGTGACAAGCATGTTGGAGGTTTCCATTGAATGAAAATTAACTGGACCAGACATATAAATACTGTGGCTCCAAGAGCAGGTCGGAGACTGAATTCTACAGTAATTCATCTCCTCATTCTCTTAAATTCCAGCAGTGAAGCAGTCTGACATCATCCAGCACACAATCCATTTGATCAGCAACTTCACCCATCACTTGAAAGATTCATTCATTCCATCACCAGTGGCAGTATCTGTACCAAAGTAACTCTCCAAGATCTCCTGCCAGCACCTTCTAAACACACAACTGTTACCATCTAGGACAAGGGTAACAGATGGACAGAACACCACCACCTGCAATTCACCTATTGTGCCACAATTACTTGGAAATATATCAGCATTTTTTCACTGTCAAAATGCTGGAACTTTCTCCCTTACTGCACTGAGATTACCTATGCCACATGGACCTCAGTGGTTCAAGACAATTCACAACCACCTTCTCTGGTGAAATCAGAGATGAACAATACATGCTGCTTTTGCCAGTGATGCTCATATCCAGTGAATAAATAAACAAAAGCAAACTTCTGAAGGACCACTATCGCAATGGTTTACCCCCACTGGGTGATAGGCTATCAACCTGGGAAAAAACACAAAGAACAAAGTTTTAGCAGCATCTGTGGAGAGCAAGAGAGTTAAAATTTTGAAAATGCATGACTCTCCAGAGCTCTGAAGAGAGTCACATGGACTCAAAGTTGGTTCTGCATCTGATTCCACAGATGCTCAGTAAGAATCTGGCAACACCAATTTTAAATCCAACCGATTTATTTGATAGTAAATCTGTGACCTTTCAACTTCGTCAGGCAAATGCAGTGTTCTGGTCTGCAATAGCACACATATCAGCACAGACAGTCACAGATTGCTGATTAGAATGCGAATCCTTACATCTAACCTGCTATTCAAGTCTTGAAGTGGCTAACAATGTGAGTGAAGCATTGGTTAGAGAGATGTGTATTGTCTGCAGACAGCACAGTAAGTGAGGTTTTTTGCTAACCCAGGCAAGTCATGGGGGTTACAGATAGTGTGACATGAAGCCAAGATCCCTGTTAAGGCCGTCCTCATGTGTGCGGAACTTGGCCATCAGTCTCTGCTCAGCGACTCTGCACGGTCGTGCGTCACAAAGGCCCCCTTGAAGAACATTTACCCGCAGGTCGGAGGCCGAATGCCCATGACTGCTGAAGTGTTCGCCCACAGGAAGGGAACTGTTTTGCCTGGTGATTGTTGAGCGATGTTCATTCATCTGCTGTCGTAGTGTCTGCATGGTCTCCGCAATGTACCATGCTTCGGGACATCCTTTCTGGCAACGTATTAGGTAGACAACGTTGGCCGAGTTGCAAGAGTATGTACCATGTACCTGGGGAATGGTATTCTCACGTTTGATGATGTCGTCCATGTCTATGATCCAGCATGTTTTGCAGAGGTTGCTTTGGCAGGGTTGTGTGGCATTGTGGTCACTGTTCTCCTGAATGTTGGGTAGTTTGCTGCGAACAATGATCTGTTTGAGGTTGCACAGTTGTCTGAAAGCAAGAAGTCGGGGGGTGGGGATGGCCCTAGCGAGATGTTCATCGTCAATGATATGTTGAAGACTTCAGAGAAGATGTCGTAGCTTCTCCGCTCCGGGGAAGTACTGGACAACAAAGGGTACTCTGTCCACCGTGTCCCATGTTCGTCTTCTGAGGTCAGTGCGGTTTATCGCTGTGGCACGTCGGAACTGTCGATCGGAGTCAAGCGCCATATCCTGTTCTCACGAGGGCATCTTTCAGCACCTGGAGGTGTCTGTCACGATCCTCCTCATCTGAGCAAATTCTGTGTATGTGGAAGACTTGTCCATAGGGAATGGCTTCTTTAACATGTCTAGGGTGGAAGCTGGAGAAGTGGAGCATTGTGAGGTTGTCTGTCGGTTTGCAGTACAGTGAGGTGCTGAGGTGGACATCCTTGATGGAGATGCGTGTGTCCAAGAATGCAACTGATTCTGGAGAATAGTCCATGGTGAGTCGGATGGTGGGATGGAACTTGTTGATATCATCACACAGTTGTTTCAATGATTGTTCACCATGAGTCCAAAAGAAAAAAATGTCATTAATGTATCTAGTATATAGCCTTGGTTGAAGATCCCGTGTGGTGAAGAAGTCTTGTTCGAACCTGTGCACGAAGATGTTGGCATATTGAGGTGCGAATTTGGTCCCCATGGCTGTTCCGTGTGTCTGGATGAAAAGCTGATTGTTGAAGGTGAAGACATTGTGGTCCAAGATGAAGCGGATGAGTTGTAAAATTGCATCCGGAAACTGGCAGTTGGTGGCATCAAGTACTGAGGCAGTTGCAGCAATACCATCGTCGTGGGGGATGTTGGTACAGAGTGCTGAGGCATCCATTGTGACAAGGAGTGTCCCTGGTTCAGCTGCTCCACGTATGCTGAGTTTCTGTAGGAAGTCCGTAGCGTCAAGACAAAAGCTGGGGGCTCTTTGTACAATGGGTTTCAGGATGCCCTCGATATAGCTGGAGAGGTTCTCACACAGGGTCCCATTGCCCTATATGATGGGACGGCCGGGTATGTTTGCCTTGTGTATCTTTGGGAGGCAGTAGAGATCTCCGATGCGGGGAGTACGTGGAATGAGAGCCCCGAGGGTATTCTGAAGGTCCGGATCAAAAGTTTTGATCACAGTGTTGAGTTGACGAGTGTGTTCTTTGGTCAGATCTGCTGGTAACTGTCTGTAGTGTTTCTCATTGTTTAGTTGTTGGTACATTTCTTCACAGAAGTCCATTCTGTTCAGTATGACGGTGGCACCTCCTTTGTCTGCTGGTTTGATGACAATGTTGCGGTTGGTCTTGAGAGCACGGATGGCCTTGCTTTGTGCTTGGGTGATGTTCAGGACTGTCTTGTAAGTGTGGTTGATGAATCTGGTGTTCACGCACCTCCTGATGGCTTGGGCATACATGCCTAGTCGGAGGCAGCGGCCTTCCGGAGGAGTCCAATTGGATTCCTTCCTCTTCGGTTGCTGCACTGCGGATCCCTCTGTCGGCTGTTCTGGTTCATTAGCTGTCTCGTTGAGTTTGCTATTGGCCTCTTGGGGTTTGTGGAAGAACTCGCACAGCCTCATTCGCCTGATGAATTCCTGTGTCCGCTGCGAGACTGATGGGGTCCATTTTGGTGGTGGGACAGAAATTGAGCCCTCGGCTGAGAACTTCTATTTCCTCTGATTGAAGTGTGTAGTCCAACAAGAAGCCATTCCCTATGGACAAGCCCTCCATGTACACAGAATTTGCTTAGATGAGGAGGATCGTGACAGACACCTCCAGACGCTGAAAGATGCCCTCATGAGAACACGATATGACGCTCGACTCATCGATCGACAGTTCCGATGTGCCACAGCGATAAACCACACTGACCTCCTCAGAAGACGAACACGGAACACGGCGGACAGAGTACCCTTTGTTGTCCAGTACTTCCCCGGAGCGGAGAAGCTACGACATCTTCTCCGGAGTCTTTAATATATCATTGATGACGATGAACATCTCGCTAGGGCCATCCCCACCCCCTCACTTCTTGCTTTCAGACAACTGCGCAACCTCAAACAGATCATTGCTCGCAGCAAACTACCCAACCTTCAGGAGAACAGTGACCACAATACCACATAACCCTGCCACAGCAACCTCTGCAAGACATGCTGGATCATAGACATGGCCGACATCATCAAACATGAGAATATCATTCACCAGGTACACGGTACATATTCTTGCAACTCAGCCAACGTTGTCTACCTAATACGTTGCAAGAAAGGATGCCCCGAAGCATGGTACATTGGGGAGACCATGCAGACACTACGACAACGGATGAATGAACATCGCTCAACAATCACCAGGCAAAACAGTTCCCTTCCTGTGGGTGAACACTTCAGCAGTCACGGGCATTCGGCCTCCGATCTTCAGGTAAATGTTTTTCAAGGGGGCCTTCATGACACACGACAGCACAGAGTCGCTGAGCGGAAACTGATAGCCAAGTTCCGCACACGAGGACGGCCTTAACAGGGATCTTGGCTTCATGTCACACTATCTGTAACCCCCATGACTTGCCTGGGTTAGCAAAAAACCTCACTTACTGTGCTGTCTGGAGACAATACACATCTCTCTAACCAATGCTTCACTCACATTGTTAGCCACTTTAAGACTTGAATAGCAGGTTAGGTGTAAGGATTCGCATTCTAATCAGCAATCTGTGACGGTCTGTGCTGATATGTGTGCAATTGCAGACCAGAACACTGCATTTGCCTGACGAAGACGAAAGTCGAAAGCTCGCAGATTTACTATCAAATAAATCGGTTGGATTTAAAATTGGTATTGCCAGATTCTTACTGAGTTTATCCCAGTCCAACGCCGGCATCTCTACATCATGTCCACAGATGCTGCCAGAACTACTTACAGTTTAAGTTTCAACTTGGCAAATTAGGAAACTGTATTTAGCTTTCTGTCAGTGTGATCTAAACCCCAAGAACATTTTTTTTCAATGAACACATTTAATGTTAAAGCACTCTTCAATAAATGTGCTCTTGTGGAAATGATTCGGGGGAGATGGTTCAGTAGTGACAATGTCACTGGACTCAATGAGCTGGGACACTGGTTCAAACCCAGCCCAGCCATGGTCGCAGGTGGAATTGAAAGCTGCTGTGTCACGGTGACCATGAAACCGTCATCAACTATTGCAAAACCTTACTTGGGCCCAGCCTACATGTTACTCCAGGCAAATACAGTAAGATTGACTCTCAACTGCCCTCTGCAATGGCTTGGAGTGTTATTAATCCAGGGCAATTAGGGGTTAACAACAAATGATTTGATTTCTTGTTACAAGTATTGGGATACAGTGAAAAGTATTGTCTCTTGCATGCCGTACAGAGAAAGCATACCATTCATAGAGTTCATCGGGGAGGAGGAAAGGAGTGGGTGCAGAATATAGTGTTGCAGTCACAGATAGGATGCAGAGAAAAATCAGCTCAATATATTGTAGGTACATTCAAAAGACTGGCGGCAGCAGAGAAGCAACTGAAAATTTTGCCAGCATATCCCATATCCCATGAAGGAATTTTAAATGATCAAATTTCAGGTCCAATGGGCTCAGATTTTAGGAATTATGAATTCTAAACCCTTTCCAATAACACTATTTGGCCAAACTACATTTCAAATAACTGAAGCATATTAACCAATTATTTTGCAAATGAACTTGCAGTGTTTCACCTGTAAATGAGGCCAAGATGCTTCAAGCATTGGTTCATCTTCTTCTGGATCAAAATCCGATGACTCTGAAGGTGGAAGTGTTCTAAATATATTGAAAGAAACCTACAACAAAATAGAGTACGTTATTAAAATTGAATTCTCCCCTTTTAATCCTTTCCGATAAATTTCGTTAGAGTGCTACGTTCTGACAAAAACACACTGTGCAACTATTTCAACAGCATCTCTGAGCTTCTGTCAATGTTCCATGCATTAAGGACAGGAAAACTTTATGCCCTGTTCAAAATCACAACTAATGGATTGATACAGATGCTCCTGGAAATAACATACACGCGATGGGTCGTGAGAGGGCTGCTCTTGGATTTTTTTTTTGAGTATCCTAGTGCTTCACATCGTTAGTGTACGCTTCACCTGGACCATTTGATGGGCAACACGACAGCTCTGTGACTATCGCTGTGCTGTGCAGATATGTGGATATGGGCCTGTGTCTGTGGGAGTTTGCGCATTCTCCCCATGCTTGCATGGGTTTTCTCCGGGTGCTCCAGTTTCCTCCCACATCGCAAAGATGTGCTCTTAGGCTAACTGGCAAAACAAATTCTCCCTAAATTGTCTCAAATTTGGTTTTTAATCCATAGATCTATAAACATGGACAGGGATCGTGGGTAGAGGTGGGAACATCGGGGTGGCGGCACGGGCTTGTTGGACCGAAGGGCCTGCTTCCTGTGCTGTTTTGTTCTTTGTCAAGAATAAAGTACACATGAAACTCATTATCAACCAATACTTGGATGTTGTGTTTTCCGAAGATTGACTTCCAAGTATTTTGATGAAGTGTTTAAGATCAAATATGTCAGATTGTATTTTAGCTCTAGTATTGAAGTTCCTGTATAGATAAAAAAAATCAGATGGACATACATTATTGTAAACGAATACACTG
This sequence comes from Sphyrna mokarran, assembly GCA_024679065.1. NCBI lineage: Eukaryota > Metazoa > Chordata > Chondrichthyes > Carcharhiniformes > Carcharhinidae > Sphyrna > Sphyrna mokarran. Next base: position 21,682,627 of record JAGIQG010000015.1, on the reverse strand, counting down.
CCGTCTCTTGAACCACGCACTAAGACAATTTTGTGCTAAACTTTCTACAGCAGGGACTGTTCTTAGAGAAAAGACCAAAAACAGATGAGAGGGGTGGTTAAATCATGAAGGGCTTATACACAGAAATAGTTTCTACTAGCTGAACAGTCAAAAGACAGGAAACAGATTTAAGATAATTGGCAAGAGCCAAAGGCAACATTAAGAACTTTTTTTTAAAAATCAATGAGTGGCTACAATTTGAAACGCACTGCCCGGATGGTGCAGATTTCATAGTTGCTTTCAAAAATGAAGTGGATAAATATTTCACAGTAAAATCTTTGCATGATATGAGGAAAGAGTGGAGGAATATGACTGGCTGAATTACTCCAAAAACCCAGCACAGTATAGCACTGAAGGCAACTGAGCTAATTCTGTGCAGAAATGCTGGGGGCAAGAGCAGGATCCAGCTAAGGCAATAAAACATTCTGCATTAAACATATACAAGTTTCTTTCTCTTGGACTTAAGGGAGCCATTTCAGTGGAATAGTGAAAGAAAAAGAGAATAAGGGATAATTGTGGATAACAGCATCAAAAATTTTAAGTGGTATTAAGATTTAACAGCTGCAGTGAATGGAGGGCCAAAAGAGTAGCCAGTTGGGAGTCTGAAATAATGCAACAACCCAGAGAACGGCTTGCATCTAGAATATTTAGGCAGACATATCCCATTGAGGATCAAGCTGACTTAAAAGTAAAAATGGCACTGAGAAAAACGATACCTGGAGGGATAGCCAAAAGTGTGTTCAAGTAGTATTGAGAATAACATGTCAGATTAAATTTCAGAGTGAGGCCCTATTTGGATTCCCATTGACTGGAGACAAAATGCAGAAAAAGGAAAAGCTTGTAGGGCAAAAATGTACCATTTTAACTACTTCAGGGTAGTTCTGTTCTGTCAAGATTCCGCGACCAACTGCGACAAAGTCCACCAGTTCATTAAGGGTAGTGCGCTTGTACTCCTTCTGTTTAAGATCTGCTAGTGAATCCATGAAGTCATATACAACACAACACTGTTGTAATTTCTTTTGGAAGAGCACTGCCTTCTCAGTTGTGGAAACGTCTAACGAGGAGTGAGAAAGAGTAAATTCAGAATTAGTTAAAATAAATCAATTTAGCAGTCCAGAACAAGTATAGTTTCATTTTGAAATACAGCTTGAATTTCAGAATATAAATTTGTACTTTGGTAAAATGTTAACATTCCATTCAACAAATCAACAGAAAAACAATTCAGTAAAAACAACTCTCGGCCAAATTTCATGCTTTTCAGAAACGTTCAAGTTAACTCAGTGAAATGCTGTGAATCTTAATTCTACACAAGAGCAAAGTAAAAGGGTACCAACATCCAACCTACTTAAAGTGCATTGCTACAGTAATGCATTTCTACTTAGATTAGACCTCACTTCAATACTCAGCTAAAATTTCACTGATTCTGTATCCAACCATACAAGCTTTTCTCAAAATATTTAGCAATGGACCACTATTTAACATATTTCGAAGCCGCAGCATATGGCTTGATTTGGTCCACAAGGCATTATACTTTGGTCCTCCCAAGTAGCAGCTCAACTTCAAAACTTCCTGAAATAATTTCAGAAGATTGTGCCTGCTCAGCCAAATACAGATTAGTTATTCCATTCATTGGCGGCTTTTAGGCAACCAGTCCCAGCCAATGCAGGGTGAAGCCAGCCTGCAATTTGATGAGCGAACACCAGTCACTAGTTGACAAGAATATTTCGAGTATCTGTTTCTAACTAGGGATTGGAGTGGAAAGGCATGTTCAATGGGAGCAGGTAGGGTCAGAGGTGGTGGAAACCAGTTTGTGAGCACACCAACGACAGACAGTGCACAGCAGAGAAAGTCCAAGTGTCTAAAGAGAATACATATGAAATAGTGAAGGTTTGCATGCAAGAGAAAAGTGTCTCTTGTGGATGCTTGGAGGGGAGGAGAGGGATGTGCTATTGGGTGCTCAGATCTAAGAGCCCAGACATCTGGTGGTCTCAATTTTCTCAAGGGGGAGGACAAGATCATGTCTGTCCCTCAGAGAGTGAAGTTACATCCGAACATGTGTGTGTATGTATGTGTGTGTGTGCGCGCGTATATGTATGTATGTGCACGCACGCATGCATGTGCGTAGGGGGAATGGGAGTGAGAGTGTGTGCGGACGTGAGTTTGAGCAAGTGACTGAATGCACTGCCGTCCACACGCAAAGTCCTGAGTGTGTTACATGGGGTTAGTTTACCTTACGTCAAATCTCAACTTTCTCTCTCATGCTCACCACTGCAAATCAGCACAAACTCAAGCACGCACTCTCATTCACACAAATACTGACACATTCACGCTGTGGATTTTTATTACCTGTGATATTATATTCTTGCTCAGCAAATATTTCTTTCCTTGAAACCTCAACTTTTAAAAAATTCAGTTTGTTGTGCCAAACGTATTGTAAAATCTGCTTCTAAGTTGCTCTGAGTGAAAAAAAATGCAATATGGTCCTTGTACAAAGTTCCCTGAGTTGCACTATGACATTATTCAAAAATCACCTTCAAATGAGATACACAAATTCTGAATGAAATCCTAAAGAAACATTTATATAAACTTCACTTTGAAGTTCAACCATTAGAGGGCAGATTTGACAACATAAAAATATAGTTAACAACGTGCCTCGAGTGTAAAGCCTTGCCAAATACAAATTGCTTTGAATCAAAAGTATGCACTCATCATCAAGTAGCCCAGAAAATAGGCAATGCAACAGACGAAAACAATGTTTGTACATTTACTTTACTTTGGATGAGTTCCTCCCTTTTCTCATTCAGCTCCAATCCATTGATTTCTAAAAAACAGTGCTATGCATGAAATTTTAATAAAAATCCCTGCCGCTCCAACTGGGGAAAACAGCCCATAGTACAATTTCAAGTTTTATCCTCCATATCTTGTTGGCATCTGTAGATCATACACTAGTAACAGCCAACAGATTCATGTTGATTCCCGAGGGACTGGCAGCAGCATTCAGGCCACTGTCTGCACGCATTTTCCATTGATATCATTGGAGAATGTTGCTTGGACCACACAAGTAGCAACCCCCAGTCCAGTATTGCTTGTTCAAAGATCAAGATAATCTGTGTAGAAGTGATGTTACACGAATTTCTTAAAAATGCATTTTTTCATTGATGTCGTAGTCACTGGTTTGTCCAGATTTATTGCCCATCCCCAATTACCAAGGTGATGATGTGCCCTGCTCTCACAGCAGCAGAACTGTATTCAGCCACAATCTGTACCTCATGGCCTGGCATATTCCCCACTGTGCCATTACCGCCTCGCTAAGGAATGAACCAGGCCAGGTCCAGGATCAAGCATTTGCCTGAAAGAGGTGTTAACCTGGTGAACCTCCACCATGGTGAGTCAAAGTAAAGCATACGCTAGACAGAGCTAAGTGATCCCACAGCCAACAGATCAGATCAAAGCTCTGTTGTCCTATCACATTCAGTCATGAATGATGGTGGACAATTAAATAACTAAATGAAAGAAGAGTCCAAAAACATCTGGAGCTCAAAATAGCTGCAGAAAAGCACTTACAACCATGTTCAGTGAGAAGTGCAAGTGGATGATCCATAGTGTTGTCCTCAAGTCCCTAGTACTATCTTGTCCTCCTCAGGTGGTCTCCAGATGCCAGTCTTCAGCTAATTCAGTTCAGTTCATCTGATATCAAGAAAGAGCCGAAGACACTGGTACAGCAAAGGCTGACATGATTTCAGCAATAGTATAGAAAACTTGAGCTCCTGAACTATCCATGTTCATTCCTTAGCGTCAATGCTGAGATCAATGTTGACTTTCCCAGCTAATTATACACCACTGTGTCATTACCTCTGCTCGGTTTGTCCTCCATCTGGGACGGGACATAATCACAGATGATGATGGTCATGCACAGGACATGGTCTGTAAGGTATGATTTCATGATTATATCAGGCTGTTTGACTAGTCTGTAGGACATTCTCTCCACCTCCCCCTCTGCCCCCCCCCCCCCCACCCTCCTGCCAATTTTAATACAGGTCCCCAAATATTTGTAAGAACAACTTGTCAATGACAACAGGGCTGGGTGTGTGGATGTCAGGTGATCCATCTGCTTTCATTATTGACTTCAGATGGCATTTAAGAGTTACTCATTTCTGTAGGTTTAGGGTCACATGCAGGTCAGATCAACAGGCTTTTTTCCCTTAAGGACATTGGTAGGCCAGGTAGGTTTTTATGACGATCAACAACTGCTTCATAATTCAGACTAACTTAGCTCTAGATTGTATTAAATTAAAATTCTACCAATTGCAGTGGTGAGATTTGAATCTGTGTTCCCAGTGAATTAGCCAGGGTCCTTAGATTGCTAGTCCAATGGCATTACCACAACAGCACCACTTTTCCTAACTTAATTTTATTTTGCGTTGCTTATGCTAAATGCTTCAAAACAAAGTTTATGAACACAGTTGGATGAACAATAGAGTCCAAATTTCACTGGTGCTTTTTCGAACAGTGTGGTGGCACATGCAGTCTTCATACTTGCTTTTTTCAAAAGAAGTGGTACCATATATGATATTTGATCCTATACCTAGCTTTAATAGAAAGTCTTGAGAGTAGACATTTTGCCATACACTTAACTGCTGTTATGAAAGACAGATCATTTAAACTAATTTATTTTTCTCAATTATTCTAAAATCAAATCCAGCTTGGCAGCCATTCCTGGCTTTAAAATGGGATCATTTCTCCCACATTCCTTTGTGGCTCCACATTTAAAGCAATCATATTGAAATATTTACCTTTTGATTGCAACCTTCAACAGTTTCTTAAAGAATGGCCTGAGGGGCCCAGTCTGACCTGGTTTTCCTGAACACAGACACCCAGCACTGGCTGTGTGCAGATTAACCCAACACTGCAGCTGGGCTTCAAACATGGTAGGTCTATAGCACATTGCAGTAAATCTAAGGCTGCATGCCCCTTTTAAGCATCGACCTTGGATGCATACAGCAATATGTTGGGCAACAACTCCAGCTCAAAAAGACTTCATTTAAAATACCATGCAAGTCTACTGCTATCAAACATGCTTGACAACGCACCACAATTTGCTGCTGCTTGAAAGCTTTGGTATTATTCTGCTGTGTGCTTGATGCAAAGATCAATAAATCTCCATGGATACATAATCAATACTGAAAACGATTCCTTTCACATGTATCACCTAAAGTGTAACCAATAGCAACATCAATTTACAATTCCGTGCATGCATTGTGTACAAGTTTCAGTAACATTTCTGAATATTTAATTACATGCAATAGAACTACCAACATAATTCGCTGGTGCCTTAAAATCAATTAGTGCTTCATGTCATCATATAATGGATTCTATAAGAGCTGTTTTAATAGCTATTCAGATAAGACAACCCAATCTTTCCTTGTTAATCAGAATAAGTAATCAGATAGTGTTAGAAAAATAAACATTTTTTCCTTTTTTAAAGCAATGCTGAAATTCTTTTCTACCAAATGACAACAAATTAACTGAATGTTTTAATCTGGACAGCATTAAAGGGAATTATGTATACTTTTTTATTAATGATATTGAATAGATGATTGCAATACAGATACAGTTTTAAATAAAAAACAGCTCAATTCAATCCCTAATCTTGATTGAATTCACCTATTTTAGCCAAGGCTGTGAAGAAATACTAACCAGGGATTTAGTCAACCACAGTGCCAAAAGTATCTTGCATGAGAAAATGTGACTTTATTATGGTGCCTCCCAAAAAACCTGCTATTTAGTAGCATACAGAAAAAATTACCATTTGATACAGATAGACAGTGGGAAAAACTACAGAGGGAGTTCTGCATTCAGTGGGGCAGTCTGAAGTCATCTCTTTCAGATCCAAGACAGACTAATTGGAATATTAATAGAAGAGACTAGAACATGTGGAAAAGCAATGGGATTTAAATGCCAGTGTAAATGTATCACTAAATGCTCATGCACAGGTATAAAAAGAAATTAAAAAGGTTAATGGAATGTTGGCTTATCTCAAGAAGTTTAAAATACAAAAATATGGAAGCAATGCTCTGCCTGTACAGAGCTTTGGTCAGATACACCAAGAGTCAAACTCTGATTTGGGCTTAGATCCTCAGAAACAGTACAACATCCTTGACATTAGTCTACATTCGCTAGATTCATTAGAATAGTACTAGGACTTAGTGGGTTGAATTGACAAGAGGTTACATAAAGTTGGCTTGTATTCCCTTGAGGTTTGAAGCTTGACATGTTTGAATCAGTGTTCAAAATGCTAAAGGGATTTGCCAGGATAGACAAACTATTTCCTCTGGTGGGGAAATCCAGAATATAGAAAACATAATAAAACTTAAACTAGGTTAGTCAGGAGTGATTTAAAAGGAAATCACAAAGGTTAATCGAACAGTGGAACACTCTCCCCAGAAGACTGCAGATAATTGAAGCTTTGAAGACTGTGATTGATACACATTTGTTCAAGGATATCAGAAGACATGGAGCATCAATAAATGAATGCAATCAACGAACACATTAGCCATGATCTAATAGAATGGCAGAACAGTTGAGAGTTTGATTGGCCTAATTTTATGCCTCTGCAATGATACTGGAAAGTTGCTAATCCCTCAGGAACTTTTATCACATGGGGACAGAGTGAGAAAATTCCTCCTGGATAAAAAATTCCCTCTACTAATTAAGTTTGCCTAGTAATTATTAAGTTCTGTATCCCAGTGAAGATTCAAGTTTGAGCCATGTTATGTACTGCTAATTCACCTCAGCCTTGCAGGTAGCATTGTTCTTGTAGTCACCATATCCTCAAGGCTACAGATAGGACAGCACAGTGGTTATCACTGCTGTCTCGAGCACCAGAAACTCGAGATTGTGATCCGAGACTGGAATCAGTCTGTGTGGAGTTGCATGCTCTCCCAGTGTCTGTACGGGTTGCTTCCCACAATCCCAAAGATATACAGATTAGGTGGATTAGCTACAGCAAATTTGTAAGATCATAGGGACAATGTGGAGTAGGGTGTGGGCCTGGGTAGGATGTTCATTTGGATAGTCAGTGCGGACTTGGAGAGTCAAATGGCCTCCTTCTACTCTGTAGGCATTCTATGATGCTACGGTACGGACAGGAGGGAAAATATGATCCTATGATTGAAGACCATGGCCCCTGTTGGAAATGAATGTGCACAGATGGTAAGTAAATATCATAGCTCAACTCCATAGCTTGCCATATCAAAATCTAAAATTCACAGATAAAGGTATTGGATAATAAATATCACATTTGGACTTCGAGAAACTGGGGAGAAAATTAAGGAAAAAATGGCGAATGTTTCTTCATTTCTTTTCTATGCAACTGAATTCCTATATGCAACTCAGCCAATCATTCAATCTGTGCTTATTTGCCTGAAATTCTAATAAGCAACTTTAATATTTATAAGCCATTTGTCCTGTTGTGAGTGGAATACAAAAATCAACTATGAAGCAAATTAACAAATTTTTACTGTTTTCAACATATAAAAAAGTCAAAGTAACAGCTGCCATCAAATAAGTAATTATGTAGCTCTGTGCAGCAATGCTTCATTACATCACAGATTTACAGCTGATAACTGCAGCTGTTCAGTTTATCTACACAAGACTTCTCTCTAGGTAATTATGCCCAATGTAGCTTCCAACCCTACAGGCTGACCGTCTGAATGAAGAATAACCAAGCAAGTCATGTAACTATAAGAAAAACAGATTTTTAATCAGAATTCAAGCCCAAGTTCAAACGTTTTTTTGCAAGCTGCAGAATCCAAGACATGCTCAAAGCTGTGCACTTTTTGAAACAGTTCATTTCACTTCCTATTCTGTATTTTTATCATTCCCCATTATCATTTACAATGCACATAAATTTTTTCCATGTTTAAAATCATAACCTTTTCAAAAATATAATGAAGGAACTTGCCAGCAAAATTGTGGGGTGGATGGATTAAATATTAATAAAACCCCATATACAATGGATTATGTGTGTACAGCAAAGTGGAAATGACTTGCACACCAAAACAAGAACATATTAAATATATATATAATAGTTATTTGTACATCAGAAACAGAACACCATTATCCACAGTAACTTCACTGCAGTGTTAATGTAATCACTTGTGACTAATAATTAAGCTTTTTAGAACAAAGAACAAAACAGCACGGAAAACAGACCCTTCGGCCCAACGAGCCCACGCCGCCACCCCAATGTTCCCACTTCTACACATGATCCCTGTCTATGTTTATAGATCTATGCATTGGAACCAAATTTGCGAGACAATTTAGGGAGAATTTGTTTTGCCAAATCAGCCTAAGAGCACATCTTTGGGGTGTGGGAGGAAACCGGAGTACCCGGAGAAAACCCACACAAGCACGGGGAGACTGTGCAAACTCCCACAGACACAGGCCCAAATCCATATATCTGCACAGCACAGTGATAGTTACTGAGCTGTCGTGTTGCCTTTATAGCCAGGGGAATAGAATATAAAAGTAGGGAGGTACTTTTGCAGCTGTACCTATTTTAACGTCACCATTATCCACTTAAAGACTCACTTCCAAGTCATAATTTAACAGTTTATCCAGGATCAACAATTGCTAGGAACAGAATGTTAATTGGACAAATTTATGTCTTTTGTTAGCTTAATAGATTTATATAACCTTACAGCAATTTGTTTGAATGTATGGCAAGATTAAATGCAAAATAGTATATTTGTCAATTAGAAATGGAATGAGTATTGTTTTATTCACTTCTCAAAAGCAAAATTCTGAAGTAGGCGAAATCTAGCCATTTAATTTTACACTGTTATTGACGTTCAATATTACTCCATTCAGCTTCACTCAAATCTGATTCAGGTTTCTTTTTAAGAAAAAGGACAAATGGAAAACTAAAAGTGCTAATCCAAAGTAGAAAATTTGAAATTATTCCAAATGAACTGAATGTCAATGCAGAAATTGAAAGCACAAATACTATAATTAAGAAACTAAAACAAAAGATTGGAAATGTACTGCACTTCAATCAGTATCTGTACAAAAAAAGACCTGGATATCGAAGAATACATGATATTTAGGTAGGACAGACAACTAGACAATGAAGGCACAGCTCTGTTAATTACTGATATTAGCACAATATATTGGGCTGATACAACCCAAGGTCAGGAAACCAGGATATGAAACTGATTTGGGTAGAGATAGAATTGATAAATGCAACAAGTCATTTATGGGTGTGGTGTTCAGAGCCCTAATGGTACCCACATGGTAATATGAAGTATACAGGAAGAAATACTAGGAATTGTCAAAGTATAGCAATAATCACAGGAGATTTTAGTCTGGAGTACTGTGCCCCATTTTGGTCCCCTTATTTGGGGAAGGATATAGTGTCCTTGGAGGAGTACAGAGGAGGTTCACCAGGCTGATACCAGAGATGAGGGGGCTAGCTTCTGAAGAGAGATTGAATAGACTACGTCTGTACTCGTTAGAGTTTAGAAAGCTGAGGGGGATCTTATAGACACTTACAAAATAATGAAGGGGCTAGATAGGGTGAGGTAAAAAGATTCTTCCCGCTTAGAAAGGATAGCAGAACTAGGGGGCACAGTCTCAAAATAAGGGGGGGTGGGAAGGCCAGTTTAGAACAGAGTTGAGGAGAAACTTCTTCACTCAAAGAGTAGTGAATCTCTGGAGTTCTCTGCCCATTGAAATGGTGGAAGCTACCTCCTTGAACATATTAAGTCACAGTTAGGTAGATTTCTAATAGACAAGGGAATTGCGTGTTTATGGGGAGAAAGTGGGAAAGTGGAACTGATTCACTTCATCTTACTGAACAGCGGGGCAGGCTTGAAGAACTAGATGGTCTTCTCCTGCTCCTATTTCTTATGTTATGTTCTTAATCTACATATAGACTGAAAAAAAATCAGATGGACATGAGTCGCTTAGGCAAAGAGTTAATAGAACATGTTCAGGACAGTTTTTTAGAACAAGACATTCAAGAGCAATAGAGCAGTCTAACCTACACCTAGTATTGTGCAACAAGATAGTATTCATTAAAAACATCAGTGAATGTGCCTCTAGAGAGCAGCAATCATAATGATTGATTTTTACATTATTTGAGGGAGAGAAGAATATGGCCAAGATTGGCATTTCAAAATTAAATAATGGCAATTATGACAGTGTGAAAGCAGAGCTAGAAATTACAATTACCAAAGAGGTGCTGAGCAAATTGTTGGGAGCATGAACTGACAAGTCCTGGTCCTGATGGACTTCATCTTCAGGTCTTAAAGGAAGAAGTTGAGAGATAGTCAATACACTGATTTCAATTGTCCAAAATTTCTCTTGATTCTAGAAAGGCTCCATTAGGTGGGAAAATAGCAAATGTCACACCTTATTCAAAAAAGAGGGGAGACAGAAAGCAAGAAACTACAAGCCAGTTAGCTTAAATCTATCATAAGAAAAATGCTAAAAGCTATTAATGATGTTATAGCACAGCAAGATTAATTCAAGATAATCAGGAAGAGAAAACATGTTCAGTGAGGGAAGAAGTTTAATCAATTTACTAGAATTCTTTCAAGTGGTAAAATGTTTTGTGGATAAAGGGAAACCAGTGCATGTACTGTAATTGGATTTCCAGGAAATATTTGATACAGTACAACATTAAAAGGTTAACGTGGAAAATAAAAGTGCATAGAAGTCGGAGGTAACATACTAGCCTGGATGGAAGATTGCTTAGTCACCAGGAAACAGTTGACATAAATGGGTGTTTTTTTTTGTTTGGCAAGATGTAATGAGTGTTGTGCCACAAGGATGAATGCTGGGACCTCAATTTTTTTACAATTTATATAAAATGACTTGGGATGAAAGAACAGATGGAATGAAGAATTCAGAAGTTGGGACGTATTTTATGTTTAGCTTACTAAATAAAATCAGACTGCTTTGAAGATGAGGCTGACCACATTTTTAAATTTCAACTCATTTTCTTGCAATCCAAATTCATTACTCAACCAAAGGGGCACTTTTTTATAGTTGTTCAGACTGCTTGAATGCAAGTATGGCATGTATTACAATTGAATACTTCCATACATCTTTAATGCTTTATTGATTAAAGATGGAGATTATTATACTAGTAGGTTGAAGGGCATTACCAACCTTACAGGTTTGAATGCATGCAACAATCCTGTAATATTTTTAAATTCATTAAAGCCTGTCTCGCAATTCATTTATTTTAAAAATTCTGACATTACTGAACAAAGTTTTGTACTTAAAATATCTTTGCAGAAGGTTACTTGTTTTGCACACAGTCATGAGATTTTATACAATGGATAAAAGCTAAACTGATAGGACCAGATGAGGAGTTTGGATTTTCCAACCGCAAAGCCAACCCTCAAGACCAAGACTAATTTGCAGCAGTCCCAAATACATTTTCACAATCACATGAATTTTCTGGTTGTCTAATATCAAAGGAACCAAGATGATGGCAGATCCTTAACATGTACAGTTGAAAATTTGAAGATTTTCAGGCCATTGCGACTAAAGTGACAGACTATTAATAAGGGAAAGTGAAAATGACAATGTTATATCTTGCAACAATGATTCAGTGCTCCTTGTGTAAATAGAAAGCTTTTCATATGCAAACTATACAGCACCACATCACGTAAACATCAAACTTATTTCAAAAGCTGGGACGCTGTTTTGCTAAATCCTGTTAAGTTTTACCATGTCACGTGAACCTCAGTGAAATAGTAATACTTTACTTTTTGTACAAAGCTTCCCAAAATGCCTACAAATAGGTGAGTGGGAACTACATAATACGTTGGAGGTTTTTGCTAGCAAATTAATATTTTTAAAGTGGGAAAAGTTTTGTTAAAAAGGCCATCCAAGCAGAAGAGTGAAACAGGTGAAATTAAACCTATGCAGCATTTACTTTGTCCAATAGTTTTTCTTGCATATATCTGCACCAGCACCACTGAAATCAAGACTAATAGGTATGCAGTCAATGCTGTTCCTAAATAAGATCTTATCCCAGAATTGCTTAATGTTTTTCTATTTAAGTATACATATTTTGCATCAGTCTTTACCAAGGAAATGCTGCTACCCAGGCTATGGTGAAAGAGAAGCAGTTCAAACACTGGAGGGATGTAAAACTGTTAAGTAAACAGTACTTATAAGGCACCCAGAACAGGGAAAATACATCCAAGGACAGTAAGCGAAGTGAGTGTGTAGAGGCAGGGGCCTTAATTTTCTAGTCTGTCTTAGAGTCAGGAAGGTGCCAGAGGAATGGAAAATTATAAATGCAATGTTCTTATTAAAACAGAATGTAAAATCATAAACTACAGCCCAGCCAGTTTCACCTTATTGATGGGGGGGGATGTTTAGAAACTCAGTCACTTGGAGCTGATGTGGGTTAATTAAGGAAAGTCAGCATAAAATTACAAGCAATTATGTTTAACCAACTTGCTTTTTGATGATTTAACGATTAGAGCAACACTGTTGATATGTGTTTATGATCTTCCAGATGACATCTGATAAAGCACCACATAAACTCGTGAGCAAAGTTAGGCCTCATAAAATAAAAGGGGCAGTAGCGACATGGATACAAAATCTTGATTTATGAGAAACAGTTGTGGTTAATAGTTATCTTTTGGACTAGAGGAAGATTTATGGCAGCTTCCCAGGGTTCGTTTTTAGGACACCTACCATTTTCGAATGGCATAGGCCTTGATGTTCAGGGCACAATTTCAAAATTTCTAAAAGGCTTGGAACTATTGCAAGTAATGCAGAATAGTGCAGACCTTCAAAAGGCAGAGACAGATTGACAGTCAAGTGAAAGATGAAACTTAACAGACAAATGTAAGAAGAACACAAACAATAAAAATTAAAGGGTACAATCCTTAAGGGAGTGCATATCAGAGGGACACCTGCATTTATATAATCAGTGAAGATGGCAAGATAGATTGAGAGAGCAATTAATAAGAGGGGCATAGAGTACAAAAGCAAGGAAGTTATAGAACACTGTATAATACATTGGTTCAGCTTCAGCTAGAGATTGCATCCAGCTCTAGGTACCACACTTTAGGAAGGACATGAACGTATTAGAGAAGGTGGGATTGAATGGATAGGGTGAAGGACTTCATTTATGTTGATAGGATCGGAGAAATTGGGACTGTCCTCCTTGGGAATAAACATTAAAAAGCAAACGTGCTAGATGTATTCAAAATCATAAAGGGTCTGGACAAGGTAAGTAGGGAGAAACTTCTCATTTTTGAACAGATCGAGAACCAGATGGCACAGATTTAAAGATAATTGGCCAACAAAAAATTCTGACATAAAAAAGTTTTTACAAGGCCGGAGGTGGGGTGGTGATTACAATCTGCATACACTCCCTGAGAACCTGAGGCAGGTTCAATTGATGCTTTCCAGGAGAATTACAGTTGAAAAGTAAAAATAGAAGACCAAGGAGTTGCAAAGGTGAATTACTCAGAAAGCAAGCACAAATGTTACACGTCAAATGGCATCCTTCACACCTAATAAGGGGTCAAATTATGTTGAGGAGACCATGTGCATACAAAAATAAGCAACAGTAAACCCAAGATTACAATGGAATCAAGATCAGAGGCCGAAGCAGTAAATACTCCATTAATGTCCAAAGAACAAGCATTCCTTATTCTTGCCAGGGAGTAAAGACACAAGATTTTATATTGTTAATAAACAATAGGGGAAGATAGAAAGCAACTAATTCTGCTGGTTGAAATCCAAGACTGTGGACATAATCGAAAATTACAGCCAGTCATTTCAAGATTGAAATTAGAAATGTTTTGATGCACAAAGGGTGGCAGTCCTTCTACAAACAGTAATTGATGCGAGAACATATTAATTTTGTATGAGATTCATAGGTTTCCATTACCCAACAGTACATAGGTATGAGATAAAAGACACTGAATGCTAAATAAATAGCAATTTATGATTTAAAGTAGATTAGCATAGCAGGATTTGGGTCAAGCTTTGAGAGACATGCTCCCAATTACATGTGATCTAACTCGAAAGATAATAAGCTGGTTTTATTCAATTTTACCTACCTGGCAACTCCAATTTTCAGCACTAACTGAAAATGACATCCTTTGCACGTTTCACAGCCTGATGCAACTACAGTACTCTACCAGAATCCAGCAGCTAGACATTACATTAATATTAGTAGCCCAAAAATATTTTGCTCATCAGGATTTGACAGATTGTAAGATGCAAAGCAATGTGAATTACTTTGTCAATGGGAAAAAAATGTCAAGCTTGAGTCATAGTTGTAGATGTTTGCTATATTCTTTTGTTATTAGGTACCTGGAGTAAACCTAACATGTTAGCAACTGACCAAACACCATGTTGGGAATGAAAATCAACACAAAAGAAAAAATGCCTGGTCAATGACAAGACACATTTGTGCAAAGTGGAAATCAAAGGAGCTTCCATTACAGTCTGAATAAAACATCAATTCAGTTCAAGTTGCAAGTTTACATGACAATCAGAGTTAATGCTTGACAGGGAAGCTATAGTAATAATTAGCTCAGTTTTTTTTAGAAAACCTACATGTTAGTAAAGTCATAGTAGAGAAATCCAGTACCATTGCTCAGAGGCCTAATTTCTTCAAACATCACTGGTGCTCACTGTTCTTGTTGGCTGAGAATCCAAAACTGTACACAACGTTTCAAGCATGGCTTCGCAACAAATTTTTGCAAAGTTAGAATGAAATATTTCAGTTAAAAGTTTCAAGATACAGTCCAGTAAACTGATTTGCAGGCTGATTGAAGCCATTTTATTCTTCAATCAAGTTAATAATCAACCACAGTCAAGTAATCTTCGAAAGTACATTAACATTTTGACTGATAAAAATAATTTTTCAATTAACAACTTCATTCAATTGAACAGGCCTAATGCTATCAATGTCTCAGCTGCTGATTTATACAGAACAAGATGGTCACAGATTCAATTTTCTTTCAATGTTCATTTCAGTGAAGAGGCAGGACAGCAGTCAAAGAATTACAATTAATTTCAGTGCCTCCAGTTTGGGAGTGGGAAATCATTTTGTTCCCCAAAAATTACTTCTGGGAACTGCATATAGCTGAACAGTGGAGTGACTAATGGTGTTACTGCTATACTACTAATCCAGAAACTCAGCTAATGTTCTGGGAACTCGCATTTAAATCCCACCATGGCAGATGGTGGAATGCGAATTAAATCAAAAAACATCTGGAATGTACTGGTGACCATGAACCCATAGTTGATTGTCAGAAAAACCCATCTGGTTCACTAAAATCTTTTAGGGAAGGAAATCTGCTGCCTTACCTCGTCTGGCCACAGCAATATGATTGCTCCAGGGCAGTTGAGAGTCAATCAGGGATGGCCAGTGACACCCATGCCCCACAAATGAATTAAAAAAAAAAATGGGTAAAGCAAGTTGCTTTGTCCCCATCCCATACAGAGAAAAGAGACACACATCACATCCAGGAACAGCAGAGATCAACGTAAAAATAAAAGGAATAGGCCATTCAAACCTGCTCTGCCATTCATTTTGATTACAGCTGATCATCAAATTCAATATCCTGATCCCACATTCTGTCCCACATCTCTTGGTCCCTTTAATAAGTCCCTCAAGACTAATCTTTCATCTTATTAGATTGTTACTAATCCAGACTTCAATTTTTAATTTACCCTAACTATTAAGTTGTGTCTGTATCCGAGAAAAATGTTATCAGTGTGGAAAATTTCAATTCATTCAGAATCCACAGCTTTTTGGGAAGAAAATTCCCCATTGCCTGTACTTGAAATTAGTGATTCCCAATTTCACTCCTGAATGGCCTGGCTTTAATTTTCAGACTGTGCTGCTTCTCCACCAACAACATATCAGTGCAGGCTTGGTGGGGTGAATGGCATGTTTCTGTGCTATACTGTTCTTTATAAAAGAGCTGTACTCGCTGAAGATTGCAAGTTCCCCCCCCCCCACCACTTTATCTGGAAAATAAATAGCATCAGACTGATACAGCAGAGAGCCAGATTGTCCATTCTGTCTGTGCCAGTTCTTTGAAAGCTATGTGATAAGTTCCACTTTAATGTCCTTTCCCCCACTACTCTGCAAATGTTTTCACTTAGTGTTGAATCTGCTCTCACTGACCTTTTAGGCAATGCAGTCGTTAATGCATTTAACGACTCTGCATTAAAAAATTGTCATATCATCTCTAATTCTTTAGCTAGTTACCATAAATCAATAACTTTGGGTTACTAATCTTGCTGCAACTAAAACAGTTTTCCTCACTAACCATCAAGTACCTTATGATTTTGGACACTCCTATTAAATCACTCTTAATATTCTGTTCCAAGGAAACCAACCCGAGTTTCTTTAGCTACCAAGCTGGAGTATTTCACACCAGGACCTTTCCACCAATCAAACCAAGATAAACACAGCCCTACTTATTAAAGCACAATAATACCAAAGCAAACTATTTAAAATGATATAACTTTAAACTTGCCAAAGTTATATAGCGACAAATAACATTCCCTTCAAATTGTTTGAAAGTATGAATTAAGCAGTATTGAAAATAAATGGCCAAAGTCAGAGACTATGGGAATTAGAATAGGCTAGGGTTGTGAACATACATCAGTGGGGAAAAAATGGGGACAGTGCATCAAAGGTGAGTTGGATAAGTAACTGGGAAAACATTTTGCAGAGTATAACAAGTCTTATAGATACATTAATTTGATGCTAGGATCAGCCTAATGAATACAAACTTGTATTATCCTATTAATAACTTAATATTTACACAAGCAGAAACACTGTTCTTCTGAAACTGAGAAATTGTGCTGATAACCATCAAGAGGGAGTTGAATACTGAGAGTGCTTACATGATTGGTAATTAGCCGTAGTCCACAAGGACCACAGGCATGTCTCTCCATTGGAGAGAACAGCAATTGGTTACATAGCTTGAAGAACACTATTCTGCATCAAGCATAGGGCAATGCAAGGAGGCAGGCTTCCAAAGACTACCACAGCCAGTACAGAGAATGAACCTGCATTGTTGGCATCATTCTGCACCACAATCTGACCATTGAGCCAGATGAGCTCACCAATCTACTTGATTGGTAATATAATATTTATATTCAAGAATAAAAGCAGATAACCATTTCTAGGCAACTACAAACAAAGCTCACATCAATAACTGGTAGAACTAATCAACTATTTGTGGAATATTTGTAACAATTATAAGTCAGGATAAAATGTTCAAATTCCCAAAGTGGCTTTTGAGATTCAAAAATTCAAAAGTGATAATATATTTAAGATATATTGAAGATTGTGAATTTATGTATAATACAAATATAAAATGTAGCAAATAGGTAATGCCAAGCCATTGAAAATTAGACAAACTGCAACTAGAATAGTGTCTTTACTTTTAGAGTCATAGAATCTCTGCAATATAGGAAGAAGCCATTCAACGCACCAAGCCTGCACCAACAACAATCCGACCTAGGCCCTATCCCATAACTCTACATATTTACTCTGCTAATCACCCTGACGTTAAGGAGCAATTTAACTTGACCAACCAACTTGCACATCTTTGGAAGGCAATTGGAGTACCTGGAAGAAACCCATGCAACGCAGACACTTTGGGTGTCTGTGTACAAACTCCACACAGACACCAAAAGTCATAATTGAACCCCTGGCGCTGTAAGGTAGCAATGGTAACCACTGTATCACTATGCCGTCCACAGAGCATACGTGTTTTACTTCAGGGAGCGTCAAGACTTTTTGTGCAAAACAGATTAACTATGATATCAAAGATGACAGCCTTTAGTTACAGGATACTAGAGAGGCTGGGGCTCTTAACACTGGAAAAGAATTGGAGACTTAGAAATGTTCAAAATGATGCTATTCTGATAAGGTAAATCAGAAAACAAAAGCATAAACTTAAGATAATAATCACTAGAAACTGATGGAAAAGGTGGCAAGATTTTCATTTACACAAAGTTGTTAGAACTTCAATGATAGTTGCAGAGTCAATAAAAGATTCTGAAAGATGTTTTTTTCACTAAAAGATTATGATCAGAGCTGACACAGTTAGCACGTCCACTACAAATCTCATCAACTTCAACAGGTGCACCATAGAAAGCATTCTTTATGGTTGCATCTCAGCTTGGTATGGTCCTGCTCTATGACTACAAGAAAGTACAAAAGGTCATGAATGAAGCCCAGTCCAACACAGCCTCCTATTCATCGACTATCGACACTTTCCGTTGCCTTGGAAAAGCAGTCAATATAATTAAAGACCCTAGTACACTCCAGACATACTCTCATCCACCTTCTTCCATCAGGAAAAAGAAACAAAAGTCTGAGACCAACTGACGCAAGAACAGCTTCACCCCTGCTGCCATCAGACTTTTGAATGGATCTATCTTGCACTAAGTCGAATTTTCTACACTCCAGCTATGGAGTGTAACACTACATTCTGCATTCACCTTCCCTTCACTATGTACGATATGCTTTGTCTGTACAACACACAAAAAACAATACATTTCACTGTATACTAATTCATGTGATAATAAATCAAATCAACTGTAAAAATCCACATGACAACACCAGAAGATCCTGCTTGACCAACCTCTCTTTTTATTTCTGGGAAAATACAAAATTAATAATGGAAAATGATAAGAATGCAAGTGAAAACAATGAGAATTCAAGATAAAACTTGGGTATGGATATAAAACTGGCTGAAGGGGAAAAAAAGCAGCATTTGTTCGGGGTTAATCTAAATGAGCAAGAGATAACTAAAGAAATCAAAAGCTCAATATAAAGAGGTCAAACTTCCAGATGATAATAACTATAGGGTGAAAGGGGCTGCAGCATCAAGAAGAAACAACCTGACAGCTGAAGAGGGATTATATTTGAAAGAGGCAATATAGCAGCAGACGAAGCTCAATGCAGATACTTCCAAGTTAATATATCTTGAAGTTAAAAGCAAGCTTATATAGCTACTTCAGATGCTGCGGCAGTAAGTAGAAATGCAATGAGATAATGATGATTTAGCATTTAATAAGTAACAGCATCTAGGTCAGACAGGATCATGTATAGTTCTCAATTTTAATTGAGACAGAAATTCAAAAAGATATTGGAGCAGATGCAATGAAAAACCACAAGCTGATTCCAAGAGTTAAAGAATTAGATTATGAGCTGATATTGAAAATGGATCTCTTTACATACAGTATCTTACACAAATATACAAAATAGGAAACACACATCTGCAGTGTTACTTTTAGATAAGACAAAACCCTAGAACAAACAAGGCTGGTGAAAGGGCACTTCAGGATAAAAATTGGGACAAATTTCTTCACGTTAACATCTAAAAGGATCTTTTTGTTAAGGTAATGGAGCCAAAATCCTTGTTTTCATTCAACATAGTTGGGTGACAAGATGGGAACTGCAAGTTATTCTGGGTGAATAAGATAAAACAGCGTTTCTTGATAGAGATGCAAAATCACAAGTACCAGCACCCAATGATAAAAACACAAATACAATTGTCAACATTTCAACACAGTAATGCTGTGTCAACAAATCAATTAACAAAAAAAAGTATAGTAACAATCATTCCCTCATCTCGGAGTAGAGTTGTCTCTGGTGTCTTTCCATTTAAATTTCTTCAGGCCATGGTAGTGTCAAAACAGGGAAACTAAATTTGCTCCAATACACAATGTACATTTACTTTTTATTCAATAACTAACAAATTTGGCCAAGAGTACATGGCATATAAATACATTTCAACACTATTATACCAAATACCTTTCTTCCATCTATTGTTCTCAGCAACTTTTACAATTTATTTTACCCATGAGGTACACTGTTCTCCTTAAAAAAGGAGCTCAATTTCTATAAGATTCATTTTATTCACAAATATTTCCAATTCAAATCCACTAAAACACAATAAAGTATCTTTCTGTATCTAAAGTAGTGTGTACTGGATGTCTAGCATATTCTCAGTTTCAACACGTGAAAACCTTTTTATATATTTTGATTCAAAACCTCAGAACCAAACAAGCCAAACCAAGCTGGAAGAATTTCCAAGCAAATTTTAAACTATGAATAAAGAAATGTAAAAACAAGGTCTAATCATCACCTCAAAATGTACAGGAATATGCAACAACAAAAAGGGAAAGATGAGCAGCTTCATCAAGCCAATCCTGTACTTGAACAGTGGAATACTGTATCCCCACACCCCTCCAGCCACAAAAATCTCCTGGAATAGACAAGTTCACAAAGAATATACCACCAATTATTCAAAAAATCTGATCATTGGTGAACTAAGTTAGTGAAGGCTGACTGATCTCTTGTGGCATTCTTCACAATGAGTAAAAGGATATGTCAGAAAGCTGTGACAGCATGTGGACACAATGTTCAACTGGCTCAGGTTTCCTAATAATTAATCAATAACCAATTTATTCAGCTGCTACAGAAAAGTTAATGTGACTTACTAAACACAGAATATAATATTACAAATAATCTAGGCTTGCAAGAAGCTAAGTGAGGATCAAGGCAGATGCAAGTCTCAAGGGAATTGACCTGCAGCCAAAATATCACTTTCTCTAGTGGTCAAGGGCACATCCGAGATGTGGATTAAGGCTCGAGAAATTGAGCATACATTTCATATAATGAACATGGCTGTGCATTTTCCATTGTGGAAGTTCAAGCAATAAATGGTATACCAATATAGCATCACAATTATCTTCTTTCTTTAATCTTTAAGAAAAATTTGCCATTAATAAATCCAGTGACCGAAGGTACTTGACATCTGTAGAAAAACGTTTTTGCTCCACCTATTATTCTAGTACCAAATTACAAACTACTTCATATATTTGGATTAAGATGCAAAAATTATTGTACAATATACTTCCAAAAACTTTAAAGCTTATTAGAATATCAACATTATATGTTTAAAATTAGACTGAACACAACAGTCTTTTAAGAATGACAGTCAGAACATTCTCTAAAATAGTTTGGAAAAATTGGAAGGAAATATCCAAAGGTCCTTGCTTCATAATAAAAGCTTTCCTTTAATTTCTGACTGGATCCAGAAATGTGTTATTCAGAATCCAGAAGTCTTGTGATCAAAATATAGAAACTAGAACTAGAAACAAAAATAAATTTTTAATTTAGTCATGGTCAATAAGTAAACTTTACATCCACATGGATAATGGTGCTTTGCAAATGTCTCCTTTTTGTAGGTGCCTCGAGGCTGCACTGTGTCAATAACTTGATTCGCGTCCATTTTGTTTGTGCTATTATGCAACCCTTCTGTTGATCCATGTGATGTACTTATGGACTCCCATGTGCCATTTGTATTTGAAAGGGAGATTATCCTGGATTCTGCAAAGGTGCCAATTTCTCCCCAATTGTTATATATTGAATTAAACTGCATGATAGATTGGCATTAAGGAAAGTATTTCTGTTGTGCAGCAACATAAGGTTGAAATAATAAAGTTTAATGTGAATGGTGTCCAAGAAGCCTACAAACCAGTCAAGTCACCGTGTCAACATTCCTAACAGCACACTAGGTGTACCTACATTGCGTGGAATGCAGCCAATCAAGGTGGCAGTTTACCATCACTGTAAAGGTAATTAGGAATGGGGAACAAATTCTGATGACGTGGAGATGCCAGCGTTGAACAGGGCTAAACACAGTAAGAAGTCTAACACCACCAAGTTTAAATCCAACTGATTTATTTGATAGTAAACCCACAAGTTTGAGGTTTCCTCCTTCGCCAGGTGGATGGAATGTTCTGACCTCAGACAGCACAGACAGTTTACAGATTACTAATTAGAATGCAAATCTCTACACCTAATATGCTATTCAAGTCTTAAAGTGGCTAACAGTGAGTGGGAGAAGCACTGAGCACAGGTTAGAGAGATGTGTATTGTTTCCAGACAGTAAAGTGAGGTTTTGCAAACCCAGGCAAGTCATGGGAGTTACAGATAATGCGACACGAACCCAAGATCCCTGTTGAGACTGCCCATGCGTGCGGAATTTGGCTATCAGTCTCTGCTCAGATACTCTGCACTGTGTGTCGTGAAGGCCACCTTGGAGAATGCTTACCTGAAGGTCAGAGGCCGAATGCCCATGATCACTAAAGTGTTCGCCAACAGGAAGGGAATAGTCTTGCCTGAGGATTGTCGAAAAATGTTCATTTATCCGTTGTCGCAGCGTCTGCATGGTCTCCTCAATGTGCCATGCTTCAGGATATCCTTTCTTGCAATGACAACATTGGCCGAGTTGCAAGAGTATGTACCATGTACCTGGTGGATGGCATTCTCATGTTTGATGATGTCATCCATGTCGATGATCCAGCATGTCTTGCAGAGGTTGCTGTGGCAGGGTTGCGTGACACCGTGGTCACTGTTCTCCTGAAGACTGGATAGTTTGCTGCGAACAATGGTCTGTGAGGTTGTGTGGTTGTCTGAAGGCAAGAAGTGGGGGTGGGGGGATGGCCCTGGCGAGATGTTCATCTTCATCAATGATATGTTGAAGACTACGGAGATGATGTCGTAGCTTCTCCACTCTGGGGAAATACTGGACAACGAAGGGTGCTCTGTCAACCGTGTCCCGTGTTTGTCTTCTGAAGAAGTTGGTGCGGTTTTTCGCTGTGGCGCATCGGAGCTGTTGACTGATGAGTCAAATGCCATATCCTGTTCTTATGAGGGCATCTTTCAGCGTCTGGAGGTGTCTGTCACGATCCTCCTCATCTGACCAAATCCTGTGTATACAGAGGGCTTGTCCATAGGGGATGGCTTCTTTATTGTGTTTAGGGTGGAAGCTGAAGTGGAGCATTGTGATGTTGTCTGTGGTCTTGCGGTACAGTGAGGTGCTGAGGTGACAATCCTTGATGGAGATGCGTGTCCAAGAATGCAACCAATTCTGAAGAATAGTGCATCAACAGATTTGAACAAGACTTCTTCACCACACAGGATCTTCAACCAATGCTATACATAGATACATCAATGACATTTTGTTCTTTTGGATTCATGGTGAACAATCACAAACATGCTATACAAAGCATACCGCTCATAGAGAAGGAAAGGAGAGGTTGCAGAATGTAGTTTTACAGACATAGCTAGGACATAGAGAAAGATACACTTAATGAGAGGCAGGTCCATTCAAATGTTTGACAGCAGCAGCAAAGAAACTGTTCTTGAGTCAATTGGTAGGTGACCTCAGACTTTTGCATCTTATTTCCTGGCAGAATGAAGTGAAAGAATGTATGTCTGGGATGCGTGGGGTCCTTGATTATACTAGCAGCTTTCCAAGGCATCAGGAAGTGTCGAAAGAGTCAATGGATCAGAGGTTGGTGTGTGTCTTGGACTTGGCTTCATTCACGACATTCTGTAGTTTGTTACAGACTTGGACAAAGGAACCATACAAAGCCGTGGTACAACCAAAAAGAAAGTAACAGTTAATGAGAGTCATAGTGGACATGCCAAATTTCCTTAACCACCTGAGAAGGTAGAGGTGTTGGTAGGCTTCCTTAGCTATTGCATCAGCTCATTGTTTGAGATCTGACCCACTATAGCGATGTCATCAGCAATTTTGAAAATCAAGTTGGAGGGGAAATTGGCTGAGCTGTAGTCAATAAATAGGAGCCTGATGTAGGTGTCATTGTTATCTACATGTTTCAGGGTTGAGTGTAAGGCCAGGAAGATGGCCTCTGCTATGTATCTGTTACAGCAATAGGCAGACTGCAGTGGATTCAGGCAATCTGAGGGGCTGGAAATTCCACAACTAATCTGCAAGGTCTTCATAATGGATGTTGGAACCATTGGACGATAATCATCAAGTATGCTGCCTGGCCTCTGGTACAGGAATAATGGTCATCATCTTCTTTACACCAATCAGAGGTCCCTATCTCCTTAAACAGAGATTGAAGATGCCTGCAAATAATCCTGTCGGCTCATCCGAGTACCTCACTGTGGCCAGTCATTTTCTGAGACTTTTGAGAAGGCTGATCTGACATCCGCGATGGTGACCTTGGATACCATTCGGCTGAAATTTCCGGGATGAAAGGCATTATCTCACAGACTTCTTGCTCAAAATGAGCATGAAATGTGTTGAGTTTTTTTAAATTAACTATGTTAATATACTTGCACTTCACAGTAATGCAGAAATTTTCAAAACAAGATATTAAGTTTATTTATTGTCCCACATTCTGGTGCCTGTTCAGGTACACCAAGGAAGAACTTAGCATGGCTAATATTCCTCACCAACCTTTCAGACCATTTTGTATTGTTTTTGATTTGTTGTGTAGACTGAAATCATGACATGTACGTAAAGGACTGGGACTGTAAAAGTTCAAAGGGACAAACTAACAATTTTCATTTCAAAAGTTCAGATAAAATTTTAGTCAAATAATGCATATATATAAGCACGCAATGAGTTTTGAATGTTTGTTGCCAAACAGGAAATAATTTACCAGATATTTCCGTGAAAACCAATGTGACTAGAAACGTCTTTATGTACACAGAGAGCTGTGCCAATTAACTGAAATAATCAATTTAGTCATTTGATGAACAAAGCATCTAAATCCATTCAATAAAGTAGCTTGGGTTACTATTAAACTTTTTTTAAAAAAAAACAAAGCCAGCATCATACGCAATGAATGCCCATTTATTTTTAGCATTCCAGTTATACTGAGAAAACCAGATTAAAATGTGAGTTTACATTTACCAAGACACTAACTTAAACCACAAGGAAAGTACGCTTTATAGGATTAATCTGGTGAGTAGTTAAATTACTAAGCTTAAAATTTACTTGGTTCAAGCATCACATCACTATTTCTTTGGTTTCAGCAGCTAGTTGCAATTTGTCTTCCAGATTGCTCTAATATGGTTCCATAGCTATGGTTCCTCCATAGCTATGGAGGAAAAGATATCAGTTTTCAATATTTTTACTTTGTTCATTCTTTTTGGGCTATCAAAACTGGTTCTGATGGCTTAAAAGTAACTCATTCACTGCCAGATGTTGTGCTTCTCTGTTCGACAACTGTATCTAAAGTAACAACCCCCTCTCTCACTTTATTTTCATGATACAATCTTTACAAAGTCAAAAATTCAGATTTGAAATCTTACTGAAGTCAATCTTTTTTTAAAAACACACCAGTAGAAAGCATACAAATAAATTAAAATGGTGCTGTTGCAAAAATGGAAAATGTCATAATCAGCTTCAATTATTACAAATTTTAGCCACCAATTATAATTTGGTTCTCAAGTGCCATCCATTACATCAGACAAATGGATATCAATACTCGTTTAATTAACAGAACTCTATCCGCGAGCTCATTTGACATTCTATCCCAGATCACTTCAGGTTGCTGAAACACAGTAAACTCAATCTGCTTAAACTACAAACAACACTTATTCCAAACTTGTAGATAGTTATTTAACCAATTAATACAAAATATCACTTAATGTTAGAAAATTGACATTGTAATATCAGTCCTACAACTTCAATAAAAGCATTAGTTTATTTTTTCTTAGCACTGTGATTATGCAAATGCATTTACCTTACTTTGTATACTAAAATATACTACTGGATATCCCACAGCCCTATTCAGGGCGGAGGCAGCCACGTTCACAGAGTAATCTCTATCCACTAAGTAAAGAATGATCACTGGGAAAATCTGTCACATGAATAAATGAGGTATCATTGATAGTCCAGAATTCTCTTATTCAGCCCAATGAGAAGTAAATGTTACAAAGTCAAACAAACTTACATAAACTAATCTCAGAATATAGCCGAAACTCCATTAAGAACAATTCATGATTCATTTAAACCTAACTTTCCAGCTTCTTAGTATACTTTTCTTTCTCCAGAACACGCAATTTTTAAAATTCTGCATCAGTTTCTTGGATCCATTAAAACAATTTCTTTGCAAGACCTTCTTCAGACCATGTATCTATTATCTCTTGTGAATGCAGTTCTATCTGAAGTTCCCCCCATTTAGACCAAATTTGAAAATTACGTATCTTGCTTTGTGATCCCTTCATTAATGTGATTAGTTTAACAACATTATCAAAAAGATTAATTTTGAAATTTGTTGGATTACCACCTTCAGGTAACATCCTTTTGCAAAACAAAAAATGTAACTAGATTTCAGACATATAAAATTGTTTGTTCCGACAGCCACATTTCCTGAACCTTTAAATTGAGAATTTATTTCTCTTTATATATCTTTCAAAGCCTCAAGGTATTCCAAAACATTTCCCAGCCAAGGAAATACGTTAAAAGCACAGTTTTTGTAATTGATGGAAACGTGGCAATAAATTAAGTGACCAGAATATCAGTTTTAAAAGGTAAATTGATAATGATAAATATTGCCCAAAACACAGACTCTACTTGTAATAGTGCCACCAGGATATTATCAGAGACCAAACAGGATTTATATCACATACAAAGACATCCCCAACAATACAGCATTCCTTTGAAATCTCAGTCCAAATTATGCATTCAGATGTTTGTGTGGGGCTTGATCACAAACTGCTGACTCAGGTGACTGCGCTACTTCTAAGCCACAATGGTACCAAAATCCCTCATCATTTGATGATAGTCTTGCAGGGATCATTCAAACTGGAGTCAAGTCAATGTCTTTAGTAGTATTTTCTTTTTGTTTATATGCTGTTCTTCTGTTCGTGAAATTCAATATCTTGCTTTGATTTTTGCACTGAAGCTTGGCCACAACAATCCCAAATCCTTTTTCTATCTGTTTCTCTCAAATTATGTTCATTTTCACGAGACTCTTCTGTCCTTGATACAAAGGCAAACACCAACCACTGTCCGATTCAAAAGTTCTTTATTCTTTTAACACATGCAAGCTGACAAATCTTTGCTACATAATTTCCATGCAGCGCTGGGAGTTATGTAGCAAAGGTGCGCCGAACAATGGGACAGTCCTCCTTTATGTAGCTTTTACAACTCTTATGATCATGTGCCGTCTGATACAATGTAGCTAATCACAAGACACCCTTTATCCTAATCAGGTTAACCATATCCAAGATTGTAATGTTATGTTGAAAGAACTTTAAAGGGCAGATTCAACACAGATGTCTTAAGCTTGTCAGTTTGAAATC
Organism: Sphyrna mokarran; assembly: GCA_024679065.1. NCBI lineage: Eukaryota > Metazoa > Chordata > Chondrichthyes > Carcharhiniformes > Carcharhinidae > Sphyrna > Sphyrna mokarran. Next base: position 21,655,419 of record JAGIQG010000015.1, on the reverse strand, counting down.
AACTCAAATTCTTAGTTACATGCGATGTAAACCCTTTAATATCTCAAATTGGCATAACACCTTAATTTGGTTTCTCACCAATTATTTTACATAGTTCCACACTGAGCTTTATTTGCCTTGTATTCATCTTATTTCATCAAGTCCTATTCCTGATTCAGATTGGATTGATTTCTCAATCTTTGCTCCTCCTCCGCATAAAGAAAGCGTTATAATCTAGTAGTTTAGGTAATTTTCAACAGAACATCTTGAGACAAATTTAACTCAGCTCATAGACAAAGATGCAATAATCCAATAGCAAAATATGCATTTCAAATTGAAATAGAATGAAATGTATACTGTTAAATATGCTTTAGGAGTCTGAACAATGTCTATATTTCATATCAATTGTTTGTTATACAGGAAACTGGATCATCTTTTAAGTAATAGAAATATTTTTAAGGTTAATGAAAGATTGACTTTGGGACTGCAATGGTTTTTTTTCCCTGATGTCTTTTAATTATCAAATCCTAATGAAAAGTAAATTTGAACAAGTTTAACAAAACAAATTTAATCAAAATTAAGATTTTGAAAATCTATACATATCAATGGGGGCTTTGAACTCTAAACCTGCTTGGGTTCTGACAATGATAATATTGAAAACACTGTAGAAAGAGTAAACAAAGTTGTGACAATGTGTTACTGGCTTGAAATTCAAAAGCAAGATAAGCAGCTTTCATGCTCAAAGCGATCAACACATACCCAGAGCAATGTTTTATGTGATACATCCATAGCACATCCTGTTAAATTCCATTCCTTTGCATCATGTTGCACTGTGGATCACTGTAGTAGTAAATAAAGTAAATGCCCAATTGCAATCTTTGTGTAAAAAAGTGCTCAGTACAGAAAGTGACCTCTAACCTATGATAGGATTGGCTTGTGAAACACATGAGTATTAAATTGTTGTTAGTCAGATATTTCCTAATTCCATTCTTGTCAGTGGTGGTGGATTTTGTAATCCTTTTGTAAGAAATTCAATTCTGCAAACACGATCTCCAGAATATTTCTCCATATCAGTGAGAAGGCAGTGAAAGAAAGAACAGCTTCGGTAAAGAAAGTAAATAAAGGCATAGTATTGCCAACATCACTTCATATTATACATACAAATATCCATTTCTCAAGCTACCCAGAGTTGAAAATTTTAAATAAAATCTTAGCCCATCTTCACACATGCACGTTAGAAGAACTGCCTACTGAACACATTTTAATGTTCCCCTGATTAATCAAGATACAATCTTGTGTGGCAATATGCCACACAAACCTGAAACGTATTAGTTACATCTCAGCTGGAATGCAAGGAAACCAAAATCCTTGCCAGAGAACTATAAACATTCATGTAGCAAACAGCCCAGATTACCTGCTCAGAGTTAGCTTGCATTAATTTAAATTTCTAATCAGTGCACTACAATCAAATTTGCACTTATTCAATCAAAGCCTACATTCTTAAAGTCTTGGAATAACAGTATCTATTTAAGATGATCAACACTACAATCCAAAATCACTGTCTTCAAAATCATTCTATTACTGTAAATAGAAAACCATACATTTGCAAATGTTTATTTCTTTTCAGCCAGAGACAGTTTCCTTTAGCAAAGGCAATAATTAATTGTTTTTAATTGCATTAGGCAATTCTACTTGTAGTGGGAGTAAGCTATACTTAGAATCATTCACTGTAATTGTCAACAATACAAACTAACTACAGTACAAACAGAAACTGCTACCTGGTAATTTTCCATGGCACTCCAATGTTGTCTCCAGGATATTTTTGAAATTCCTAATGCTTCACTTAAAGATCTCAAGTGTAACTAGCATGGAGAACTTACAAGGTTGTTAATTCAAAGGAAATACAACTATTCTTGACTTGAACTTCTCTTTTATGTATTTTGTTGTTGAAAACACAGTTTAGTTGCATATTTGTCATCTTCCTCAACAGACACTCAAATACATCCTGTTCTAATTAATTAGAATAGGGCATTTAATCTGCAAGTAAAGTCTGAATTTAGTGCACACTCAGTTAGGGAATATCAGTTCAACATGTACAAATTTCACAAACCAACCCTCTCATGGATTAATGATCACAATTGCCATGCTGAATACATTTTTCCACAAAACTTACAATCAGGAATTTCTCATTGGCATCATACTACACTAGCCCACAGTGCAACATGATGCAAGGGAATTTCCAGTCATTTTCTTATCCTACCCAGACTATCAAAGGAGAAAAACATTCTCACGTTACCTTATGGCAGCACTACACAGCACTTACTGTGCATCTTAAAAAAATGCAGAGGTGGTGAAAATCCAAAGGGAAAAAATTAAGCTTGATGGAACATTTTTAAAATAATGGTAAAGGAGATAGTTTCAACTAGTTAAGATCACATATTATGTTCAGAATATTGACAATTCAAACCTCAACCACCTACATTATAGCATAGCATTTAATGTCCTCATTCCCGATTACAAGTCAGAACTTTGAACATGCTGTCTTTCCTCAGTTGCTTGACTCAAAAGATCTTGACTTTGGTCCTATTGGCAAGGTTGGCTGAAAATGAATAGCCACTTTTCCCACCCAAATTTCTTCCATAGAAGTCTAGTTGCTAGACCCACCAACATCCCAGCAGCATTCATTTTAAATGTACTTTTATTAAAGATTTTTCACGACAAATAACTCAAACACTCAGATTGGTATAGTACAGCAAGATCATTTTCAAACAAATACATCTAAGAAACAGAAAAAGAAAATACATTTATCACAGTTGCTTCAGATTATTCATTATATCCAGCATCTCCCATCATACAAGTATGAAAGAATATATCCAAGAGCAGAGGGAATATCAGATAACATGATACAACCACAATTCATTCAGCAGTGCTCAAACAAGTTAAAAGTGACAGAGTGACAGAACTTATGTCTTCAAAGTACCCAATGCCATTGTTTATTCAACCAAAAAAATACAGAATATTAACACAAGTAAAATGGTGGTTAAACCACCAAGGATTTTTGCACCACGCTTGGATTTACATCAAAGGATGCTTTCCCCATTGCCTTGGAGGCACCATGGATATATCTTTCCCATGATATTATAGTTTGTCTGTACTATAAAGGAATTAATCAGAGATTCTATAACCTTAAAACAATTGAAATACACAATCTGCAATCCCTAAAATTCGAGGTGGTGTGGTGTTCTTCACCCACTATGAAGACTCATAGGGTCCTTCCCACTACCTTCACATGAAATCACTTGCCTACGACCCCTGCAATTCTATTATTCATTTTAATCACAACTGTGATAAAGAATATTAGGCAAAAACGTCCATAAGTGGATTCTTGTCCATACGGTGAATCCATACGTAGATTCTCAGAGGCTATTTCCCAGGGCTGAAATGGTCGCTACGAGAGGACAGGTTTAATGTGCTGGGGGGGCAAATACAGAGGAGATGTTAGAGGTAAGTTTTTCACTCAGAGGGTGATGAGTGAGTGGAATCAGCTGCCGTCAGTGGTGGTGGAAGCAAACTCACTGGGGTCTTTTAAGAGACTTCTGGATGAGTACATGGGATTTAATGGGATTGGGAGTTAGACAGTTCTATGGCCTGGTAGGTACTAATATGATCAGTCCAATTTGTGGGCCGAAGGGCCTGTTTGTGCTGTAGTGTTCTATGTTCCATGTTCTATATCAGGATTACAAGATGGATAAAAATTGCAGTTACAATTTACGCAACTCAAACGAAAAGAACGTTGTGGAATGCATTCCACCAAGGACAGATGGATGCCCCTGGATTCACCAGGACATCAGAATAACAAGAGAATATGCAAAAATTCACTACCATGTTCACTTGCAGGATTGCCCTTGTCAATGTGATCAATCACTTAACAGGGTCAATTAAAAGATGAAATTACAGGGGATACATTCAAGGATTAACAGAATTGGAGAATGACTCTAAACTGGATAATTGGTCAAATTCACCTAGTTCAGTTACAAGATTGTTCCCATCAATATTAAAAAAAAAGCACAGTACAGATCAAAACAAATCTAGAGGGTGCAGTCCAGGGCTAACAAGCCCTGATTTTCAGTGCAACAGGATGATAGGTGACAAATGTCTCATGCCCATACATCAAAGCCAGGATAAAGGACAATATGAAAAAATTCAGGAGAATAATCACAAATGAACAAAGTTCAGGATTAAAGATGAACCGGATGATAATATAACCGTCCATGGAACTTGAAAAGGCCAAGGCCACAACAGGATCATTGTGCAAACTGGAATGTTGCTCATTCTCCCCGTGCTTGCATGTGTTTTCTCCCGGTGCTCCGGTTTCCTCCTACATCCCAAAGATGTGCTTTTAGGCTAACTGGCAAAACAAATTCTCCCTAAATTGTCTCAAATTTGGTTTTTAATCCATAGATCTATTAACATAGACAGGGATCACGGGTAGAGGTGGGAACATCGGGGTGGCGACGCGGGCTCGTTGGGCCAAAGGGCCTGTTCCCGTGCTGTTTTGTTCTTTGTATTCCTACAAGAGTTTCATCAACACTTTAGTACCTCTGCCATGTCATTGCCTGGTAAAGAGAAACCTAGGCCCCAGCAGGTGGGAAAGCCCCATTCATCTGTCTGCCTCCAGATCTTCTCAATGAACACAGAGGACATCATAAAGACTAACAGAGGCTTCAATCGACCCCAGGCCTTGAAAACTGAGTATAACGTGCTCCACTGAGCCTGAAATGCCCAGCCTTCTAATCAAAATTGTAAAAGCATGGCAATAGCCTGTGCCGAGGAGTTAAGAGCATTGTCCACAACTTCACTCTCAATAACGGCTATCATCCCTATGCCTATGGTACTGCCGAAGCATTGGCTGCTCACCAGCAAAACTGCCACTACAAACTGGACCTCATGCTGGCAGTCTCCGACTGTCTCACCAAACGAGGTTTCCCCATCAAAGTATGGCCAGGATCTTGCAGGGACCATAGCATGCACAGGTTATATACATCAGGATCAAATAATTATGCATCAGGATTAAATAAGTAGCACCAGAGCTCATTAATATGCAGTCACTTCCCGTTCAGGAGTATTCAAAGAGCTTCCCATTACACAAACTGTAGTGGACTTCAGCTACATAGGTGACTGATAAATCCAGCACAGCCTAACCTAACTTAAAGGTGAACACTGATTCAGTGAGCAACTCATGAGCAAAATTTATTTCTACAGGAATAAAATAAAAATCAAAGAGGGTGAATTAGTGTTAAATTCACACGCAAGTAATCTGATTAGATCACAATGTGCAGTTCAGATCTGAACATTACAAACAGGATAGTTTAGCACTGAAGAAAGTACAGAAAAGATTTACTAGGACACTTACATCCTTAAGTGGATACAATTATCAGATATGACAGAGGATCGCATTCTTCTTTGGGAAATACCATAGAGGTCTTTACTTATACGAAGGCATTTGTTTGGAAGCTATGGAGAAACTGTTCTAACTGACGGACAAGTACAGATCAAAGAAAAATGAGGAATTGCTTTACTTGGGGAGTGACAGGATAGTGGCATTCACAACACAGTAGTTAAAACACTCTACAATTAAGATTTGACAAAACTGCATAAAAGAGGAGTTCATGATATGGGGGTGCCAGTGTTGGACTGGGGTAAACACAGTAAGAAACCTCAACACCAGGTTAAAGTCCAACAGGTTTATTTGGTAGCAAATGCCACTGTGCTTCGGAGCAATGTTCATTCATCTGTTATCGTAGCGTCTGCATAGTTTCCCCAATGTACCATGCCTTGGGACATCCTTTCCTGTAGCATATCAGATAGACAACGTTGGCCGAGTCGCAAGGATATGTACCACGTACCTGGTAGATGGTGGTCTCACGTGAGATTGCGACATCCATGTCGATGATCCGATACGTTCTGCAGAGGTTGCTCTTGTCAGAGTGTCAGTGCAGATTCAATGGGCCGAATGGTATCTTCTGCACCATAGGGATTCTTTGATATCAACCGTGGTTAGGACTACATATTCTTCTGACAAACAAAGTCCATTTCTCATTCAGAAACACTACTGCACAAAGTGTATAAAGGATGGCCTGAAAATTGCCCATAAATGTAGTCTCCAAATTTAGGTCTCTGCCTGGCCGATTGAGGAGCTGTGCACGTATACACACATGCATATGTAACTTCTGGTTCACCCAGCTGCTATCCACAACTGTCCAAAGCATTTATTCTGACCTTCCTCCAAAGAGGGGTTAGCAGAGAAGGGAGAGAAATAGAGGGCAAAGACATACAAAGTACAAACACCAGCAGAAACCAGTGGGCCAAATGACCTGTTGTATGTGTCATTAATTCATAACACAAAATAAATTTGAGGGGGAGGCGAGGAAGTAGTTTAGTCAGCAGTCCCATCCCTACTATTGAAATAAATACATAAGAACACTGAGTATTAGGCTTAGCTACCCACTATTCAAAGCATTATGATAATCTATGAAACAGTCAGCCAGCAGAATCCAAAAGAGTGGACACACTGGAACTAGAACACAAATTAAACTTTTCTTGCCCTCCACACCTCATCCTTTGTAAACTTTGCTAAATAAATAACCATTGCAGAATATGTGAAACACAAAGCACTTTTCAAACAAATATTGTTTCGTGATAGCATTTATTCTGTTCCTAGCAGCGTCATTGATGCCATATAAAAACTAAAAGTTTTTTTTCCAACTTCACAAGATATATTTGATCACATCTTTCAAACAGAAACTTCAATTACATGAAACTCTGAGTAGCTGCTTGGCAGATATCTCCATGCAAATGTGAAGTTCACACATTATTTTAGGCAAAAACGTAATCAACACAAGCAGATTCAGACTTTTTTTGAAGGCAAATGCTTTTTAATTCAAAGATAAAAAGACCTATAACTTCTGTATTAATAACATTTCTCAATTACCTCTTTCCATTAGTTACTTGCAGTAACACAAAATGATTACATTTGAGCAATGCTGTTGAAATTCCCAATGTAGTTATTCACATTCAAAAGTAGGAGCTCACTTCAGTCTTGTTTCCTTCTCTGCTAAAGACGGTTATGTCAAACAATATTTGCTTACAACTCCAATGCTGGCAATATGATGAAACTCTGCAGAACAAGAATGTTTAAGACTACCACACAGCAACACCCCTGCCTGACAATTGTCAGATATTTTAGGCATCACATTGAGATAGAGTATTTGAAACCATTAATATAGTTAATGGTTTCAGATACAGCTACCATTGCACTTTTCATTATCCAAAATCAATTACCAACTGCATTAACCCTAAAATAACATGGCTTTCAGCATTACCCCCCCCACCCTGCTAGTGCACTGACATTATTCAAATGCTCAACAGGCAAAATGCACTAAGTCATTTTGTTTTAGATCTGAAATGTAATCAAAATGAAATTACTTGCAAATCAATAACAGCAACCCAGTATTAAAGTGAACAAAACTTACATCAAAGCCAAAGGTGGTTGATGTTGACTTTCTTGATTGAAACTCAAGAATTTTTAATTTCTTTACTGCAACAGTCCCACACTGCAACACACAATCTAACACATCTTTCCAATGACTATTGTCAAAATTCAAATTTATTTTTCCACAGGCTAAAGCCAGAACTACTGCAGGTATCAAACTCTAGACATGACATTCAGGGGAAGTACCACATGGTATGATGCCAATGCAAAGTGATTGGACTGCAGTTTATCCTCAGTCTATTAGTTGACTGCAGCCACTTCAACAACTAAACTGTTGCAATTGCATCTACAACGATGGTTGTGTAGCAACTAAAGTACTGCTCTACCAAATCCCTCCACGGTAAGTGGTGACTTCGAAATTCAATTTAGTAATTTGGTCTGACACAAGGAAACATAATCTTAAGAACTGTCAGATTGTTGTAAAACCTTAACTGGTTTACTTATGTTCTTCGGGGAAGTGAGTGAACCCAAGATGGAAAAGTGGTACTCTAGAATCTGACCAGCACATGACTCTTGTGTACATTATGCAGCTGATGGACAATACTTGTCCTTGTATGTTAATCAGTTATAGAGAGAAAGGAAAAATCACAACCTGGACAACTGGTGCTGACTAGATTAACCTTGCCAGTGTCATTCAAATGTGAAAAACAAAAAATGGCCTTAGTGAAATGAGGCAAAGCTGATATCAAGTTCCTACTGCATATTGCTATTGACTCCCGCTAGGAAACATGCACATGTGAGAACAGGACTGGATATTCCCACTGTTAAATAGTTGCTGATATTCATTGCCCCACAATAGTTTTGGGAGACTGCAAGCAGTGAAGGGTTATTAGGTATTTATAAGGGAGGGAGGTTGGAAATCTGAGCATTGAGAGGAAAGCATTACCAGAGGCTTGGTGTGTGGCTGAAAGAATGGAATGGAGAACAAGGAAGAATTTTCCATCACTGGTTTACTTCATTTGATCAGAGTTGTGCAAGCACTACCATTGCAACCAAGAAAAGGAAGAATTTAATTGAGTAGCTTTGCCAGCATGGAGCTCTCCACAGTGAAGGCTTGCTTATTTGCATGACTGAACCCTTAATGATGCATATTAAAAGATGAATGACTTCTGGTTTTGAAGCTAAAAGACAAATTTCAATTCTGGAACATTTCTATTGCAGTTGAGGGCTTTAACCGAATCTAAACTATTTGATTAGCTGAAAGCAGACAAGCTAATGACCCACTCAGTCAGCTTACTAATCTTTGGCTGATTTTTCAGCATTTCTGCGTGGACGGGAGAGAAAAAGCATGACTGTTTCCTCATCTGCCAGCACAAGAATACTTTACAATGGGAAAACTCAACTACCCTCACTGATCAAATTTCATTCAGTACCAGAAAACAAACTTCCTGAAGTGTCAAATGGACATCTCAACAGTTGGCAGCATTATGTTTAATCAGTTTAATTACCTTTCACTATCCTCTAAAACTCGAGATGGCAAGCAGAAATCACAGATAATGCCAAATCTAAAAAATTTGATAAGGCAAAAGGTTTTAAGACCAAAGAAACACGGTACAGGACATCATTCAGCCTCTCAACTCTGTTACCATTTAATTACATCTAGCTTACCCCGCATTAGAACTGCCTCCCTTTATTCTACATCCCTTTCAGCTTCTCTCATTTTACTTGTGGTCACCAGCTCCTCCTATCAGTCACCCAATCTTTTTCAAGTGCAGTGCCACTGTATCTTTCCATCTGGTCTCAGGCCTTCGTCTTCTTCACTTGACTCATCAAATAGCTTCACTTTCTGCATAATATCTCATTAGTACTCAGTCATTGTTCAGCTCTTCTTAATATTGTCCTAGTCTTTGCACTATATAACAAAAGCAGTCTCACAATTTTCTTTCAGTTTCAGCAATACTTTTCTCCATCACATAAACCACTGTACTTCTTTCTTCAACATTGCATGTCTTTTAAAGACAATATACTTTTCCGGAACTCTGGTTCTCAGAATAAATTGCATGAATTAAGATGTGGCCTGACCAATTGGCCATTCTCATGTTAACCCCATGTTCTACTTGTAACACAAACAGGAGACAACAAACTGATATCATAGAATCACAGAATGTGTGGCACATTAGGTATCGCATGGTTAAAGAAAGAGCCACTAGGAATTAAAGTTGCTTCATGTAAAAAAAACAGGAATAATTTTATGATTAATCATGCCCTACAATGGCATGTTAACTAAGACAAAACTATTATCAATTAATTCCCAGGAAAGGAAAGACATTAACAGAATGTTAAATAATTTCTGTCAAACTAATGGAGTACTAGAAAAAAATGTTCTTTTTGCAAGAAAGGTGCAAAATTCAATACTGATTCTCTGGAAATGGTTATCCATTCAGTGCCTCAGGTGTGTAAGCCACTAAATTCCAGATTTCATCTCTGAGTTACTGTGAACTAATCTGGTTAGTCTACAATTGGTGAACATATGGAACAATACAACCAGATCTCAGTACCATTACAACGCACATCAGTGTTGGCAGTACCCTATCACTACTCACCTCCCTCAGCAACCTTCTTTTATAATCTATAGGATTAAACTTGTTGTAATCTACCTTTACTTCATTTTCTTGATCTTTACCTCCTTTTTAGTGTCTTATGATTTTCAAACTTAGTACTGAGCTGTACAGCAACTATTTGCCCTTCACCGAGAATGTTCTCAGCAATAAGAATGTTCTTTAAGAATATGTTTTGTTGATATAAGTTATGACTAGAGATAAGAACAAAACGAGAAAGCAAAATAATTAAACGTGAGATAGTTTTTAAAAACACAGTAAAGCAATGATCTACTGCTTTGGTAAAACTGCAAGGTGTGATTTTGCAATATCCAGAGCATTACTGAAAATGTATAATGAAGAATGGGGTGTGCTGTCAGACCTTCCATATCATTCTAATTGGAACAGCATTATACAATGTAAACATTGTCTTTTCAGAATTTAGATGGTCTCTTTAAATAGCAACTATCAATAACATGATAAAGAATTCAAAGCAGTAACAACTTTAGAATTCAGGTGCTGGACATAAATTACCGATTTGTCATGTTTTGGCAGTCAACTGAAGCATTCAATTGAAATATGCTTTCTACTTTAGACAAATGTTTACTACAGTACCTTCTCATAACATGTGAACCAATGGAACCTAAAATCAAACACAAGATAGAAAGAGATTCTGCTTAATGAAAGGGCAGATATAAAGTAAATCAAAATGCACAAGGACAAATCACAGAGCTATATTTAACAATCTTCGCACATTTTCATTTCAGTCCATACTGCAATCCTGTTTCACAGAAGTTGCACGTTAGCAACTATCCTTTTCCAATTCATACATCTGCAATAAGTGACATTACATTTGCTTTGCATCATTTTTGTTAACAGTTTGAAAGTCTGCTTTCCAGTCACTTTATCGTTTCAAAGCTGTACGGAACTAAGACATTCCAGTTCAACTGTCACCTTGTGCTAAATTTTCTTAATAATGGTAGCAATTGGTCTTAACAGATTGTGGACTCGAAGAAGGGGGTTAAACAAATAACAATCAGGTTTGTATTTGATCATTACCAAGGGGCCGCAACCAGAAGGGTTGAATGAAGGCAGCATTTGGCTTGATATTCATAATGCTTCCTACTTCTACCAACCTCCCATCAACGAATAAATAGGTTACGACCAAATATGCTTAAGCAATGAAGAATAGCATCTTAGACAAACTATTAAAGGACAGCCAGCACCCACCAAAACCAAAGATGGGAGTAAACGCTGAAGGGAGGAAAATCATCTTTTTAAAATGAGTTTTAGATAACAAATCAGGATATGAACCAAAAATCTTTGTCTATGTATCTAAACTGCCAACTGTGGAAATGTATTTTTATAAATCATAAAACAGCATTTTGACAAGAGTTGCAGACTAATTTCCATGAGAAGATGTGCAGCCAAACTATTCTTATCACCAACATACATGTCTCCACTAGTATCCAAAGTGATTAAAAACAGTGAAAGTGTAACGCCAAGTAACAATTTGCGGTCGACCATGCTGCCAAACACCAAATACATCACTGCAAGTAAAATAGAGCCAACGGTAGAACAGCACTTGTCCAATCGGCATGAGCAATTTATTTTAATCACATTTGCAAAATGTTTATGATTTTTGCAATTGTGCCACTCACTAGCACTCTCATATATGCACTGCAGCATACAGTCTAATACAATGCATTTATGGCTTACTTTTCTTATTCTCATTTTGCTTCCTGAACCAATCCCGAATCTGAGCACTGCAGATCTCAGTCGGATAAGGACCAAGAGTAGGAAATTATAAGAATTCAATCTTACTGCAGAGCCGCAGCTCCCATCAATACTGAAAGTTGTCAAGGATAAGTTATAGCTAGCTGAAAATGACTTAGAAGGCAAATCATATCTGGTAAAATGCAACGTTTTGAAGGTATTAGAATACGCATATTCACTTGTGTATGCAACGTACGAACAGAATAACTCACCTTACCAGTGTGATTTAACTAAAATGTACAAAACTCAAATCAGATTATAACTAAATCTAAATCATTTACTTAAGTCTGGTACCCCATAAGAAAACAGTTACAAAAGTCATTGCCCTTAGAGACCTTTGTTACTTCAGCAACAGGGAACAGACTGTGAAGTCACTTTGAGCTTGGCAACCACACAATGGCGTTGGGTCACCTGGACAAGTGGGAGAGTACCAATCCTGACCCTGGCACACTATCCAGATTTAAAACCTCACCACAGAAGGTTGGACATTAAACTTGCAACAAACAATTCAGTGAGGTTTACTTCAATACTTTAAAGTTGGAATGAGGTGGGGAGAGAGATAGAGGGGGACAAACTCAGACTCCCAATCTTCTGTTTAAATGTCCAAGTTGGATAATTATACCCTTAGAGAACTCAGTGCCATCCTCTTCACGCTGTATTTGAGAAACCTTTCCCAGCAGCTCAGCACAAAAGTTAGTTCCCTGATTGATGCCACTGCTCAAAAGTTATCGATCTGCTGGTCTGATGGCCTTAAGGGAAGTTAGCACAGAAGGGAAAGAATGGGTGAAAAGCTGAAGTGCTGCAGGCCTGGCCCTTACCTTTCAGAAGCGGCAGGGGGTTCAGGTCGACAGATTTGCCGTGGATCCTGTACTGCGAGGAGCTCTGCGAACGCTTCTGCTTGGTCTTGCGAACGGATTTCCGAGAGAATCCGTCTATTTTCTCCACTGGCGTGGTGGAAGTGGGTGAGGACATATCCCCTCAATCCCCTAAACTTCTCCACCAAGCTGAGTCACCTCACCTTGAGGAGGCAGACGGAGGGCAAGGGAGGGAGGGGGGGGGGGAAGGGGAGGGGGGCTTGGGGGGGGGGGGGGGGGGAGTTGGGGGGGGGAGAGAGAGGGGGGAGTTGGGGGGGGGAGAGAGAGGGGGGAGTTGGGGGGGGAGAGAGAGTGGGGGAGTTGGGGGGGGAGAGAGAGGGGGGAGTTGGGGGGGGAGAGAGAGGGGGGAGTTGGGGGGGAGAGAGAGAGGGGGGGAGAGAGAGAGGGGGGGAGTTGGGGGGGAGAGAGAGAGTTGGGGGGAGAGAGAGAGGGGGGGAGTTGGGGGGGAGAGAGAGAGGGGGGGAGTTGGGGGGAGAGAGAGGGGGGGAGAGAGAGAGAGAGGGGGGGGGGAGAGAGAGGGGGGGTTGGGGGGGGAGAGAGAGAGGGGGGGTGGGGGGGGAGAGAGAGAGGGGGGGTGTTGGGGGGGAGAGAGAGAAGGGGGGTTGGGGGGGAGAGAGAGAGGGGGGGGGGGGGGAGAGAGAGAGGGGGGGTTGGGGGGGAGAGAGAGAGGGGGGGTGTTGAGAAGGGGGGTTGGACAGGGGGGGGGGTTGGGGGGACAGAGGGGGGGGGTTGGGGGGGACAGAGGGGGGGGGGTTGGGGGGGACAGAGGGGGGGGGGGTTGGGGGGGGGACAGAGGGGGGGGGGTTGGGGGGGACAGAGGGGGGGTTGGGGGGGAGAGAGAGAGAGGGGGGGTTGGGGGGGAGAGAGAGAGAGGGGGGGGTTGGGGGGGAGAGAGAGAGAGGGGGTTGGGGGGGAGAGAGAGGGGAGAGAGAGGGGGGGAGAGAGAGAGGGGGGGTGGGTTTGGGGGGGAGAGAGAGAGGGGGTTGGGGGGGAGAGGAGAGGGGGGGTTGGGGGGGAGAGAGAGAGGGGGGTTGGGGGGGAGAGAGAGAGAGAGAGGGGGGGAGGTTGGGGGGGAGAGAGAGAGGGGGGTTGGGAGGGGAGAGAGGAGGGGGGGGGGGTTGGGGGGGGGAGAGAGAGGGAGGGGGGGTGGGGGGGGAGAGAGAGAGGGGGGGTTGGGGGGGGAGAGAGAGAGGGGGGGTTGGGGGGGGGAGAGAGAGGGGGGGGTTGGGGGGGAGAGAGAGGGGGGGTTGGGGGGGAGAGAGAGAGGGGGGGGGGGGGAGAGAGAGAGGGGGGGGGGGGGGGAGAGAGAGAGGGGGGGTTGGGGGGGGAGAGAGGGGGGGTCGGGGGGAGAAGGCGGACAGGGGGAGAGGGGGAGAGCTGTTCCGGTGGGAGGAGGGAAGTTTACAGAGAGCACCCCCCAACCCCACCCCACCCCAACCTCACACACCCCCAAGTCGGGCGAGCTGACCTCCTCCCCGTCTGGTGATTACTCAGTGTCCGGGAGTGGGGGAAGGGGGGGGGGGGGTGTTTTTTTGGGGGGGGAGGGGGGTCAGAATCTTGTCTGGGGGGGGGGGGCGGGGGCCCCTCTCTCCTCTCAATGGCTTCAGGCGCCCATTAAATCCGGCTGTGCCAGGCACTGTGGTTTTCCTCTCTGGGTAGATTCACCTCTTGAAGCAGATAATAAATAAAAGGATTTATAGTTTTAAAAACTAACTGTCACATTCCTCCGCCGGTCGCTCCTCTCTCACTCAGCCCGTGTCTGCGTGCGGCTGTTTGCGTTAATCTCTTCTTTTCCCCCCTCTCTCTCTCTCTTTCTCTATTGTGTTTCTCTTTTTTCCTTTTGTGTCAGCAACAACAGCATCGCCGCCGGCCCGCGTCCATTTCCAATATGGGGCTGTGTGTCCGGATCGGAGCCGTGGGCGGGAGGGAGGCGGTGCCGGCAGTCCCGCCCCTCCCCCTCACTTCCTCCGCCCTCCCATTGGGCCAAACTCGGAGACGTCAGCGGGCAGCAGCGCTTCCCCATTGGTTGAGAATGGCCCGTGACGACAGCCGACTCCCGCCCCGCTCCTAAGCGGTCGAGGTGACGTCACTTGGGGGGTGACGTCCGCCAGGTGCGGCTGCGCGCGCTGAACAGTCATCCGTATGAACCGTTGCTAGGTAGCACAGCAGAGCGGGAGTCCGGGGGTATCTGACAGCGCCAGCGACCCGGGTTCGATTCCCAGCTTTGAGTCTGTGTGAAGTTTGTACGTTCTCCCTGTGTCTGCATGGATTTCCTCCGGTTTTCTCCCACAGTCCAAAGATGTGCGGGTTAGGTGGATTGGCCGTGCTAAATTGCTCCTTCGTATCAGGGGGACTTGCCAGGTTAAATGCATAGGTTTTGGGGATAGAGTCTGAGTGGGATTGTGATTGGTGCAGATTAGATAGGCCAAGAGGCTTTCATCTGCCACCATTCAACATGGCCACTCAACCTAACCCACACAAGGGCACAGTGGTTAGCACGACTGCCTCACAGTGCCAGGGATCCGGTTTCAATTACCGGCTTTGGGTGGAGTCTGTGTGGAGTTTGCACGTTCTCCCTGTGTGTGCACGGATTCCCTGCGGGTGTTCCAGTTTCCTCCTGCTGTCCAGAGATGTGCAAGCTAGAGCAAACCAATAAGCCCACTCGAATTAACTCAGGAACAAAGTAAAAGGGGTTGCTCCTCAAAAGGAGGGAAACAGCCCAAACAGAAGTTCAAAGGAAACTTAAAATATCAAATCATAATGTGATTATTGGAGTCCGTAATGTAGCCCAGCCCCTGCAGTGCCTAATGGGATGTGCAGATTAGGTGGATTGGCCATGCCAAATTGCCCCTTAGCAAGGATAAATGAATGGGATTATGAGGATAAGGCCTGGGGGAGATTGTGGTTGGAACAGACTCGATGGGCTGAATTGCCTCCTTCTGCCCTGCAAAGATTCTATGATATTATAGGAAGTGTTGACCACTCCTGTTTTTGTCCAATGCACAATCTGCAGACTCTGCCACATGTGGGGGCAGGTGCTTCTTGACTTTTTGATTTGATTTATTATTGTATTAGTATACTTTGAAAAGTACTGTTCTTTGCGCAGTATACAGACAAAGCATAACATTCATGGAGGACATAGGGCAAAGAAAAGGAAAGGGTGCAGAATGTAGCCATAGCTAGGGTGTAAGGGAAGATCAATTTAATGCAAGGTAGGTCCATTTAAAAGTCTGATGGCTGCAGGGAAGAAGCTGTTTTGGAGTCCATTGGTATGTGACCTTAGACTTTTGTATCTTTTTCCTGACAGAAGAAGGTGGAAGAGAGAATGTCCGGGGTGTGTGGAGTCCTTACTTATGCTGGCTGCTTTTCTGAGGCAGCGGAAAGTGTAACAGAGTCAATACATAGGAGGCTGGATTGAGTGGCCATGTTCACAACCCTTTGTAGTTTCTTGTTGTCTTCGTCAGAGCAGGAATCGTACCAAGATATGATACAACTGGAAAATATGCTTTCTAGAATGCATCTTCAAAAATTGGTGAGTCGTAGTGAACATGCTGAACAATAAGGGTGGATAATTTTTTCTGGAGCTTTGTACACTCCCTCCAGTACCTCAACTTTGTGTGTGCACATTCCCAATAAAGTTTCTCAATGTGTCTGGTGCCTTTCCATATCAACTCTTTTCCAGTTAGTGGGTGCATGTAACCTCTTCAGGGATGCCTTGAGCATATTCCTAAAATGTTTTATTATACTCATGGAGTCTCCTGCTGTAACCTAGTTCAAAGTACTGCGGTCTGACAGAGTCATCCAAACTCAAAAAGTTAGCTCTATTCTCTTTCCAAAGATGCTGTCAGACCTGCTGAGATTTTCCAGAATTTGCCATTTTTGTTTTGTCCCAGTAAAACAGTTGCTTTGCAAATCTGGTATTAGGCATACCCTCACAACTTGCCTGGACTTGCAAAATCTCATTAACTGTCCTGACAGAAGACACATTCCTTTAACCTGTGCTTAACATGTTCTCCACTCACACTGTCTGTACCTTTAAGATTTGATTACCCGTAAAGACTCGCATTCCAACCATTATTTTGTATATTGAGTTTGTGTCTTTATATGCCCTGTATGTGAACAGAACTCCCACTTACCTGACAAAGGAGCAGCGCTCCAAAAGTTAGTGGCTTTTGTTACCAAATAAACTGTTGGACATTAACCTGGTATTGTGAGAATTCTTATTAGGCATACAAACAGCATGCCCTATTTATCATTGCTAGTTTTAAGTGATCAAGTGATTATCACCTTGATGCTGGGTAGGTTTGTTTGCAAGGGGATGCTGTTGTTCATAACCTTTCTTGCTATTGGATTTGGATGATCATGTACTTCTTGTCTCCAGTACTTCTCCAGAATTTTGAGACGTCTACAGAAGCCTGGATATCTCTGTTGCCTGATAAACCATGACCTTCATCTCAGGTTTGAGATCCTGATCCTCAAATATTCTTTTCCTCAGTCAACCAGAGACTGAGATGGAAAATTACAGGTGATGATGAATTTTGTCATCTTTGTCCATCTTTGTTGGGTGGAGGTTCCCAAAGTATGGAAAATATTCCACGTGTTTCAGATTCCGTCACTGAGCTTAGTCGATGGGGTGAAGTATTGTGCTGTCGGAGTTGGTTGGAAGAGGGCTTTAGTCTTCCGATTGTTAGTGGAATGAGTGAGCATACACAAATGTTATTTGCATAATGAAGTGATTCTAGATTGAAGACGACAGTTTTTTTTCTGTAGATTTTCTCCATGCCTGTGGTTAACTTGCTGGAGGTGAGGTGCAGTTTTGCAGCAAGAAAAATTGAGAATGATTAGCCATGCTAAATTGCCTCTTAGTTTTAGGGGCACTAGCTAGGATAAATGCATGGGATTATGGGGATAGGGCCTGGGTGGATCAGTGCAGACTCAGTGGACTGAATGGCCTCCTTCTAAACAGAAGGGATTCTATGAACAGAGTTGCTGCAATTACATAACTTTGATTAACCCCACTTTTCATTGAGAGGGGGTTTATGGTGTTTCAGTTATTGAGGGTCACAGCATATATGTCAGTCGTGGATTAGAACAAAGAACAAAGCAGCACGGGAAACAGGCCCTTCAGCCCAACAAGCCCGCGCCACCACTTCGATGTTCCCAACTCTACCCATGACCCCTGTCTACATTTATAGAAATCTGCGTGGTATAGAAATCTGCATTGGAACCAAATTAGCGAGACAATTTAGCGAGAATTTGTTTTGCCAATCAGCCTAAGAGCACATCTTTGTGGTGTGGGAGGAAACCAGAGCACCCGGAGAAAACCCACGCAAGCACGGGGAGAATGCTCAAACTCCCACAGATACCGGCCCAAATCCATGTATCTGCTCAGCACAACGATAGTCACTGAGCTGTCGTGTTGTCCATCAACTAACTGGTCCAGTTCAAGCGTAACTATCGATGTGAAGCACTAGGCTACTGTCAAAAAATCCAAGAGCAGACCTCTCACGACCCATCATGTGTATGTTCCTTGTTGAACAACAAGGCGGATCGAAGGATGTTGACAAACTGCTGAATGCAATCAATTTTGATGCGAATGCTTGAGGATTTGTGGTTGACACACTGAAAGGCTTTTGTGAAGTCAGAAAAGCCTAGCAGTTGGTGCTGTTCCTTGCACTTTTCTTGAATTTGCCATGTACAGAAGATCAGATTCATGGTGTTCTTGATGGATTAAAATGAATTGTGGCTCTTAAAGGAGTTCCTCAGCCACTAGGAGGAGGAGACAGTCGGGGAAGATTCTGCAATAATCTTCCCTATGGCAGACAGCAGGAAGATTCTTCAGAAGATTCCTGCAGCCAGGCTTGTCTTCCTTCTTGAATATAATCACCATAGAATCTCTACAGTTGCAGACGGAAGCCATTTCCCTCATCAAGTTTACACTGAGTCCCCCAGGCCTCCTCTGCACCCTATCCCTGTAACGTCTGTGCATTTACCATGGTTAATTCATCGAATCTACATATCTTTGAACACTGGAAGAAAATCGAAGCACCTGGAGGAAACCCAAGCAGAAATGGGGAAAATGTGCAAGCTCCACAAAGATCCATGGTCAAAATCGAACCTGGGTCCTTGGCACTGTGAGGAGCAGTGCTAACCACTGTGCCACTATTACCATCATGATTTAAGCATCGATATGATATCCCAGCATGTGCCCTTCTTCCTGGATGAATGATATGAGGTTGTGCAACCTTGCCAGGATTTTATCTCCATCATGTTCGAGAATTTCAGCATGGATTCCAAGCAATCCAGGGGCCTTGCTGTTGTTCAACTATTGAATGTAGTTTTCAATCTCGCTCTGCAATGTAATTGAGTCTGACAGGGTGTTGCAGAATGGAGTTGAGGACAGGTTCAGGTCGACAGTACAGGAGTTCTTATAATGTTTAGATAGGCATACTGGGGAGTTTGCTAAGGAGCTGACTGTACAGGAGGAGTTCTTCAAAATGTTCTGTCCAGTGAGGATTGACTGTCCTTGAAGATCTCTCTTCCATGCTTAGCTGTAGGTAGGATGGACCCTTGAATATTTGCACCATAGATCATCATAACTGGAGAAACCTTGCATATCATTAGTGACTGCAACTCTTTATGTCATAGGTTTTATACTGTACCACTGCCTTCAGTCAACTGTAGCACTCATGCCTTTCTCTTGAGCTATGGTAAAGTTCCCAGTCAGTGAAAACTGTGTTTTGTGCTGAGTTAGCTCTTGTACTTCTCGAACACTTTTGTCAAACAAATCATTGTGTTTCCTGATAGAGAGACCAAGAACCTCTTTGCAGATGCCTATTATGGTTTACTTCAGGGTTGATCACGTACTTGACACAATGTAGTTCCTGGTGGCTGGAGGTTGAGGGGTTGGCAGTAAGGTGCTAACTGAGAAAAGAACTTTGAGGCCTTTAGTATTAATTTTTTGCAGCATTGCTTCTGTTGCGTCCGTTGGTTGCCAGGCTGATGGAGATGGTAGGTCAGATGATGACTGTCCAGCAGTCGTCAATAGGTGTCATGGCGTGAGTAATGTGACCATCTCCGTGGTCCCCTTGTTTGAACAGTAGTGCTAACTACTGTACCACTGTGTTCCCCTTTGGTGAGACACCTCCATTCCCAAGCTGTGATGGGAATTTGGTGTATCACTGTTGGTGTATCACTGTTTGGTGTATCACTGTTGGAGTTGTCCATGAGGATCCTGATGTTCGAGGTCCTAAACTTCATTTTGACAAGAGGACGATTGCTGTGCATGAATTCTTTTATTGTTGGGAAATATTGTCCATCGATCGTGTATATTTCTGGTAGAGTGGGGCATTGGTCCAATGGCAAGGGTTTGCAATATGATCGGAGGCTGAGCTCTGCTGTGGGTGATTATCATGTTCTGTGCATGATCATATACAGATATGTATGTAATATGTGGCCAGGAGCAAACTGTAGCTGGAAAAAACATATTGAACCAGGAGATAGACATTGGTTCAGTTGAAGACAAGTCTATAATCATTGTAGAGGTGGGTGAAGGGCAATATTGACTAAGTTGCAGGAGATCAGCAACACAAACAGAATTTAGGTCTTATAGTATAGCCAGCGTAATCTAAGCAGAAAACATTGTCTTAATGTCAAAGAGAGTCCAAGGATTCAAAGCCAAGTTTGAAAGATGACTCAGATCAGCAAAAAGAAGACAAAACATAAGAGCAATAATAAGCCCAAGATGGTTCCTGTACAGTCAGCTCCTTAGCAAACTCCCCAGTATGTCTATCTAACCATTATAAGAAGTCTCACAACACCAGGTTAAAGTCCAACAGGTTTATATGATAGCATGAGCTTTCAGAGCGCTACCCCTTTATCAGATGGCGCTCACTTGGTGTAGAGGCACTGCTCTAAAAGCTCATGACACCAAATAAATCTGTTGGACTTTAACCTGGTGTTGTGAGACTACTTACTGTGCTCATCCCAGTCCAATGCTGTCAACTCTACATCATATTCAACCATGCAATCTACTGCCATGTGTTCCTTCTTCTTCCTCTAAATCCTTACTTCTGCTGATTAAGTTCTCCAGAATCTAACTCTGGGTGCATTGCAACCCAAACTTCAAGTTCACTTCCTTCATCAATACAATGCAAATTATACAATGGAGTCATAAAGGTATTTGGCACAGGAAAAGGTCCTTTGGCTCATCACATTTGTGCCAGTCAAAGACAAACCACCTAATTATTCTAATCCCATTTTCCAGTACTTGGTTCATAGCCATATATGCCTTGGCATCACGTCCACGTCAAAATACTACTTAGAAGTTATGAGGGTTTCTACATTCATCACCTTTTCAGATCGACTGTTCCACAGTCCCACCACCCCTGGGTGAAAATGGTTTTTCTCACATTCCCCACTGCCCTTTTCCATAAGTCCATGCCCTTCATCACTGATCCTTTCACCAAGGGGAAGAATTTCTTCCTATCTACTCTATCTATGCTCTCCATAATTTAAGACATCTCAATCATGCCCCCTCAATCTTTTCTGCTCCCAAGGAAAAGAACCCCAGTCTATTCACTCTCTCTTCATCACTAAAATTCTCCAATCCAGGCAACATCCTGGTAAATCTCCTCTGCTCCCTTTCTCATACTATCACTTCCCTCCGATAATGTGGATTCCAGAACTGCACGCAATCAAAGCTGCATGTTCAGCTTTTTAAGCACAAGTATCTTGATCTCACAGCGATTCAATTTAAATGCACCCGAGAAAGCAACACAAAATACCTTCAATTGCACAGAATGCATCGTTCCAGTTTTAGTATGTCGTAGGTACATATGTTTAGGTTGCTAAATGAAGTATCAAAAAGATTTTTCTCAATGTGAAGATAAATGATTAGCCTTTCATTACCACAGTTTGTATGCAAGCTTTTTGGCTAGTGTTCTCAGACCATTAAATTAGAAGCAAGATCCTTCTCAATAGGGAGAAGGCAAGAGAATGGAACTGTGCAAGTTGCTCGTTTGGACAGCCAGTGCAGATGCAATGGCTCAATGACTTCCTCCCTGCACTGTATCGATTGTGTGAATCTGTGATAAGCATATGCATTCCTAACAAGTTTCCCAAAATGAGAAAGGATACCTGATTGTGAATTATTCTGTGACATCCTGGGATGTAAGGTGCAAGTTCTTTCTTGTTTTTGAAATACCTCATTGTATCATCATAAAATTGTACTTTGGTAATGTGCATTGTTGTGCTGAGTGAAAAAAACAAGGTGTAGTCCCTGATCTATGGTGGCAATAGGGTTACTGTAATTGGCCTAAACCTTCCTAAGTTGGGAAAGGACAATATTGGTTTGATGAGGATAGTGTGCTCTTAGTAAAGGGTAGGGGTTCAGTTAGCTCAGTTGGTTAAATGGTTAGAGTGTGATGCAAAATGATGCCAATGGAGTGGGTTCAATCTCCATACTGGCTGTGATACTTCATACAAGCCCTCTGCCCCCTTGTCTCATGCTGAGCTTGTGGAGTGCGCCCCTTCAAGCTACAACTCACTAAAACTTATTTCTTTCTAATGAGAGGATGCCTACATTCCTTTGGCTTGCTGAAGTTTGATTTGTATTTCTGACAAAGCTGGTTGAGACGCAAAGAGCTGAACAAACTCTTTTATGGTACATAGTTGCGATTTCTGCTTCTGATCACTATCTGATGAACCTTGCTGGAATTGCATATAATCAGCTCAAAAAGATCCAGACTTGCAGATGAATAGTTTTACCAACTTGTTGAGCAATAGTCACTGCGTAGGCTTAGACACAAAGAATGGTATTACTATACGGCTATTAGAAATCATGTAATAATATACCACATGACTCATATTTCTGAGGGAGGTATGCATGATTCATTGAGTACCTTTTTCAAAATAAATTATTTAGCATAACTGCCTTTTATTAACTTTCATTATATGATCTTGTCGGAAATTCTCATGGAAACATTTTCAATTTCGAATACTTTTCATCCCCAGAGACATTATAAATTTAGATGATAGTTTTTTTTAAATTCGTTCAGAGAATGTGGGAGTCACTGGGTGGGCTGGCATTTGTCGCCCATCCCTAACTGCCCTTGAAATGAGTGGTTTGCTATACCATTTCATAATCAACCACGTTGCTGTTATAGGAAAGAGACAGAGAATCTGCTGAAATGGCACAATGACAATAATCGGTAAAACCAAAAAGATAATCATCAAGTTTGGGAAATGCAATAAAGGACACGCCCTTATCTGCAGCATGGTGATGAAATAAAAAATTGGTGAGAGTTGTCGTGGGCATGCCAAATGTCCTTAGCCTTCTGAGAAAGTAGAGGCATTGAGAGCTTCAAGTTTTTAGATGTCCAGATCACCAACAATCTGTTCTGGTCCCTCCATGCTGACGCTTTAATTAAGAAAGTCCACAATGCCTCTACTTTCTCAGAAGCCTAAGGACATTTGGCATGCCCACGACAATTCTCACCAATTTTTACAGGTGCACCATAGAAAGCATCCTTTTCGAATGCATCACAGCTTGATATGACGCCTGCACTGATGAAGATCTCAAGAAACTGCAAAGAGTTGTGAACGAAGCCCAGTCCATCACACAAACTAGCCTCCCATCCAATGATTCTGTCTACATTTCCTGTTGCCTCGGAAAGCAGCCAGCATAATCAAGGACCCCATGCACTGTGGACATACTCTCTTCCACCTTCTTCCATTTGGAAAAAGATACAAAGTCTGAAACTATGTACGAAACCAACACTGGAACAGCTTCTTCCCTGCTGCCATCAAACTTTTTAACGGTCCTATCACATATGAAGCTGATCTTCTTCTTCACTCTATCATGCTAACTGCAATATTGTATTCTGCATCCTATTCTTTCCTTCTTCACTATGTACTCAATGAACAGTATGTTTTATCTATAGAGCTTGCAAGAAATAATACTTTTCACTGCATCCCAATACATGTGACACTAAATCAATTCAATTCAGTGGAATCACATGTAGGCCAGATTGGGTAAAGACGGCAGATTTCCTTCCCTGAAGGATATTAGTGAACCTTCATGGTCATCATTAGATTTCTAATTCCAGATCTTGATTGAATTGAAATTTCACCATCTACTGTGATGGGATTCTTGGACTATTAACCTGGACACTGGATTAATAGTCCAGTGATAATAAATACCACTACATCACCACCTCCCTTTATAAAAGCTAAATAAAATAAGTCATGCTTATCTGTGCCAAATGGTAGCAAGCTTCCAGCAGAAACATTGAACTAAGGTCCAAACAACTGTCAAATGGACAATACTCAAAGATAAGCACTGGATCTTTTCCCCAGCATTCTGGCCAATGTATCTTTCAGTCATACTTCACTAAATGTAAAGTGCTTCAGGATGTCCTTATGTCATGAAATGTGTTCAAGAAATGCAAGCCAAAAAATTCAAAACTCATCATTTGGGCCTTCGCAATCCCCTGGTTAACAGTCTTAATGAGTTCCTGAAAAGCTATGTGCTAAACAAAAACTTGTAAATAATATTGTTGTTGGGAAACAGTTAATAATAATTGGTTTACCTTCCTGCCCTAGACAGAGTACTGCTCCCCTCCATGCTCATTGCCTCTGCATCAGTCACAGCAAATGTTACTTGACAAAAGCCAAAAACAGGAGGTTATTGTAAATGAATCTTTAAGACAGAAAACTGGCTGAACTAGCGAAACCAACTGGCAGGTTTAGATTCTGCAATTTCCCACACCCATCCAAAATAAAGATCAGGGCCCAAAGGCAAGTGTTGAAAGATAAAATCAAATCAAAATATGTTGTGTGTTCACAGCTGGCTCTCAATGCAATGTGCCTGCAGCCTCCCAACCTCCCCATAGACTACAGGCTCTGAGTAAAGCAGCAGCGAGGTACTGTCTCCTGAAGAGGCTACAAAATAATAGAATTGTTACAGCACTGAAGCAGGCCATTAAGCCCATCATGTCTGCACCAATTCTCTGAATGGGCATTTGTGCCATTCCCCCACCTTCACCCAGTAACCCAGCACAACCTTTGTTTGGCTGGCATGGTGACACAGTGGTTAGCACTACTGCCTAAAGGAATCAGGGACTTGTGTTCAATTCAGCAGTATGTATAATAAGTTTTAGAAAAAAGTCAAATAACTTCCCACTTTGTAATTTTTTACCAAGTGACAAGAGTATAAGCTTTTTGCTTTAGAGCTCTTGATTCCCTGTTAAGAGGCTAATGTCATGGTATAGAGATGCCGGCATTGGACTGGGGTAAATACAGTAAGAAGTCTCATAACACCAGGTTAAAGTCTGAAAGGTTTATTTGATAGCAAACGCCACTAGCTTTTGGAGCACTGCTCCTTAGTTAGATGAGTGGGAGTTCTGAACACAGAACTAATATACAATACAACTTTTGTCATGCTGTACCCCCATTCTTAACTGTGTAAACAAGCAGGGGAAAAAAATTAAGGGGTCAGTGACCCATGGTCCACTCTTTAATGATCAGTTTAAAGTACATGCAGAAATGTGGGAGAAATCTTTGACTTTTCTCTCCAGTTGAGAAAGTAAGCAGAGGCTGTAGAAAAAGAGAAAATTAATAAATGTTCCAGAAGGCTTTATAAGAAATGCGGCTTACAGGAAAGGGAGGATTCCTAGGCATTAAGTGTTTTGAAACAAGCAGTTATAGAATCTAATATTGAAGTGACAGTTTGGAATTTTGCCTTTATTCATATTATTGTCTTGTAACAGAACAGGTATTCTGCTATTGTCCAGTAGGCAAAGCTTGAACAGTGCATCCTCATTCAAGAACTAAAGCTGAGATATGCATCTGCACAATTCACAAGACATGAATTTACGTGGTCATTCTGGCTGTGAAGTCTCATTCTTACACAGCTAATCATCCGTGCTCTGCCTTGCTTAGGTAAAGAATATGACTTTTGAGGACATACCATGCATACTCAATTTGGGTGTGCCCTGTGCAAACCACACAGGGTAGGAGAGTTGTGACATTAATCAGATCATGAAATCTCAGTTCCCTAAGGGCAAAACATCCTTAAGTTTCTGAAAAAAACTGAATTCAATTTGTCAAGGATAAAATTATTTTTACGTCTTTTAAATACATAATTTATATTGTCGATACAATTACATCGCTGTACTTGACACAAAACATTATGGAGCAAAATAAAGTTCCTGGGTTGGAGTGAGAAAAGTTGCTTGAAGTTTCTTAAATTTCAATTCTTTTTTATTCAGCTCTGGATTGTGTTTAATGAGTTGTATGCTTATAATGTGGTGGGGGAGGCATAGAAACCAATCATTATGGTCTCCTTACTTCTTCACAGTCAAACCTGTTCTAATTATCACCAAGCTGCTGATAACCAGCTTTGGTATTATAAGCAAAATGAGCTGCAAAACAAGTTTAACAAGCAAGTTCAAATTTCCCATTCAGAAACTTGCATTTAATTTCAACACAATCTAAAACAATATACCCGGTGAGAACAGAACACAACTCTGCTTTGGGCAAAACATTGATTTGCCCCTGAATCTGAGCACAAAAAGAAGCAGCAACAACAACCGATGAGGCAAGAAGACCAGGTGAAACCTGCCCTCTGGCACTATCAGGACACAACCACGAGGCAAGGCACATAGAGAAGAGAAAAGCCAGCAAGCAGCTATGATGCTACTGGGTCTACAAATTGCCCAGAAGGGTGGAGGAGACCAGAAAGGCAAAAATACTCATCAGCATAATGAAGTAATTAGCTTTGGATCTAAGAAAGGCAAATGTTTTCTTTACGCTGAGAGGTTAAGAACTGTGGAAAGGAGAGGGACTTGTGTGTCCACTTGCATGCACGGTCCACTAGAAGTTAGTGGATAAGCACAAAAAATAATCAAAAAAATTAATAGATGGTTGGCTTTTAGGAATACCTAAGTACTCAGTTGCACAAACTTGGTCAGATCCCTTTTAGAATACTGCAACTGTGTTTCTATTTGAAGGGTATGAAGACAGAGTTGGCTAAGCAGTGGAGACATTTAACGAGATTCTGCATAACTCTCAGCAAAGATATATTCCATTAAGAAGTACACAAGCAAAAGGATGCACCATCTGTGGATAACCAAGGGATTGAAGGTGTATTAAATTGAAGAAAAGATATACAATGCTGCAAAGGTCAGCAATAGCCAGAAGATTGGGAACATTTTAGAAACTGGAAAGGGAGAAATTTGAACAAAAAAAACCTAGTAAGAAATATGAAAGTAGGTGGTTAAAGTTTTGGCTAGTATATAAAAAAGGAAAACGGCAGCTAAAGTGTTGGTCCCTTAGAGTGTTAGCCTCAGAAATTAGTAATGGGAAACAAGGAAAAGATAGAGACTTTGAATAACTACATCTCTTCACTGAAAACACAGGAAGTATTCCAAGAATAGTAGGAAATTGAGAGGCAAAAAGGAGAGAAGAACTTAAAACATTGATCACTAGAGAAAATGTATGAGGAAAATTAATGGAAATAAAGGCTGATGAGTCCCTCGACCAAATTACCAATATCCTAGGGTTTTAAATGAGTTGGCTACTTTCAATCTTCTAAAATTCCCTAGATTCTAGAAAGGTCCCAGTGGATTAAAGTTAAAGATCAAGTCTGTTTATTAGTCACAAGTAAGGGTTACATTAACACTGCAATGAAGTTGCTGTGAAATTCCCCTAGTCACCAAGTCAATGCACTGAATGGGCACATCTTTCAGACTGTGGGAGAAAACCGGAGCGCCGGAGGAAATCCATGCAGACACAAGGAAAACACAGACAGTGACCCAAGCTGATTAGAAAATTAGAAAACTGTAAATGTAACAATACTATTCACGAAATGGAGGGAGACACATTAAGCTATGGACCAATTAGTCTTACATCTGTCATTGTAAAAATACTCAAATCCAATATTAAGAAGGTAGTAGCAGGACATTTAAAAAAAACCATAATATGATCAAGTAAAGTCAAATGTTTTTGTGAAATAGAAATCATAGCTTACAAATTGATTACTGTTTTTTAAGAATTTAATAAGCAGGGTGGACATGAGGAACCAGGAGATGTTGTGAATTTAGATATCTAAAATACATTTGATAAGGTGTCACATTGAATGTTACTGCAGAAGTTAAGAATTGATGGTTTGGGGGTCATATATTAGCATGGATAGAGGATTGGCTAACAGTAAAGAAAATTCGAGATAAACGGGTCACTTACGGGTTAGTAAAGTGTAATTTGTGGATCATTGCTGGGACAGCAACCATTTATTATCTATATCAAAAGGAACAGACTGCACTATAAGCAAGTTTGTTGATGATAGATAGGTAGGAAAGCAAGTTGTGTGAAGGACACAAAGAGCCTTCAAATTAATGTATAAAGATAACATGAGTGGATAAGAAATTGGCAGATGGAATAAATTGTGGGAAAATGTGAGGTTGTCCACTTTGACAGCAAGAATAGAAAAGCAGGATATTTAAATGGAGGAAGGCTACAGAATGCTACAGTACGAGAGACCTAG
This sequence comes from Sphyrna mokarran, assembly GCA_024679065.1. Lineage (NCBI taxonomy): Eukaryota > Metazoa > Chordata > Chondrichthyes > Carcharhiniformes > Carcharhinidae > Sphyrna > Sphyrna mokarran. Next base: position 21,627,156 of record JAGIQG010000015.1, on the reverse strand, counting down.
ATGTCCTTGTACATGAATCACAAAAGGTTAGCTTACAGATCCAGCAATTAATCAGGAAGGTGAATGGAATGTTATTGCAAGCAAGATAAAAGTCAGATAGTCTTGCTGAGCTGTTCAGGGTATTGGCGAGGCAGCGTCTGGAGTAGTTTTGGTCTCCTTACTTGTGGAGGGATATACTTACACTGGAAATAGTTCAGAAAGTTTCTTTAGGCTGATTCCTGAGATGAAGGGGATGTCCTATGAGGAAAAGTTGAGCAGGTTCATTGGAGATTATACGAATAAGAGGTGATCTTATTGGAACATAAGATTCTAGGGAAGCTCGACATGTATAATGTGCAGAATGTTTCCAATGGGGAGGGGGGAGTCTTGAATTAGGGGGTCACAATTTAAAAATAAGGTGTCTCATTTAAGACTGAGATGAGGAGAAATTCTTGCTGTCAGACATATCTGGGCCTCTTGCATAGAAAGCTTTGGATCATCGGATATATTCAAAGCTGAGTGAGGCAGGTTCTTGATCGGCAAAGAAGTTAAGGATTATGGAGGACAGGCATAGAAGTGAAATTAAGGCCGCAGAATCATTCTGTCAAATGGTAGGTTTGAAATTCACATTGACAGTGGTCTTTGATAAGTAGGTTCAGGACAGGCCAGGGCTCCTATTCAGCTGAAGTCCACTGATGAGGTCTCAGTATCTGCAGTAGTGGAAAAATACAAACAATGTTGTACATTACTGACGACTATCACCTATACAGACTAATGAGGAGGCTATTGCTTGGCTTCAGGGATTTGCATTATAATAACATAGCACTAAATGAGGCCATTCGGCCCACTGATTTTTATGCCAGCTTTTTTGAAGAGAAATCCAATTACCGCTGGCTCATTCCCCCTATTCATGCTGTTCTTTTTGCTCCTTCAAGTATTTATCCAATTCCCTTTTGAAGGCTACCATTGAATCTGTCCCTGCCAGTCACTTAGGCAGTATATTCCATAGCCTGACCAGTTTTGCATAAACATTTTTCCTTGCATCTTCTCTTGTTCTTTTACCAATCACCTTCAATCTCACCTTCTATTTATTGGCCCTTCATCCATCAGAAACAAATTATTTTCATTTGCTCTAAATAAAACCTTCATGATTTTAAAAGCTTCAATCAAACCACCTCTTTACCTTTTCTGATCTAAGGAGAACAAGGGTGCATGGTGGCACAATGGTTGGCACTTCTGATTCACAGTGTTAGGGTCCCAGGTTTAATTCCGGCCTCCGAGTTGCTGTCTGTGTGGAGTTTGTATATTCTCCCCATGCCTAGGTGGGTTTCCTCCAGATGTTCCATTTTTCCTCCCACAGTCCAAAGAATTCTACAGTGCAGAAGGAGGCCATTTAGCCCATCTGCTCTGCACTGACCATTATCCCACCCAGGTCCTATCCTCATATATTTATCCCAGTTAGCTCCCCTGACAGTAGGGGGCAATTTAGCATGGCTAATCCACCTAACCTGCACATTTTAGGGCTGTGAGAGGAAACCTGAACAGCTGGAGAAAACCCACACAGACATAGGGAGAATGTGCAAACTCCATACAGACAGTGACCCGAGCCTAGAATTGAGCCCGGGTCCCCGGCTCTGTGAGGCAGCAGTGCTAACCACTGTGCCCTGTACAGGTTAGGTTGATTGGCAGTGCTAAGTTGCTCCTTGGTGATAGAGGGATTAGCAGGGTAAATGCGTGGGGGCTGCGGGAATAGGGCTGGATGGGATTATGGTCAGTGTAGGCTCAAATGGCTGAATGGCCTCCTTCTGCACTGTAGAGATTCTAACCCTCTCCACATAACTGTAATCTCTCGTCCTTGGAACCATGGTTATTAATGTCTTCTGTCCCCTCATCAATCTTTTGAGGGGGCAATCTTACAAATAATTCTAAATACCAAACGAGCATGAGTTTCAGACGCGTTTATTCGGTGAGAGAAAAAGTCAAATCTTGCAAATCAGTTCTGGGGTCACTAAGAATAATTGAATTAGAAAATGAAGATTAAAGTCATCTTTGCACCCTTCCCAAATGTAGGTTGATTAGGCAGTTATTCAGTGCCAGTATCATCACGAGAGACAAGAAACCTAGCGCGAATCTGGTTTTTCATTTTTCTCACAAACTTCCCAGCACGACAAGCCAGTATGATTGCCCCATGTCACTCCTCTGCTGTGAATGCCGATTCTTCCTTGTGTTACATGATTTCTATAGGAGCCATCTGCCTTAGGAGCTCCTTTGCTAAAAGACCATTCTTTAAACATGAACTCAGTAACCAAGTATTGAAAGACTGGTTGACTATGTAAGGCATCATTGCTGATTCTTATTCTGTGCTCACCCGACACTTACAAGTTCTAAGAAAGGTCAGCACCTAAAAATGTGTAGAAGGAACATTGGCTGACATTTCTCCTTTCCAACCTAGGATCACTGAAATACTAACAGAAATAGACTAAGAATCAAACTTGTGTCATTTTGGTCTGCTTGTCGCAAAGCTACACTGGGTGGTGATAGCTGATTGTGCAACTGCAGCACTCAATGAGATCAGTACATAGCATTCTTGGGTACGACTGAAGCAGTTGTCATTGTATTTTGACGAGATCACATTGTAATAGATCCCTCTGGTTGATTCATAAATGATTCAAGTACCACCAATAAATGCCATGAAATTTTTGTGGCTGTGATCTTAACAAGAATGAAGACAGTGCTCCCACTCGTAGTTCAGGAATGTGTATACATGCAAAAGAGTAAGTCAATACCAATTGCTGTGCAAAAGGCAGGATGGAATGAGTGACAAAATTGCTGTAAATTGGTGGAATGTTGGTGTACCATTTGAAGACTGTAAAGCCCCTAAAATATTTGGAAACTCATGATTTCTGTCTCTATTTAAATACTACATATGTCATATCCCAAACCAAAATTAGGGCAGCACGGTGGCATAGTGGTTAGCATTGCTGCCTCACAGCACCAACTACCCAGGTTCAATTCCAGCCTCCGGTGACTGTGTGGAGTTTGCACATTCTCTCCATATCTGCATGGGTTTCCTACAGTTCCAATGCCACCCCCGCCCCCCTACTCCAAAGATGTGTGGGTTACGTAGATTGGTTATTAATTATTGACCCTAGTGTTGGAGGATTAGCAGGGTAAATATGTGAAGTTAGGGGAATAGGGCCTGGGTGGGATTGTGGTTGGTGCAGACTCAATGGGCCAAATGGTCTCCTCTGCACTGTAGAGATTTGATGAGTTAAGTTGAACTAGTTGTTTAGAAAAGTAGACATAGTGCAAGTAATATATGTGAAACTCTGAGAATGTCAGTGAGTTTGTTGTATACATTATTGCAAAATCTTGGGTGCAACCACCTTCTCTGCAGATAACACTAATAAATCTATTTCCAGTGAAGTCAGACATATAGGATTGAACAACATGCATTTCATATCCTTCTGTTCATGCGTGAGTTTGTCTAGAATTATCATGAGCCTTATATCTGCATGAGACTAGGTAATGTGGTATAGTCAAAACACTGAGTGAGAAAATCAACTCTGCAGCATTATGACACTGTCTATCTTAAGGAAGAAATATTAATAGAATCATAGAATCTCTACAGTACAGATAGAAGCCTGTACCGACCATAATCCTACCCAGGCCTTATCCCTCTAATCTGACACATTTACCCTGCTAATCCCTCCTGACACTAAGAAGCAATTTAGCATGGCTAATCAAACTAACCCGCACATCTTTGGACTGTGGGAGGAAACTGGAGCACTCAAAGAAACCCACACAGAAACAGGGAGAAAGTGAAAACTTACAGGCACCTGAGGCCAGAATTGAACCCAGGTCCTTGGCACTGTGAGACCGCAGTGCTAACCACTGTGCCATCATGCTGCCAACTGTGGGCTTCGCACTGTTTGGACTCTGGCTACTGGAACTTAGTAAAATGGGTGCCATATTGCATCAAGCACAGCCATTTCCTGAAAACCCTTGGGATTAAAGGATCATTCACAGCAAAAAGACCTAATGGCAATGTGAGGAAACATTTATTTTAGACAGCAAGTTGTGATTCGGAAGGTATGGCTGAAGGAGATTGAATAATCATTTTCCTAATAGAATGCTAAATTTCAAAGAGAACAATGATTTATACTGCATGAGAAAAGAATCCTGATCAATTGGCAAGTTGACTCTGGTCAAGGTATCACCATGGAAAATGTACTAGGGCACTCACAATGTTAAAATGGCAGCGCGGGGTTGTTGGGCCGAAGGGCCTGTTTCCTGTGCTGTGTTGTTCTTTTGTTCTTTGAAACATTGTCTACAAATCAAAAAAGGTGCAACCCCCACACAGGTTCATTTTGCCTGCAGAACACGCCTTTGTAAATAAATGTATGTAGCTTCTAGTAAGCATAAGTGAACCACATTGAGAACTCGACTGATAATCGTAAATTGGTGTGTAATTCTTAGCTCTTAGAATTGTTCAGTAAGTGCTGCCCAATGACAGAATCCCATGTAATGTTCCAACATTATGTTGTGAGTTTTGCAAGCATGGTTTGGTTGGGATTAGGTGAATATGAAATTGCATGTTTATGGGGAAAGTGAAAAAGGTTGGGATTAGCTTTATCAACAGGCATGATGAATTGAATGGCTTCCTTCCGTCGTGTTATAATGATTTTCCAATGGTAACATTTACAGGGTCACTGTTGGTGTTCTGATCTGACCCACCTCATCTGGCATTATTAGAGCTCTTTGAATAACAATGTTATGTATCACATGATAGACAATGAGGATTAGGTCTCAGCAAATCTCGCTCACATTATTCTCTCTCTTTTCCACCTCCAAAATGTTTGAGAGCTGTAATTAATTCAATTTTGGATGCTCAACCAGAGCTACAGTAATCCTTCTGAAAAGTTAGACCGTGTTTGACCGGGACGGCACAGTGGCACAGTGATTAGTATGGTTGCCAGAAAGTATTAGGGACTCAGGGTCGATTCAGGCCTTGGGTAACTGTTTGTGTGGAGTTTGCACATTCTCGTTGTGTCTCCCTCTAGGTGTCGCTTTAGCCTGGGGATATGTGTGTTAGGTTGCTTGGCCATGCTACATTGACCTTCGTGTCAGGGGATTAGCAGGTAAGTATATGGCATTACGAGAACAGGGCCTGTGAGGGATTGTTGTCTGTGCAGATTCAATGAGCCAAATGGGCCTCTTCTTCAGTGCAGGGATTCTATGTTTACTAATAGAAAGCTGAATGCATTACACAATTCCTGCAATGTTTGAGATTCTACATGAAAATTCATCATAATGCTGTACAAACCAAAATGAGGATTTGTTAAGCTGTTACAGGATGTCCACAAGAGCGATTAATAATGTTGAGGTGGAACATTAACACAGCACATAATGAGCATGAAGCCAGCAAAATCACTTACACACCATTTCCCAGCACTTACGTTGTTGGTGGGAATGTTTCTGTCAAATGAAGACTGAGCATCTTAAAGCAGATCTTTTCAGTTATGTTAATTGACCTCAACTGGGATAGTGGTAGTCCTGTTAAAGTTGGCTTCAATGTTCAGTGTATTTAGTAATGCCAGAATAATTAAATATTGACAAGAAACCAATACTTTATTTTATCATTTTAAAATTTGATATGGAGACATAGATAATATGTTTTCAAAATTCAGGTCCACCATGGCTGCCATGGTGGCACAATGATTAGCACTGCTGCCTCGCAGAAACAGGATAACCATGTAGAATGTCCTTCCTGTGGCTGAGTGGGTTTTCTTTGGGTTCTTCAGTTTCCTTCCGCACTCCAAAGATGTGCAGATTAAATTGATTGGCCACGCTAAATTGCCCCTTTGTGTCAGAGGTCTAGCAGGGTAAGTACGTGAGGTACAGGGATAGGGCAGAGGTGGGAGTGCTGTCTGTGCAGGCAAGGTGGGCCAAATCGCCTCTTACAGCACTGTAGGAATTCTAGGGATTCTATAACAAAAAGTAAATAAGATAATCAATTGCTGAAATTCCAACTGGTACAGTTTGAGAGAATGGCATTGCTACCGTGGAGGGGGTAAGGCAGGATCAGGACATTGAATTTGATGATCAGCCATGATCAAAATGAAAGGCGGAGCAGGCTGGCCTCCTCCCTCTTCTAATTTCTATGTTTAAAGGAAAACTAAGCAAGTACATAATGTAGGAAGGAGTCAAAATATATGCAGATAGGGTTAAATGAAATAGGATGAAAGGTTTGTGCATTAAGATCAGTATATTCCAATGGGACTGAATGGCCTTTTTTAGTCCTGTAAGTTCAATGTAATTCTGCGCAAAACTGTTTATTCAATAGGATTGTCACAGATGACATCATCATAATTAGTTTCATTATAAGTGAGGTTTTACAATACGTTTGATTATTATTAATGTCATTGTTTCCTTGAAGCATTTCTTTTTATATAATCTTCAAATGTTCTTTTTCACTCTGAAGCATAAAAAATATTCACCATACTTATGTGGTTCATAATTGCATATTCTAATTCTATTTGCCACTGAATTAATCGGTGCAGTAATTCTATTTAAATACAAACTGTTTCAATAAATCTAATGAACACCTCAGAATAGTTTTGCAACACTGCAATCGTCTGCTAGGAATGTCCATAATTAAATTGTGAATCTTTTGAGGGTGCAGTCTTTACGAATGACAGACTCATGAGCCATAAGGAGTGATCAAATCAACATAATGATTCTTTGCAAGAGTATAAGTTTATTTGTCATGGTGACTGGTCAAGTTAACTGGGCATTAAATTTGATAGCCTATCAAAATTCCATTCAGTTCCTGTTAGATTCTTAAATGGAGAAATAATCTCTACATATTAAAACATGGCCCATACAGGCATAATGCTCGTCTTGTGTAGAACTATTGGTGCCAGCCATTATCTTGTTTGTTTTGAGATCATGGTATGTTCTAATGTGCAGATGGATTGTCGAAATAAGGACCACTCTGTCAGAAATGTAGCATTAGCAATAGCATGCATGCAGCTCCATCAGTAGCAACTAAATGAATATTTAGTTGGCTGCGGGGATGGTGCAGGAGGGAGGGGTTCAGGTTCCTGAACAATTGGGACTCATTCTGGGATAGGTGGGACCTCTACAAGAGAGATGGTCTACACCTGAACCAGAGGGGAACTAATATCTTGGGGGGAAAATTTGCTAAGGCTATGCAGGGGGCTTTAAACTGATTCGGGGGGGGGTGGGATCCTAAGTAGTTGGGGTGCTAAGAGGGATGAGAGTAAGGGGGTCATAGAGGAAAGCTGTAAAACACAGCAGCGTACGGGTGGGGTAGGGCATGGTTTGAAATGCGTATACTTTAATGCAAGGAGTATTCGCAATAAGGGGGAGGAACTTGCAGCTTGGACCAGTACCTGGAACTTCGATGTTGTGGCCATTTCAGAGACTTGGGTAGAGCAGGGACAAGAATGGATGTTGCAGGTTCCGGGGTTCAAATGCTTTAGTCGGAGTAGAGAAAGAGGTAGAAGGGGGGGAGGAGTGGCATTATTAGTCAAAGACTGTATCACAGTGACAGAAAAGAAGTTTGATGAGGACTTGTCTGTTGAGGTAGTACGGGCTGAGATTAGAAACAGGAGAGGAGAGGTCACCCTGTTGGGAGTCTTTTATAGACCTCCTAAAAGTTCTAGAGAGGTTGAGGAAAGGATTGCAAAGTCAATTCTGGACAGGAGTGAAAGTAATAGGGTAATTGTTATGGGGGACTTTAACTTTACTAATATTGATTGGAATAGCTATAGCTCTAGCTCGTTAGAGGGGTCAGTTTTCGTACAAAATGTGCAGGAAGGTTTTTTGACTCAGTATGTAGATAGGCCAACTAGAGGTGAGGCTACATTGGATTTGGTGCTGGGCAATGAGCCAGACCAGGTGTTAGGCTTGGAAGTTAGTGAACATTTTGGTGATAGTGACCACAATTCGGTTACGTTCACCTTAGTGATGGATAGGGATAGGCATGAAGCTGGGGGCAGTAGTTATAGCTGGGGGAAGGGTAATTATGAGGCCATCAGGAGAGAATTAGGGTGCATAGATTGGACTAGGAAACTACAGGGACTGGGAACATCTGGAATGTGGAGCTTATTCAAGGAGCAGCTGCTGCGAGTCCTTGATAAGTATGTCCCTGTCAGGCAAGGAGGAAATGGTCGAGTAAGAGAACCTTGGTGTACGAAAAAAGTTGATTTGCTGGTTAAAAGGAAAAAGGAGGCTTATGTCAGGATGAGGCTTGAAGGCTCGGTTAGTGCAATGGATAGCTATAGATTAGCCAGGAGGGAGCTAAAGAGTGAATTGAGGAGAGCTAAGAGGGGACACGAGAAGACTTTGGCTGATAGGATTAAGGAGAATCCTAAAGCTTTCTTTAGATATGTTAAGAATAGAAGATTGGTTAGGACAAGATTAGGGCCAGTCATAGACAGCAGTGGGAAGTTGTGCGTGGAGCCTGAAGAGATTGGAGAGGCACTGAATAAATATTTCTCTTCGGTATTCACGCAGGGTGATGTAAATGTAGTTATGGAGAACACTGAGGTACAGGGTTGCAAACTGGAAAGTATTGAAGTAGATAGGGAGGATGTGCTAGATATTCTCGAGGGTTTGAAGTTGGATAAGTCCCCTGGGCCGGACGGGATTTACCCTAGGATTCTCTGGGAGGCAAGAGAGGCGATTGCAGAGCCTCTGGCTCTGATCTTCAGGTCGTCGTTGGTTACAGGTGTGGTTCCGGAGGACTGGAGGATAGCGAATGTGGTCCCATTGTTCAAGAAGGGGAAGAGAGACCTTCCAGGGAATTATAGGCCCGTGAGTCTTACTTCTGTTGTGGGCAAAGTATTGGAGAGAATTATTAGGGATAGGATTTATAGTTATTTAGAGAGAAATGAATGATTGGGGATAGTCAGCATGGTTTTGTGAAGGGTAGGTCGTGCCTTACTAACCTTATTGAGTTTTTTGAAAAGTGACCAAAGAGATGGATGGGGGTAAGGCAGTTGATGTGGTATATATGGACTTTAGTAAGGCGTTCGATAAGGTGGCCCATGGAAGACTTCTGCAGAAAATGCAGATGTATGGGATAGAGGGTGACTTAGCTAATTGGATTAGGAATTGGCTAGCAGATAGAAGACAGAGGGTGGTGGTTGATGGGAGATATTCATTGTGGAGTTCGGTGACAAGTGGTGTACCTCAGGGGTCTGTTTTGGGGCCCCCGCTGTTTGTAATTTTTATAAATGATCTGGATGAGGGTATTGAGGGATGGATTAGTAAATTTGCAGATGACACTAAATTTGTGGAGTGGTAGATAGTGAAGAGGGGTGTTATAGTTTGCAGAGAGACTTGGACAAGTTGCAGAGCTGGGCCGAGAGGTGGCAAATGGAGTTGAATGTGGAAAAGTGTGAGGTAATGCACTTTGGCAGGAACAATAAATGTGTAGAGTATAGGGCTAATGGTAGGGCTCTTAATAGTGTTGAGTAACAGAAGGATCTTGGTGTATGTGTCAATAGATCCCTGAAAGTAGGCAGTCAAGTGGATAAAGTTGTTAAGAAGGCATATGAGTCTTAGCTTTTATTGGTAGGGGATTGAATTTAGGAGCCGCAGCATCATGTTGCAACTGTACAAAACTCTAGTGCGGCCGCACTTGGAGTATTGTGTGCAGTTCTGGTCCCCACGTTATAAGAAAGATGTGGAGGCATTGGAGAGGGTACAGAGGAGGTTTACCAGGATGTTGCCTGGTATGGAGGTCAGGTCTTATGAAGAGAGGCTGAGGGATTTGAGGTTGTTTTCGTTAGAAAGGAGGCGGCTAAGAGGAGACCTTATCGAAACATATAAAATGATTAGAGGTTTAGATAGGGTGGACAGTGATAGCCTTTTTCCTAGGATGGAAAAAGCTAGCACGAGGGGACACAGCTTTAAATTAAGGGGTGATAGTTATAGAACGGATATCAGAGGCAGTTCTTTACCCAAAGGGTGTTCGGGAGTGGAATGCCCTGCCTGCAGCAGTTGTAGATGCGCCAAGTTTGGTGGCGTTTAAGAGGTTAGTTGATAAGTATGTGGAAGAGAAGGGAATGGTTTAGTTTGGAGGGGCATTGCTTTTTATATTGGTCGGCGCAGCGTCGAAGGCCGAAGGGCCTGTTCTGTGCTGTAATGTTCTATGTTCTATTTAACAACAAGCTTTTGGCTATACCGCAGAGTGCATTAAACTATTTTTAAATCGATTCTACAATTTTTTTTATTCTTAACATTTTATGGCTTTATCCTGCCAGGCGTGGCACGGTAGCACTGTGGTTATCATTGCTGCTTCACAGTATCGGGGATTCGATTCCTTGCTTGGATCACTGTTTGTACAGAGCCTGCACATTCTCCCCATGTCTGTGTGGGTTACTTCCGGATGCACTGTTTCCTCCCACATTCTGAAAGACGTGCTTTTTAGTGCATTAACCCGAACAGGCTGTGGCGACTAGGGGAATTTCATAGTAACTTTGTTGCAGTCTAATGTAAGCTTTACTTGTGACTAATAAATAAGCTTTGACTTTATTTTGGAAACATTTTTTCCGGTATAAATTTAACCCAACTATTTCCATCTTTCAGTCTCTCTCTGTTTCTCTCTCTCTTGTGTTCAGCTGAGAGCAGTAGACACATTGGTGAGTCTATTCCATCTGCCACCCTGTTTTAGAGTCAAGGGTCAGACTACAGGCCTGTCTGGATCTGTGAGGTTTAGCTCATTACATAGGGTAGTCGGAATTCATCCATTTGTTGGCTCAACGTGACTTCTCAGTGGATTCACAACCTTCTCAGCAGCCAGGACGTTACGTTTGCATCTGTTACTTGAAGTCGGAGATGCAGAATACAAAATATTAAATTCAGGAGTAAAAGGCAACCAAAGTGGAAAAAAGAGCACCAGAGATGTCCACTAAGACAACAACTACATAGAATCAAAATGGAAACCTGCAGAGTCATTGTTCTTTGTGCCAGATGTTCTCCAGACCCTCTATCTGTTGCAACTTGGTAATAGGCTAAGGCCTTAGTCTGAATTGTTAATACCATCTAGTGGTTACAAAGAGGAATAGTACTTCCAGCTTTACCTTTTAGTTTTAGATATCCTGCCTTTTCAGAATGCTTTTCTTTTTAGTTCACATTGCTTGATTTACTGTTGCTTCTCTTTCAGAAGTGCAAACTGTAAAATTGGCCTGTTTCCCTGCTTGTTATGATTTTCATTTGATTTTTGCAATGTTATCCCCTTTTCCCTCTTTATGGCTATTGATTCTCTTCCTCACCCTTCTTCTTTCCACATTTCCCAACTCAACTAACTTGCCTGTTTTTATTTTAGTCTTCAGCTCCGGTTAGAGGAAAGACATTTAAAAAGTTGACCAGTCTTTTTTACTACTAGTTGATTGGTTATACAGGCATAATTCTCGTCTTGTGTAGAACTATTGGTGCCAGCCATTATCTTGTTTGTTTTGAGAGCATGTTCTAACGTGTTCTAATGTGCAGATGGATTGTCGAAATAAGGACCACTCTGTCAGAAATGAAGCATTAGCAATAGCATGCATGCAGCTCCATCAGTAGCAACTAAATGAATATTTAACAACAAGCTTTTGGCCATATCGCAGAGTGCATTAAACTATTTTTAAATAGATTCTACAATTTTTTTTATTCTTAACATTTTATGGCTTTATCCTGCCAGGGGTGGCACGGTAGCACTGTGGTTATCATTGCTGCTTCACAGTATCAGGGATTCGATACCTTGCTTGGATCACTGTCTGTACAGAGCCTGCACATTCTCCCCATGTCTGTGTGGGTTACTTCCGGATGCACTGTTTCCTCCCACATTCTGAAAGACATGCTTTTTAGTGCATTAACCCGAACAGGCTGTGGCGACTAGGGGAATTTTCTGGAAGGCAATCTCCATGCTGCTGAGCCCAACATGATGTAGGATTTGGTTGTTTGCAATTTCCTGTCAATGACTTCTTATGATTGTCTTCGGGTATCTTTGCACAAAGCATTCTAGAAAATTTGAGACACCCAAAGTAGACTCAGGATTCTGAATAATACAGCAAGTGGTACAGACCACAACCTGGGTAAACTTAGAACATAGAACAATACAGTACAAACAGGCCCTTCGGCCCACGAGTTGCGCCAATCACATCTACCAATCCACAGACCTATCTATAACCCCCTATCCTATTCTTTTCCATATACTCATCCAGAAGTCTCTTAAAAAGACTCCAGTGAGTTTGCCTCAACAACCTCCGATGGCAGTCGGTTCCATTCACTCACCACCCTCTGAGTGAAAAACCTACCCCTGACATCTCCTTTGTAGTTGCTTCCCTGCACCTTAAATCTGTGTCCTCTCGTAGTGACCATTTCAGCTCGGGGAAATAGTCTCTGAGAGTCCACCCTATCTATTCCTCTCAACATTTTATAAACCTCTATCAGGTCGCCTCTCAACCTACGTCTCTCCAGTGAGAAGAGTCCCAGCTCCCTCAGCCTATCTTCATAAGGCCTGCCTCCCTTGTTTTAGTCCTCAGCTTAATGCAGTCAGACACAATCATGAATTCGGCCGTACTCAGAACTTGTTTTCTAGATGTGTGCACTGATATTGTCGCCAATAGTGGCATCCCTAGAAAGCACACTGCTAAGGTATGAGAATCATTCTACAACCTGGAGACCAGTGCTATCCATGGTTATACGTTTTTGATTTGGATTTGATTTATTATTGTCACATGTATTAGTATATAGTGAAAAGCATTATTTCTTGCACGCTATACAAAGCATATCATTCATACAGAGGGAAACAAGAGAGTGTAGAATGTAGTGTTACGGTCATAGCTTATAGAGAAAGATTCACTTAATGCAGGGTGGGTCCATTCAAAAGTCTGAGAGCAGCAGGGAAGAAACTGTTCTTGAATCAGTTGGTGCGTGACCTCAGACTTCTGTATCATTTTCCCAATGAAAGAAGGTGGAAGAGAGAACGTCTGGGTGCATGGGATTCATAGTTATACTAGCTGCTTTGCTGAGGCAGTGGGGAGTATAGACAGAGCATGACTGTGTTGTTTCACGTGGTGTGCCCAGTGCCAGCTGAAATGTCACCTTGCTGTTATAGATACTGATTTAATGACCAAAGGTTTTGCAGCTTCTTTGTCAAATTCTGGAAGTTGTCCTTAATGAGGGCAGCTACAGCACTGTCATCTGCGTACAGAAGCTCTTTGATTGTTGCCTCTGTGACTTTGGTAGAGTCTGGAGAAATTGAAGAACTTCCCTGAACTGAATCCAATTTGATGCATGCAACCCTTTCAGCATTGTAGTGCCAAAAAAAATGAAAGAGCTGGGGTGCCAGCAGCACCCTTACTTTATGCTGCTGGTTACAGAAAAGGTATTGGACACCTCACCATAGACACAACCTGCCATCATGCGGTAAGTGCAGAATTTTGAGAAACCTGTTCAGACACATTTATCTAGCGAGAAAATGCGGTCTTATTGCACTTTCAAAGATCTTGCCAGATCTACGAACAGTATATATGGATCCTGATGTTTCCCTCTATACTTTTCTTGTTGTTAGTCATCTTGTTGTAAATAGCATAGAGGCTGTTCCAATGATTATCCCTAAAACCACTATGTAATTCTGGGAGGACATTGCTTCCCAGGTTATTAGTCATTCAACAATTTATGCTTATAGATAAATAATCTTGCAGAGCTGGCAGCATAGTGGCACAGTATTCAGCACTGCTGCCTCATAACACCAGGGAGCTGGGTTCAATTGCAGCCTTAGGTGACTGTGTGGAGTTTGCACATTCTCCCCATGTCTGTATGGATTTCTTTCAGGTACTCCGATCCCCTCCCACAATCCAAAGATGTGTGGATTAGGTACATTGGCCATGCTTCATTGCTCCTTAGTGTCCCAAGATGTATTGGTTAGGAGGATTGGTGGGGTCAATACACTTGATTATGGAGATAGGGCCAGGGCTCTGTCAGGTGGGTGTAGACCCAATGGGCCAAGCAACTTCCTTTTGCACTGTAAATTACTCAAAAACTCTACACAACGCCTTTAGTATAACAAAATGTCCCAAAGCAGATTGTAGAAAAGCAAAGTTTGACATCAAGCCACTTAACACAAAGGAGTTCTCTTTTTTTTAATCAAAAGAGGAATCTTGGCACTAGGGGGTTACTCACAGTTTGTTCTGCCTCAACATACAACATCGTATTGATTTTGTAAAGTACACTAGAACACAGAAATATGAAAGACCAGACAACCTGTCGAGCCTGCTTTATCATTCAATACAATGATAGCCAACCTTGAATATAACTCAATTTTCCCAACTGCTCCCCCAAGCCTTGATTCCCTGACAGACCAAACACTTATCTACTCCAGCCTTAAACAGAAATACATTTAACGATGGAGCATCCAAAAGCAATGGGGTCGAAAATTCTAAAGGTTTGCAACCTTTTGAGCAAAGAACTTTTCTATCTCAGAACTAAATGATTTCACCCGTTATTCTTAGACTGTGCCCCCATGTTATCGATTGCCGAGTGACCTCCGAATTTCCACTGTTAAACCCCTTCAGAAATTTAGATGTTGCAATAAGATTGCCTCTCATTCTACTAAACATAAAACTATAGCCCAATTTACTCAGCCTCTCATCATAGGACAACTTGTTTCCAGGGACCAATTTAGGATACACGGCTATACTACATCTACTGGTTTCCCTTCAACTATCCTTTGAGTTACATCCTCAAAAGACTGATGTGTCAAACCATTGTAAAACCATATTGACTTTGTCTGACTGTACAATAAGTTTGTAAGCATGTTAAGACTTCTTTAATACTTGATTTCAGCATTTTCCTGACAACTGATGTCAGGCTAACTGGCCCACAGTTCCTCATTTTCCCTCTGCCTCCTTTCTTGAATAGCACTGTCATGTTGCCAACTTTCAATCTGTTGGAACAGTTTCAGAATTAAGGGAATTTTGGAAAATCATAGCCAGAACGTCACTTTCTCTACAGCTATCTCCTTTAGAGCTCTGGGATATAGATGAGATATACCACAGCATCAGTGATTAAAGTGGCCTCCTTTCATTCAGATATGGAAATAGGGTAGGCCAAGGGAAATGAACCAGAAAAAGCAGTCTCTTTGATCAGTACCTGATTCACCAATTTAAACAATCACTCCTTCCACCACTGACACACAGTGGCAGCAGTGTACATCAGCTACAAGATGCATTACTGCAACTCACCAAGACTCCTTTGACAGCACCTTCCAAGCTCACGATCTCTGGTACCTAGAAGGACAAGGGCAGCAGATGCATGGGGACACGAACAAATTCCCCTCCAAGGCACACTCCATTCTCATTGGCAACATTAGCTGTTACTTTACTGATGATGTCAAAATCCTGGAATTCTGTGGATGCTTCAGCTTCAAATGGACTGCAGCAGTTCAAAAAATGGCGGCTCATCACCACCTTCTCAAGGGTAATTTAGAATGGGCAATTAATACTGGCCTAGCCAGCAATACGCATATCACTTGAAGAATAAAGGAATCCATCAATTATCTGACCTCAAACATAATTAAAAACAAATTGTCTGGTCATTATTTCATTGCTGCTTATGGAAATCTGCTTTGAGCATGTTCTGTTTGCAGTGACAATGCTTCAAAAGTATTTCGGTGACTGTGGAATACAGTGAGAGGTCATGTGTTTTATCACTTTGGGGAGTGGTGGGGAGCTGGTGGAAGCATTTTCAGGCTGAATGTTAGACCATTGAACTGCATCATGAATGCTCCTTCTATGACCAGCAAGTGGGGCATGAACCTGGAGCTTCCGGGTCACAGATAGGGACAATACTTGTAGCACGACACAATGCCCTTCCTAATGATCTGAAAGGGGCTACATCAGAGCCAACACTTTCTTTATAGAAAAATTAGAGTGTAATGAGAAAAACGTGCAAAAATAATTTGTCTCATAAAAAAACATGAGGTTTAAATGGCCACCTGGTCCATCAACCTCACTGCAGCCTAACACAACACAAGACTTCTGAAGAATGTTATTCATACAAGATAACAGTTATGAAACAGCCCAAACAACTAGCTTCCTGTACAGAGATTTGGCCATAACTCATGGTTTGCACTTTCCACTTCTTTTAGCTTTTCTTCACACCCGCACTTTTACTTTAGCCTTTTGAGAATAACGGTGGGGGAAGTGATGGAAGGATTTCCGAGCTGATTATCTGTCTGTTGAACACTCCTTCCGTGGCTAACAAATCCTGGCATTGTTCCAGTAGCAGAGAACGCTAACTATTGTGTCATAAGACCTGTGCTTTGCATTGTGGGTACATATTTGTGCAGTAAACAACCAGTTAAACCTAACAGACACAAAACTCACTTTTCCTCCCTCATTTTGTTCTTGCTTCTGTCTTTCCTCACCCCATCGCTCCACTTATCCCATGCATTTCTTTATAGCTTCCTTTTACTTCAAAACATAGCTACCAAATCTGAGCGACAACGACCTCAAAAGATTTTCCAAGTATTTTCAACTAAAAAAAAAGCACCCAATTTCCAAAACACTGATCGCTGTAATAATGCAGCTGGCTTCTCAAAATGTTGTGAGCCCCCAACTACAGCAAAATGAAGTCTTTGGCAGATTGCAAACATCTGCTTCAACCTGGAGGGCAATGGAGATGAAAATTTACAGCAGGCTCCATTTATGACACTGGGATTCAATGGAACGGTTGTAAGAAACATCCATCCTCACTCCCAGTATTTACCAACTGGAGTGGGGACTGCCAGGAGTGGGTCGCTGCCTATTTCCTATCCCAGTTGTCCTACACAATCACTAAGCTAATTTGGGATGCACATTTTGGTTTCCAGTAATTTATAACCCTCTAGAGCTATGGCAGGGGTACAGTGATATTATCGCTGGACAAGTAATTGAGAGATCCCAGGTAATGCTCTGGGAACCTGGGTTTGAATTCCACCACGGCAGATGGTGAAATTTGAATCCAATAAAAATCTGGAATTAGAAGTCTAATGGTGACCACAAAAGCATTCCCAATTGTAAAAACCCACCTGGTTCACTTTAGGGAAGGTAATCTGCCATGCTTACCTTGTCTGGCCCACATCTGATTCCACAGCCACAGGAATGTGGTTGATTCCTAAATCCCCTCAGAGGAGGGCAATAATTGCCAGGCCAACCAGTGATGCCCACAACCCAGGAACGAATAAAATAAAAAATTCCTCATCTTTCAAATCTTCTCAAAATTTCACAGTAACTTCATTGCAATGTTAATGTTAGCCAACTTATGATACTAATAAATAAATTAAAAACTTAGCCCAAGCCTGTACTTCCATAACCATTTCTCAGAACAGAATCCTCTGAAATACGAGGCCTGCCTTGTTGTCTTCCCTCTGTGGCTTTCAAGGTTTGGATATTTTCTCTGCAATTTTGTGACCAGAAGGGAGTACAATACTCCAAGTGTGGCCCGACCAAAGCACTGAGTAGCTTAGCATAATAGCATAGAGGGGAAACTTCCAGGACTACAGGGATATAGCAGAGTGGGGTTATAATTTGATAGCTCTTTCAAAGAACCAGCACAGGCAGAATTGACCAAATGACCTCCTTCTGTGCTATGCCATTCTAGGTAACATGCTTAGGTTCAAACTCAATTGATTTGCCAAGCAGAATTTGTCTCTCATAACAGAAACCTGCAACATTTGCCTTCTATTGTGCTGACTCAGAACACTCCAGTTCTAATAATTAATCGTGATTATTACTTATTGGATTTTATATTCTATAATCTATCAAATCTGAAATCAGAATATGGCAACACAGTTTTCATAGAATCCCTACAATGCAGAAAGAGGCCATTCAGCCCATCAAGTCTGCACTGCAACACTCCCAGACAGGCACTATTCCCATAACCCCAGATCCTTATCCTGCTAAACTCCCTGACATTATTGGGCAATTTAACATGGCCAATCCACCTAACTGTCATTTAGACTGTTACATAGGGTAAGATGAGTATAGGGGGATATGGACCAAATGCAGGCAACTGGAACTAGCTTCAGTGTTTTAAAATAAAAGAGTGGCATGGACAAGTTGGGCTGTAGGGCCTGATTCCATGCTGGAAACCTCTGACTCACATCTTTGGACTGTGGGAGAAAACCGGAGCATCTGGAGGAAATCCATGTAGACGTGGGAAGAACATACAAATACCACCCAGCCAGTCTCCTGAGGCTGGAATTGAGCTGGGTCCCTGGTGCTGTGACACAGCAGTGCTAACTACCGTGTCACAGTTTAATATGGGGGTTATCTTGGAAAGGCAGTATTTATTGTACATTTTTAAGTGCGTCAAAGGCATTGAGTTAACACTGAAGTACAGGAGTCAGGCAAAAGGCAGATCAGATGGTTGTGGCATGTTATCTTCCATGAAAGACATTACTAAAGCATTTAACACTTAGGTAGCTTTATAATCATTTTTAGGTAATTTCTTTTTTAAATTATTAAATTTATTCTAATTCATATTCACACTTTACAAGGATAGAACTTGAAGAAACATCTTGAGTTATTAGTCCATTTGTCCAAGCTAAACCTAGGGGGAAATTAAATGATTTACAGAAGCAAATATATAGACACAATGCCAGTACTGTGCATCGCATGATATTTACAAGAGTCCATTGTTCGCCAACTCTGTCTCAACTCTTGACATGGAATAGTTTCTGCTGTAATATGCAGATAGTTGGGTAGCTTGAGGAAGCACAGCAAGTTACATGGAGAGAAGCAGAAAGGGACATCAACAGATCAAATGAGTGGGCAGAACTTCCTCGGTCAACCCACATCAAGCATCCAATTCTGGCTACTGAATCTCTGGAAAGTCAGATTGGTTAGCCTTGGAAGAGGTAAAGGGATGGATGATGGTGATGCAGTGGCAATGTTACTGAAATACTAATCCAGAAGCCCAAGGCTAATGCTTTGAGGACACGGGTTCAAAACTCACCACAAGAGCTGGTGGAATTTGAACTGAATTAATGAATCTAGAGCTGAAAGCTAGATGGGCAGCGTAGTAATAAGCACTGCTGCCTCACAGCATCTGGGATTTTCAATTTGTGAGAAATTTTAATCGCACTGGAATGTCTTGATTTGATTCAGGTAGAATGCTTTCAGAAGTATTTCTTGATCAGAACATATGTTTGAGGTGATGAAAGATATTTAGTCTTTAATAAATATACGGTGGCACAGTGGTTAGCACTGCTGCCTCACAGTGCCAGGGACCCAGGTGCAATTCCCAGCTGGGGTCACAGAACCTATGGAGACTGCATGGTCTCCCCACATCTGCGTGGGTTTCTTCCAGGTGCTTCAGTTTCCTCCCATAGTTCAAAAGATGTGCTCATAAGGTGCATTGGCTATGCTAAATTCTCCTTCAATTGTATCCAAATAGGTGCGGAATGTAGTGACTACAGGATTTTCACAATAACTTCATTGCAGTTTAATGTAAGCCTACTTGTGATGCTAATAAATAAACTTAAACTTGTCCCAGTAATGATGACCATGAAACAGTCATCAATTGTTGAATGTCCTTTAGGGAAGGCAATCTGTTGTACTTACCCAGCCTATTGTGACTCCAGACTCCTGCTGTGGGTGACCCATAACTGCCCTGAGATGGTCCAGCAAGCCACAGTTCAAAGGTAACAGAGATGGGGCAACAAATGCTGGCTTTATCAGTGGGGCTCATATTCCATTAAATAGATTATCACCAAAACAATAATTTAATGCTTTAACCTCAAAAATGGATAAATTTGGCTTGTACTCTTTGGGAGTTTAGTTAACTGAAGAGAAAGTTAATTGACATCTTTGAATTGATAATTAAATTTAATAAAGTAAGTACAATATCCTCCGCTATTCTGGGAATCCAGAAGAGTGTTTAAACTTATAAGCTAGAGCATGGCTATTTAGGAGTGAAATTAGGAAGTACGTTGGTTGGTTAAGGAAATCTGGAACTGACTCCTCAAAAGGCTGTGAATGGTGGGTCCATTAAAAATGTCAGGCTGGGAATCAACAGATTTTATTAGGGAAGGGTATCAGGGATGCAGAACAAACAAGTAGGGTGGGTTACCAATCAGCCATGCTCCAACTGACAGAGCTCTGATGAAGGGTCATCTACACTTGAAACGTTGACTCCATTCTCTCCCTACAGATGCTGTCAGACCTGCTGAGATTTTCCAGTATTTCCTCTTTTTAACATTCATTAGCAACCTGTTGGAAGCCACTCTATTTAAAAGGTAATGAACTAGGACTACGCTGATGTAGGATCTGCCCACAACAAGCATCTGAAGTGTACAGTTTTTGTTGAAGGTGTATTTTGAACACAGAAGTCCCACGAGGGTGGCAATGTTCAACATAAACACATGGTGCAAACACATCCTCTCCAACCGAATAATTTGCATTTAATCTTTCATTAATATATACCTTTCAATTTAACTAATCCCGAAGGGATCATATTTTGCAGAAATTTTTCAAAGGCACTTGGAACAAAAATCAGACTTTAATTGAAGTAAAAAGTCAACTGAATAAAATCCTAATTCTGAATGGGTACCTTTTGCTGTATTTTTTAGAAATGTGATTATCCTTCACTTTCTAGGTTTCCCTCATTAAAGCCACATTGTTTAGACACAAAGCAAGATCTCGGGTCAATGAGTAGCTGTTGAGTGACTGAATTCCAGACAGACAGGAAAATGTACTTTCCTCCCAGCAGAACGGAAATCGATCTCATTGGATCTCGACTTTGGGCAAGTGTGAGCAGTTGTCTGTATATTTTACTTTTTGCTTTTGTAAGCAATTTTGCTGTGAACTCTCATTTTCTTACGCACATCCGATGGAAGTTTGGTTAATGACTTCTTTTCTACAGTCAATTCTGTGGCATTGGGCTTCCATAAGAGCAGCTGGGCGTCTTCCCCACACGTCAGCAAGGAATGGTCCTCAGAATCCCAGTGAAAAGCACGAACAACAGCCGAGTGTCTGTCACGCAGCGTGTGCAGGTGGGCGAGGCCACCAGCGACACAGTTTAAAAAGTGAAGCTTTCCCACGTGGCTGCCACCCAATACATACAACCTGTCAGCTTCCTTGTGGTAAAAGCCCCCAATCAGGTAGTCCAGGTCATCAGGGTCAAGCTTCAAGCTCTTTCTCACGTCCTGCATTTTCACCAGCGTGATGGGTTCATCATTGTGCAAGTGGGCAAGGTCCCACAGACAGAAACCTTCATCGTAGGTCATGCAAAATATCTGCTCCAGCTCCTTGCCGGACCAGCCCACAAAACTGACCGAGGAATCAGAGTTGCAGGTTGCAAGAAGAGCATCATCTTCCGTTTCTTGGCTGAGGTCAAATATGTTGACCAACCCGTCTGTTGATCCTGACGCCACTTTGTTGGGATTGGAAGGGTGAAAACGGATTTGGGTGATGTCATCATTGTGAGTCTCTGAATAAACTCCGAGGGGTTCTCGACCTCCAGCATTTACCACCTTCGTCCAACTTCGAGCATCCCAGAAAACCATGTAAGTATCTTCTTCAACCTTTTCTGTCCCGGCGCAGATCACCAAATCATTACAGCTGATATCAAAGCTGATAAAGACATTATTAGGATAACCTTTATAAGTCTGAACTGGGTCTATGCTGGATGAACGTACGTCCCAACACTTCACCGTCCCATCACACGAAGCAGAGAACAACAACTGGTCACTGGTTTGTGCAAACCTAATGCCACTGATTGGAGCAGAATGGCCTTGGAACTGTTGAACTGGAGTC
Source organism: Sphyrna mokarran (assembly GCA_024679065.1). Taxonomy (NCBI): domain Eukaryota; kingdom Metazoa; phylum Chordata; class Chondrichthyes; order Carcharhiniformes; family Carcharhinidae; genus Sphyrna; species Sphyrna mokarran. The sequence goes on along the minus strand of JAGIQG010000015.1, from coordinate 21,605,356 downwards.
AATGTCTGTTTATTGTATACACGGAGACAGTGGTTAGAACACGAAACAGCAACCAATTGATCACTTTTTCCTGTGGGTATTTTCAGGCAATCAATATCCAGCAGGTATGTCAAATCTTCAGTTGTGTGTGTGGATCGTTTGGCAATGCACAGGTTATTAAACAACCCTTCAATTTCCTCCATGGAGTGGACCACTCCCTCTGTGATGTTAGCTGTTTGCTGAGAAGAAATGAGATAAATAAATATACATAAATAAATTGCCAACATGCACTCTATTCAACATGATTCGGCGCTGCAGTAATATAATCTTTAGTTCCCTTCTCCAAATCCTCAACTCAGTTTAATGCATTCCACAACTGAACAAGTGCCTCAAATTTCCATCTTTGAACTCTACAAACTAATACTCAATAAAAACTAAGACTATTTCTTCTTACGAGATTAACAATTAGTACAGGCAACTGGATAGTGATCAAGAAATTCTGTCCAATGTTTGCCCATTTACTTGTGGATCCCACTGAACACTCTACTGGAGATCTACAAGGATGGCAAATTCAACACTGAGTTAGTGAAACATCTTCAACTAAAACCTAATTTTCACAGCTCAATGGGTCCTCCCAGTTCAGATTATTTGGTAATTAGTTCAACAGACTATAAGTTATTTTGTCTGCTTAATTCTTCAAGAAAAGTGGCTCATAATTCTCCAACTTATACACTGCTCTCCCAATACTTAAAAAAAACAATTCCCATCAACACCCCAGATACCATTTAGTCCCTCATCGTTCAATCCCCTCCCCAACATTATCCACTGATCCCTCTCCTTCACAGGGGGGGGTAGACCCCACCCCATACTGGGGAAGTGCCCCCTGCCCCCCATACACTGGGGTAGTGCCCTCTTCCCCCACATGGGGTATGTATTCCCCTCCCCGCGCCCCACACTGGGGCGGCGCCCCCTCCCCGCGCCCCACACTGGGGCGGCGCCCCCTCCCCGCGCCCCACACTGGGGCGGCGCCCCCTCCCCGCGCCCCACACTGGGATGTGTATTCTCCCTACCTCCCACACACTGGGATAGTGCCTCTCCTCTCCACTCCACACTGGGATTGTGTCCCCTACCCCTCCCCCACACAGGAGTATTGCCTTCCCTCCCCGCTCCACACTGTGGTATTGCACCCAACTCCCCCCACTGGGCCATTGCTTTCCCCCTCATCCACCTCCCCCCCCTCCCATCCCCCCCTCCCCTCCTCCTTTTCCCTCCCCCCCCCTCCCTTTTCCCTCCCCTCCTTTTCCCTCCCCCCTTTCCCCTCCCCTTCCCCCGGCCCCACCATCATCCTATCCTCCTCCCCATTCGGATCAGTCTGGATTCCGAGGCGGCGGTCTCTCCAAATCCACTCCCGGACGCACGAAGGCCGCCATCCCAGGCTGAGTGTCTCTCTCTCTCTATTGGCCTATTTTCTTGCCTCTCTATTTCTCTTACCACGTGTCCTTTCGCCCCGGGCCGATTTAACGGTATTTCCGGTGAAAATGGCGCCACCCCCGGTCTCCAGAGGTATAGCAATAACACTGACGAGGTCTTAAAGGGACCACAGACACTGACTGAGTATTAAAGGGACCGCAGACAGGGACTGCATATTAAAGGAACCACAGACACTGACTAGGTATTAAAGGGACCACAAACACTGATTGAGTATTAAAGAGACCACAGACTGACCAAGTCTTAAAGGGACCACAGACACTGACCACATTTGAAAGGACCACTGCCGTGTGTTAAAGGGACCACAGTCACTGACTGGGTAGCGAACTACCCAACCTTCAGGAGAACAGTGACCACAATACCACACAACCCTGCCACAGCAACCTCTGCAAGACATGCCGGATCATAGACATGGACGACATCATCAAACGTGAGGATACCATTCACCAGGTGCACGGTACATACTCTTGCAACTCGGCCAACGTTGTCTACCTAATACATTGCAAGAAAGGATGTCCCAAAGCATGGTATATTGGGGAGACCATGCAGACACTACGACAGCGGATGAATGAGCATCGCTCAACAATCACCAGGCAAAACAGTTCCCTTCCTGTGGGCGAACACTTCAGCAGTCATGGGCATTCGGCCTCCGACCTGCGGGTAAATGTTCTTCAAGGGGCTTCGTGATACACGACAGCGCAGAGTCGCTGACAGAGACTGATAGCCAAGCTCCACACACATGAGGACGGTCTTAACAGGGATCTTGGCTTCATGACACACTATCTGTAACCCCCGTAACTTGCCTGGGTTAGCAAAAAACCTCACTTACTGTGCTGTCTGGAGAAAATACACAATTCTCTAACATGCTCAGGATCCCTTCACACACATTGTTAGCCACTTTAACACTTGAATAGCAGGTTAGATGTAAGGATTCGCATTCTAATCAGCAATCTCTGACTGTCTGTGCTGATGTGTGCTATTGCAGACCAGAACACTGCACTTGCCTGAGGAAGACACAAGAGTGTTGAAAGCTCGCTTTTTTACTATCAAATAAATCGGTTGGATTAATAATTGGTGTTGCTAAATTCTTACTGAGTTCTTAAAGGGATCACAGACACTGATTGAGTATTGAAGGGAGAACAGACACTGACCGGGTATCAAAAGGACCAGAGACATTTACTGGGTCTTAAAGATAACATAAACACTGACCATGTATTAAAGGGGCTATAGACACTGTCTGGGTATTAAAGGGACTATAATCACTCAATGGGTATTAATAGAACTGTGAACAATGACCAGGCACTCACTGGGTCATAAATTAGGGGACTATGGACATTCACTGCCTCATCTAACTGGCAGGGCCACTACTGCCTGCCAACCCACCCCCCCACCCACCTCATCCCTTTCTCTTCCTGACTCCATAATATCAAGAAACTAGAAGTGACAATGAAGCCAAAGATCACGGAAATGGAGAAAGGAGAATCATGGTTGCACAATGGTTAGCACTGCTACCTCACAGTGCCAGGGACCTGGATTCAATTCCAGCCCAGGGTCACTGCATGTGTGGAGTCTGTACGATCTTTCAGTGTCTTCAAGTGTTTTCTCTGGGTGCTCCAGTTTCCTCCCACAGTCCAAAGATGTGTACAATTGACCATGTTAAATTGTTCTTTAGTGTCCAAAGATGTGTAGGTTAGGGAGATTAGCAGGATAAATGTATGGGGTTACAGGGAGAGGATAGAGGGATGAATCTGAGTAAGATGCTGAATCAGTGCAGACTCAATGGGCTGAATGGTCTTTTTCTGCACTGCAGGAATTGTATGGATTCTATGAACCACTGTGTATCTTAGTTAATTAAATCCACGATTTAAGTAATACTATTTCAGAATTATCACACACCTGGACAACATGTTGTACTTATAGTTCAAATAATTAAAAGAGAGATGGAAAATCACCTAACTGTTCCAATTCCAGAGGTTAAAAATCATCTCCCTTATCTAGATTTATCAGCTGAAACTGGAAGATGCAAAAATGATGGGATTTCTTCTCAAGAATCCAACAAAGCATCTGATCACTGGAACCTCATAACTGAATCTATTCCTGCCTTAACCTATGGTCCACTGTCACATAGTAATCACTAAATAGTTAACAGTTTAAAAGTTAATTTACTAGTGTCAGAAGCAGGCTTACATTCACACCTCAATGAAATTACTGTGAAAATCTCCTGGTCGCCATATTTAGGCACTTGTTCAGGTACACTGAGGGAGAATTTAGCATGGCCAATTCACCTAACTCTTTCGGACTATGGGAGGAAACTGGAGCACTGGAGGAAATCCACGCAAACAAGAGAAGAACATGCAGACTCCACACAGCCATTCAAGACAAGAATCAAATTTGGGACCATGGTGCTGTGAGGTGGCAATGCTAACAATTGTTCCACTGTGTTGGTTACTCAGTTGGAGGACTATGATCTTCATCATGAGATGGGTGATATTGAGATTTCTGAAAGGATATGGAACTATATTCATTTCCAGTTTGAAGCAACTTTATTTTCTAAATGGCTCATAAAACTTGGTGTCTACATTTTGGGGAATATAGACAGAGGGATGTTTTAACTGATGTTTATTAGATAACGATGGGATTTGATATTACGTGTATAGACAATTTATTAACACATAGGAACGTAGGATTAGAAGTAGGACTGGAGTAGGCCACTCAGCCTGTAGGGTCTGCTCCAACATTCAATGAAATCATGGCCAATCTAATTATAATCTTCTCCCTATTTCCTGATAACTTTTCACCCCCTTGTTTATCAAGAATCTATCTACAAGTTCTGTCACTGTCTTATCTGGGCAGCCCTTATTTTTAAGCTTAAAGTTTATTTATTAATGTAAGCCTACTTGTGACACTAAGACTGCAATGAAGTTACTGTGAAAATCCCCTAGTTGTCACATTCCACAACCTGTTTGGGTACACTGAGGGAGATTTTAGCATGGCCAATGCACTTAACCAGCACAGCTTTAGGACTGTGGGAGGAAACCCACACAGACACAGGGAGAATGTACAGACCCTGCACAGACAGTGACCCAAGGCCAGAATTGATCTTGGGCCACTGGCTCTGTGAAAATGATAATGTGCTGAATATATTGTATAAAATTGGCCCTATCACCATGTGAGGGAGCTATTGCTTCTCCCGCTTTTAAGAGTATTTTCTGGGCATTGTGGCTTTTGCATGCTTGCAGTGTGCACCAGAATGCTTTACAAATCAAATACTTCCTGAAATGTAGTAATTGTTTAACGTTGGAGCTCATAATAAACCCCCACAAGCAACAGTGAAATGAATTGTCAGATCATCTATTTTAGATATTAGGTGGTGGACAACTGGTACTGGGAGAACTCCCCCACTCTTCTTTGAATACCACAATAGGATGCTTTATATCCACCTCACGTGGGCAGACAGGGCCTCATTCAAGGGAAATCCAAAGATGTTTTTGTAAATACACAAAGAAGATAACTATGAAAAGAGTATGGCCTCTCAGAAATCAAAAGGTTAATCTTTGTGAAGGCAAAAGACATGGGTATGGTTCTTAAAGAATACTTCGCATCTATCTTCACAAAGTGGAGGGACAATGCCAACATTGTAATCAGGGAAGAATGTAATATTGGATGGGATAAACTGTTACATAAGGAAGAGCTGCTTTGAATAATTCATACTTGTATTGTGGGTATTAGAAATACTTGTCAGTGTGGGCCTCTGATTGTCAAGTAAAAGCTTAATTTTTATGCCTCTATGTTTACTTTTACCTCATAAAGCTTTAATTAAAAATAAGGTACAAGTTTAAACTTAATTTGTCTTTTTGTTTGGTGTGCTAAGAAAGGGCTAAAAGAAAGATGACTGCATGTCTAAAGGTTTTAGTTTCACTTCGAGCTTGCCTGCAGAATAATTAAAGCTTTATGAGGTAAAACCGATCATAGAGGTAAAAAACTAAGCTCTGGCTTGACAACCAGAGGCCCACACTGAAAAGTAGAAGCAATTGTTTTCAGTTGGAACCAGGTAATCCAAGAAGCGAAGCATTGCTCACAAAGAACAAGAACAAAGAACAGTACAAAACAGGAACAGGCCCTTCGGCCCAGCAAACCTGCACCAATCACATTGTCCTTTCTATAGCAGCCGTCTGCATTCCTCTATTCCCCGCTTGTTCGTGTGTCTATCCAGTTAAGTTTTAAATGTGGCTAACGTGTCTGCTTCAAACACCTCACTTGGTTGACCCCTACCACCCTCTGTGTAAAGAAGTTCTCCCTTTACCTTGAACTTGTGACACCTTGTGTTTGTCATTTCTGCCCTGGGAGAAAGCTTCCAACTGTTCACCTCATCTATGCCCCTCATAAATTTATAAACTTCTATCAGGTCGCTCCTCGACCTCAGTCTTTCCAGGGAGAACAATTCCAGTTTATTCCATCTCTCCTCATAGCTAATACCCTCTATACCAGGCAACAACCTGGTAAATTTCCCTGAACTCTCTCCAAAGCACTTCTGATCCAAGTGCTTCTGGTCATGTGGTGACCAGAATTGGACACAGTATCCTAAATATGGCCTAACCAATGTTTTATATTACTGTAACATAATTTGCCAACTTTTATTCTCAATGCTCTGGCTGATGAAGACAAGCATGCCATATGCTTTCTTCACCACCTTTTCCATCTGTGCTGCCACTTTTAAGGATCTGTGGACCAATATTCCCAAATATGTGTGTATCTATGGTCTGATGATTTTGCCATTTATTTTATAACTCCCACCTGAATTGGAGCTACCAAAATGCATCACTTTGCATTTGTCTGGATTAAATTGCATCTGCCTTGTCCTTTTTCATTAGTATCTGAAAACTTACACAATTGTGGTCACTGTTCATTACACGTTCCCCCACTGTGACTTTGGCTGGCGTCATTCCCTAGTCCTGGGTCCACTATAGCTCCTTTTCTAGTTGGACTGTCTACATATTGTTCCAAAAAACCTTCCTGGATGCTTTTAACAAATTCTTTTCCATTCAAACCTCTAGTCCCAAGGGATTGCCAATCAATAAGAGGAATATTAACATCTCTCACTACAACAACCCTATTATTTCTATCTGCCCCAAAATCTGCTTACATATTCATTCCTCAGCTTCTTGTGGGCTGTTGGGAGGCCTGTAGTACACCCCAATCATAGTAACTGACCCCTTCCTGTTTCTGAGCTCTATCTACGTGTCCCATTACAATTCTTCCAAGGTGTCCTCCTTTTATACAACTGCAATATGTCCCCTAACCAGTATTGCAACTCCCCCACCTCTTTTGTCTTCCCCTCTCTCACCCAAAAAACCTATACCTATTTAACTATCAGTCCTTCCCCTTTTTTAACCAGGTCTCCATTGCTGCAACTACATCTAAGTTCCTCACATGAATCAAGGCTCTGAGATCATCCGTCTTACCTGTTATACTCCTTGCATTGAAGCAGATGCACTCCAGATCTCCAGGCCCACTGAGTTCAATCGTCCCAGTCTGTTCTTCCTCTGAGCTAGCCTGGCCTTGATCCCATGCTCATCCCCAGCCTCTGCACTTGCTGAGCTACTGTACCAATTCCCACCCCCCACCACACTAATTTAAACTCACCTGAACCACATTAGCACAGTTCCCAGCGTGGATTCTGGTGACCCTCCAGTTCAGGTGCAACCCATCCTTCTTGTGCAGGCCCCACCTTCCCTGGAAGACATCCCAATGATCCACAAATCTGAAGCCCTTCCTCTTGCACCAATTCTTTAGTCACACATTCAGCTGCACTAGCTCTGTTCCTGACCTCACTAGCATGCGGCACAGGGAGTAATCCTGAGATTACTACCCTAGAGATCCTGCTTTTCAATCTTCTACCTAAATTTGTAAATTGCCCTTGCGGGACCTCACTACTCTTTCTACCTATGTCATTTTGTGCCAGTGTAAACGATGACCTCAGTTTGATTTCCTACCCACTTCAGGATGCTTTGTACCTGATGGACTTTCCTCCTCATTAGTATCCACACTGCTTCAGTGTGGCGTGGTTTAGATATATGAAGTTTGCTGTTAAGTGGGGAATTTCAGGATTTTGGTTCATTAACAACCTTGAAGAAATAAAACAGAAAACAATTTGCATTGTTTCACGTAGTGGTAGAATTAAGTTTGTATTCATGGATAATCTTTATTAATTATTGCAAATCTGTGCAGGTTAGGTTGATCAGCTATGTTAAAATGCCCCATAATGTCAGGGTGATTACAGGGTGAATACATGGCATTACAGTGTTAGAGCCTGGGAGGGATTGTTGTCAGTGCAGACTCAATGGGCTGAATGGTATCCTTCTGCACTGTAGGGATTCTAGCACGATAAAATTTGGATCAGTACTGCTTTGTGTTACTTTTAGCTATTGTGCCAATGTTCAAAGGGATATTCAGTTTTGTGAAGAAAGCAGCATATGAGAAACTGATATGTGCATATCATAAAAGTTTATAGGGCAGAACATTATCAGTAGCCTCTTAATCTCTGTTGAGGAATTTAAGTGAGGGGTTATTAAAGAGAAAATATCTTTCATCATCTCAGAAATGATGTGGAGATGCTGGCTGAACACTTGAGCAATCACGGGATCTTCAGAAAGGCATTCTCCAAGGCTATCTTCAAGACATATGACAATGCAAAAATCGCTGAGCAGAAACCGATAGCCAAGTTCCACACGAGGACGGCCTCAGTTGGGATCTTGGCTTCATGTCACACTGTCTGTAATTTCCATGACTTGCAAAATCTAACTGTTCTGGCTTAAGACAATTTACACTTCTTTAACCTGTGCTTAACCCTCTCTCCACTCACATTGTCTGCACCTGTAAAGACTTGATTACCTGTTAGGATTTACATTTCAACCATTATCTTGTAATTAAGTTTGTGTCTATATATACACCTTGTTTATGAAACAAATCCTGCACTCACCTGACAAGGTGCAGTGCTCCAAAAGCTCGTGCTACTAAATAAACCTGTTGACTTTAACCTGGTGTGTCAAGACTACTTACTGTGCAACTGCACATCTGATAAGTTAAGCTGGGTTTGAGTGGCACCTGAGGCTGATAGACAGAATCATAGTGTGGCTTTGGAAGCTGGCCTCATACAGAGATCATGAACAATTAGAAGAGAAGCCTAAATTATGATTGATTCTTTAAATCAATTGCAAATAGAAACAAGTGAATGGGACCATTAAATTTGTGTTTATTAATCTATGTGCTATTATCTCTTCTTTCAGAGTCAGAAGTTGGAGACCTGAGGCTCCTCGAGAAAGGGGGGGGGGGGGGGGGGGAAGAGTTTAACTAGAGGGAATGTTGCATTGGGAAAATTACTTTTTAATGTGATGTTAAACCTAGGAGCTTGCTGTTTATTCAAGTGGATGTGAAAAATCGTACAGCACTATTTGAAGGTGGAGTAGTTTTCAGTGGTGCTTGCGGGAGCTGGCTGTTAGCTCAAATTGATATTACTACATTAGTACTTCAGAGACTGAAGTAAAATGACACACGCTCAGGATGTGAAAAGTTTTGGTACTTCCTCATCACAACAAATGAGCAATGTATTTTGTGGCCAAGTGGGAATTCATTCCTTCATAAACAGATGACAGAACTGTGTACAAAAACATCATTTTTCTGTCAACCAATTTCAGCTGTAGTCCGTGTAAAGTTTAAGTGTATAGACAAACACAGAACACAACACAGATTAGCCCACTTCCCCTAATACAAACTTGAAAAAGGATATACTGGCACTGGAGGGAGTGCAGAGGATCTTCACTAGGTTGATTCCAGAGTTGAGGGGTTTGGCTTACAAGGAGATTGAGTAGACTGGGGCTATACTCACTGAAATTCAGAAGAATGAGGGGAGATTGTATAGGAACTTATTACGAAGGCGATAGAAGCTGGGAAGTTGTTTCCACTGGCAGGTGGATATAGAACTAGGGAGCATTGCCTCAAAATAAGTTGAGCAGGAACTTCTTCACACAAGTTGTGAATTCCCAGCCAGCAAAACAGTTGAAGCTTATTGAATGTCTTTTTTTAAGGCAAGAATAGATATATTTTGAACAGTAAAGGAATTAAGGGTTATGGTGGGCAAGCAGATAAGTGGAACTGAGTCTACAAAAAGATCCACTAGTATCTTATTGAGTGGCGGAGCAGTCTCAAGGGGCCAGATGGCCTACTCCTAATTATGTTCTTAAACAAATCTGCTTGCAGACATTTCTTCTCCTGAATTTGAACACCCATAAGCCTTTCACCTACAACCAATTCAAATCATTTATCTTTGATAAAGTGAAAAGCAGAGGCCCCCACCACCAATTTCTGCAGGATTCTACTTAAAAACCAACCTCTAAACAAACCCAGTGCCGTCTATCATTTTTTCCACATAGCCAATCCTCAACCTACTTCAAAAAATGCCCACAGGTTCTGTTCAGTGTGCTAATCTTGTTGTCCTGGACCTTTAGATATTTATTAACAATGGAAAAGAGCTTGCTGTCACAATAAGGGCAAGGCTAAAGGCCAAGGGTAAACAGTATAGCAACTTTAGGTGAGATGAGTGCTTAAATATAAATTTTTGAAAAATACAATGAAATAAAAATGGAGGGTGGATAATGTTTGTACTAGGCAAACATCTGTGAAGTGGTAATCAGGGATGGTCTGCCACTGTTCCTACCTTTTTTTTTAAAACCTTGAAATCTTTATTTGCTGAAAGAAAACCTTTCCTTTCTTGCCTCACCTTCCTAATCATGCCAGGCAATAACATGCAGGGCAGTATGTTTCCAGACTCTTGTGAAGGGATTCAGTCAGAAGTGGTCTCGCTTCTTACAGAACTGTCTGCCATCCCCTGCGGTTGGGTCTGTGTAATATTGACCCAGAAACTAGAAGTGATTTTAATGACACATACCTTTTCTGGGAGACTATTGATGCAAAACAGTCAGAACCATCCAACACTGCAATTTAAAAATTGGTTTCTTGGGCATTTCCAGGGCAAGGTAACTGCTCACTGGAAATCTGCACTTCCTAAGCAATTGCTATGCAAACTTTACATGGAAATGTCCAGGGCAGTATTCTCCAGTGCATCTTTGGGATTCACCTAGTAACTGCTGTAACTTCAAAACACCAGGAATGTGTTAAATTGCGAGACAGACAATGAGGAGAAAACTAAGACTGGCAGAGAGTGAAATGAAAATAAAATGGTAGTTAATATAAAAGATAACTTGAAAATCATCTATTTAATGCAACAGGAGGTAGACAAAGTGTGCATGCTTGCATCTGTTTCCATCAGTAGTTTTAGCTGCAACAATTCTTTTCTGTCCAAGGCTCTCGTTTACAGGGTGCTCAGTCATGGATGTCCTCAGGGGTGTAGTGACTACCAGCTGTTTAACTCTGGCCTTGGGTGATTGTGTTAACTGTACACATTCTCTCTATGTCTGCATGGGTTTCCTCCAGGTGCTCTAGTTTCTTCCCACACGCCAAAAGATGTGCAGGTTAGGTGAATTGGCTATGCTAAGTTGTTCCAAGATGTATAGGTGAGGGGAATTAGCAGGGTAAAATGCTCTATTGAGATTTGGTGCAGTCACATTTGGGCCCCGCTGCACCAATGACCCATAGAGATTCTAGGATTAACAAAACAAACTCTCCCACTCTTGGCACCTGCTGTAAGAGAAGGATTTACGGGTTGATCATCAACCTGTTTCACTACATTAAAAATACATTATGACCAAGACCTGGAATGGGACTTGAGTTCAGAGGCAGGAACACTGCCCACTGTGCACTACTAACATCCACGAGGCACACTGCAACAACTCAGCAAGGTTCCTTCACAATACCACCAAAATCTGTGACCTCTACTATTTAAAAGAATAAGAGGTGACAGGTGCACGGGAACACCATTACCCACAAGTTCCCCTCCGAGCTAAACACTATCCTGATTTGGAACTGTAAGGCCATTCCTTCAATCATTGGGTTGAAATCCCCAAACACCTTGTCTGATAGTATTGGGTGCACCCTTGACCATGAGGGCTGCAGCAGTTCAAAATGGCAGCTCACCAAAACCTTCCTTGGGGCAATTACAGACAGACTACAAATGCTGACCTTGCCAGCAACATAATCATCCCATGAACAAATAAAATATTCAGAAATAGAAGTGTTCAAAACCACATTCTGATCAAATATAGGTGAAGAAATGCCTTAATATTGCAAAGAGTTCTGAACAAAGGTCATAAAGGCTACCAGATCAGTTGAGTCTATCAAGTATTTTCTGTTTTTATTTCAGATCTCCAGCATCTGGCTTTTATATTACTGCTGATAACTATTTGCTATCTGAGTTACTGGGCAATTTTGTTGAAAGTTGATGAAAGATTAAAAAGGTAATCCAGCTGACAAGTTCAATAAGGAACAACTGAAGGATAATTTTGTCAGCGTTTTGCTGTTCTATAAAATACACTTACAAAAACTCTCAGACAGACAAGTTTGATTGTATTTTTTTATTTTAAGCCCAGTGCAAACTGCAATTACTTTAGTTAATTGTGACCCGTGTCACATACAAGACATTGCTGACCAGCAGAGCTAACACTGTTGGAAGATAGGGAGGAAAATCAATGATTAACACACAAACTGTTACAATATTTAAAGCCACAGGGTTCAAGGCAAGAAGATTGTGATCTGAAAACCAACATTTAAAACATCTTAGAATTGGAAAAAAACAAATGCATGCTTGTGACAAAAAAATAATACTGTTCCGGTGCTACCAACATAACATTGTAAAAACATTTTGTTCCACATTTTATTAAAATAATGCAATGCATCTTTATTTGTAACTGTTCAACATTCAAATAATATATTTAGTTATCAGTACATTTACTCTTCAGTCATTTCATATATCTCTGACAATCGTTTGTCTTTGTTTTCTTTCAAGCTCTGCTATAGATTATAAACCAGCCAAGAATTATGCCATGTTTAATATGACCTTTGAATCCCTGCTCTGAAATATCCTTTGAACAGATAGCTTACAGCAATATAAAGCACACTACAGATTGCAGAAAACAGGCTGAATTTTCATGATCAGGTTGCACCACTCTGCAAATTGCCCTGTGTATATGTTTTGCTCGTATGTGACATCCTGACTAGCTGGGATAAATAATTTTCAGTCCACTAGAATTTTGGGGCTGAAATGGACTCAAATCACAATGCTATCTTGAATTGGATTAAAAATCTAGAAACCGGACAGTGAAAACAAAAAAACTCCCTATTTTCTTATCAGAACACAACTAAATTAAAAAAGGTTAATGACTAACAGCTTTAGCACTAAATTTGTCTCAGCAAAGAGGGGAAAGGTCATCACAAGTAACTTTAACTTGCTTGATGGAGAGCAAAAATGAGGGGTTGGAAAGTTAATGATCCAACTGCAAAGAAGAAACAATAAAAAAAAACAAATATTGTTAACTTTTAATCACTATTGGATCCTGAAGAATCCCATACAGTATACATGTTCTGGCGCAGTGAATACAGAAGGATTGTTGTCATGCATTTACGATTTTGAGTGGTTTCATATGAATTCACAAATTTACAGTCCATAATATTCATATGATTACATTATAATTTGAAACACATGACAAGTGTATCTATTTATGTCCACAACCTTTGTGAATTGTTCCAATGAAGACTGAAGGGGCAACCACTGCAAACCGAAGACTTTGTTATTTTACGAGGATGCCACAAATAATTGCAGAATTATGTAATACCCTCTCTTTGTATTTTGTTGACCAGCTGAAATGTTTGGGGCTCTGGCTAATGAATTGCATGGACAGTTTGCAGATGGGTGGGAACATATTCTTCAACAGAACTTTTAACAGGAATTCACTGCTTTCCAGTGTGATCCCAATCTGGTATCAAACTTCCCAACAGGCCACTCTTGCACATGGCTTCACTTTCAGATCACTCGTGTCTGCCATTCCCACGTGCCTATCATTTGCAAAAGCACATTTATCTCAGCAAGTCTCAGCCCAGGCAATTTCAACACAAACAACTCTCCTCTGTGGGTGTGCACAAGGAAATTAGGTCAAGGAAGCCAAATTTACTGGATGGACAGTCAGACTTTGCCAACCACTAATGGCCAATATTTTTGTTAAGTTCAGAAAACTATTGCAAAATGAATCTTAGTTCAGTTTTCACTAATGCAAAAGGATTTGTATTTAGTGCTTTAATAAATAACATGTTACACCCAAAATAGTCTTAGTCTTTCAAGGTCTGTAATATTTCAGAAAATTTTAAATAAAAGTTTCCACTTTATTTATTTCCATAATGGGTTAAGACACTACCTTTGGTTTCAATGAGTTTTCTACTTCTTCACAACATGCACCAGTAGAAAGAGAAAAAAGAAAGCCTTTTTGCATCTGAACAGAAAAGCACATCAGATCTTTTAGCACTGAAGAAAAGTATTTGTTAGTGGTGTGTAACTATGAGAATTGTGTTCACCTTCTGCCTTCGTTAAATATTACCATTCCAGAATGCCCATTTTGTAAGAGATGCAGGAACCAGCCGTGGTTACAATATTCAAAAGTGTTAAAAAGAATTTCAAAAATGTGTTGCCCAAATTCCAACAAGCCTCATTTAACAGACATGTGGAATAAACAGAGGAGGAGTATCCCAAAGAAATTGTGCATTAGCACCAATAGAATTATTGAACCACAATACAAGTTCCAGTTTTAGAACAAATGAATACATTAATAATTTCAAATGTAGTTTTACATAACCATAGATCTTTCTTACATTAAATCAATAGTGCACATTTAAACAGGTTTTCCGTGACCCCAAACACCAAAAGCTGAAACAAAAATATGCATTCTTATGAAGGAACACACTTCCTTATAAATCTCTCTCTGTTTAAAGAGCTATCTGCATATATTTTATACATCAGATCCACAACACTATTTGATGCTGTTATGAGCTGACTAAAGTGCCCAGCACTCAGTCAGCACAAGTCCAATGTCTCTGGTAAAAACCTAGCCCTTACAGCTCTAATAAAAAATTCCATTTGAGAGAGCTTATGTAAAGGACAAGTGACATTACACTCTTTGCCCTTTAGGTTTTCTTCATTAGCATAAGGATAGTAGGGGAAAGGTGTAATGTTTGAGCCTGGACAGTGATTACAGTAATCAGCAGATTACTCCATGACACAGTGGCCTAATCTTATGCAAGCTCCACACATTCATTCAACTGAAGCTCATTAGATCGTATTAAAATCTCAATGACATCAAACTAACGGCAATGTTCTTTGTTGCCATTCCAACTCAAACAACTAACTTGTTATGGTGCAGGGTTTGAACCACTGATCTTACTAGTTCCTATGGTACGGTGACATAGAACAGTGGTTAAAGCACACGGTGTACTGTCTTGGAAAGGAATGCAAATTGCAGTCAAAATCCAGGAAAGTTCAGCTGCTTTTGCACCAGGGATAATGAATTATCTTCCTACAGTTTGCAGATTTTTAAAAATAGTAATGCAAGATGACTAATGTACAATAATGATAATGTCACTGAAGTTAGAAGCTTCTAAACAAATCTGTTAATTGAATCATAACCTACCCCATAGAGGCAATAAAAACCAAGATGGTCTTAATTAATAAAACCCAGGTTTATATTTTTTAAAAAAGGTGAAAGGTTGCTCAAGGCAAAGTGGCTTTCAAAATATGATACATTCTTGAAGGGAACTAGACCCCATATACTTCCAATTCACATGTCCTACACGATCCAAAAATATTCTAGCACAATTGGGTAGTACTGTGAAGCAATCACATTATCTTCAGTTATACAAATATACTTTTTATGGTTTTACCAAGTACTAAACAAGGTAGTGTATTTGAGAAATATTCTAATTATTCTCCCCCTTTCTGCTCCATGTTACATCCTTAAATATTTTACCTCAGGAGTACTGTGGTATCAATGTTAATGAACTGTTATTATATCTAGAGAATGTAATGGAATGGTACAGGAAGAAAATACACCATCAACTGCAGGAGTTGCACTTTTTGCAAACACTCTAGATGTTTAGCGCACAATCCTCATATTAATTCTAAGCAAAACACCCCATGGGAGGGACATTAAGAGGCCCTTTGATTTTTTTTCAGTAGAACCCTTCATGGTCATTCAAGACACACAACATAAATGTCTTGTCAGCCAGTTTACACAGCTTTGCATCAATGGAAGTGAAAATCATTTCAGAGAAAGGCAAGTTGATAGAGGGGCAACAAAACTCAGTACCCTTAAACTCCAAGAATTTTTGGAAGGCAGATTTTTGCAGTGAGCTCTCAATAAGATAACAGTCTGCAATATACACCACAGCAACAGGTTTATCTCTGACAAACATTTTTATGGAGACAAAACTGGAGCATCTGATTTGTAAGACAATGAAGTCAGAATTGGTGGCAAGTTCAAAAGCAGAGCTATAGTCAGTCTTCAGAGTGACGTACAATACAGCGGACGAACTAAAACATTTAGAGCTTTCTGCTGTAGGGATTACTGCTGAAGGTGTGACAAAAGCTGGGACAGAAAATTTCCATACAACAGATGAAAAATAGAACTTTTTCAATTTAATGACGTGGCTGTGATTAATGCTGTGTACTAACATGCACAGCTTGAGGTCCTGTTGCTGTAAGTGATTTTGCAAGTCACTTGAGTCACTTTCACAGAATAACAGCCAATAATGAAAAAAAGTGAGAAACGCTGAGGTTGAGAAGCAGATGCATTAAAAAAGTTTTTTGTAGGAGCATGGTATTCCAACTGGGAAGTGTACAGAAAGTTTCTAATAACAAGCTCATCCTCTAAGATGGACTGTCCAGATTCTATAGAGTAACCAGGTTTTACATCCTTCATAACATATGCCTCTGAATAGGGAAGTCAAGGACAACCACCATTAAATGAGATTTTTAAAGAACTATTAATAGTCTCTTCGCATGGCAGTGGATTCAGCACATCCTGTATTACTTATGGGGCAATGCTGCAAAGCTATGCAGGAAAAAAAAACAAACCGTTACTGTGGAGTTTTTCAGTATCTTTAACATTATGCTGCCATAGTAGAAATACATGCATAGATTGAGTCCCAAATCCTACGTGGACTCAAAAATGTGGGATCTAAACAATTCAAGATCTCAGGCTGAAAATTTAAACACAAGGGCATAACTTGTATATCAAAAGCACTGAATCTAGTGTTACCATTTCAAAATATCAAGCTAATGGCATCTTGTACCGTAATACTCCAGAGCTTGCATTAAACCAGGTCTGACTAAATCAAAACTGAAAAAATTTAAAACAAAATTCAAGTGCCCAGATGAAACAGTTTAAAATTTCAGTACTTAGACAATTTCAATTGTGAATTGAGTGTGTGGCCCAAGTTTAACCAATTAATGGGACTAAAATCCTAACATGATTGAAGGGAACGTCAGAGAAAGGTGCTGCAAACATCTGAGGCAGTTAAAATATATGATATCACTATTAAATTACAGCAATTCTTATGCAATAAACTAAAAGGCACAATTGATAAGCTGTTAGATACCTGAAGTTTGAGTCTTTGTTATCACTATATTACACTCTTATTCATTTTGCACATATTTAATCAGCTTTTGCAGGAACTTCCAAAGAACTTTCATAAACATCAAGAGTTCCTTCGCTTCATATACTCTTCTGAGGGCTAGTATCAGAAATCCTTCCATCCAGATACAGGGAAAACAACCAACTTAAATTTGTGGTCACATCTCAGCACTGCCTTCCAGGCAACTACTCAGGCCTCGTATGCAGCCAAACAGATGTCTTTTCAGGGGCATGGGCAGAAAAAGTGAATGGTCTGGAACATTTCCATTTAAAAAACTTTGCGTCCCTGCTTACAATTAATAGCTCTATAAAAAAGACCATGTCCTCTCATCATGAGAGATTCAGGTAATTAAATAAGGAAGGAACCAGAAATAGGGCCACAAATCCCACCGTGCCGTACGTCATATAACGATAGGGAAGTTCCACCTCCATTCTCTTCCGTGCCTGGCGGATGTCGGTGCACGGAATACGAAATATCTTGCAGGCCAGAGGGATGGTGCATGCTTTCAGCACTGCTCTGGTTAGTAACAGGACCACCACCCCTACTGCAAAACGCAGAAAAGCTCGTGTAATGAGATTAAATGTGATTGCTGGGGGAGAAAATGGCAGAGCATGAAGGGGAGGGTCTGGCAATAGGCCAAACATGTGATTGAAATGAGATGCACAAGCGATACCCGCGCCTGTGCCTAGAATTTCAGCAGTGTCACCACGTGATGTGCTCCATGTGTCGAGTGTAAATGAGAAGAGTCCCATTCCTAGGTGAAGGCTGATGATGAATAAAGGGGCATACTTATAGGTCAAATTGAAGTTGTCAATTAAATCCAAAGCTGGGTGGAAGATGATTAGAATCAGGATGCTGTAAAGCACACCAGCGATGATATCCTGTTAGAGAAGAAAAGAGTCAATATGTGCACAAATAATATATTAGAATATAGCAAAATTAGTAAAAACTGCGAATTTATGACCTAATGTGCTTCAACAGCCTTGTATACCAGAAGTTTCTCCACTACTGGTGACTATACTCCCAGTTGCCATTATTCTAAGCTCTGGGGTTCCTCTCTAAACCTCTCTGCTTTTCAACTGTATGTTCTTCAAGACATTAGTACAAAAATGTTTCTCTTGCAAGGACAGCTTTAAATAAATCAAAGTCATGGAGACTAAACTTCCTAACTGGCACTGTACATTCCTTTCCTCACTTTTTTGTGGGATTCTCCACAATGTCCTTAACTGCATATATCAAAAATCACAAAAATTGGTTCCCCAATGGGTTAAAATCTTGAAACTGGACCTTAGGTTACAGTAACCAAACTGAAATAATTAGCATGATCAGAAACAGATGACTCCAAAAGGCAATTTGGCAATGTCATAAGCAAAGTTAACTCTCAAGCACTTGCCCAACCCAAGATAAACTGCAAAACACTGTTTACACTACAACAGACCAATGTAAACACCATTCATCTACAATATTACAGTGGAATCAAAGGAACATTCCCAAGATGCAATATGTTATGCTAAGGGAAGACAGTAAATGAAAGCAGATTAGTAGTGTAGAAATGAAAGGGGCAGAGATATTCTTCACTATTGTTCTTTCAGAATTATGAAATATCATCTTCCTTTTAAAAAAGTGCTGTAACTGTGGTCAGACTATCACTTTGCTGTAATAGGGATTCTTCCACAGCTGCGTCAAAGTGAGAGAGAACGTTGTGGCTGTAGGAATCAGTATTTTCCAAACATCTTCGATGCTGGGTGATCCACTGATGTGGATTTTCACCCTTAGAGTTTCTGCTCTATATTTAAGTGTTTTTATTTGTTGGATTGGTAGTTTCCTTGTCCAACTTGATGCTTTGTGAGATAATTCTGCAATTTGTTTGATTTAACCTTGCATTGTGCTCAGAAGTCTCTTAATGGGTATTCTATAAATGCTGTGATTATGTACTGGTTAGTCAGGCTATCTTTGGCTTTGAAGTCCACACTATTTAGGTTCCTCATCATTCCAGGTGCCTTTGCACTGTCACACTTTACCTTTGCCTAATCTTTATCCCACCCTGTTGCCCCTACCCAATCCCATCTTGCTTTTTCCAAGCTCAAGTACAGGAACCCAATCTTGTGCTATAACTCGCTTCACAATTAGCTGCTGACTTCCCAACTTCCCTTCCTGAACCTCACAATAGTGGATGTAAGTGATTCATTTATCTCAGATACTGTTGTTCCCCTTTCAAAATTGCTGATAGTTGACTTATTATCGCAGCATTATAATTCTCAGCAATCCTCTCCAACCCCTTTAAACCCATGCCTCATTTTTGTACTGCAATCCAGATATAAAGGATATACATAGCAAGGCAGGCCATGATACAGATGAAAAGGCAGAGATAGAGGAGGTAAAAATGAGAAAAAAAAAGAGCAGGAAGAAATGAGAATTAGAAAGATGACAAAGAAAAAGGGGCATAGTTGATCTCATGTATTGCGCAAGCTTATTCTATCCTTTCAGAAAGTGTACTGTGCTTCCAAAGAAAATCAAACAAGGCCAAAATTTACCAGAATTTCGAAAGCACTAAACCTACAAATTGAAAGCATACTTAACCATATCCTGTCACTTTTAACATCAAATCTGTTCACTAAAACTTCAATTTATCCCGACAATAATGTCCAATTGCCCATTATTGAGTAAAAGTTCTATACTATATCCATGCTGGTCTAATCATAAGCCACAGCAATGTTCAAACTTTATTAACCAGAAACTACATCAATAATATAATTTAACTTCAAGCCTTTAGTTTGATAAAACGGTTCACATTCAGAAGTAGAAAGCACGTAACCTCAATAGTGGTTTCTCTTCCTGCTCCTGCCCCACAACTACAGGAGCACTGGTTTCTCTACTGCTTCTTCTTATGTAGTCAAACTGCTAGCCTTGGGTGAGCTGCAATTTCTATTAACTGAACACCAAGAATAAAACCTTCATTTCATCAGCTACTAACTTCTTCCCAAGCATAGACTCGGGCTGAATCAAATTGCAAATTCAATGTCCCATCCATTACTCAAATGAGCTTCCAACACCACATATTCCACATCACAACGATTGCATCATTGCCCAGCTCGGCTTCTTTTTCAGTCCATCTGCCACTGGAACCCTTTCAAACTGGACAATTCCAACACTCTTTTAGCTGACTTCCATCTTTCGTGAACTTCAGCTCGTCCAAAACTCTGCCGCCCATACTTCACCCTGCATCAGTACTTGTTCAATCAACTCTTTGCTTACCTATATAAGCTCCCAATTCATCCTCAGGTGTAAACCCCAACATGGCATCACTCTGCTTTACATAGCCAAAAGTCCATTTTCCCCAACGTAAATGCTATTGTCTAAAGTTAGCTCTATTAACAGCACATCTATCACATTGCCAAATCCTGCATTATTCCCTAAACAAGAGAACGAGCATGAAGCCTTAGTCATTGCTCATACTAGTTTTTGCACGATTGGAGTAACTACACAATACTA
Organism: Sphyrna mokarran; assembly: GCA_024679065.1. Taxonomy (NCBI): domain Eukaryota; kingdom Metazoa; phylum Chordata; class Chondrichthyes; order Carcharhiniformes; family Carcharhinidae; genus Sphyrna; species Sphyrna mokarran. The sequence continues at coordinate 21,584,770 of JAGIQG010000015.1, read as the reverse complement.
AGAACCACATATTTCGAGGCTGTGTGCCAATTGAAGGGAAGATGATTTCCTGTGAGCAAAAACAAAATGCAACCAAACCCAGAAAAGAATGTTATCTGCCTAGACCAACAAACGTGGCAATTAAAACATTCCCAGCTTTGAATAAAAAGTTAAAAAATACTTTTGTGCACTCATTTTTAAATAGATCTGTTTTGAGTTACAGCAACAGATAATCCCATAGCTGCATTGCCAGCATGCTAACACAGTGACCTGATGGTATGTCTTTTCAATAAGACATGCCAACTCTGGTGACTCAGTGATTACAAGCAACAATACTGAGCCATGTAGCCCATAAGGTTGCTCAGACACAAACTCCAGCCAATGCTGAGCTTTCCAGCTCGGAAGTACCAGCAATAGAAGCATCATGTTGTAACTAGTTTCAGCGCTCCATAGCTCAAACTATACACACACATAATAGCAACATGTTCAAAGTTGTAATCTTCCAAGAGTTAGCACTTAGAAGACAAGTGGTGAGGAGGGAAGTACTATAACAAATTAGAGAACTAAATTGTTAAAGGCATGATGAAAGATGGTGTCAATTTTCCAACTCAACTGCATTAACAAGGGTGCTAACATTATAGCCTTGCTGACAAACATGTTTAAGCTGTGCATTTTCAAGGGCACAATGCATTTCAGCACTACTGACTATAAACAAAATTGTGGCTACATGTTTCTGTCATGCTTCCATACCTGGCACTGCCAGGTACTATGAGATATAAGGATAGAGGTTTTCAAGCACATTAAATATCTGCTGGATAACAACTGATAAGATATCCCCAATTCCTGCCACTCCTGCAAATTGTTTTAAAAATGTGATAGCTATGTCAAAGCAATAGTACTTGCAGCGCTAATCAGAAACCTACTGCCCTTCAAAATGGAGAATATAATGGTAATTTATGGGAATGCATCCCATACCATTAGCTATGGAAAACCTGTAACACCACTCCTGGGGAGGAAAGAGAAAAAACCCCATACCATTAAATAGATGAGGGGAGAAGGAAATAAAAATGTACCTTATAGATTGCAGCTGCAAAAGGTGGCATTTTGTGCAGACCACCACTGGTGGTTGCAGATTCTAGCAAGGGGCAGTTGGAGGAAGGTAGCAACACCAGAATAGTATGCACATAATCATTGCTATATTACACTTGAAATCCATTTAATTAACAGGTAATCCTAATCAAAAGTAGTCAGAGATCTTGTGGTTCACTCACCAGAATAGAATGCATTCCCATGTAGAGTCGACTGAGACATACAAGGATACACCAACTCGATGCCAGGAGTAGTCCAAACGCATATGGATACTACAAAAAAAAGTTTTAAAATTAGCAATGATCAATTCATAACTAAATGATAATTTTGCTGTGGCTTGAATAGATAGACTTATACTTAAGTAAAGTGGGCATTAGCATATTAAGCATGTTAAGTGCAGAACACGTATTGTTTTTAACAGATATCAATGGCGATTTAAAGAATGCTCACCTTTTAACTTCAAATCAAAACAGGATTTCATATTAGTTCTACTTGACATTGCCCTCAATGTGGGAAGTTGGGAGAGAAAAGGATACCACGTCTTATTTACAAGATTAAGAACAGTACAACACCATTGAGATTAAACACCCCAGAAATGCTTTCCTTGTCTTTCAAATACAGGGATAGAACTTTCCAACTGCACCAGTCTTACAAAAGTCACACACTGCACTTCTCAGCTCAGGTTAGGTTACAATGTGGATTACAAGGTGGTAAAACCACCACTACCATTTGTATGTTCTGCACAAAAAAACATACTAGGTATTCATTAAAAAAGATTGGTTGCACATATTAAAGTGCTTTAATTGGTATAATTAAAGTTGTAAAATCAAAACCATTCTCAGTCAGTGGTTATAGTGCACTGTTAATTTGTATCCACTTTTGGATCAGGTTGAGAAAATAGTGGCAAATTGCTGATTTAGGATTCCACAGCCCATTGTATCAACTCAGTCATCAGTAAAGCAAATTTTGTGTTTTGACATACCTAGATATTTATCTTGCAGTTGTTTGGAGAAAGAATATTTTTGTAGAAATGACAGAAAGGAGGCTATGTAGCCATCATACTTTGCCAGTGAGTCCCTTAATAGGATCAGTAATTCAAATCTCATTTCTGTACCCTGTTTTTGTATTCTTTTCAAATATATGCAGTTGGAATCTCTGCTTAAAGAATACAATTTCTTTCCCAATAGGTAATGTCCCTTCATTCTGGTACAATTTTTGTATATTTTTGGCACTGTCTCAAGTGCCTTAGTATCATTTTTATAATATGACCAGAACTGAACATAATACTCTTACATGTGATATAAGTTTAGCATAACTTCTATACTCTAAAAAAATAGAAATACTTATTTTGCTCATTTAAAAACATAGAACATTACAGCACAGAACAGGCCCTTCGGCCTTCGATGTTGTGCCGACCAAAATAAAAAGCAATGCCCCTCCAAACTAAACCATTCCCTTCTCTTCCATATACTTATCAATTAACCTCTTAAACGCCACCAAACTTGGCGCATCTACAACAGCTGCAGGCAGGGCATTCCACTCCCTAATCACTCTTTGAGTAAAGAACCTACCTCTGATATCCGTCCTATAACTCATACCCCTTAATTTAAAGCTGTGTCCCCTCGTGCTAGCTTTCTCCATCCTAGGAAAAAGGCTATCACTGTCCACCCTATCTAAACCTCTAATCATCTTATATGCTTCAATAAGATCCCCTCTTAGCCGCCTCCTTTCTAACGAAAACAACCTCAAATCCTTCAACCTCTCTTCATAGGACCTGCCCTCCATACCAGGCAACATCCTGGTAAACCTCCTCTGTACCCTCTCCAATGCCTCCACATCTTTCTTATAATGTGGGGACCAGAACTGCACACAATACTCCAAGTGCGGCCGCACTAGAGTTTTGTACAGTTGCAACATGATGCTGCGGCTCCTAAATTCAATCCCCCTACCAATAAAAGCTAAGACTCCATATGCCTTCTTAACAACTTTATCCACTTGACTGCCTACTTTCAGGGATCTATTGACACATACACCAAGATCCTTCTGTTCCTCAACACTATTAAGAGCCCTACCATTAGCCCTATACTCTACACATTTATTGTTCCTGCCAAAGTGCATTACCTCACACTTTTCCACATTAAACTCCATTTGCCACCTCTCGGCCCAGCTCTGCAACTTGTCCAAGTCACTCTGTAAACTATAACACCCCTCTTCACTATCTACCACTCCACCAACTTTAGTGTCATCTGCAAATTTACTGATCCATCCCTCAATACCCTCATCCAGATCATTTATAAAAATTACAAACAGCAGGGGCCCCAAAACAGACCCCTGAGGCACACCACTCGTCACCGAACTCCACGATGAATATCTCCCATCAACCACCACCCTCTGTCTTCTATCTGCCAGCCAATTCCTAATCCAATTAGCTAAATCACCCTCTATTCCACACATCTGCATTTTCTGTAGAAGTCTTCCATGGGCCACCTTATCAAACGCCTTACTAAAGTCCATATATACGACATCAACCGCCTTACCCCCATCCACCTCTTTGGTCACTTTCTCAAAAAACTCAATGAGGTTAGTAAGGCATGACCTACCCTTCACGAAACCATGCTGACTATCCCCAATCAATTCATTTCTCTCTAAATAACTATAAATCCTATCCCTAATAATTCTCTCCAATACCGTGCCCACAATAATTCTCTCCAATACCTTGCCCACAACAATATTATTTTGCTCATTTAAAAAGTCTCAACCAAGAGTTACATTTGATCATTTCTCTATTATACACATGCATCCCTTTGCTTCTCTACTCCAGACTTACTTGCGAAGTAATATATAGTCTTTTTACTTTCAAAAATGTAATGCCTCATATTCATGGATAGAGATTCATTTGCCAATTAGCAAATTTGCTGCAGTCCAAGTTTTTTTTAATATTCATTCATGAGACATGGGTGTTGTTGGCTGACCAGCATTTATTGCACATCCCTAGCTGCTCAAAAAGGTGATGATGAGCTGCCTTCTTGAATGTTGTTAGGGAGGGAATTCCAGGATTTTGACCCAACAAATGCAAAGGGACAGTGATATATTTCCAAGTCAGGATTGAGAGTGGCTTGAAGGAGAATTTGCAAGTGGTGGTGTCCCATTTATCTGCTGCCCTTGTCCTTCTAGATGGAAGTGGTTGTGGATTTAAGATGTTGTCTAACGATTTTTGGTAAATTGCTGCAGTGCATCTTGTAGATAGTAGCAGCAGTGCGTACTGAGTGTTTGTGGTGGAGGGACTGAATATTTGCAGATGTGGTGCCAATCAAGCCAGCTGCTTTGGTCTGAATGGTGTCAAGCTTCTTGAATGTTGTTGGAGCTGCACCCACCCAAGCAAGTGGGGAGTATTCCATCATATTCCTGACTTGCAGATGGTGAACAGACTTTGGGGAAATCAGGTGGTGAATTTCTCACTCCACTATTCCTAACCTCTGGGCTTTCCTTTAGCTTGTGTTAATGTTGCAAGTCCAGTTAAGTTTCTGGTCAATGGTAACCCCAAAGATGTTGACCATGGGGTGTCAGTAATGGTAATACCTTTGAATGTCAAGGGGTGGAGATTGGACCGAGTATCTCTTATTGATAATCATTTACGGCACACAAAATGCCAAGCAATGTTACCTGCCACTTATCAGCCCAAGCCTGGATATTGCCCAGATCTTGTTGCATTTGAAAATGGACTGCTTCAGTATCTGAGTCGTCAAACACTACTGAACAATCATTGGTGAACATCCTCACTTCTGACTAATAATAGAGGGAAGGTTATTGATGAAATAGCTGAAGATTGTTAGGCTTAGGATATTATCCTGAGGGACACCTGCCGAGATGCACTGGAGCTGAGATGACTGACCCACCACAACCATCTTCCTATGTACCAGGTAGGACTCCAACCAGCAGCTGGCCTCCTGATATCCTTGATTCCAGTTTTGCTAAGGTTCCTTGATGCCACATTCAGTTGAATGTGGCTTTGATGTCAAGGGCTATCATCTCGTCTCTGGAATTTAGCTCTTTTGCAGCCTTGGTTCAAACATGAACAATGAGGTAATGAGCTGAGTGACCTGGCAAAACTCAAATTGGGCATCACTGAGCAGCTTACTGCTGTGCAAGTGCTGCTTGATGGCACTGTCAATGACCCCTTCCATCACTTTACTGATAAGAGTCAAATGATGGTGCAGTAATTGGCTGGGTTGGATTTGCCCTGCTTTGTGTACAGGACATACCTGGGGCAATTTTCCACATTGTTGGGTAGATGCCAGTCTTGTAATTATACTGGAACAGTTTGTCTAGGGGAGTGGCAAGTTCTGGAGCACAGGTTTTCAGTACTAATGCTGGAATGTTATCCATTGCCTTTGCAGAATCCAATACCTCAGTTGAGTGATTTGAATTGGCTGGAGCCTGACATCTGTGATGTTGGGGACCACTGAAGGAGGCTCAGATGGATCGTCTACTCTGCATTTCTGGCTGAAGATTGCTGCGAATGCTTCAGTCTTACCTTTGGCACTGATGTGCTGGGCTTCTCCATCATTGCAGATGGGAATATTTGTGGAACCTCCTTCTTCAATGAGTTGTTTAATTATCCACTACAATTCACAACTGGATTTGGAAGGACTGCAGAGCTTAGATCTGATCCGTTGGTTGTGAGATTGCTTAGCTTTGTCACTTGCTTTTGCCAGTTGGCATGTAAGTAGTACTGTTTGGTAGCTTCACCAGGTTGACACCTCATTTTTTAAGGATGCCTAGTGCTGCTCCTACACTCTCCGTTCAACCAGGACAATACCCTGGCTTGATGATGGTCGAGTGGGGGCCATGCCAGCCCGTGAGATTGCACAGGAGCACAGTTCTGCTGTTGTTGATTACCCACAGCGGTTCATGGATGCCCAGTCTTGAGTTGCTAGATCTGTTAAGTCTGTCACATTTAGCATGGTGATAATGCCACATAGTGAAGGCAGCATTTTGTTTCCACAAGGACTGTACAGTGTTCACTCTTACCAATGTTGGCACAGACAAATGCATCTACAGCTGGCAGATTGGTAAAGATGAGATTAAGTATGTCATTTCTTTTTGTTGGTTACTTCACCACCTGCTGCAGACCAGTCTAGCAGTTATATCCTTTAGGACCCAACCAGCTCAATCAGTAATACCACTGCTGAGCCATTTTCATGGTGGACACTGAAATCCCCCCATCCAGAGTATATTTGGCACCCTTGCCATCCTCAGAGCTTCCTTCAACTGTTGTTCAACATGGAGTAGTACTAATTCATCAGCAGAAGGAAAATGGTACATGGTAACCAATAAATGTTAATATTGCATCCTTCCACAATTGGGAGGGATCTGCAAATTTAGCAACACAATTGACTCCAAAGTCATTCTGAACACTTGTTAGGATCCCACATTCTACCTTCTGCTAGTCTGAACAGCTAGTTCTCCTTGCCCTCCGATTTCTGTTTCGTAGCTAACGTAGTTACCTATTCTGAAACTTGTCCCCCATTTGCTTATTCAGCTATTAAGTGACTACTAAATTATCTCCACTACATTGTCCATCCTCACCCTGTTTTCTCGTCATCATAAAAATGTAAGTCAGCATCAATTTCAAGTTTTATCATTTCCATTTCTCTACTTTAGTTGGGCTTCTATTATTTTTCCTACCACTGTTGTTTCACTGAGAGGATTGAGGTTATATCACTTATCAATATTTTAAATACTTGTTGTCAATCAAGATTCCACAAGTGTTCCTAATATGAAAGAAATTATGTCTATCAAAGAAGAGAGGCAGTTAAAAGGCCAACAATAAACTTCTAAGCAACTGTAAAGATAACACAGCTTTCACATAACAGCTCACCATAGCACATTTTTATTGGGAATGCAGAAAAAATGTTAGACTTGATTCAACCTCATCGAGTTAATCAGTTTTATAAATAACTGCTTGCACTGAAATACCCCCATGACTGGATTTTACTGGTTCTAGATAAGGACAACATTAATTTACTGTCAAGAGCATTCTGATCCACCCCTATTGTATAAACACTGGCTTTAAAAAAAAAAATCAGTACAATTTTCCTACTTTGCATTGTGTTTATATGTAGACTAAATAATCAGCAGGCACACTTAAAGTTCTAGTCACGTAACTACTCAAATTCTGATGTGCCAGTTGTTTATTTATCCTTCTCTACTACTCATCTACTTTCATTAGGATATGTGGCTCTTGGCAAAATGTGTCTGCAGCACTCAGACACCTTCTGGCACTGCTCTAAGGAACACTGTCCTGTTCCAACTGACAACCTCGGATAGAATTGTACAACTTTTTTGCAGTTTGTGATGGTATTAGAATCGCATGCAACAGACTTGAACTGACTAAAGAATATAAAATAAATTGGGAAACCAAAACAGAAAAATGCACAGGAAATAAACAGAAGCCCACAATTGGCAGACAACCAGATGCTACACCCTTGTGCTGACCATTCTTGAAACACTTGTAGAAGGGCACCATTAGTTAGGGATGTCTTTCAGGAGTACCACAGCAATTAACTGAAGACAAGTTTCTAGAACATGTTGATATTAGACAGCTTTAAAAATGAACAGTTAAATAAACAGGGCAATCCTCTTTTACAAAGCACCCTTAAAAAAAGGTTACCCTGACCAAATTAAAAAAAGTTTGAAAGGGATTTACTTATACATTAAATGGGCATGCCCAACAGATATCCAGCCTAATTGGTGCACCATCTAATAAACCCACAACTGCATGTTTGTTGCCAAAATTACCAGATTAACATTCATGCAGATTTGCTTATATAAAATGAATAAACACATTTTGCTCAATAGCATGATGAAAAATGAAGCACTATCTAATCTCTAAGTGCAATTCTGCTCCCATTTTATAACCAACACTACTTAACTTCCAGGAGCAACCCTTTGAAGAACAACCAAAGGCCAAATAATAAATGCTGGAAATGGACAATGTTACTGCATCACAATCAAAATAATCAGATATGTGCATCATGTCAAAACAGGTATAACAACCCATAGCCTCTTTAACATGGTAGAAAGTCCCAAGGTGCTTCACAGGAGCATTAAAAAACTACGACACCAAACCACGAGGCGACATTAGTCAGGATAATCAAAATCTTTGTCAGAGGTGCGTTTTAAGCAGTAGCATGAAGGAAGAAAGCAAGAGCTTTCCACAGCTCATAGCTGATACCAACTGAAGGAGCTGCCACCAATGGTGCAGCAATTCATCCTTCACCATCTGTTACCTCCCATAATCTTGCAGATTTTTGAGATCGTTGCACTCCTCCAATTCTGGCCTCTTGTGTATTCTCAAATTTTACAATTCCATCATAATTGTATCTTCAGCCGTAAGCTCTGGCATTTACTCCTTTTCCCTCTTTAAAGCATACCTCTGTCCCAAACTTTCAGGTCATCTATCTTAATTAACATCAGTGGCTTGGTGTTGGATTTTATTTGGCAATGCTCCTGTGAAGCACCTGAGGAATACAAGCTGTGTTCTGTAGTCTTACTACTGGTTTGAGAAACTTCAAAATAGTAACTCTAATGGCTCACTCTCTCTTAAAACAACGATTGGTCTTCTACACATTTCCTTTGCAGAAGAACTAATTTTATCTTTCTGGTTTGTTACAGAATCCAATTTAGCATTAAATAACCAACCTCCAAATAAAACTACTTGGAGATTCTTAGTCATGAATTCTTAGATGAAGAGTCATATCAGAATACTAACTCAGTTTTGCTCTCCACTGATGCTGCCAGACATTTTTCAGCACTTCTTCCAAGATAGTGAGCAGAATTTATGACATCTACTATTTCAAAGGTTGCAAAATCACAGAAGGCAGATAGTGTAAAACCCAAAGGTCACTAAAGTTTCAAAATGTTTGCATACACTTTCCTATTATTGAAAAAAGGTCAAATGGGAACATACAGCATTAGGGCCTCTGTAGGCCAGGATGTCCAATATGTTAGCCACTAGTCACATGTAGCAAACTGGGAACCCTAATGTGAATAACTATATTTTGGGTAAGGAATAAAAACACATGAATGTAAGAAATAAAAGCAGGAATAGGTCATTCAGCCCTTTGAAATAGCAGATGTCATAAATTCTGCTCACTAACTTGGAAGAAGTGCTGAAAAATGTCTGGCAGCATCAATGGAGAGCAAAACTGAGTTAGTATTCCAATATGACTCTGCATCTAAGAATTCATGACTAAGAATTTCCAACCTAAAGACCACTTCATTTTGTGTTTTTGATTGACATTTTAAGACAGAAAGCAGCATTTTGATTGCTACCTTCCTGTTTATGGTTTATTGGTTAAAATGGTGTGAAATTAGTTAAAGCATCAGACTTCAGTACCATAGGAACACCTGCAATATTAAAACTGGAACTGGCAACCTAGTCCATCAAATCAAATTAACCATAGCTCAATGTTTCTGGTGTTTAACCCATTCTTCAAAAAAAACCTCAAACTCTGACCTCTGAAAAGTCCCATGATAACAAGCTCAAACAACAACCAGACAATCCAAAAGAGTAATCATGACAAAGGGCAAGCAACATCTAACTGCTTTTAGGATGAAAAGCAGGGCTGGGACTGACATGTCTCAATTTGCAAGTCAACATTCCTAGCAACGACTGGGAAGTCAAAGCATTGTTTGCAACGGTTGGACAAAAGCCTGGAAATTGGACAATGCTGTGTTTGTTAAATTCATGCTAGAATTTCAAATGTTTGAGGCAAAATTAAGAGTGCAAGGTTCATATTGTATGGTGGTGAATGTTTGCTAAGTACATAAAATGCAATTACCTATACTGCATGCAAAATGTCTTCCACCAAAATTAGTACATACATTTAAGTGTTGTATTATAAGCTAAACAGTTTCTATTGGATAACAGGTCTGGCCACCATAAGCACCTACCTCTCAAAGTTCATGAGGCTGGTTAAATTAGTGCCAGATATTTCCATGTTTAGATTTGTGTTTAGGCTTTTAAAGGGCAGCAAACCACTTTAAGAACTATTGCTATTTTATGTAGCCATTCCTCAGTTCTGCAATTAGGACTTTTAAAGAGTGATCTCCTAAATTCTCTTTGGTCTTTTTTATTAAATTGAAATTTAATCAAACTATATTATAAATTATTTTTAAAGACTTGTCATGTTTACAGAAAGGCTGCACATTAAGTGAGAAGCCGAAGACAATTTTCTCCCAATAAATACTGTCTTGTCTCCTAAATGAACAGATGCATTCCATGTTTAATAATGAATACCGCTGAATAGGAACCTTGATTGAATGTTATTTTGTACAACCTGAAAAAGGGTAGGCTGATTAACATCGACTTAAACAGTGGATTCTTTCTGCTTACAGTGCCAAAGTATAAATTAGCTAGCAACAGGGAGACATCTGTGGGAAAGTCTTTCCATCAGTCGTGAAAATCACTACTCACATTTTTGAAAAATTGCCGACAGAACTTATAGTGTACTTAGATTATTTCTTCAAAGTTTTGTCTGGAACCTACAGCCACAGTGAAAGGTGGCCTTTGATCAACGGATTATATAGAAATTGGACTGTTACTGACTTTCCAATAAACAGTCTTTTCTTGCTATGATATCACATTGTTTAAAAAGTTGGAAAATACAAGATAATGAAATAAAAGCCAGAGTAGGGATAAAAGCAATAAATCCAAATAACTACTATAAACAAGACCTTATTAAAATGGCACAATAACTTCTACATTTGTCTAATGTCTTTTGTATAAAATCTCAAGCTGCTGAGCACAAGTTTAAAATACATATTGAGATGAAGGGAACAGCATAACAGAATGATTTAGGAAGATGAGAATGGAGATGCAGTACGTATTCAAGTCAACCAAATGTCTGGCAACTGTGGAATACATCCAAGACAATGTTTAGTTTACCATGTTTCATTGAAAGAAAACTAAAATATCAGTACAAACTTCTTGCAGAACTAGAAGTGTATGATGATTAGAAATGAGCATGCAATATAGGAATATTTCAGCACATTATTCATAAATAAGCCTGGTAAGAGTGTCAGTGTTTTGCTGTTTGGATGAGGCAGGTTCTGCGATTTTGAATAACCATTAAAGTTGGTATAAATAAATCCTATGGTACCATTCAAGGAGGTGCAGGATTTGCTCAACATCATTCTTTCAACTAAGACCACAAAAATCAGTTTATCTGGTAATCTACTCCCTCATTTGTTCCCAAACTTCCTTTCAAAACAAAAGAGACTACAATTAATTGGTTTTGAAGTGCTTTAGGATATCCTGAGAATATGAATCTATTATACCAATGCAAGTTCCTTCTCTTATTAAGACACTGCAAGGAAAGATTTAAGAGGTATAGTTATATATTTTCAGATCAAGCAAGTCAGAAGTAAAAGGGCACACAGTGCTCATTTTGTCTGCAAGAATCCCAGTGTCTGGAAAAGAACATTAATGTTGCATCCTGAAGATCTACAAGATTTTCCCCAAGATGTCCGCATTCCAAACCTGGGTGCCATTTCCTACGATAGCTCAATGTTTCTGGTGTTTAACCCACTCTTCAAAAAAACTCAAACTCTGATCTCTGAAAAGTCCCATGTATCCAAATATCCAAGAGGGCAGAACTGAAGGAAACAAGCATTGTATATAGGATTAATAATTAGTTTTGAATTATTGTCTTGCTAACTTATTGCTTGCAATAACAATAATACATTCAATCCATTGGACTCTGTGGACTCCTGTTCTACAATTAGTTTTATGTAATAATGCTCAACAGAACACATTTCTTGGGAAAGATACAAAAGAATGTAAAATTTTAGTTGTCTATTATCTGACACTGATGCATAGTTAGAAAATTAGTTGATCTGTGTCCCTGAATCAATTAACCATATAAAAGCAGGAAACACTGATTTCTGCAGCCAATGCAATTACTGTTATGCAAAAAATCTTTAAAGTCCATATTATTGAATTGCAGGTTTGAGCATTTTTACATTTCATATTTGCTACCAGGGATGCTGTAGATTACATTAACTCAGAGGCTGTAGGGGAAAAGAAAACAAAACCACCTGAACTGAACAATGTTTAAAGTAACTACATGCAAAATAACAGAGAAGAGCAGAACTTTTAAAAACTAGAACAAACTCTGGGGCATAAAAGTTCCTGTGTTTAACAGAAGCTGTTGTCCATGAAAATTCTTCATTACAGTTTGAAATAGTCTTTACAAGATTACACAATGCAGTCAGCCACATATTATGCTTCTGCTAGCCTCAGAATGAGTATCAGCACTGAATTTCAGAAAACTAATCCTTATGGGAAGGGCGAGTTGTTCATGTGCTAACTTGTTTAGGAGAAAAACTTGCATTTAAATACCACCTTTGTAATCATAGGACAAACAACTTTACAGCTAATAAAGTGCTTTTGTTTTTGTGGTGTAGTCTAGTCAGTGGTCAATTTTTGCACAGCAAGCTCCCATAAAATAATTATGACCAGATAATTATTTTTTCAAAAAAAAGGTCAATTGGTTGGTAAATATTGACCAGAACACCAGGTATTAATTCCCCCAATATTTCATTGAAGTCTTTATGGCTACCTGAGAGGTGGATATAAAGACTTCAATATAAACACCTCATCTGACATATGACACCTCAGCATATTCCAGTGCTATGATGTGATACTGCACTGGAATATCAGTGCTCAAATCTTTCGAGTGGAACTTGAATCCAAAATCAGAGGCGTGCCACCAAATGAGCTTCGAATAACAGTGTCCAACTGAGAGAGAGGAAAAAAAAAATCACCTGTAGGATAAGAATGAAAGGATACAGACTCTAAGTGCATACGATTTTAGTTTAGGCAGGCATCCTGATCAGCGCACGCTATGAGTGCCAGAAGGCCTGTATTTGTGCTGCACTGTTCTTTGTTCTTTATTAGTGGAGGTGGAAGCCAACAAATGTTATCCCAAGAGTATTTCGATACACTGCTCTTCAAATGAGCTCCTCGTTGGTCAGCAGATGCAACTGCAGATGTGCAGACTCTCTACAAATAGGAAAACAAGTCTCCAGTACCTTGGCAATACCATATTAAGTTGTATTTTTTTTGTACTGGCAGCTGTAGCTCATTTGATAATATTCTTGCCTGAGTCGCGAGGTTTGGATTCAAGCCTCACTCCAGGCTTTCAGCACAACAACTCAAGACTGACACTCCCATCCAATACTTAGGGAACACAGCATGATCAGACGCATGCTAAAGCAAGTCCCTACATGCTGGACTGAATGGATGCCCATGACACTCCACAAAAAAAAAGTGCATTACCTCCAATGTTCTGGCCAATATTTATTTCTCAGTCAACATCATAAAAAACCAAATTGTTGGTTATCACATTGCTGTTTGTAGGAGTTTGCTGCAAATTGGCTGCCATGTGTCTTACTTTACTACAGTGGACTGCACTTCAAATATATTTCCTTGGCTGTGATGGACTGAGAAATCCAATGGTTCAGCAAAGTCTTTCTTTCTAAATCTCTAATAATTAGATTTAATTGATTTCCAAAATCAAAAGAAATCAGAAAAACAGCATTCCCTGTGTGTGGAATGCAGTTCACTTTTAACTCTACAATCATAAAACATAGCCCCAACATTGCATTCTGCTTGTGACAATGGATTGTACGTGGTCCCCAAGTTGCCCGTTATTGTCATAGAAGCCGAGTTATTAAGTATGTTGAAGACTGAGATAGATAGATAGATCTTTAATCATGAACAGAAAGTTTCAGGAAAGAACATGAACTCACTGGAGTTTGGAAGAATAAAAACTGAAACAGCAAGATTTGAAAATAGCTTGAAAGGATGTCCACTGTTTCCCCAGTCAAGAACTGAGATTTGGAAAAATGGGCCATTTCAGAGTGAGGTGGAGAAATTTCTTCTCCCAGGTGGTATGAATCTTTGGAATTGCTTATTTCAGAGGGCTGTGGATGCTCAAATTGCTGAGTACATTTGTGAGTGAGGTTGCTAAATTTGCAAATGTTGAGGGATACAGGGAGCTCAGGTCAGACTGCAGCTGAGGCACAATGTAAAGTGTGAATGTTACTTCTGTAGCTGGGAATTGGAATTAAACAGCATCCAAGAGACTGCAAAAATAAACTGGTATTGAACATTTCACAATATTTATGTAAGAAATGACACTCAGATCAACAGAAAATCCCCAAGTTGAACCAGATCACAAAACACCATTTAAACAAAGCAATGTAGCTCAGATACCCACAAGGTTCTTCCCATGCAAGAACTTACTGACCCTCTTAAAGGATGCAAGTATAAGAGAGAAAGTAAAGAATGGTCAGATGATGATCAACTTTATTTTCAAAAGCCTGTGTGACAGGAAAGCCTTGACATGAGGAGGGAAGTTGTGCTAAGATACCCTGCAGCGAGTTTAACGGCGAGGGTGAGGATAAAGCCACAGCATGTAGGATGATGCAGCTGGAAAAACAAGAGGGGGAGTTTTAGAGGTTGCAAGAGAAAAACCATAAGAATCACTATTATCACCAAAGAGATTGCATAAAAACTCCAAACATCTGCTAAGATCTTTGCAAACAGGAAATGAAGGAAGAAAAATGCCAAAAAGGTTTGTCTACAACCAGATTTGGTAGGAGGGTGAATAGATTATAACAGGCCACTGTTGAAGCAGCCTACTGTTGCAGTCATCACTAGCTTCATATCATTCATAATATAAAGAGCAGTGTGCAATGACACACAAGTATCGCTGTCAATGAAAACATAGCACTTAATGGAATTAATTTTAATTCAGGGTTGAATATTTCTTTTACAAAGAAAAACAAACATTCTGAAACCACATGAGACAAGGTCAACTTATCAAACCAGTCTCTAGGTCTGAATTAAAACACTAAGACAAATCATTGTTGAAACATTTTGCTTAGCAAGTTTCACTTAAGGTCTCAGTGAGCCAGGTGAATGGTACTGGTTTCTGCTCAGCCTGATTACCATAAAACAAACAATGCATAATGTTGCTTTCAAGAGAGAGATTCAAGTTGAATTACTGTTAAGAAAACAGTGCAATCAAAGTTCATTTTCAGATTGGTGCTGCTTCTTAATATAACCACAAGGTCAGTGGAGGGAATGATAACAGTGGTAATGTGACAAAGATTCAGAGGCCTGGAGTAATCATCCAGCCAGAGAAGCTGGGGAAATTAAATTTTATTAATAAATCTAGAAGCCAGTATTAACGAGAATAAAACTACTGGATTGGTGTAAATGCCCATCTAGTTCATTAATGTTCTCCATGGAAGGAAATCTGTCTTCCTAGTCTATACGTGACTCTAAACCCACTGAATGGGGGGGGGGGGGGGGGGGGGGGGAATTACATCTTAACTGCTCCCTAAAACAGCTCAAAAAAGTTAAAAACACAAATAAGTGGACCACTGAGTATCAATCCAGCTCCAGAAACAAAAGCAGACTGCCAAATAGACCCTATAACATGTCTCACAAGCTCATGGGGACTTGTACCAAAATTTTTTTGAGCTGCTCAAAAACACGAGTGAAGCAATAACCAGAGTCATATTTAATGAATCATACAATGTCCAAATTCCTCCATGACCCTCCTTGGGGATGTCCTGTCTCAATGACATGAGAGTCACCTGAGGTAGCTGCAGTGGTATACAGCCAAAAAGAAATGGCTGTGTGGGATCCTCAACATTGACTCCAGTCAACGTAATGGCTTATTGCATCAAGTCAAACATGGGCAAAGGAACCTTTTGCTGAAAAGCATCTATTCCCCCCTGCCTTTCCATAGCTGATGAATGGAGCACTCCTCCACACAGAACCTCCTTGGAGGAGATAGAGGGTAGCAAGGGAACATTGAGGTTTGGACAGTGGGCTTCAGTGTTCAAAGGTTGGCTTGGTAGCACCATAATTCACTGAACTGGTGGAGTCAGTATACTACCATCATAACTTAACTAGACCAGCCAGATAAATACCGTGGCTACAAAATAAATCTGAGACAGAATTCTACAACGAGTAATGCACTTCCAGATTCTCCATAGCCTGTCTACCATTTAAGAGAACACTCAAGGAGTGTTCAGGCTAAAGCAGCTCTCGTCCTTCTCAACTGGCATACACTGACAGCAGCATCTACCATCAAAAACATGCACTGCAACAAGTGACCAATACTCCTTTAAAAACATCTTCCAGACTCAACCACTACTACTTAGAACAAGGGCAGTAGATGCAAGGAAATACCACCATTTGACAGTTCCCCTTAGCACCATTCTGATTTGGAATTATACACTGTCCTTTAACTGGAGTTGGATCATAATCTTTATTCCCTAACAGCAGTGTGTGTACCTACACCACATAGTTAAAGGCTTTGGCTCATCACCACCTTTTCAAGGAACAAGCAATAAATCACCCTGCTGGTATTGCCCATTGCACAAATGAATAAACATTTCAGGAAGCCGGTATATCTGATTTTTTATTTAAACTTTTAGAGTGGCAGCTGGACGTTCTGGCAAAGTACTACTCAGCATGAATTTTTTTTAATCAGCACAAACACGTAATGCTCAAGCCAGTACATGCTCCATAAAACCAAAATCAAAAGTAGTAACTAATTCAACATTAGTCCTCAAAAGGCAGACTTCCAAATTTATTGAAACTAGGTGCTAACTATCAGAAGAGCTTAAATATTGACATTAATAACAGCAAGTATTGGGTTTTATATACTATTTGCAGTTGAAAATTATATTTTACACTGAGTCACCAACAGCATGGAGAAAATCTGAGTGAAACTCAGCATTAGAATAAGGACAGGGTTGTTTTAATGCTGCAGAATGTGTATTCATGAACAGGGATTGTATGCCAGGAATCTTTAAAATTTAATTTCTTGACATAAGATTGACCTTCACAGGAGCAATTTGGATGGGCAATAAATGCTGGTTTAGCCAGTGATATCCATAGCCCTCAAAAAGGAGAAATTTTAAAAAATGTAATCTATGATCTCAATTGGGATAATGCATGGGTAGAAATTGTTTTCTCAGTGCTTTAAAGTACACAGATAGATAGAGGAGAGAAACAAATAAGACATGGTTTCACTTCTAATCATTAGTCAATGATTCCTGCTGGAAATCTGAAGGAAGAGTATCAGGTTAATTCTTAATGGTCACACAATCTCTTCAGCCACTATCAAATGGAAATGTTTACACATGAATAATGAAAACTGGTATGAGTGCTTGTGAAAAATGTGCAGCAGGAAGTCTTTCATGGGGGGGGGGGGAATCTATACCTACCTTATTAATCTAATCTTTGCAAAACATTTGTTAGCACTTCATACTAAATCTCAATGGATAACAAGGTTACATTCATCTTACTTTTAACCCTAACAAATACAGGAAGTAGCATTCATATTAAGCACAATTTAACAGCAAAACAAATCTCAATATTCATGGCTTTAAATTAGATTACCCAAAATATTAATTTTATAGAACAAAAAATTACAATAAGAACACACCCTTCATCCTTCCAAGCCTGCACCAACCATGCTACCCAACTGAACTCAAACCCCCTACTCTTCCAGGGACCATATCCCTCTATTCCCATCCTATTAATGTATTTGTCCAGTTGCCCCTTAAAAGTCATTGACACATCTGCTTTCACTACCTCCTCCAGCAGTGAGTTCCAGGCACCCACCACCCTCTTAAAAAACTTGCCTCATGCATCTCCTTTAAACTTTGCCTTTTAAACCCCCCAGTAGTTGACTCTTCCACCCAGGGAAAAATCTTTTGGCTATCTACTCTGTCCATGGCCTTCAATCTTGTAGACTTCTATCAGGTCACCCCCCCCCCAAACAAACCTCCATTGTTCCAACTTCTGCCTACATCATGACATGTCACTCGTGACAACATTATCAATATAATCAATTATGGATTACTGCTAGATACCAGGGGCAGTTTGGCCACTTGCAGAAATGAACTCATTCTTTTCACAGATGCTGGCCCTGACCTGTTAAGTCATTACAGTTTTCATTAATGCAAAAGCAGCATGCTTGAAATGTGTAAAATGGAGTTGAAGCAAAGGACAACCAGCAATCCTACATTTGCATCTGCATCCATACATTAGGGAAGGGAAAGCAGTGTTACTGTTTCTGATCATAATCCACTGACTGAGAAAACAAATGCATATCCAAGGACAATAGAAGATTAGTGCAAGATTAGGCACTATCCACAGTCAGACTGCCTGCTACCATTTGTTATTTAGTCTGATGAAAAATAGGTGCCACACTACAACTTGATCATTGTCTACCCAGGATAGAAAAATAGAAAGCATGCGACAAATGTTTTCAGCAGTACAGGTATGAAACCTTATTTGAAACTGTGTAACATATTTTGCAAATTAAAATGTGTTATTTCAGGATTTTACAGGTGGAATTTAAAAATTAAGTGATATGCCCCATAGTTAACAGCTTGATGGCTCATTATTCAAATACTGAAAATATAGCTAGTATTGGAAAGCTGAATATAATTTGTCAACAGTTCTAAACATCAGACAGCAATTTAACTTATACAGCCAGCAGCACAAAAGCAAGTACATTTTGTAACATTCAAGCTTAGCTTCTAGTGGTTACCCCAGTATTGTTAGCAACACACTGATATCTAACAAAACTTCAATCAAATCCAATAAGTAACAGAAAGATATGCATAATGTATTTTCATTTCCACGAATGCATGAGATTAGCCAATCATTAATGAATGAATCCATGTTTCTGGATTACACTATAAGGTCTGATAGTGGATGATACATCTGCATCTGCTCTCAAAGCACACAGTGCCAATGTCTTCTTCAACTGAGAAACAATGTTTCCAGTCACAGCACCAAGATATGATGTTATTCACTAACTAGAGGAGGTCTCTGGTTATTCCTCCTTCTGTCATTTTCCTTGGAACATAGCAAAGGGATGAAATAAGCAATTATTTATGATCTCTCAGAAATGCAAACCATAAAGAAATTTTAACTGAAAAAGACCAAGATTTCCACTTCTTGCAACACACGCCTCCCCAATGAAGTTTTCTACATCTTTCTCTCTGTCATAGAAACATAAAACCATAGAATCTCTACAGTACAGCAGGCCATCTGGCCCATCCAGATTGCACCAAGCACAATCCCACCTAGGCCCATCTCAAGTATTTACTTTGTTAATCTCAACACAGGTCAATTTAGCATGGTTAAATCAACCTAACCCACACATCTTTGGACTGTGGGAGGAAACCACAGAGACATGGGGAAAATGTGCAAACTCCACACAGAATCGAACCCAGGTCCCTGACACTGAGGCAGCAGTGCTAATTACTATGCCTTCTTACTTCGTGGTTAGACCTTCAGAATGATCAAGTGAGAAATTATAATTCATTAACAGAATAAAAAAAGGTCCAATTAAACTTGATTCATGGTAAGTAACTAACATACAGCACACCTTTGTTCTGCTTTGAAATGGTCTGAAATGTGATAGAAGCACCATTCGTTCTTTGTTATTACTAAAACCTGACAAGCATCTCAATGTTAAGTACAGAACACTATATGCATACTTGTATGCAAAAGTTCCGTTACCCCAGGCAGAGACTAACAGAACAGGTAATACAAGTACAGCTTGGGTTCACTTGTTCTGGTCTCAACCCATTATCCAAAATGATATAATGCCTTTAAGTCAAAGCAACAGGTACTTATCATTGAAAAGGATTATAGTTATACAAACTGTTCAAAACCCCTTCAATTGGTCCATGGGTTTTAAATCAGAGAACACTGTCCCCAGACCTAAAAATCAAGGAGCAGAGACAGAGCACTGCCCTAGTCCCTGATACAGTAAGTCTGACAACACCAGGTTTAAGTCCAACCGATTTATTTGATAGGAAACTCAAATAAAATCAGTTGGACTTAAACCTGTTGTCATACTTCTTACTGTGTTCACCCCAGTCCAATGCCAGCATTTCTATATCTAGTCCCTGATACCCAGAGTAGTTATTTATTAGTGTCACAAGTAGACTTACATTAACAGTGCAATGAAGTTACTGTGAAAATCCACTAGTTGCCACACTCTGGCGTCTGTTCAGGTGCACTGAGTGAGAATTTAAGCACAGCCAATGCACCTAACCAGAACTTCTTTGGGACTGTGGGAGGAAACCACAGCATCCAGAGGAAACGCACGCAGTGTGCGGCGTCTGTGCAGATTCCACACAGACAGTGATTCAAGCCAGGAATCAAAGCTGGGTGCCTGGTGCTGAGATATCAGTGCTAACCACTGTACCACCACAATTCTAAAGAAGTCACGTTTAGACTGTAAACGTTAACCCTTTCCACAAATGCTGACAAGACCTGAGCATTCAGAGCACAGAATCCAACAATATAGAGGAAGGTCAGTCAGCTCATCCAGTCTGCACCGACCACAATCCCACCCAGGCCCTATTCGTGGTAATCCCACATATTTATCTTGTTAACATCCCCCTCCCGGACACTCAGGTCAATTTAGCCCATAGCCAAAAAAGTGATCCAACATATAGACACATATAAAGAGGGTCTTAGTCCAAAAGAGATCCAACATATAGACACATATAAAGAGTATTTCGCCCAAGAACGATTAGGAGTGTGAGCCAAGATAAATGAATGAATGAATTACCTGCCAGCGGCCGACGGTGAGGAAGAAGAGCGAGAAGGGGATGGCGGTGCCCGACATGGCGTGTGTGGAGGGCATGCCGTACTCGGAGTCATACAGCAGCTCCACCTTGACCACCGGCGGGGAGCGGGGCCGGGGCCAGCGGATGATATCCTTGGTGCACTGGCCCAGGTACATGACCCACACCCAGATGACAATGAGGCGGCGGCCGACGTACGGGTCGATGTTCCAGAGCCAGAAGGGGAAGAAGGTCATGTAGAAGAGCTCGTTGCCCAGCTCGGTGCCCAGGCTGAACAGGTAGTAGAGCAGCCGGTTACGGACCACAAAGTGGCCCCCTTCCTCCTCCTCGGCGTTCAGCGAGTTTCTCCGCCGGGAGCGGGGCCAGGGCTCGGTTGCCGTTCCCCCCTCCTGCTGCTGGGCCGGCCTGTCTCCACAGGGCTGCCCTGGGCCCCGCGAGGCCGGCTCACAGGCCACGCCGTTCCTCTTGCCGGTCTCGGTCGCCTCCCCCCCGGCATGGCGGCAGTCACCGTTAGAGAGGTGGGGAGGCGATGGCGGTGGGCGGGCCGCCGCCGCCACCACGCCGCACAGCCGCTGGAAGCGGGCCACCTGCTCGGGGTGCTGCAGGTAGTCGAACAGCCGGCGCCAGCTGCTCGCATCTAGCCCCATTTTAAACCCCCACCACCCGAGGGGAATGTGGAAGGAGGGGGGGGGGTGAGAGGGAGAAACCCCTCTTCAACCGACCCGCTTCAAAAATCTCTTCCTTCGGCCGCTTCTAGAAACTTCTTTCTCCCGGTCGGTTTATTTATCTCGACAGCTCCCCGGATCGACCTAACCTTTCTTCTCCTTCTATCCCTCTCTCGCTACCCGCTTCTACCACTCACTCTCTCCTTGCTCAGCGATGAAGAGATTCTGAGAGGAGGGGCGGGGCAGTGGGCGGAGCCTGCTCGCTCTCACTCGCGCGCGCATAACGGGCGCCCGGGCGCGTTCCCCGCAGCCCGCCGTGAGCACGCCCCGCTCTCGCGCGGGCCATTGTTCCCGCGCACCCGTTGTTCTCGCGCAAGCGCGGGCCATTGTTCCCCGCAGTGATGACGCTGCCGCCTGAGGTCCGCTGTAGCCAAAAATAAGAATTTGAGGCAATGCTTCACAGAGAAAAACTTTTCCCTCTTTTTCTTCCCTCACCTTTGTTCAACAGTGTCACAAGTAGGTTTACATTCACACGGTTGTGGGATGGTGGGGGAGGTAGGTTCTCGGTCAGTTTCTTCGGGTGCTCCGGTTTTCCTCCCATAGTATACGACTAACACATTGTCACATGTGTTAGTCATATACAGCGAAAAATATTGTTTCTTGGATGCTATACTGACAAAGCATGCCGTACATTGAGAAGGAAAGGGCGGATGTAGTGTTAGGGTCAGAGCTACCCGGCAATAAGTTGATCTTTTTCTACACCTAGCTATGACTGTAACATTACATTCGGCACTCCTTTCCTTCTATGTATAGTATGCTTTTTTAGTGCACAATAAGAAACACTTTTCACAATATACTAAGATATGTTAATAAATCAAATCAAAAAGCTAGAGTGTGTAAAAAAAAATGAGGTTGCTCCATCCAAAAGTCTGATGGCAGTTAGGTGCATTGGCCATGCTAAATTCTCTCTCAGTACACCCGAACAGGTGCCGGAGTGTGGCAACTAGGGGACTTTTAGAATAACACACAAGTTAGTTTCACAAGTAAGCCTACTTGTGACATTAAGAAATAAACTTTAAACAATGAAGTTACTGTGAAAATCTCACAGTCGCTACATTTTGGCACAGGTCTAACCTAACAATTAATAAAACAGTGGAAGCATTTAGAAGTAATAAATGGAGGAGTAGGCTTACGCCAAGCAGTTGTAAGGTAAAATCAAAATTTCATTTATTATCATCACATTTTTTATTTGATTTCTTATTGTATATGCCACTGTATTGGCAAACAGTGAAAAGTATTGTTCCGTGTGTGCTATTCAGACAAAGCATACCATTCATAGAGTACGTAGCAGAGAATGAAAGGAGATGGTGCAGTATGTAATGCAGGGTGTAGAGAAAAATTAACTTAATATATGGTAGGTCCATTCACAAATCTGATGGCAGCAGGGAACAAGCTGATCTTGAGTCAGCTACCTTAATACAAGATAGGTCTGTGATTTCAGACTTTTGTCTCTTTTTCCTGATGGAAGAAGGTGGAAGAGAATATGTCCGGATTGCGTGGTCCTTCATTATGCAGCAAGAAGTGTAGGCAGAATCAATGAATGGGAAGCTGGTTTGATGATGGAATGGGCTAAATGTAGTGGGTTATTGCGAAAAGCATTGTTTCTTGCACACTATACAGACAAAACATACCGTTCATAGAACATAGGGAAGAACTTTTCACTTTATGTGTGTGGCAATGATAAATCAAATCATAAAAAAGAGGATGCAGAATATAGTGTTACAGTCATAGCTAAGACGTAGAGAGTTTAAAACGTTTAAAGTTCAGTTTTAAGCACATAGAATGAGACTAAAAGATAGAATCAGATAGTATGCTGGGGACAGCTCACAAGAAGTTGCCTCACTCCAGCTTCATCTTTGAGATACTGAGGATACTAGAAATCTGAAATTAAAAAAATAGAAAATTCTGGAAAAACTCAGCAAGTCTGGAAGCATCTGTGGAGAGAGGAACACATTTTTGAGGCTGAATGACTCTTCAATCCCAAGGTTCTGGATTCAAGTCAGTCACACCAGAGCATGAGGAGGAATGAAGTCAAGACTGACCACTGCATTACAGCACTGAGAGAGGACAGTGCACTGTTTTTTTAGATGAATGGGGGCTGAGATCCCAGCTGC
The DNA here is from genome assembly GCA_024679065.1 of Sphyrna mokarran. NCBI lineage: Eukaryota > Metazoa > Chordata > Chondrichthyes > Carcharhiniformes > Carcharhinidae > Sphyrna > Sphyrna mokarran. The sequence goes on along the minus strand of JAGIQG010000015.1, from coordinate 21,561,150 downwards.
TTGCTCAGGCGAAAGACAATTCAAAGAGCGGGGATGTTATCCCATGATCTGACCAATATCTAGCCCTCAGCACAAACAAAAACAGATTACCTGGTCATTATCACACTGCAAACCACATTCATAAATGTTTGTTTGTAATGCTGAGAACCAAAGCTCAACATTACCCTGTGTGTATGATAGATATAGGCATATGAAAGGGAAATTGCGCTAATGAAGGAAGAAAACTGGTGGAGCATTCTCGAGGAATCCCTCTGCTGGCAAATGTTGAAATTTCAGGTTGAGTTAATCCATTTTGGTCAATTCTAAAGTTCACAATTGATTGAATTTTAATCTAAAAAACGGAAAAGCAGTGACATTTGAATTTTATAGTCATGGAGTTTTACAGCATAGAAAGAGGCCCTTCAGCCCATCATGACTGTGCTGGCCATCAAGCACCTATCTATTCTGATCCCATTTTTCAGCACTTGATTTGTATGCTGTGGCATTTCAAATGGTCATCTAAATGCTTCTTAAATGTTGTGAGGCTTCCCACGTCCGCCACTCTTTGAGGCAGTGAGCTTCAGATTCTCACCACCCTCTGGGTGAAAATGGTTTTCCTCAATTCCCCTCTAAATTTCCATAACAGAGAAGTTATGTTGCAGCTGTAAAAGGTGCTAGTGAGGCCACACTTGGAGCACTGTGTACATTTTCGATCTCCTTACTTGAGAATTGATATACAGCCACTTGAGGGGATGCAGAGAAGATTCACTAGGTTGATTTCAGAGTTGAGGCAATTGGCTTATGAGGTGAGATTGGGACTACACTCATTGGAATTTAGCAGGATGAGGAGTGATCTTCTGGAAACATTTAAAATTATGAAGGGAATAAATAAGATAGAAGTAGGGTGGTACTTTCCACTGATGTGTGAAATTTGACCTAGGGGGCATAGCCTCAAAATAAGGAGGAGCAGATTTAGAACTGACTTGAGAATGAACTTCTTCACCCAAAGTTTGTGAATCTGTGGAATTCCCTGTCTCAGTGAAGTAGTTGAAACTACCTTGTTGAATGCTTTTAGGGCAAGGATAGATAGATTTTCGAACAGTAAAGAAATGGCTGGTACAGTGCTACAATGGTTAGCAATGCTGCTTCACAACACCAGAAACCTGGGTTCGATTCCCAGCTTGGGTCACTGATTGTGTGGAGTTTGTATGTTCTCCCTGTGTCCGCATGGGTTTCCTCTGGGTGCTCCAGTTTCCTTCCACATTCTGAAAGACGTGCTGGTTAGATGCATTGATCTGAACAGATGCCGGACTGTGGCGACTAGGCAAATTTCATAGTAACTTTATTGCAGTGTTAATGTGAACTTTACTTGTGACTAATAAATAAACTTGACTTAAAGTTCAAGGTGAGCAGGCAGATAAGCAGAGCTAAGTCCATGAAAAGATCAGCCATGATCTTATTGAATGATGAAGCAGGGTCAAAGGCCTAAATGTCCTATTCCAGTGCTTAGTTCTTATGTTTTTATAATTAAAATCACTCAGCATTGCCTTAATACATATCTCTCTATATCATTACATATCACTCTAACTCAACCTTGTTCACTTTTATAGAATTCCTACAGTGTAGAAGGAGGCTCTTCGGCCCAACAAGTCTGCACCTACCATAATTTCACCCAGGCCTATTCCTGTAACCCCACACATTTACCCTGCTAATTCCCCGACACTGGGGGTCAACTTAGCATGGTCAATCAATCTAATCCACACATCTTTGGATGGTGGGAGAAAACCAGAGCAAAACCATACAGACATGGAGGGGAACGTGCAAACTCCACACAAACAGTGACCCAAGGCTGGAATTGAACCCAGGTCTCAAGCACTGTGAGGCAGCAGTGATAACCACTGTACCACCATGCCAGTCTACCATGACGTGCCGTCTCTTTTGCAAATTTATAACTAGGAATGTGAAGACTCAGCCCTGTCCATGTATTATAATTGACATATCAATAGCTCTCTGATGTTATGAGCCAAGTTTCATAGAAAATCACATCCTACCCAACAATGTTGTGTAACTTCACACCACATGGCAGGGGGGACGGGGGGGTGGAGGGGGGGTTGTGGGGTAGAGGAAAGAACAAGCTTTTCTTTTAGCTTGGAGGAAAACAGTATCTTGTACAAATCTTGGCTAAATCCAACTTGGAGGAGCAGTTGTCAGAGACAGACAAGCACACATGTATACACAGGCAGAAGGAACAGAACAGCTGCCTGGACTCAGAATGGATTTCAGCCACATTTAAGGCAACAGTAATGTTGAACTGAAAACTGTAAATTAGCAGGATTCTATTTCAAATCAATGTGTTCCTTTCCTTATTGGATTAAAAGACATAACTCACAAAGCCAGCTGCTTGCAGATTTATTAACAGGACTTCAAAATTCACAAAAGAATGAATAGAGGTTTGTTTAAAACAACACATTTGCAGGTTTTAATCCAGCTGATATATCTTCACTTACATACCTTCAATTACTGGGAGGCACAGACTTAAGGTGTGAGGGGCAAAGTTTAAAAGGAGATATATGAGACAAGTTTTTTACACAGAGTGGTGGGTGTCTAGAACTCGCTGCTGTGGGAGGTGATGAAAGCAGATACAATACTGAATTTTGAGGGGCATCTGGACAAATACACGAATAGGATGGGAACAGAAATATATGGTCCCTGGAAGAGTAAGGTGTAGTCGGATAGCATGGTCAGTGCAGGCTTGGAGGGTCGAAGGGCCTGTTCATGTGTTATAATTTTCTTTGTTCTTTGATGAAACAAAGGCAATAATCACTAAAAGTGAAGAATGCTAGTTAACATGATGGTACAGCACATTGGGGTATAAATAAATGGTACTACAGAATGGTTAGTGAACATTTATTGATGCCTGTTTTATCATTGCTACAATGTGTTGAAAACCTGACATTGGTTTATCTGCTGGTCTGCCTTTGTTTCTGGTCTTTTTCCTAAAATCCTTTGGGTGGAATTTTCACGTTCAGTCTGCCACGACAATCATAGCGCGCAGGACAGGAACATGTAAAAGTCCATTGACCGCGGGCAGGATTTTCCTCTCTTGGGCGAACATGGCCATAAAATCCCACCTTTGTCTTTCGGTTAAAATAGGAAGCAATCAGAATTAATTTTTCTTTGCTTTTTGGCAGGTTGGAAAGATAGTAAGACTGGAATAGCCATCACAAAGGGAAAACACAGTCAAAGCAGACATGATTTCAACCATTGTTGAAACATTGATTCACATTCCCCAGTCTTTTTATGTCAATAAAGTAGTGAATATTCTTGAAGGCATTGCCAGTTTCTATTTGTTGCTTTTCTGCTTCTATCAGACCCTGTAACTGCACCTTGACCAGGACAAGGAAAAGGCACCAAGGAACTCTTCAATAAAAGCAAAATATTGCTGGAATCTGAAACAAAAACAGAGAAAGCTGGGAAACTCAGCAGGTCTGGCAGCATTCATAAGGAGAGAAAACAGAGTTAATATTCAAAATCTGCCTCACCCTTCTTCGGAACTAAAGGGGGGAAAATGTGTTGGATTATATCCTGTATAAGAGGAAGTGGAACAGCTGGAACATGATTAGTGAGAGCTGAGAGCAACCACAATGTGCAAAGAACAAATGACAAGTAGCCCTGTGGGGGAGGGAAGGAGGGTTTTTGCATAGGATAAATAAAAGAGTAAGATGTAGGAGAAAGGTCATAGCCTAAAATTGTTGAACTCAATGTTGAATTCAAAAGGCTTTAAATGGGAAAAAACCCATAAAGATCATCTTAGCTGTATAATTTGTCAAACTGACTTGGAGTGTATCATTTGTTGAAGAGTGAGCTTGGCATTAAATATTTTAAGTGTTCATTAAATATTTAAATTGTTTGCTGTTAACAACTTCTAGTGAACCATTGGATTTGATTACTGTGAATGATTGAAAGAGAATTTCCAAAGCCATCTTTCAACATGGAAAGAGGAAAAACAACAAAAAGAAACATTAAAAAATAGGCCCTGCAAAGGTAAAGCCCAGTTTTCCACAATTGCAAAATAATAATCACTAAGTAAGAAATAAGCAGATGTAAACTGCGCTAGGTATTGTTACTAAATTCATCAAGTATATTTGTGTTGAATAATATAATGAAATTAAACATATAGAGGAATCTTGGGCATGCAGGTCCACAGTTCCCTAAAAAGTGGCAACAAAGATGGCCAAGGTGATTAAGAAGGCACATGGCATTCTTGCTTCATCAACCAGGACATTGAATACAAGAGTTGGGAAATCATGTTGCAGCTACATAAAGCCTTGGGTAGGCCACATTTGGAGTACTGCATGCAGTTCTGGTCATGGCACTGTTAGAAGAATATGGAGAGAGTGCAAAGAATGTTCATCAGGATGTTGCCTGGTCTTGAGGGTGTTGACTATGAGGAGAGATTAAATAAATTAGGATTGTTTTCACTGGAAAGATAGAAGTCTAGAGGCATAGACGGGGTGGATAGTGTCAATTATGAGGGGGCATGAGTTCAAGTTGAGAGGGAGAAAGTTTAAGGGAGATGTGCAGGGTAAGTTTTTCACGCAGTGGTGAGTGCCTGCAAAGTGCTGCCAGGGGAGGTGGTGGAAGCAGGCACATCAGCAACATTTAAGCTCTAGTTGGGTACATGAATTGGGAGTGATTGGAGGGATATGGACCAACTAAGGGCAGAAGGTTTTTTTTGGTAGTTTGGCTAGGGCATCATGATGGACACAAACTTGGTTTGCTGAAGGGCTTTTTCCTGTGTTATGCTTTTTTTGTTCTATTATATAAGGATGTAAGATTAGCAAGATATTGGAATTTATTAAAATATTGTAAATCGTTTATAAATATAGTTGTTGGTGTGAGAAAATGTTTTTCAAAACACTTGCAAGTTAATTTGATATTTTTTGACCTGTTTATGGCTTGAAATAATTAGATGGTTTATTGCATTTTGTGTAGTCAATGAGTAGTTTTTAAATCTGGATTTCCTGGTTTTCTGTTGTCTGATTCTATTTGCAGCTGCACTGTAAACTGTCCAAGTATACCAGACAAGTTTCAGACAGCTCATTATCTCTAAAAAATTGAATTGTCGAATTAAAAGCAGTAAAAGCAGAAACACATCCCAGAAGTGTTTATCAGTTCATTACGTCATCTCACTTTCTGACTGCACAGAAAATGACTCATTCAGTAACTCACCCCGTAGGTGTCAAATAAACACATACATTCAACTCCAAAAATGCAACTGTATAAGATAAATAAGGACTTGGAGACTATTTTAGGGACCAGCACATCTAATCTCCAGTGTGCACATGCAAAACGCATCACTGAGCACAATTAATCATTTTTACGTAATTTGCTTCCTTGGCAAAGGGGAACAAGACAGCAAAGGACTCTTGTTTCAAGCAATATTCTTTACTATCTTTGTTTTTTTAAAAAACATTAAGCAATCGGGTGCTCTAGTTTCCTTCCACAATCCAAAAGACGTGCCGGTCACGTGCATTGGCCATACTAAATTCTTCCTCAGTGTATCTGAACAGTCACCAGAGTGCAATGACTAGGGGATTTTCACAGTAACTTCATTGCAGTGTTAGTGTGAGTCTACTTGTGAATTAATAAATAAACTTAAAAACTTAATTTCTTTCTGTCAGCAATTTTTAATGCATAGAGAAATTAAAATCCAAACTCCAGTAAATACAACCAACATTAAAGTGTTGCAATTGTTTCAGGAGACCCTTTATAAGCACGGCAATGCATTTCTGCTTTAGGTAAAAAGGAGACATAGAAAGTAGTAAGAGTTTTAATAGTTTCAAATTATGTTACAATTCGGTGGCAACACTGAACGTTATAGAAAGAGTTAAGTTCTAGTTTTAATTTATACAAAAGCAAAATGCTACAGAACCTGAAATAAAATCCCCCCAAAATGCTGGAATTCATAGCAGGTCAGGCTGCATCCTTGTGGAGAGGGTAACATTAACATTTCACTTCAATTCCAGGCTCTCTTTTCCAAAGGTCAATGGGTTTTTACAGCAACTTTCGTACTCAATATGTTGGCTTTATTCTCTCTTCACAGACGCTGTCAGATCTGCTGAGGTTTTCCAGCATTTTTCTTATAATCTGATGTATTGGATTCAGTTTCAGTACTGCTCTTAGTACTGCCTTAGGTGCAGTACTATAACCATGAGGCAACTTATAAGCAGCACAGTGGTGAGCACTATTGCCTCATAGCGCCAGGTTTTGATTCTGCCTGGATCATTGTCTGTGCAGAGTTTGCACATTTTCCCTGTGTCTGCATCGATTTTTTTTCTGGTCCTCCAGTTTCCTTCCACAGTCTGAAAGACATGCTGATTGGGTGCATTGACCTGAACAGGAACCAGAATGTGGCTACTAGGGGAATTTCACAGTAACTTGTATGGTTAATGTAAACCTTATTTGTGATTAATACAATTAACTACAGTTACAATATTCAGAAGGCCTTTATTTGAGCCACGACAAGTTACCACTTTCATCTGCTGAAGGTCAAGAGGTTTAAAGAATTTTGAATAAATTTTGACAGCAACAAGTTTTCTTGATTTGTTAGTCAAACACATGAACTTCATACAGACATTATGTAGGGTAACAATAAACAATGTCAAGACAAAACAATTTTGAATGTTTACATATTATTCAATCTTAGAAATAGTGTGTAATCAGTAAAGTACACACAACTACCATCTACTCCGTTACACCATGCCCCCTCTCCCAGTTAAAACCTTGATTATTTTTAATTTTTTCATAGGATGTGAGCATTGCTGGCAAGACCAGCAATTGTTGTTAATCTCTAAAAGTCCTTGATACAAAATCATAGCCAGATTAAAAAAGCTGACCTTACATTACAATTGCTTTATTTCATGTAATAGAAATAATATAGAATCTTCAGGTGAGACAGGGAAAGAGGAGAAGCATTGCGTTATTAGTTAAGGAGTCAGTTACTGCAGTAATTAGAGACGATATCTTGGAGGGGGCATGTAATGAAGATTTGTGGATAGAGTTTAGATATAAAAAATGACAGCCACATTGTTAGGTGTTTATTATAGGCCCCCTGATAGTCAGAGGGATATTGAGGAGCAAATATGTGCTCAGTTTGTGGAGGTGTGTAAAAACAATAACAATAGAATTATTATATTAGGTGATTTCAACTTTCCCAACATTAACCGGAATAAATGTAGTGTTAAGAGAGGCAAATCAGTGGAGGCATTAGTGAGGTGTAAAAAGTGCAGGATGGAGCTTAAGAAAGCAATTAGGAATGCAAAGAAGAGATGTGAGAAAAATCTGGCTGATAAAAGCAGGGAAAAACCCAAGATATTCTGTAAATATATCAACGGGAAGAGGGTAACCAGGAAAAGAAGGACCATTAGGGATCAAGGGGGCAACCTGTGGATAGAGCCAAAGGACATTGGCAAAGTCTTGAATGAATACTTCATATCTGTCTTCACCCAAGAGAATGAGGATGATGGTATAGAATTCAAGATCATGAGGTGCTTGAGCAAATTGACATAGAGAAGAAAGACATTGGAGGTGTTGGCAGCCTTAAAAATGGATAAACCTTCAGGTCTAGATGACTTGTACCTTTGGCTGCTGTGAGAGGCAAACAGGAGATTGCATGGGCTCTGATCCAAAGTTTCAATTCCTCTCAGGCCACATGGAGATGTGCCAGATGACTAGAGAACAGCTAATGTAGCTCTGCTATTTAAGAAGAGTTGTAGATTTAAACCAGGGAACTACAGACCAGTAAGTCTCACTTCATTCGTAGGGTAACTATTAGAGAAACCTCTGAAGGAAAGCATTTATCTCTGCTTGGAAAGGTAAAACTCGATCGGGATAGCCAGCTTGGCGTCTTCAGAGGGACATCATGCTTAACAAATCCGATTGAATTTTTTGAAAAGGTAACCAGGCATGCAGACAAAAGTAGTTTATATGGATTTCAGCAAAGCCTTTGATAAGTCCCACATGACAGGCTTATAAAGAAGATAAATTCACACGGGATACAAGGTAATTTGACAAAGTGGATTCAAAATTGGCTCAGTTATAGGAGACAGAGAGTGATGACAGAAGGCTACTTTCATGACTGAAGCCAATGTCCAATAGTGTACCACAGGGATCCGTGCAGGGTCCTTTATTTATATCATTTATATAAATGACACTGACTACTATTTGGGGGAGGATGGCAGGATTCGTAGGTTTGCAGATGATAAAGATTGGATGGATGGTTAACAGTGAGACAGTGTGTCTTGGGCTATAAGAAAACAGAGATGGAATGGGCAGATAAGTGGCAGATGGAATTTTACTCTGAAAAGTGAGATGATACATTTTGGAAGGACTAATTTGAAAAAAATTCAATAAATGGTAGGACATTGGGAAGTCTGTGGAACAAAGGGACCCTGGCATGTTTGTCCAGAGATCTTTGCAAGTAGAAGTGCATATTATTAGGTGGTGAAAAAAGCATGTGGGACTTGCTTTTATCAATCAAGGCATAAATTACAAAAGCAGGGAGGTCATGTTGGAGTTGTACAGAACTTTAGGTGAGGCCACAAGTAGAATACTGTGTGCAGTTCTGGTCACTATATTATCAGAAAGATGGGATTGGACTGGAGGAAGTACAGAGGAGATTCATCAGGATGCTGCCTGGGATGGAACTTTTAAATAATGAAGAGAGATTGGATAGGCTTGGGTTGTTTTCGTTGGAGCAGAGAAGACTGAGGGACAATCTGACCGAGGTATACAAGATTATGAGAGACTTGGACAGAATGGATGAGGAGCAATTGTTCCCCTTAGTTGCTAACTACCGTCACAAGAGGACATAGGTTCAAGGTGAGGGACAGAGATTTGGAGCGGGGGGGAATGTGAGGAAAAGTTATTTACAGAGTGTGGTGATGGTCTGGAATATGCTGTCTGGGAGGTGGTAGAAGCAGGTTGCCTCACATCCTTTAAACGGATAAGCATTTGGCACATCAACATTCAAGGCTATGGGCCAAGTGCTGGCAGATGGGATTAGGTGGGAGTTCAGGTATTTCTAATATGTCAGTGCAAACCCAATGGACTAAAGGGTCTCTTCTGCATTGTGTGATTTTATGAATTCCATTTTATACAGGTTCCCTGCTATGAGCTTCTCAAAATGAAGTTGATGGGTTAAAATGCAAATTCAAAGACTGACACAAGAATCAACAGAACAATTTAATATATACATATATATATATGAATTAATGTTAAAGTCACTAAGCGGCATTTAAATACCAAATCATGGTCAACATTTGAACAAAAACAATTCTGTTGACTATTATTCATAGAATTTCTACAGTGCAGGAAGCAGCCACTCGGCCCATCAAACCTGCACTGACAACCACCATTAAGGAGCAATTTACCATGGCTAATCAACCGAACCCGCAGAACTTTGGATTGTAGGAGAAAACTGGAGCACCTGGGAAAAATCCACGCAGAAGTCACCCAAAACAGTCACCCAAGGCCAGAATTGAACCCGGGTCCCTGGTGTTGTGAGGCAACAGTGCTAATTACTGTGCCACTGAGCTGCCCAATTATTAACTATTCCCATTAAACCATGAAATGTCTAATCATTAATCTGTTGCCAAAACATAACTTATTGCCTAAATCCCAAGGTTTATTTGGGTGCAAGATCTCTTAATTCTTCCCTGTAATTGAGCTAATTAAGTGGTGCATGGAGAGGCTCTTTAGAAGGCAAGGTGCTGCGATTCAGACCAGAAACACAAAATCATCAACCACAAATGATCCAATGAGATAGATTTCAAATGTTCTTTATATTACAAATGTATCCATAACCTTGGCTCTCTCAAAACATATGTACATTTCATATCTTGTCTGGAATACAAGGAACGTGCAGTGCAAACAAAGCAGCATTGGGACTTCAGTTGTTATTGGAACATTACATTTTTTTAAAATCAGTTTCCTTCCCATTCTGAATCATTATTGGCACCAGCTTCTAATGGCAGTGATACATCAGTTTGAGGCATTGCTCATTGTCATCAATTAATATTGAGTTCTACATCAGCAAATTGAAGTGAATGGCAGATAATGCACGTAATGGGCAACAGATTAAAACCACTCATTTGGGCAGTGAAACTGCCCAAAATAATCTTTGTCTCTTGGTTCTAAAAATGTTACCTTTTTAAGTTAGCTGAAGAAAGAATGCCCTTATGAACTTGGATTACCCACTTTATTACATTTTTAGTCTTCTGTTCACATTTAAAACATTTCTATCAGAAGATGAATCAGTACAAACTTTTATAGATGCTTTGCATTAAAAAAAAGTATGGACCACATCTCTGATGCTTAGGAATTCTTTATGGACTGTATTCAAATAACATTATGAAAATTTTCACATACACATTTATGTACACACACACAACCTAAAATTCAACACAAATAACAGCAAAACTTTGTCTTCAGGGTTAGTTTTTATCAGGAAACCCACTGTGCTACTTCACAGGCGGATAAAACTTTGGGAGGTAATCCAAACAATTGACCCACCCTGAATGACCAGCAGCTGAGCCCATTCTTATACACAGGATTTTATTAAAAAGGATCACTTGCAGCACAAAAGCTTAGTCGTTAGTTGGCACATAAAGAGACTGATTTTAAAGATATTACTGTTTATTCAAGAGGGCTAACATAAACAGATTAGGAACTTGTCTTCAGTTCTTCGCTGCTTTGAATCGTCTATTTGATTGTTCTGGTTATAGGAGATTATGCTAAGTCTTTATAAAAGGCCTCAACTGAAGATCTGTGGATCACACTTAAGAAAGAATGTCAAGGTATCATGGAATCTCTAGAGTGCAGAAAGAGGCCATTCTGTCCATTGAGCCTGCACCAACAACAATCTCACCCAGGTCCTAACCCCATAACCTCACGTATTTATCCTGCTAATCTCGCTGACACTAAGGGGCAATTTACGATGGCTGATCAACCTCATCCTCACATCTTTGGAACAATTATTTTCCAGCATTTATCTCACTAAGTCTTGGAGAGGGTGTGGAGATTTGCTAGAACGAGGTCAGGGATTCAGAACTGCAGACTTAAAAACAGTACTCAAGTATGGTCTAAGCCTAGTTATAGGATCACTCCTTGTGCTGAGTTCTTTGGAATCTATTAAAATCTACAGGATGTGCTTGATTATCACACTCAGTTTATTCAATTGAAATGGTTTGCATGGTGTATACTCAGTTCCTAACAGATATAGGTCCATGGCAAAGAAGTGTTCCTACAATGGCATTAATTGGCAATTTTTACACGTTACACAGCTATGAAGGAATAGAGAATTGTGAAGAGAGCCAAAATTTGCAAAAGGACCGATAGCTTAAGCCAGTAGACAACATGATGATTAGGACAATTTGATGTAATGAATTGAAGTAAACCATGATCATGACAATGGAAAATAGAAATAAAATCCAAATGATGAAATGCTGAAGGCCGCAGAAATAGTTGGATCAAAAGGATTTATGAAAACAGATATAGAAGTCATTAAAGCAAGTTGATAAGCGCAGACACAACAAAAAGGGCCAACAGGATGTCAGGTATTATAAGAGCTACAAAATACTACAGCTATGAAGTATCACCGCATTTGTCAGATTTCCAGTATCTGGACAAATATGGTCAGTTTTAGGCACCCAACTTTACAATCAACTGACTTCGGAAGAAGCACAGTGATGATTCATAAAGTGAGCTCTGGGGTAGGGTGATGTAACCATGGAACTAGACAATGGACATTACTTTCTGGAATTTAGGACATAATCTAATTGAAGAATTTAAAATGTTGAAGAGAACTGGAGGAGTAGAATAGGGGAATTCATAACAAAATATAGGCCCAGAATTTTATGTAACAGGGCATCAGTCTGCATACAACGTGAATTAGACTTGATCCTATACCTTTTGGGTCAAAAACCATTCGCCACAAAATTACTAAAAGTGAGAGTTGATAACGGCGACAAGACATTTGGTATAACTGTTTATTTCCTTCATCAATGAGAACAAAAGATTGAGAAACTAAGTGAGGCTGGACTGAAAATTTCTCATCTCTGCTTTAAATAGAAAACATTAGCTTGGATTTTGCATCGAGAATAATGGTGGGGCTCACCACACACAGCATCAGCATTCCATAGATCAAACAGTAACATCTACGGTCGGATTTAGGCAGGAACTTATGGAAACTGATTGGGAACGGTTGTTTGAGGGTAAGTCCACGTTAGGCATGTGGGACTCTTTCAAGGGAATACTGAAAATGTTGCAAGAAAGATATGTGCCGGCTAAGAGGAAAGATGGGAAAGGTAGGATTAGAGAGCAGTGGATTACTAGGGATATTGAGGACTTGGTTAGGAAGAAAAGAGAGGCGTATGATAGGTCGAAGCAGCTGGGAACAGAGACAGCGTTGGAGGAATACAGAGAGAGTAGGAGGGAGCTCAAATGGGGAGTTAGAAGGGCAAGAAGGGGGCATGAAATGGTTTTAGCAAATTGGATTTTCCTTAATCCTATGTTTTACTCCTATGTTAGGAATAAAAGGGTGGTTAGAGGAAAAATCGGACCTCTTAGGGACAGAGGAGGGGAACTGTGCTTAGAGCCCGAGGGAATGGGGGAGATCCTGAATGAATACTTTGCGTCGGTATTCATGAAGAAGAGGGGTTTGTTGACAGCTCCTGTCTCTGAGGGAGCTATGGACCAGTTGAGGGAAATATCCATACCGAGGGAGGAAGTGTTAGAGCTTCTAGGTAGCATTAAAACTGATAAATATCCAGGGCCTGATGGCATTTATCCCAGGTTGCTTACAGAGGTGCGAGGTGAAATTGCTGGTCCTCTGATGCAAATTTTTGTTCTTCTTTGGACACAGGTGAGGTCCCAGAGGACTGGAGAATAGCTAATATTGCACCATTGTTTAAAAAGGATAGTAGGGATAATCCTGGAAATTATAGGCCGGTGAGTTTGACGTCAGTGGTAGGGAAGCTGTTGGAGGGGATACTTAGAGATAGGATGTATAGGCACTTAGAGCGTTGCGATCTGATTAGGGATACGTAGCATGGCTTTGTTAAGGGGAGGTCGTGCCTTACGAATCTGGTAGAATTTTTTGAGGAGGTAACGAAAACGGTCGACGAAGGGCGAGCCGTTGATGTCGTCTATATGGATTTCAATAAGGCATTTGACAAAGTCCCTCATAGGAGGTTAGTTGAAAAGATCAAGGCTCATGGGATACAAGGACAGGTAGCTAGATGGAAGTGTAACTGGCTTAGTAATAGGAGACAGAGAGTAATAGTGGAAGGGTTTTTTTCTAGCTGGAGGTTGGTCACTAGTAGTGTGCCGCAGGGCTCAGTACTGGGACCTCTTCTATTTGTAATATATATAAATGACTTGGAAGAGGGAGTAACTGGATTGGTCAGCAAGTTTGCAGACGATACAAAGATGGCTAGACTTGTGGATAGTGAGGAGCATTGTCAGGCAATGCAGCAAGACATAGATAGGCTGGTAGCTTGGACAGATAGATGGCAGATGAAATTCAATCCTGATAAATGCGAGGTGATGCATTTCGGGAGAAAGAATGTGGGGGAAAGGTATATGATAAAGGGTAGACCTATTAAGAGTATAGAAATGCAGAGGGACCTGGGAGTGCAGGTGCACAAGTCTCTGAAGGTGGCAGAGCAGGTGGAGAAGGTTGTGAAGAAAGCATATGGTATGCTAGCCTTCATAGGAAGGGGTATAGAGTACAAGAGCTGGCCTTTAATGTTGCAGTTGTATAAAACATTAGTTAGACCTCATTTGGAATACTGCGTCCAGTTCTGGTCACCTTAGTACCGGAAGGACGTGGAGACTCTTGAGAGAATGCAGAGGAGGTTTACCAGGATGCTGCCTGGTATGGAAGGTCTGAGTTACGAGGACAGTTTAGGCAAATTGAGGCTGTTTTCCTTAGAAAGACGTAGACTTAGAGGAGATCTAATAGAGGTGTACAAGATTATGAGGGGTATAGATAGAGTAAACAGGGTTAAGCTTTTTCCTAGGATGGACTCAAGTAGCATGAAGGGTCATGGGTGTAGGGTGAGGAGGGTAAGGTATAATTTGGATGCTAGAGGGAGTTTTTTCACGCAGAGGGTGGTGGGGGTATGGAAAGCGCTGCCAAGTAAAGTGGTGCAGGCAGGCACCTGGAGTTGTTTAAGAAATACTTAGATGGGCACGTGAACAGAATGGGAATGGAGGGGTATAGAAAACTGATTTAAAATAGGGATCATAAGCCTTGGGAGTCCCTGGGAAGTGTGTAAATAGATGATGATATTGATGTACTTGTTTTTTATCCTATTGGCGCTTTGGTCCACCTTGTTGTCTAACAAGGGGCATACATGCGATGGGTCGAGAGGGCTGCTCTTGGATTTTGAGAGTATCCTAGTGCTTCACGTTGTTAGTGTACGCTTGATTTGGTCCATTTGATGGGCAACACGACAGCTCAGTGACTATCGCTGTGCTGTGCAGATACATGGATTTGGGCCTGTATCTGTGGGAGTTTGCGCATTCTCCTCGTGTTTGCGTGGGTTTTCTCTGGGTGCTCTGGTTTCCTCCCACATTCCAAAAATGTGCTCTTAAGCTAATTGGCAGAACAAATTCTCCTTAAATTGTCTCAAATTTGGTTTTTAATCCATAGATCTATAAACATAGACAGGGATCACGGGTAGAGCTGGGAACATCGGGATGGCAGCGCGGGCTTGTTGGGCCGAAGGGCCTGTTTCCCATGCTGTTTTGTTCTTTGTTCTATTCAAAGTGTGCACATGCAGGAATCTGGAAGTTGTTGACCAAGATGTTCTAGTCCCCTACAGATGGACTAAACCAATATGTTGCCCAGAGACTCAGCATTGAAAGCTACGTAGGAATATGAGGTTGTGCTACTTACACATGAGCTACCCACTAAAGGGGCAGAAAAAGATAGTGAATTCAACTTTAATTGAAATTTAATACTGTGATAAATCTGCCAAACAATCTCTCTGACACAAAGTTTAAGTGTGGAATCTCATTCTCCTATAACTTAGGTCAAAAGAAATCAAATGAACTAACTGGCCTCAAACTAGAAGTGTCATGGTTAATACACCAACATGTTAAACCAATGTAGTTGAGATAAATACTGATTACCCATCATTACTACACTTATATACCTATGCCAACAAGCCAGCTGACAGGGTGAAGGGAACAGAGGAGCATTCCCTCCAGGTTCAGATCTATATACTTTCCAAAACTCAGCACTTGTGGATAGAAAATAACAATGTGTTAATCTGTGATGCTTCAATAACTGGAAAAGCAGTTTAATGTGATTGGAAGAACCAAAGGCGAAGTGAGGAAACATTTTTCATTTTAAAAAGAAAAATAAAGCAAGCTGTGATCTCAAATGCACAGTCTGAAAGGAAGCAGGTTCAAAAGTAATTTTCAAAAAAGAATTGAATAAATGCTTGAAGAGAAAAATGAAGGCTTTGGGAAATGAGCAAAGGGAGGGAACTAATTGTAATGTTCAACCAAGAAACTGGACAAGCACAATACAGAAGGCTGTATCATTCTATGATTCTCTGTTAATAGGCAGAATTTTTAAGGCAGATGAAAGAGGCAGAGCTGAACCAAAGTGTAGTTTGAAAGGTTAAACAAAAGTGGAAAAAGCAGGCAAGAAATGTTGCAAGCCAGACTATCAGTTACTTCATTGGTACAGATGGAAAGCTCAGTCAGGAATGTGAAACCATAGTTGAACCAGCAAAAGGCAGCAAGAAATTCCAAAAGATCTTAGCTGTATGATTTATCATGCAATTTGTCGTAGGGTGTTCTGCAATAGTGGATAAAAATATATATTTTAAAGTTTATTTATT
Source organism: Sphyrna mokarran (assembly GCA_024679065.1). NCBI lineage: Eukaryota > Metazoa > Chordata > Chondrichthyes > Carcharhiniformes > Carcharhinidae > Sphyrna > Sphyrna mokarran. Next base: position 21,545,251 of record JAGIQG010000015.1, on the reverse strand, counting down.
AGTCACAAGTAGACTTACATTAACACTGCAATGACATTACTGTGAAAATCTCCTGGTCGTCACATTCTGGTGTCAGTTTGGGTACACAGAGAATTTAGCAGCATGGCCAATCCACCTAACCCACACATCTCTTGGACTGTGGGAAGAAACCAGATAACCCGGAGGAGACCCATGCAGACATGAGGAAAATGTGCAAACTCCACACAAGACAGTGACTCAACCCTGGAATCGAACTCGGTCCTTAGCGCTGTGAGGTAGCAGTGCTAACTACTGTGCCTCCTGTTGTGTACAAAAACTTGGAAACAATATCTATGCAGAATAAGGCCATCACAAAATCCATAAGTGTGTTCGCACCACTAGATATTAATCAATAAAACGTCAACATGTTTGGGTTAAGAATGTCTAGTAAACCACTGGATTTGATAACTGTGGATGATTCATAGAAAGCTTCCATAGGTATATTTGAATAAGGTGCAGAAAGATTAGAAAGAATATAACTGCAAAGCCAAATGATCAAAGCATTCAGTATTTATCTATATCATAATCACAAGAAACATAGTTGCAGTTAGTTGTCTGCTTAATATATTGAATTCCTAACATAGTCATGAAATTAAACATTATAAAGGATTTACAATCCCCAAAATTATTTCTTATTCTTTAACAAAGTTGGTGAAAGAAATGTTGTTCAAACAATCCCATCTTAAGTGACTTCTTGTTTGGCTTAAATGCTCAAAATGATTAGCTGGTTTTTAAAAATCTATATTTCCCAGTTTCTTGTTGCTTTATTTCATTCACACTTTTTTATCTCGACAGAGGACATTCAGATGACCGACTGTGTGGGATTTAATGGCTGCACACACCTAAAGACTGAAAATTCCTGCCAGAAGTCAATGGACCTTTCAGTGGGCTGCCAAGTTTTCTGTCCAGCCCACCACAATTCCCACAGAGAAAAATTTCTGGTCATTATCTCCACTAGACAGAATTGGGCATTTAACCAACAAAAACATACACACATGCTAGATGTGCTTATCACTTTATTACGTCACTTCACTTCCTGACACTCGTATCAAATAAAACACACGCACTAAGCTCCAAAAATGCAATTTTATTTGATACACAGCAACATGGATACTATTTTAGAGACTAACACATCTTATCTCCAGTGTGCACACGCAAAAAGCATTGCAAAGCACAATTAATCATATTTTACGTCATAAAACTTCTTGACAAAGTGAAACAATTGTTTCTTCCAACATTCTTTACAATCTTAATTTTTTCAATGAAGCAGAGTTAAAATTGCAATATTTCTTTCTTTAGGCAACTTTTATTAGATGGATTTTAAAATCCAAGCTTCAGCAATACAACCAACATAAAAGTATTGCAATTGTTTCAGGAAACACTGTCGCACCTGTCGCACCTTTTAAAAATATAAAATAGCCACAGAATTTTAGTAATGCAAGTTTGCTATAGTTTGGTTGCAACACTATTAAAAACACACAAAGTTGCAAAAGAGGCAAGTTCCTGTTTTCATTTTCGACTCAATGCTTTCCTCTCAAAAGCATCAACTTCAACTGAGGTAAAGTTCTACAGGCATTAGTCAGTCACCCTCTTGCTCCTTATACAAGCTCCCATAAGCCTCAATACTTGATCAGCAACAGATTGTTCCTCACCAGAGACCAAGGAGGACTTGGGAGTGCTTTGCCCATGTTACACTAGCTACTACAAGGTCAGTCATTCTAACTGTTGTTAAGCAAACTGAGGTCAGGTAACTCTTTCCAGTCTATGGATTGGAGCTGGCTAAGACATTCTTTTACAGAGTTTTCCACGACAAATTTGTGTCTCTTGCTAGAAGTGAAAATACTAAGCTTCCTGGTGAGTCAACAGTTAAAGATAGTGCATGATTTAGCACCCTGCCACAAAGAAGAAAATTTCACATTCCATTTCTGGCCTTTGCCATCTTAATTGAGATGAATCAACTGATCAATGTGCCTGCTGCAATTAGCCTCAGTGTCCCCAGGCTAGGTGATAGAAGAGAGAAGGAAAAATGATGAAAATAAGCCTTATCCTGACCACTTTCACAGGCTTCTGCTCAAATATGTGCGATTCCTTCTGTGCAGATAATGCAGCTCAGCCATGATTCTACTGTACCACACTGTTCTCCACATCACATCGCCTCGTCCCAGTCCATATTGACATGCATGTTTAGACCAGAAAGTGAAGAATACCACTTGCACCACAGTGCAGGAAGGCTGCTGGTTCCTTCAAAATGGTGTTCCGAGTTATATGAAAATGTTTGGGCAAAGGTAGAATAACAAGGGAATGCAATAAAATACAGTAATTCTTCCTCAAATTAATTTAAAAAATGCATTTTACAAGTTAAAATCACGTTTTTAGGATATGGGCAACAAAGTTGAAGAAACATTACTGGGCTGAGGACATTAAGAGTCCAGCATTGGAAGTAGGTTTTCTTCCCCATTGATCAAAAAAGAGAACCATTTGAACTTTTATGAAAATCTGGCAATATTCATGGTCAATTTTTCTAGGTCAAACCTCAATTATTATTAGAATCTGGCACATCGGGATTGAATCCCTCCCATTTACAGCTCCAGTATTGTGACCACTAGGCTATAGTAGCTGCAACATTATTCAGAAGGCCTAAATTTGAGGGATGGACAAATAATCACTCTCATCTGCCAGAGGTTAAGACTTTTAAAGCATGCAGAAGAAAGGATTGCAACAGGTTACACTGTTTTATCTTGGTCCATACAAACACATGAACTTCATACAGACATTAACATGTAGTGTAAGCAATGAAAGGTTTCAATAAACAGCAATTTTAACAATGTTTATATTATACAATCAGGAATGCAGCATACAATCAGTAAAATGCACACAGCTAGCATCTATTCTGATACATTTCCCAGTGAAAATCTCAATACAAAACCACATCTTTTTTAAACAATAGAGTTGACCTCACATTCATGTGCAGTTTTCTCTATTTCACCCACCTCCATTTTATACATTTATGTTCCCTGGTACGATCTTCTCAAAAGTGAAGTTAACAAATTAAATTGCAGATTCAAAGCCTGAAAATAGAATCTGCATGGTTTTGTACTACACAATAAAATAGAATAGGAATTGTGTGTTATAACAATTGAACAGCATTTAAATACCAACACAGGTCAACAACCAAAGCAAAAAACAGCTCTGCAAACTTTCAAGCATCAAACAAACCCTACAAAGCTCAAGGGCTTGTTGCATACCATTCCCCTTGACATGTCCAGAGTTTAAAAAGGACCTGATTCTGACATAGGCAACAGTTAAAGGATTTACACAAGTTTATTTTCAAAAAGTAAACACATCAACATTTGTTTTCTTAGATCCCATCATTGGTTGTACAATTGAATCAGATAATGCCAAAAACAAGATTTTTAATGGGTACAAAAATCTTTCAACTTTCTTCTGTAATTTACTCAACCATGTTGTGCACAAAAGAGGACTTTTCAGAAGATAAGGTGCGACAATTGAAGACCACAAACTGAAAATCTTGTAGATTTATACCACAAATGATCCCATAAGTCAACCACAATGCCCTTTGCATCAACAGTGAACATAATCTTTGCTCTCTCTGAAAACATTATATTTGTCTTTGTGGTTGAGATACAAGGGGAATGTAGTACAAGTATATCAGTAATGGGAATACTGTAGATTCATTTTCGTATTAACTTCCATTCCCCTTTGAATTATCATTGGCACCATCTTCTAATGATTTCAACACATCTGCTTGAGGCAGTTCTTGTTCAGTCACGTTAGCTATTAATAAAGGGAAAAAAATTGGTTTTAAGTATCACAACTTTTATAAGTCAAATGAAGGAAGGGTGCCATCATCTATACCTTGAAAAAACTGATTTTTTATCTTCATTTTTAGCTTTCTTACAGTACTTGGTGCAGAGGCTGAACGAGGAAAGCAGTGAAAATATCAGAGAAACTTGAACGGGCAGTAAAGAGAGTGAGGATTTTGAAAAGGAGGAGTGGAACAAGATGAGATGCTCAAAAAGAGAAGAAAATGCCAAGGGAGTAAGGGAACAGACCAACATGTAATTTGTCACCACAATGATCTGGGCGTAACAAATGGGCATTGTCCAAGTAGCAGTTTCTCTCAGGGATGTTTCTGTACTGAGCAACTACTTATCCTTGACGATTTCCAATTCTGTCTCAATTCATCATGCAGTGTCTCCTTAGAATTCATCACCTGCAAGGTGGATTTGCCAACCTGTATAATCTTGACCCTGCCATTTCACATGGCCTCTATTCTATCATCTTAACCACTGATAAGCCCATATTGATCACCCCCTTGTGCTCCCCAATCACATCCTCATTCCACCTCTGAAACCCACTTGCTTCTGCAACCGTCTCTGGAATAAACATGTCACTTACAACCGGGCCTCCAGAAGGGTTTCATTCTGCACTGGACTGGACTTCCAAAATCCCAACTATCGAACCTTGGCCTACCATTTACTATAACACTTCTAGATCTGTCACAGATCAGTCTGCTTACCCCCATCTCTACCTTCGATAACTTAGTTCTAATTAAAACCGTTATTCTCTCTTACCATGGCCAATTCACCTGGTATGGCCTTCTTCTCTGTTACTGTAAGTACAAGGACATAGCTTTGAAAAGACATGGCATACAAGTGGTTTAATCATTCGTGACCAGATCTGGCTGCACCACACATAACAGTATCAAGGCCTGCTTTTGTCTACCAAACAGCCGGTTAATTCAGAATTAACCTGAAATGCAAAGATAGCCTCACTTTCTTTTCTCTACCAAAAACGTCTTCTGAAACACCTTTCTCATCATCTGAAACACCTCCACCCTCACCCAAACAAATGCAAAGCATTTGTACACTTCTTTGTCACTAAGACTGAGACTAACTGATTAGTACCTTAGCCACCTTTTCATTAGCCCACCTGGCCAAACTTTTTTTAAGTTTCAATCCTGTCATAACTCTGAGCTTTCAACTTCCTCCCCATCTCTCCTCAGGCCCTCTGAACTCATGTTGTCCATGAGAACCGATCCTTTTCTCTTGTTAGCTAATATTGTTAACAGTTCGTTCTCTTCAGGTATTTTGTCCTTCTTCCTCAGTACAGAGAAAGCAGAATGTCTTGGTACATGGTCCTGTACAGCTTCAGTAAGACATCCTTGCTCTGGAACTCGAGTCCTCTTGCAGTGAAGACCAACTTACCATTTGCCTTCTTAACTGCTTGCTGCACAGATTTTCAGTGACTAGTGTAATATGACACCCAGGTCTCTTTCTACATTAACATTTCCCAATCTATCGCCATTTAAATAATACTTTGCCACTATGTTCTTCCTACCAACATGGATAACTTCACAATTATCCATATTATACTGCATCTGCTGTGCAATTACCCACTCACTCAACTTATCAAAATCATCTTAAGTTTTTTTAGATTCTCCTTACCATTCACATTCCCACCTTGTTTTGTGTCTTCAGCAAACTTGGAAACTTGCATTCGACTCCAATGTTCAAATCATTGATATGTATTGTAAATAGCTGGGGTCCAAGCATTCAATCCTGCGGTATCCCACTTTGCCACATTTGCCATTGAACCTACCTGTCACCAAGTGTTTGGTCCTCCGTTTTCATATCTTGTGGCTTGATGTCAAATTTTAATTTATTCTCCTGTCACGCGAGGTCTTGGGACCCTCTTATGTTAAACACAAGTTATCACTTGTGATATTAGTAGAATATGGTCCATACTAATCACTATCAACTCCAATTGGTGCCTCACAGCAAAACCAAAATTAAAAATCTACATCTTGGCTCTGAAGGAATTCTTTAATCTAATTTTTGTATGCAAGACTTTATTAAAAAGCATTACAAGCTTTACAGCATATAACGAAATGTATGTATTTTACATCGTATTGTTTATTCAGTAGGATTAAAATACCAGGAAACATACCCAAATTTGGCTTCGGTGTTGCAGAGCTTTGTTTTACTGGATGATCCGGAATTTCTGTTTGTACACTTTGCTTTCTGTTTGGAACAAAATATATACATTGTAATAAGCAGCCTAGCAGTGCTTGTACTATCCTGTACGTAGCCAGGCATTCTCTACTGAGTTAAATTACATGTGAACAGTATGTTTATTGTTTAACATGTGATATATACATACAAAACATATTTTTATATATAAAAAAGCACTACAAGTTTTAAATAATTTTAACTTTTAAGGAGCATCATGATTTATTGGAAGATATTTATCTTATAACATCTGCACTTGACAAATGTAGGATTTTGGGGGAGATTTGAAATTGGAATGTGTTTACCTTTTTTGCACAGGGTCTTTCATCGATTGGATGCACTAGATTATCAAATTATTTATGGGGCCTGGATTCTATTCAAGTCAAATGACCAATCTGTTGATTTAGATTTTAATGATATCAAGGGGCATGGGAGAAAGCAGGAATAAGGCACTGAGTCAGGCAATCAGCCATCATCATATTGAAAGGTGGAGCAGGCTCAAAGGGTCGAGTGGCCTATTCCTAGTTTTTCCGTTTGCCCGTCAGGACTGGTTCCTCATTGATGTGGGTTAACAGAACAAAAACACTGCTAAATTGGCATTCACTGGAAAAGTTCATAGATGTCACTTCTTCTTGTTATATTTGTTCATTGAATGTGAACATTGCTGGAAAAGCCAGCAAAAGTGGCCTCTCTCTGATTCCTTCTCAGGTGGTGGTAAGTTGCCTTTTTTCACCATTATAGCCCATCTGCTGTACGTGTCCACAATGCAGTTTAGGAAAGGGTCTCTGGATTTTACTTCTGCAAGTGAAGAAATGGTGATATATTTCCAAGTTGGGATATTTCCAAGTAGCATGAAGGGGGAACCTGCAGGTTGTCGTGTTCCTATGCATCCACTGCCTTTGAACTTTGAGGTGATAGAGATTATGGGTTTGGATGATTCTATCAAAAGACTCTTAGTGAGTTACTGCAGTGCTCCCACAGCCATTCTGCACCAAAAACGTAGGGAATGAAGATGTTAGTGAATAGCTGAAGCCAACTGCTTTGTGTTGGATGATGTTGAACTTCTCAGGTATAGTTGGGGTTGCATTCATTCAAATAGACAGAATTTCATCACATTCCTTTGTAAATGCTGGACAACTTTGGAAAGTCTCATTACAGTATTCCCAACATCTAATCTGTTCTTGTAATCACAATATTTTTATCACTCATCTAACAAATTTTCTGGTCAATGGATGTTAATAGAGGGGGATACAGTGATACTAATGCAGTTGAACAACAAGATGGTGAGATTCTCCCCTGTTGGAGATATTATTGCCCAAAACTTGTGACACAAATTTTATCTGCGACATATCAGCTCAAAGCTGAATACTGTCCAGGTCTTGCTGCATGTGAGAAGGAATAAATGGATATAAAGATTTAGGGAATAAGTGTCAATAAAGCAGATTGACAAGTGCAAATGTGAAGCAAAGGACCAGCAGGATTCCAGCCTTAGAAAAAGTCTAACATTTCAATGTTATGAGATATTATTTCATTGACTTTCCTTCATATGGAATAATGTGGCCAGTTTTTGGCATTTAATCTAGTAATAAATTGACCTTGAAAGGAACCCAGTAATAATTCACAGAATGATATCTGGGATGAAAGGATTAACTATGAGAGCCTAGATAATATTCCTTGGCAAGTTAAGGGGTTATCTATTGAAGAATTTCAATAGAGGTGGACATTAAGAAAGAGGAGGTGTTGGAACTGTTAAATTCCATCAAGGTAGATAAGTTGCCGGGTCTGGATGGGGTGTACCCCAGGTTACTGTGGGAGGTGAGGGAAGTGATTGCAGAGCCCCTGGTGATGATCTTTGCGTTGTTGATGGAGACAAAAAGGTTCTGGAAAACTGGAGGATTGCAGATGTGGTGCCTATTTTCAAGAAGGGGAATAGGGATAGCCCAGACAATTACCGACCAGTGAGTCTGACCTCAGTGGTCGGTAAGTTGATGGAGAGGATTCTGAGAGATAGGATTTATGAGCATTTAGAGAAATTCAATATGATCAGGAATAGTCAACACGGCTTTGTTAAGGGCAGATTGTGCCTTACGAGCCTAGCTGAATTTTTCGAAAATGTGACTGAACACATTGACGAAGGAAGAGCAGCGGACGTGGTTTACATGGATTTCAGCAAGGCGTTTGATAAGGTCCCCCATACAAGACTTCTTGAGGTGGTGAGAGAGCATGGGATCCAAGGGGCTTTGGCCTTGTGGATCCAGAACTGGCTTGTCTGCAGAAGGCAGAGAGTAGTTGTGGATGGGACTTCTTCTGCATGGAGGTCAGTCACCAGTGGAGTGCCCCAGGGATCTGTTCTAGGACCCTTGCTGTTTGTCATTTTCATAAATGACCTGGATGAGGAAGTGGAGGAATGAGTTAGTAAGTTCGCTGATGATACAACGTTTGGTGGTGTGGCTAGTCTGGAGGGATGTCTGAAGTTGCAGCGAGACATAGATAGGATGCAAGACTGGGTGGAGAAGTGGCAGACGGACGTCAACACAGATACATGTGTGGTGGTCCATTTTGGCAGGACCAATGGGATGAAGCAGTATAATATCAAGGGTAGGAGTCTTGGCAGTGTTGAGGAGCAGAAGGATCTTGCAGTCCAGGTCCATAGGTCTCTTAAATCTGCCCTGCAAGTGGAGGATGTGGTCAAGAAGGCATATGGTGTACTGGCCTTCACTAATAGAGGAATTGAGTTTAGGAGTCGGGAGGTAATGCTGCAACTTCATAAGACCCTTGTCAGACCCCACTTGGAGTATTGTGTGCAGTTCTGGTTGCCTCACTATAGGAAGGATGTGGAAGCTATTGAGGGGGTGCAGAGGAAATTTACAAGGATGTTGCCTGGATTGGGGGGCATGCCTAATGAAGATAGGCTGAGAGAGCTAGGTCTCTTCTCCCTGGAGAGACGAAGGTTGAGAGGCGACCTGATAGAGGTTATAAGATGTTGAGAGGAGTAGGTAGAGTGGATTCTAGGAGGCTATTTCCCAGGGCTGAAATGGTCGCTAGGAGAGAACACAGGTTTAAGGTGCTGGGGGGCAAGTACATAGGGGATGTTAGGGGTAAGTTTTTCACTCAGAGGGTGGTGAGTGAATGGAATCGGTTGCCATCAGTGGTGTAGAGATGAACTCGCTGGGGTCTTTATGGGATTTAATGGGATTGGGAGTTACAGCTAGTTCTATGGCCTGGTAGGTATAGATATGATCTGCACAACTTGTGGGCCGAAGGGCTGTTTGTGCTGTAGTGTTCTATGTTCTATGAATTTAAAATATTAAAAGGGCCTCTAAATTCAAACTAAGCTGACGAAAAGCAAATCCAGGAAACATTTCTTCACACAGAAGAACTGTGCAACTGTGAAAACAAAAAAACTACAGATGCAGAATCAATTGAAGATTGAAAACGAATGCAGATAATTAATTTGGAAGGCAGTGTATTAAGGAACATGGAGGGCAAGGAATTGGAAATGGAATAGTAGTGTTACCACAGCTAACAAAGGAGTCAGAACAGGCACAATGGCCTAATCTTGATTGTATGTAATTTCACTCAGCTGGCTGGAAGAAACTGAACATCATTCAAACTTGTAAAATTACACCAAAAGCACAATACTGCAGATGCTGGAAATCTGCAAAAATAGAAAAGGTTGCTGATATTCAGGTGGCAGTTGTGAAAAAGAAATTCTACAACTATTGTCTGACCTCCTGAGTATTTCCAATAATTTATCTGTAAAAGTACTATCTTCTTTTGAGACAAGGGTTCAGAAATGGCTGAGACCAGAGTAGAGAGAAAAAGAGCAAGCAAGCTACTTTCCACTGCAGCTTATGGTATATGTCCAATTATCAAATCTTCAAATGCTGGCACTGATATGTCAAATGGAATTCCCAGTTCTCACTTCAATGTTTCTTGTTTTAATGTGTATAAAAGATAATCAAAATAAATACATCTGCAAAGTCAACATTAAATAATAAAAAAGCTTCAGAAATATTGATGTGTTAATACTGTTAAAGGTGTAAAGAAATTAGGTCCTCAAAGAGACAAAGTCACACACTTTCTATCATGGACATTAAACCAAGTTTTGGAGTGGTACAAATCTATGGTCTGCTTGCCTTTCAAAGTATGCTTGTCTATGTCTTCGTAGTTCTTCTGCTGAAGGAGTTTCAATATGAATGGTTCTTGAAGATTGTGCAACAGCACTCTGAGATGAAGTCACCCCTGAATTTTCTGGTCCTTGCCCAAAACCTAGAGATTCATTAATAAGATTACATTATTAAAATGGAATCAATTCAAATGCTTAAAATGTTACAGTTCAATTGTGACATACAAGAATCAACCAAACTTACAAAAATGTTTAATTTTCTTCCCATTATATGAATTCTGTTGAATGTCATTTAAACGGCTCTCTACCTCTTCAGGTACCTATGCAACATTGGTAATGGGAAATATCAGCCTGTGCCAATATTTTTGCCATTACCATGACTCAAGGCTGGGTGAGCAGATTGAACTGATCTTTTCCTTTCGTGGTTCTTCACATCTATTCAATGATTGGGAAGTTTCCATGTTGGAAATCTTGGTACAAAGCTTACCACTGTATGGCACAACACACAGGTCAATTCATGTATTATAGTACAAGTGCTTTTCAAAGAAGGCTACAGCAATTCAGATCTAGAGCCTCAGTGGTCATTCTAGACTCTGGATACTTTTGCATCTTATCATCAATGGTTAAAATTATAGCTGAAATGATGCAATTGGTAAAACATTAGAATTCTATACTCAGGATATAGTTGATGTTTAGTTACTGCATGAAATGACATGGTTCTTATTTTAGTTTGTTTACAGAAATCATCTTTGCTACTCTTGAAAATATACATTCACCCTGCTTTTTTACCTTTCCTTCCTAGAGGCAGTAACTGAACCCAGTATTCATGCAAAAGACTACGAGGAAATGTCAAAACGTGGGTGGAGCATCACAGATAAATCCAAATTCCGATCCGACCAATATTCACAAACATGCATTTCCGGAAGTAGTGACTGGATTGCAACCCAATTGCTTTTCCTTCTTCCTTACTTTAGCAGCAATTAATTACTGCTATGGCTCACACTAAGTAACAAATGAGTGAGTGAATGAGACTGGGACCTTCTGTAAGTTCAGTCACACACTACATGACGTTTAACCGATGGACAATCAAGGAATTCAATTTGACAAATTATTAGAGTACAATCCACAGAAGGAAAAGGGGTGTCCACTAAGGGTAGAAGAAGGCATATATATTCAAAAATAAGACATATATACAGTTGTCAAGTTTGGAAAATTGATCCAGTTTTAATTGGGAAAATCTTAAACTCAGTGGAGTACCTGAATCACATTCTTTATAAGAAAGTCCACTTACTGCTGTAGAATACAAAAGTTAGACCAGTTTTATGTGCAATTTAATTTTACACTAATTCTATTAATGGAAATGATTTGCTCTACATGGAAACCCCAATTTACTTAAAGTTAAACTACAATCTAGTGGATGGTTTCCCAATGATAAATAGTTCCAATAAAAAGGCCTCATGTGAAATGACTCTACGACGATTAATCTGAGATGCATTTCCAACATTTTCTAAGTGAATTTCACAATTTCGGCATTTATGTTTGTGTTCCCAATCATTCATATAATTTATGGAATCAGGTCAAGCTAGGCTGTTCTGAACTCATGACAAAGTAATTAAATATCTATAGAAATGTGAAATAAGGCCAGTTAGCCCAGCTGACTTAACTCTGTTATTCAGAATAATTTTCATTTCTCTGGGACCTATTGTTTATATCATGTCAACCAGCTCACTGAATAACCTCCCTCTTCCGATGATGGTCATCAATCTAGTTAATGTAGCTCATTCCCTGCCAAGTCAATCCACTTCCTAAACTATAAATCTACCTGTTTTAAATATACCTTTCTTTTGCTAATTCTGAAACATTTGAATTGAAAACAATATACAACAGTTGGAGTTCTGTTCCAAAATACTTCAATTTGTAATTGTTTGTATAACATTGATTGTCAAACTTCATTTAAAAACAGACTCCCTGAAATGTATTTGCTCAGTAGCATTTTTTATTCATTAGTGAGACATGGCCATCACTGGCTGGCCACCATTTATTGCCCATCCCCAACTGCCCTTGTTTAGAGGGCAGTTGAGAGTCAATCACATTGCTACATGCACTGGCAAAACTGCCATAAAACTAACTCAGTTTTATAATTGGAACATTGTAGAAAAATAAAATTGCAATTTTATCCATGAGGAAACTGAACGGAAATCGCACACCTTCAAGTTACTGGTTCCAGTAGCTTGCCACCTTTTGGTAACAGACCTTGCATACCGCAGAAGCTCAAATATGGAAAGGGTAGGAAATTAATGTTAAAAGAGTGACAAAACCAAAAATTGTCAGGCACAAAAATGTCTGGAAGTCTGTTTGGCCCATTAAACTTTTGTTGCTTTGTTAATGGGATAAATGACAGGATCTTGCTGTGATAACAAACTGAATTGATAAACAGACGAGACTACAGAAGGACCTTTGTTATTAGAAAGCAACAATGAGATGCTGCTGGGCACAACTGAAGAAAAGGAACTGAGCTATAAATTTCCAGCATTTATATACAATCACACAAAGCTACAATCTTCATCTTCTGGCTTCTCCCATTTTACTTGGAGTTGCCACAATGCTGGCTGATCACCTTTCCCCTTATAAGGTACAATCAGCAATGCTTGCAGTTGGCCTGTCATTTTCTGTTAAATGTCAGATCCAAGCTGAATGTGTGTGAAGAACGAATACAGATAAAGATGTTTGTGGAGACTATAATCACTGGGTTCCTTTAGTGAAGCAAATTTATTCAAAAGGATCTAAATTAGATTCTGGTACTCCTGTTTGTATTCAGCTGGCCCATCTCAGTCTGGAGAAAGGGACACTTGATACAATTCAACAAGTGGCCTGAACATTTCCCACCAGGTGGTGGTCAAGCACTGCTGCAAGTAACAGCAGAAGGATGTTAGAAGAGGGCAGAATTGGATTGGCTGGAGAAAAACTGTGAGAACAATTTCTGAATAGTCACGGTAAAAGAAACATAAAAAAATGGGAAAATATCGCACCCAGAAATGCATCAATTCCTTCCAAGAATGGCAGGGACGGGAATGCCAGAGAGGATCATTCAAAGAGGAACAAGTAAATAAATTGCAGTTTCTGCCATTTTGAAATCAAGCTATCTTTTCTTTATCTGGTTTTTCACAACAAAACTCTACCCAGCAGAAACCTAATCTATTTGGTCAAGATTAGTCATTTTCTTATGAGAGTAAATTGAGTTCTTTTGGCATCTCTTCACAACTCAATGATGAAAAGCCAGAACAATTTCTGTTTCCATGAACTTTATCCATTGCCTGTTTTTTTTCTGCAATGTAGTAACCAAAAACACTAACTGTATGGCTTGCTTGAGTGTATTGTGCAATTCAATTAATACTGTTTGTCTTGCAATTTCCAATAAGATCATAAGAAATAGGAGCAGGAATAGGCCAGTCAATCCTTTGAGCAAACGTCACCACTCAATATGATCTCAGATGATCGGATTTTGGTCTGCATAACTCTCGATTTCCTAGTCAATTAAATATCTACCTAATTTAGCTTCAAATATAGCCAATTATCTAGGCATGACTACTTTCAGAGAAACAGAATCCCAAAGTCTAACTTCTAGAATAAAAAATTTCTCCACATCTCTTTTTCAAATGGGAGACTTTTTATTTTGAAACTGTGACTCCTAGTTGTATATTCCCTGACAAGCAGAAACATCCTACCTTTATTCATCTGCTAAAGCCCTTAAATTCCTTTGTTTTAATAAGGTCACTCCAATGAGCATAGGCTGAACCTTACATATGCCACACTGCACCCAGTGCTCCATGTGCAGTCCAAGGTCTTGAACAACTATCGCAAGACTTCCCTATTCCTGTGCTCTATCCCAATTGCAATAAAGGCCATTTTTCTATTTGCCTAACTACTTGCTGTATCTATTGTAATTAATTTATGAGATGTGAATGTTGCTAGCTAGACAAGCATTTATTGCCCTTTAATGTTTGCCACTGATTCTCCATCGTCCTATCTTCTGACCAACTTTCCCAGTCCATTTTAGCTAAGTGTCTTCATATCCTTGCATTAGTTTTTCTATCAGCTTAAGACACAAATTCCATGTTACTCACTATCAAACTGAATGTGAAATTCTATGTTATGATCACTATTTCCTAGAATATCCTATGCTTTGATTCTTTACTATGACTATTTCACCTTTACAATATCTAAGTAGCTTGTTAACCTTCATTCTGTGCTATATCTGCTAGTAATAACAGCTTATATTGCATACTCAACCATGTCATCATCATGCTATGTTCCCAATGTTAAATTCCCTCTGCCCCATTACTTAGACATTACCTATCATCTTGAGAACAAACACCCTCTTTGGAAATAATTAACTTTGATTTAACTTAGAAATGTAGCCTTCCATTTAGAAAGTACTCTAGAAGGGCATATAAATATCCTGAACAGAAACAGGCATCACACATTCATTGCTACATGGCCCCATTCTTTTGCAAGAGTTTAGGAATAACTTCTGCTTAGACAATTCTGGTAAACTAGAAAAGTATTGTAGATTAGTAACTGATATTTTAGTCAGAGCACAAACTTGCATAATGATCATTAATATTTTTTCTTTGTTCCCAGTTGCCCTGTTTAAACATTTACCTCATCCACAACTTTTACCAAAACCTCCAAAGTTTTCAGTTCAGCTGAGTGATTTCTGAGCAAACTTAACAAATGTTTTCAAAAGACCAAAATAGAAAATAGCAAAACCCTGACGCAATTAGCAATATAATGACTTCAAAAAGTGCTCAATGTGGATGTGGACAACTTTTTTGTAAACCTGTTTTCATTCTTACTTCATACTTAGGATATTTTGGAACCAATGTTTGCGTTTTTTGAAATCATTCAGTATACTTGCATTGCCTGAACTTTCAAATTTCCATTATAGTATCCCTTATATTTGCTTTAACTAAAATATATTTAAGAGCCAGAAGTGTTGGAACATATTTAGACTGTGGGCTATTGTTTGCACTTTATTCATCATATAGGAGATAACTCACTTCCTTTAACATACCCTCTTACACCAACTAATAGTGAATCTTCAAATATTCCAATACCTCGTCGACCATTTCACCGCTGACCACTATTTTCTCCACCACCTCAGATGCATCCGCTGTCATTTGTTACTCAATAGGGTATATTAGCAACATCTTCCAGGGCAAACCACTGTGAAAAATAATTTTAGAATTCAACCGTACTATCATAACCCTCTCAGCTGTAAGTATTACTTGAAGTGTCTACAGTATTACAGCCAAAAATAATACTAAAAATATTTCTTCACTATTACAGAATGCACCACAACCTTAATTGCAGATTAACCCACAATTATTTTCCCAACTTTAGATAATCATCATGATGCAAAGTAATTAAAACAAGCCACTCATTAGTTACAAAATAAAATAATTTTCAAAGATGTAAAACATTTGAGCTACCTTGCATAAATGGAGAATAATCTGTACTATGATGAGTCGAAACAATATCTGGTAATTTAAATACCAAGATGACACAAGACATTTTATTCGCTATTATGTTACTCCAAAGGTAAACCTTGGCATAAAACTCTCACCGCAGCACCCACCCACTCACCTGTCAGTCTTAGTATACTAGCAAACCTAAAGAACCTGCCAGTTTATCATCACATCGTAATTGTTTTGTGATCATTTCAATACAAAAATTAAATAGGTAACCAGAGCAAATCAAGCCTATAACGGGCTTATACTATAATCATGAGTCACCAAAAAATCTGTCAACAAAATTGGATCCCTAGATTTTAATTACAAAAAAAGTTTGTCTTTTGATTCAAATTGGGAAAACGAATATATTAGAAAATAACACTGCCTGTTAATCTGTAATCCATTTTACAAGCAGCCATTCAATTTCCCATGCCAAATAACAAGGTCACAATCATGATGGCTTCTGCTTTCTTTATGCAGCTGTGTTTCTTACTCTCTTTCATTTCTTTTCTTTGCGTTTTTCTCTCTCTTAAATCTTATCTTTAGTTCCCTATATTATCTCCTCTGTACTTCCTTCCTTTCAGATGGAATGAAAGAAGGAGAAAGAAAGCCACTAACAGCTAGTGGTTGCAGTGGAGGAATAAAACGTAGCCCTCAGCACTCCCATTTCCAACCATCCCCAAATCACTCATGCCCCTCAAATCTGTCCAACTTTTTAAAATCTGTTCAGCTATTTAATCAGATGCCTCAACTTGATTTTAAATGCCATTGTTCTATATACCTCGATATCTTTACCCTACAAAAAAACTCAGTTTTCAAAATTTCAGTTGACCCAACAACCACAGCCTTTCAGAGGACAACGTGAGTTCTAGATTTTCACTGCCCGCGTGTGTGAATAGTCCAGGATGATTTTCCTCCTTAATGGGCTAGCCTTAATTTTAATAGCCCTCTTGTTTAGATTTCCCACCAAAAGAAATTAAGTTTTCTGTAACTATCCTATTAGAAACCTTTTTTTAAGATTATCTTTCAACCTTCTAACCTCAAGGAGATATAAACTGAATTCTATCAGGAGAGAAAGCATCATACTTCCCCACAATAAATTCCACCTGTCACTGCTTTGCCTACAAATTAAGCTGTTCATCTACATAACTTCTCAATTACTGCTTCTGTACCCCATAACATTTTCATTTGCTACTCCTGTTTCCTTCAGCCAAGTCATTAGGATGTATGGTGAAGATGTGTGGTCACATACAGATCCTTGGAAAACACCATTTGTCATTATCCTGCCAAAGATAAACCCTTTACATCTCTATTTTGTCTCATATCTTCTCAACCAACTACCAACTGTGTCATAACCTGACCTATAATTCTATGCACTTTCATTTTTGTCAATCTGCTTATCAAATAGCAAGTATAAACATAAAAAGTCAAATGATTCTTGTCAGGTCATCCACATGAAACATTCTTGTTTCTCTCTCCACAGATAGTGCCTGACTTGCAGAATGTTTCCAGCATTTTCTGTTATTTTAGATTCCAGCATTTTGTACCCTTATCAAAGGCCATCTGATAGTCCAAACGCATAGCATTCACAGGCTCTTCTCCCCTTTCCACAATGATTCCTCAAAAAATTGTAACTGGATAAGCCAAACATAACCTATCCTTCATAAATCCATGCTGACTCTCTGGTCAACTCATACTTGTCCAAATGTTCAGCCATTCTGTCTCTGATGATAAGGTTCCAGTAACTTTTCCACAACTGATAATAAATTGATGGGTCTATAGTTACATGGTTTCTCCCTCATGCCTAGGAAATTCTGTGGTCTTAAAATGAAAACTTTATGGAATGCATTAAAAGAAAATTCAGTGGATGCATTTAATCACTTTTGTAAAATATAATTTTATACATTGTTTAACCTTTATCTTAGACATCAGAAGTGTAATTACCTATCAGAAGATTGAGAAAATGGAGTAATTTGTGAAAACACATTGATCAGATTGGACAATCACAGCATGATATGCTACAACTATTTAATAACATCTACTGTGTACTATAAAATCTCTTGATTGGTAGCATTGAAAAGGCCCATCGCAATGCCACATATTGGAGTAATGGGTAAGGCAAGCACTTGAAAGTTTTCAGATATAAAGCAGGTCCCATGCACTGCATATACAGTGGAATGCACTATTTTTCCTTTAAAATTTTCCATGCTGTTGGTTGTTACAAGGTGTTTAATAGTGGGCTGGGATCAGAGTTTGCCTGGTTGTAGGAAAGCACCCATTGTCTGCTTAGCCCAGCAAGCTGCCATCAGTTAATAAGGACTTCTGAACATATCCTAACATTTTATAACATCATTATAACATCCAGTTCTCCATACTTTGAATATTGAATCGATCCAGACAGTAGCACATTTAAGTTAAAAGGCTTATTTTTAATCAACGGTTTAGAAGACAATGCATTCCTGTCAAATTTATGGAGTGAAATTCCGAAAACATTGCAGAATTGAGGTTAATTTTATAATTAACTTACTCCAGTTAAAAGGAAAGATGAGAGAAATTAGGGCCCTTATCACTAAAACAGATGAGGCAAATAGGAAATCTGATACATGCGTTCACATTTGAGGAGTTTTGATAAAGGAAAATAACTGAAGAAAGAGAAAGAAAGAACACCAACAAAAAGATAAAGGAAAAAGTTAGAGGCATTCATTTAATATTGAAAGCTGCTTTACCATGCAAAGCCTTAATAGAAAGAGTGCTGGAAAAGAGGTAACCTTCAAAAAGGGAAATGGTTAAATGTGAAAAAAGCTAACTTAAAAGGATATAGGAGAAAGGAGACTAAGTGGATGTCTTTGAGAGCCAGGACAGGTACAATTGGCAAATTGCATCCTGTTTTGCACATCTGTATAATTCTATTGCCCAACTAATAAATTTACTGGAATTCCTGGAATTGGCAGTCCAATTATGGAGGCAGGGTTATGTCAAAAGAAAAATTTCACTGTTATTTTTCAGCACTCAACTAAATGTCAAATCCAATTTGACAATTATATAGATGATTCCTCATAGAACCATTTTGCGATATGCTTCAATGATTTTTCTTCATGGACTGATTTTATTGCATTAATCTGAAAAAACCTGTTATGTGGTCATAATTACACTTTTAACAGTGTGATTAAATCAAAACTATTTGATTCTACTTTTTAAAGAAACTATAAAGATCTGCAGTTAACAGATTTTCTAAAACTACAAACAAAGATAAACATAAAAACATAGTTTTCATGTTTTATTTCTGAATCAGTTATAAAACAGAACAGTAATGAAACCTCTCTCCCTTTCGAGACTGTATGTACATACGGTATACAGTACAGTTTTGCTCTCATTCCAGCCATGCAGGGGATGTGATGACTATCACCTTCTTTTGTACATTTCTGTGTCAAAGGATAAAAACTATTTTAATCTACTGCTAGTCCAAATAACACAGTAATTGTAGAAATATAGCAATATAAAATGTATTCTAACTGAAAATGAAATAAAACAGAACTGTAACAATTTACTATTTATCTTGCTTTTCACAAAAATAGCATCAAAATCATTTAGATCAATATGAGATTTTCAAGATGAACTGAAGCAGATGGAAAAATAGAGCAAAACATTAATGCATTGTCACAGTTCTCCGTCTACCTTCTTTGGCTGCTGCAAACTGATTACATCACAGCTAAAATAAAAAAGAGAAAAGGACACCTGTATTTAAAGCAAGTCCCATGATCTCAGGATGTCCTAAAGCACTTTACAAACAATGATGTACTTTTAAAGGGTTGTCACTACTGTAATGTAGAAAACACGAAGCCAATTTTGCATATAACTACCTCCCACAAAAAGACAATAAAACAAATGACCAGAGCACCTGTTTCAGGTGATGGTAGAGGGATAAATGTTGGCCAAAACAGTAGGTGAACTCCCCAACTCTTCTCGATTGTCAACTTTTTGCGTCAGAAATGACAATGCTACTACTGAGCTGAGGGAGACATCGACAAGACAGAGAAACTTACTCTGCAGACTGAGAATTGACAAAATAGCAGCAAAATATTTCCTGTTGTGTTGCTAAGTGTCCCCCAACTCCCAACTGCTCCCCACAACCACCCATGTGTACTTTCCCTGGAAAATAAAGCTACCTCATTAGTGCTATTATTGTTGCCAACTATTAGCAGCTATATGATAGTGGCCTGCTGTGATGAGTTTCTCTGTGAACCTATGGTAGAGTGATTGGCCTCTGCTTCCCCACTATTGGGAAGCGTTGAGATCAAGAATTAATCATGCAGGAATCTGAGATGCAAATCTTTCACTGCCTTATTGCTTTGTGCAATATATTAAGTTTCACGGGCTTGTGCAATAAAGCCACTGTAGATAGGGTGTTCATCATTTGTTCCTTCCTTTACTAATTGATGTAGAATCATACAACCAAAAGAGAAAATGCTGGAAAATCTGAGCCAGCTTAGCAGCATCTGTGAGGAGAGAAAAGAACTGATGTTTCCAGTCCAGATAACCTTTTGTCAAAGCTGATAAAGAGTCATCGGGACTCGAAACATCAACTCCTTTCTCTCCTTAGAGACTGCTGGACCTGCTCAGATTTTCCAGCATTTTCTCTTTTGCTTTCAGATTCCAGCATCCGCAGTAATTTGCATTTTTTAAAGCTAGTAACATAGAATCCTGACAGTGCAGAAGGCAGCCATTCAGCCCATGGTGTTTGTACCAAAATCCCATCCAGGCCATTACTCAATAACCTCATTTTTTTTACCCTGTTCATCCCTCTAAAGGCAATTTTATACTCTATCTATTTGTAAATCTTTTCTCAGTTTGTAACAGTAATTGTTCCAAACTGATGCTCACTAATAACTGTGCCTTATCCTGGTTCCAGTTATTATTAACTTCAATGCCAAGCTGAATGCTATTCCCAATATGAACGAGTACTTTTAGAGGCACACATTCCACCCAATGGACAATAATTCTACAGCTATCATTTCATATTAAGGTGACAAGTTCTGCTTGTTGGATTGGCAGAATATTTGCACAATTAAAAATGATTTGAGTTGGTATTGAGATGGGAACGATCTGAAACAAGCACAATTGTACAGTATGCATGTGAGAAACAGTTTACGAACAAGAATGTGAACAACAATCCAGATATGTTGAATGGTAGACAGATTAAGTTATTGTAAAGTTTTATTCAACAGCATCGCAAGAGAAATCTTTATGTTATCTATTAGTTCAATCACAAGATTGCCAGTATTGGAATACTTAATTTGATAAAGGAAACAGTTCAGTTAAGTTGCAGGGAAACCATTACAAGGGTAGGTAAGAATCTAGGGGATGGCCTGGCAATTTTCCTGCTCAATTCATAGACCAACTCCAACAGATAAGTGCAGTGGTTCATGAGTAGAGCAGACATGCATCACGTTGCTCCGACTGAGATTTCAGCTTTACATCCAAATTGAAACAAAGTATAAAAACTGAGGAAAGGTTATCCACCCAAAACATTTAATCTTTTTCTCTCTCCAAAGATGCTGCCTAACCTGCTAAGTATTTCCTGTTTTTATTTCACCTTTCCAGTTTCTGCAGTATTTTGCTTTAATATAATACACATACTCATCATTACATTTTCTCAAAGCATCACAAAAAGCTACCATACTTTTTAAACCAGATAATTTTGGTTTAAAGTTTTCTTATTGCAAGATGAATAAATTATTTCTAGTATGATTAAGTTATTGTAAGTACGTTTTGGTTAAACAGTGGTCAATTGGATTCTAAATGTTCCTTATTATAATTTCAATAATAAAATAGCAGCAAAAATAGTTAACACTGCACAGGCTAAAATCTGTAGGATCTTGCTCTGAAAATAAGGGTCTGAAATCTAAGCTCCAGATTAGCTTGTACTCGGATAAAGGTTCGATGTTGGTCGTTATAAGGGCAGTTCTTTTAACAGAGTAGCTACTTTCTCAGTAGAGCACCAAGCCTCACCTTGCATGCTGAGGTGAATTGCTCTTCGCAGATCTGCTTCTTCATCTTCTGTCTCCATGTGCTGGCGGCTTAACGTCAATGCCCGCTGCAGATTTTCATCATCTTCATCCAGAGCATTTGTAATTGATTTGGACATATCGATAGCTTGTTCCCAGTCATTGTTCTGTACCCTATAAAACACAATTTTAAAAATACATTAAACAACAGAATGTGGAGTTAGTAAAATTCACACAAAAAACATCTCCTACTGTTGTTCTTACTGAGGATTACATTCCTGTTAATCTAATTGAGAACATTTTCCTCCCTCATTTAGTCTATTTTTGTACTTAGCTGTCATAAGGCATTTAAAACCAAATTTTGTTCTCTGGAACATTTCTGAGCTTATCTGGGGAAATGGGTCCTGCAGAACTTGGGCTTGATGCCCCTCAGGAGTCAGAATTTTACATAGCAAAACAGGCTATGTAAAAACAGAAATGATAGGCACCAGGTGTAGGTTGTTTTACAACAGAAAGAAAAGAAAGGTCTTGAGCAATGTTATTCTTCAGTACCTCTGACCAAATTCTGTTCGCTGATTTGCCTCCTCTCCAATTAGCTTTGGCCTCTCTCGTTGCACCACTTTCATCGTTTTTAGTAACTCATCAGCTTCACATGCTGGCAGTTCTCCTCTTACTACAAATATTGAATAACCTGGAGAAATTATGCAATTAATCAATCATCCTAGGCTTTATAAATAGAGGCACAAAGTACAAAAGTCAGAACGTTAAGTTAAACCAACATAAAAACACTAGTTTGGTCTCAGTTGGAGTAATGTGTAATTCTAAAGTTTATTTATTAATCACAAGTAAGGCTTACATTAACACTGCAATGAAGTTACTGTGAAGTTCCCCTTGTCGCCAGTCTGATGCCTGTTTGAGTCAATGCACCTAGCCAGCATGTTTTTCAAAATGTGGGAAAAAACCCATGCAGACACAGGGAGAACATGCAAACTCCACACAGACAGTGACCCAAGCTGGGGCTCAAACCCAGATCCCTGGTGCTGTGAAATAGCGGTGCTAATCACTACGCTACCATGCTGCCTGGACATCAAGCTTCAGAGAAGACAAGAAAGATTTGGAGAGTACAGACACATTTGCTAGGTTGGATGATTGATTAATTGCGTGGAAAGATTGGACAAGCTGGGGTCATTCTCCTTGGAGCAGAGAAAGCCAAAAATAGACGTGGTAGCATTGATCAAAATCGTGAAGAGCTTGGAAAGAATAAGTAAAGAGAAACTGTTTGCAATGGCTGAAGGTTCAATTATGACAGGACAAAGATTCAAGCTTTGAACTAGTGATAGTATGAAAAAAATAACTTATTTTTAACACAAGTGATCAGGTTTTGGAATACACTACTGGTAGTTTGGTGGATACAGGTTCATCATTGTCTTCAAATAGAAATTGCACGGATCTGAGGAAAGAACATGGGAGTGGAACTAACTGGCTTGCTCCTCAAAAGAGCCGGGTCAGACCCGATCAGTACATGACATCCTCCTGTGCTATACTATTCTTTCATTTGATGAAATTAAAAAGATATAATTTTTACTACAAACCTTTGGTTACCTTCTTTAAATAAGGTCATTCTGACATAAACACAAGCCTCTCCCCAAATAAACAGGTAGGTAAAATCAACTGTGATATCACATTATCAACTGTGACATTGAGCCACCTAAAACACCTAACTAGTTAAGATCAAGGACCTCTTCCCTTTTGGGCCAGTGGGCTGGATGCTTGTAACGTAATGACTAAAATGAGCCACATTTGATCAACCAGAATCATGATTAAATACAATGTTCTATAAATTATTTCTGCTAAAACATGTGTGCATTTATCGAAAAACTGTCTGCAAAATCCAAGTTCCACGCATTAAAAATCCAATTGCCCACCATCCCCAACCTCTCCCCTCTATCCTGGCACTTCAATACAGGAACTCTTAACATTAAAAATCCAAATCCACACAGTACAAATAATCAATCTTGATATATTAGAAATCTGCAATAAACAAAACAGATGAGGAGTGCCACCTTGGCTCACTCCAAACCATTATCTACTCTTGATCTAAGGTTATGGGAAGCTTGCAGCAATGCCGTGACATGGAGGTGTTGCACTGGGTGAGGTGTCAATCCATGGGTGGAACAGTAAACTCAGATTTTCCTGCTCAGGGTGACATTTCTGCAGTTTTGAGGAAGAATTTTGGTCTCAGGTTACTGTCTGTGTGGAGTTTGCATCTTCTCCCTGTGTCTGTGCGAGTTTCCTCCGGCTGCTCCGGTTTCCTCCCACAGTTCACAGATATGCGGATTAGGTTGATTAGCTAAATTAACCCTAGCGTTAGCGGGACTAGCCAGATAAATATGTGGGATTGTGGGAATAGGGCATGGACGGGATTGTGGTCGGTGCAGACTTAATGGGCTGAATGACCTCCTCCTGCACTGTAGGGATTCTAATAAAGACTTGCCACATTATCTGACTAACATTCCTTCCTCAACCAACACCACTAGCAATGATTAACTGATAATTCAATTTACTAGTTTGTGAAATGTCGCTGACACAACAAATGCTGCATGTGCCTCTGCCAAACACTCGCTGACTTTCAGAAATTTGAGATTGAGATTAATTGTAATAGCGTTTTCCATGATCCTGCCTCTCTATAAATCATAATAAATAAACAAAAGAAAATGAAAAATGTCATTATGGGCAGCATGGTGGCACAGTGGTTAGTACTGCTGCCTTACAGTGCCAGGGACCCAGGCTCGATTCCCGACTTGTCTGTGTGGAGTTTGCACGTTCTCCCCATGTCTGCATGGGTTTCCTCCAGGTGCTCTAGTTTCCTCCCACAGCTTCTTAGAGACACTGACCAGAACAGGCACAATAGTATGGTGACTAGGCGAACTTCACAGTAACTTTATTGTGGTGTTAATGTAACCTTGTAACTAATATATTATTTTTAATTTTTAGATGCACTAGTCTTAGGGCAAGACTGGAATATGTTACTGAGACATAGTACGAGAACTTTCACCATATACCCAAATAACTGTTCTGGAATTGCTTTATACTGACACAATACCTAAAATGGAAAATTTTCTACATGTTGGCATAAAAATCCTTCATTTCCAAAGGTGGGCAGATTAAGTGGAGATTGGCCATTCTAAATTGCCCCTTAATGTCAAGATGTGTAGGCTAAATGGATTAACCATGGGAAATAGGGTGGAGGAGGAGGCAGTCTAGGGAAAACTTCTATCAGAGAATTGCTGCTGATGTGAATGGCCTCTTCCATACACTGTAGGAATTCTATAATCGCAATGATCACTGAATTCATAGCAGAGAGCTGGAGCAAAAGTAAAAAAGAATGATTTTATTAATTAATTCTAATTTACTTTGTGATGAGACTTATGTTTGATCCCGAGAAGTTATCATTTTTACAAAAAGACATAACTCTAGCCAGCAAACCAGGATCTCTACCTTCAAAACCTCTGATTCAGATTGCAATTACAATATACTGTCCTACTGATGCCCATTCCTGCCCGTTTATTTTTATGGCCAATTTCTTTCCCATGTCATTTCCAAAAGAATTAACTCCATGCTGAGTTATGGCTGCACGGCCACAAATCACTGTACAGTAGCTTGCTTAAGTGGCCAGTCTCTACATGCAAGGCTAAATGGCAAGTGTTTGCAGGCCATTTGATCGTGAAGGTATCACACAAAGTTTTGCGTTTAGAGTAAATGACTTCTAGAATACAATTTGAAGAACTACTCTTTCCTTACATAGCTGTAGGGAACGAGTAAAATTCATACTCCTAAAAATCAAAACATCTATGCATGCCCTGAAATGCAAATCTTTCAGTCCTCATTTACAATGTAAAACTTATGAGCTACCAATAATTTCCATCAACTCTGAAAGTCTATAAAACTGTACCTTAAAATAATCAGCGAACTTTCTCCATTTAACTAATCTAATTAGTTAGGATTTTATTTTTCATTAATAATGAACTAAGTTGTTAGGATATTAATCACGGGATACCTTCTTGCTGTAACTGAGCCAAGAAGAGGGCGAGGTAAGTGTCGGAGATCAACTCTGGACCCGTCAATAAAGAATTCAGGTTAAACCACTGGACAGAAAGAAAAGCACAAGTTATGCATTCCACTGATGAAATGTGCATTGTAAAGAGTCATTCTATGCTGTAACCATTTTGTGACAACATTCGCATTTGCTTGCTTTCAAGTATATCCAAAGCTCTTTGCTTATTTATTACCTCCTGTCAGAATATGAGGAAGAATGCCACCTACTGGTCAAGCTCTGGTTAACAGCCTGTAGTTATCATTTCCAGGTTTAGGAAAGTTAAAGGAAACCTCTCCACCACAGCAATCAAGGCAGAGGTTGGATAACTCAGCATTGAGGACCAAGCTGGAAATCTTCCTAATCTGAATGGCACAAGGTTCCAAAATGCATTAAATCTAACAGCTGAGGTTGTGGAGGATAGAAATTTAACTTTATTTTAATCAATTGTGTTTTTTTTTGCACAAAACATCAATTTTTCCAATTCATAAATATAGCTCTGCAAACATCATAGAACATAATCATGGTGTAAAGTTAGGCTCTCTTACATTTAATGACTTGAATTTATGAAGCATCTTTAACACAGAAAAACATCCCAAGGTGCTTTACAGTGACATTGGGCCAAGGGAGGATGAGTTCTTAATTCTGCGGGGGAGGGGGGAGGAAAGAACGGGTATTAAGCATGGAGAGAGTTGATTTTGAGACAGTCAGCACAGGTCAGCAGCAATATAGATAACTGGGTAAGTGAAACTTGGTACAAAATGTCAATTTAAACGTGAATGGGGGGTGTTTATGATTGGTGTTTGCAGGTGCGGTAAAAAGAGAGGACAATATAGACAGGCCAGTCAGATGGGCAGAAAAGTGGCAAATTAAATTTGACCCTGAAAAACGTGAGGTGTTGCATTTTGGGAGGATTAACAAAGCAAGGGAACACAAAATGCATGGTACAAGGTGAGGAAGCACAGAGATCAGAGGAATCTTGGGGTCCCTGAAGGCAGCAAGACACATAGATTAGGTGATTAACAAGGCATATGGGATACTTACCTCTGTTGGCCAAGGTGTAGAACATAAGAGCAGGTTGTTGTGATGGAGATATATAAAATGTTGTTTAGGCCACAGCTTGAGCATTGTATGCAGTGCTGGTTGCCACACTACAGGATGTGATTGCACTGGAAAGGGTTGCAGAGGAGATTCACCAGATTAGCTGTTCAGAGGGGCTGGTTAGGCTGCAATAGTTTTCTTTAGAAAGAAGGCTGGGGGTGGAGCAGGGGAGACCAGATTGAGACATACAAAATTGGGGAATATAGAAAGAGTAGATAGAAGAAACTTCTTCCCTTAACTAGGGTGCAGGGATTTAACTAAAGGGTAGGAGATTTAGAGGGATTTGAGGAAAAGATTTTTCACCCAGAGGGTCATGGGAATCTGGAACTCACTGTCTCTTAGAGTGATAGAGGCAGAAACTCTCACAACATTTAAAAAGCATTGAGATGAGTGCTTGAAATACCATTGCATACAAGTCTGGTAAATGGGTTTAGAAGTAGATTGGTGCTCGAAGGCCAGCACAGACACGATGGACCAAAGGGCATCTTCGTGTGCTGTAAAATTCTATGGTTCTTTGATCCTGATAGGATTGAGGAGGAAATGTTTGGATCAGCTGCAGCTAACCAGAGTATAGGGCTGGAGGTTTAGCTTGATCAGTTAAGCTGCTGACATTGCAAACAATTTAGTTCAACATTAAACAATTGTCTGGGAGGAAAACACAGCTCCAGAACAATGGCTTTAGTCGCCCAGGGTTTAGCTGTAGGGAGCCTCAGCTCATTCAAATCTAGATGTCTGATTTCACTGAGGCAGTGGAGGAGCTGAAACAAGCAGAGGAAAGGTATAGCTGGTGTCATCAACACATACATGGAAGCTAATCCCATGTCAGAAGATGACATCACCAAGAGACAGTATGCAGACAAGTGAGAGGAAGTGGTCAAGTTCAGACAGAGAGGTCCTGATGCAAAGGCAGGAAGAGAAGCTACTGCTGGGAATGCTCTGGCTACAATAACACAGGTATGAATGGGAGCAAGTAACAGCAGTCCCATTGGGCTGGACAGATAATGGAACGATGATAATGCAGTCAGCAGTATCAAAAGGCTGCAGAGAGGTTGACCAGGGATAATGCACAATGGTCAATGTCAGACAGCATGATTTGTGACTTTGGTTAGGGCCATTTTGTTGCTGTGGGAAATGAAAACCCCGATTCCAGCAGGAAAAGACACCAGGGAATGAACCATAAAAATAATACAACCAATTGTATACCAATAATTTTGAAATGATTTCTTGAAAAGCAAACCAAATCTGTTGTGGAGTTTCTTTTTCTCTCCAGATGAAGTTATTTTTAAAAAATGAGAAACACTAAAACAAAAAAAAATTGCAACCAAGGAGCTGTACAGCAAATCTAATAAACTGAATCAGTGGAATGCAACAGGGTATTTTTTAAGTTGAATAAAGAGATGAAACGATCAGGAGAAATGGGGGAAAGATTTTGCAAATGGAATACTGCAAGTCTTTTGTGGAGATAACATTCAGAATTCCATTGCAGCTCTTTAATGTTAAAGACTGAACTACCTGATTTCCTAATTTTCGCACTGTAAACCAATGTTCTTTGTAGTTGCATATAAAAGCCCTTTCAATTCTGTGGAAACAACAAACATGTAGAGATAGACCTTAAACCATTTTGCAATGAATTTGTTGAAAAATAATTAATTTTATTTCCAAAATGTCAACTTCCAAATAAAATGGCTATCACATATTTGTGACTCAGCATAGATTGATAAAATAAATCCAAAATCTGAAAATTAAAACAGAGATCCGCAATAAAAAAAATTAATCTTAAAATACTGAAAACACACTGTATTTATATATAATGCTTCTTACACTGGATCAATCCTTAATCGCTGATATTCTGGGCTGTTGAACAGGGTAATCTCTAAACACCAAACACTCAAGGCAGTACTAATCACCTGTAGAAATAAAATTGCTTTGAAAGCTCTTTGGATTTTACAACAATACAGTAGAACCCACTTAAAATACGTAATTTGAAAAGCAACATCTGGTTTTAACACATGCAAAAGTCTGTGCACCAACTGTGAAACATGCTTTAGCAAAAGGCTATTACTTGCATTTTCTTGCAGCCCAAGGTATCATTTCTTCCCTCCCTCAACCAATTAGGAGTTCATGATGTGGAGATGCTAGCATTGGACTGGGGTGGGGACAGTAAGAAGTCTTACAACACCGGATTAAAGTCCAAAATATTTATTTGGAATCACCAGCTTTTGGAGTGCTGCTCCTGATGAAGCAGCAGCATTCTGAAAGTTTGTGATAACAAATAAACCTGCTAGACTTTAATCTAATGTTGTGAGAATTCTCATTAGGAATTGAGTATTTGCAGTTATTTTCCCAATGGAAATAACCAGGGTGCAATGGATTGTTTCTACTTGGGCTGTAGTTTGTTATACTATCTTGTGCAACTACGCTATTGTATACAGTGTGATGAACAAGGAATTGCATTTTTTAAAACTCAATGTTCGCACAAAACATTATTTGATAATCTCACAAAGTGTAATGTAATTTTCAATCATGTTTACAATACTCTGCAAAATTCTCCTTTGCAAAGTTGCAATAACAATATCAAAACAAAAGTGGGCCATTCAGTCCCTGAAGCCTGTCTGCTATTCAATTAGATCATGATTGAGCTGACATTCCTTGATACCCTCACTGTGAATTGGTGGCTTGATTATTTCTGTTGATCTAACATTCACACCATTGGTGGGTGTGATGGGGAGCAGGAAAGAATTCTAGTGTTTAGCCTGTGTTGAAAAAGTACTTTGTGACTTCACTCCAAAATAGTGTAACTCCTCGTTCTGGATTCCCTCGCCTGAGGTAAATGGCTTATGTATCTAACTTACTGAATTATTTTATATTTTAGAGTGATCTTAAAAACAAGTAAAATTGAGTCCTCTTCTCGAACAATATTTTTCATCTTATTGATCAAAGAATATTAACATGACAAGATCCAACTTAATCCACAAAGAGGAGGGGCTGGGGAGGGGGAAATTATTCTAAAGATTGGATACATTCTGTTAGATAGGTTCTGGAATATTATTTGATTGCTTTAGGAAATCTGAACAGGAATTCTCCAAATTTCCCATTCCTTCATTAATTGTAGTCTCCCACCATTCATTTTACTTTTCAAAAATATTACTTCAAAACGCTTTGGCAATAGAGAGATTAATCAGTGCTTTCACTTTTGTACTACGTTGTCCATGTTAGTAAATTTGCAATGACAAAAAAACTGATCAAAAAGGGTGAGGGTAGCTTTTCAGAACTTTGCACAGATTATCGACTGACACTGAGAGCTGGCAAATAATCAATTCAGGAATGATTTTTCAGCTGATTTTCCCATCTTTTGGCACTATTCTAAAGTAATATCTCTAACAGGAAATTCGGTGAAATGAGATGGGAAGAACAAGCATTTGCTTTATCACTGCATGATGATGATGATGGTGCTATATTGCCAATGTATTGTACTATTCAAACATTCAGCTCCTTCATTAACAATCTAATCTGGCGATTCATCTGGTACAGAGAATAAACACAAAAATGAACTAAAATTTATTTAGCCTGAATGCTTCTGCCTCCATTTTGTGTTATCTTAATTGACAAATTCTATAAAATGTTAATGCATAATAACTAAGAAGATAAATAGAGTGCATTTTTCTGAACATATTTGGTTATGGCCAAGTTTGGCTAATGTCTACTTCTTGCTTCCAAAAATATGGGTGTACATTAAAGTCACGGGTAGAGGTGGGAACATCAGGATGGCCGTGCGGGCTCGTTGGGCCGAAGGGCCTGTTTCTCGTGCTGTTTTGTTCTTTGTACATTTGAGAGCAATGCTTTTGCATTTATCAATTAGGGCAATCAGGCACATAACTGAAAATGCGAAAACTGCTATTTATTTAATCATTACCTTCAAATATTACCTCCTCACAGGACAAGTGCATTCTCTTGATTTTTTTCAGTTTTCAAACATTGTTAATTTGAGAGTTGATGTGGTGTCAAGGCAACCTTGAAAATTAATGGTAGCCTCTTTACGCTTACCATCAACTAACATACTGTCATCTGCAATCAATCCAATTTCAGCTGTAGTATTACCCCTCCCCCACCCCCTTCAATTCTCTGATGATTATTCTTTAGATTAACCATCAACCATCTGCGTTAATGGTAGAGGTACTTTGGCACTGATAACTAGGGCCAGGCATTCAGATATTCTGAAAATTCTAATCGTACACATTTTCCTGTACTGAAAACAGGGTACGCTGATGGTATCTGGATGAAATAGTTGGCGAACTGACTTACAAACAATATGGAGAAAATGACTGAGAAAGACAGATTAGAAATTAAAATGAAAAGTAAAAAGCAAACGATGACAGTGTAAATGAGCAATAGGAAAAGAACAAATCGAACTATCTAATTAAATGTCGCTTACTAGCCCTGTCTACTATGACTTGATTGTTTTATTTAACAACTCCAAGGTTAAAGAAAGAAAATTGGTTCATATCACTTTCAAAGGAGGGGGAGGGTTAGAAAAAAGAAGTTTATTGCTAGATATTATAGGCTTAATAATAGGGTTATAGGCTTAAATTCAGACACTTACTTGAATTGAAAAGTATCCACTATCATCCATGTTCCCCGAAGGTTGCTACATTGAGAGAAAACAATTAAAGTTGATGGAATAATGTAAATGTTCATGGCGCACAGACAAAGCACGTGAAGGACCGCATAACTTCAAATAGCAATTAAAAGTACCGAAACTGGGATGGCATTTTACTGATAAACAGGTTAACATCAAGATGCTCTTTACGTTTATGTGACTTAACTAGAGGGCCGATGAGATATTTAACAACTTACCTTAAAGCTGACACCTCCAACATTGCAGCACTCCTTCAGTACTGCAGTGAGGTGTCTGCTCAGGTCTCCACAGCAGAACTGGAATGCAAAATGTTCTGAATAGAGGGGAGACTGCCAGCACCACATTTGATCTGTAGAGAGCAGCTTGATGTTGTGTTAAATTGCAGTCTTTACCTGTAAAAATATTCTATATTCCTCTGTAGTAGTTCCTCCCTCTGCCATTCTTTCTCGCTCCTCATCATCCAACTGCTGTGCAATTGTAGACAGGTCTATAGGGCTAAAGTATTCTCCCTGCAACAAATTGTTGAGGCAATGCTGAGCACAGAGGGATCCTTCTTGCTATGGAATTAAGCAGAGCAAAGCCCATCAGATTTTCATAAGATACCAGAGACAGATTTCTTGCTTTATTGTGTAAATCTGACAATACTGAACAAAAATACCTTTTTTTAAGCAATAAAAAGTAATCTTCAAGTTTTAATTAAACTCTGAAATGGAATCATGCACACTATAATTTAGGCTTCTTACCAACAGGGATTCATTTTCAACTTTCATAGAATCCTTACTGTGCAGAAGGAGACTATTCATCCCATCGAGTCTGCACCGACCACAACCCCACCCAGGCCTTATTTCCATAACCTCACATATTTACCCTGCTAATCCCCTGACACTAGGGTCAATTTATCTTAACCAATCAACATCTTCAGACTGTGGGAGGAAGTCCATGCAGACGCAGGGAGAATGTGTAAACTCCACACAGAGAGTCATCCGAGGCTGGAGTTGAACCAGGGTCCCTGGCACTGTGAGACATAGTGCTAACCATTGTGCCACCCCTCATAGACACATATTGTGTTTTCAATGGCCTAAGCTTGACTTTCATGTACAAAATGTCTGGAAAAGCAGACCACAAAATGAACATACTTTTTGGGTATGTGACAGAAATAGTTCAGGATGCCATCGTCAAATGCTCAAATTATATTTAGGGAAACAGTAACATATTATTAATGTCACTGGACTAGTAATCCAGAGGTCTGGACTAATGCTTCTGTTAGACTTTAATCTGTTGTTGTAAGACTTCTTACTGTGCTAACACTCCAGAGACAGGAATTCAAATTTCACCACAGCAGCTGGTAGAACTAAACTTCAATTTATAACAAACCTGCATTAGGTTAGTCTTTGTAATGGTAGTCACGAACCTACCTGATTATCTTAAAAGAAACCCATCTGGCTCACCAATTAACATTAGGGAAGGAGACATGCCGTCTTGGGTGAATTTTATGTGTGACTGCAGGCCCACAACTAATTTCTAACTACTCGCTAATGGCCAAATAAGTCTCTCAGTTCTGTCAAATCCCTTCAGAGAAATCAAAAATGCTGGATGGGCCACCTGACACAGGAAATGACAGGAGATGCAACCTGCAATCACCTCCTCATTAACAGCCAGGAACTTGTACCAAAGTTAACAGAGCTGTCTCACAGAGCTGTCTCACAGACTAGTAAGCAAAAGCCTCACACTCATACTCATGAGCCATACCTTTCAGCTAGTGTCTCAGACATCACCAAAAATATCCTTGTGTTGCCCTCATCTACAGGTAGGTCAGACCTACTACAGGTATATAGTCAGGAAGGAATAACCCTATGAGTCTCAAATTTGAGTCTAGATCTCACAAAGTCTCATGATATCAGATCAAACGTCCTGCTAAATGCCATTTGCAGTTCTCCTTCAATCAATGAATCACTACTCCTCCATGTTGAACACCACTTGAAAAACGCATTGTGAGTAGCAAGGCCACAGAATGTACTCTGACTGAGCGACTTCATTATCCATCATCAAAAGTGGCTTGGTACATCATAACTGAGAGAACTGACCAAGCCCTAAAGGATGTCTGCCAGACTGGGCCTGCATCATGTTAGCAAAAACCCACAGGGAAAAATCCTACTTGATCTCACCCAGAGCAATCCACTGTTGCTGATGTACAGCTGTGACTGTACTGGCAGAAGAACACCATACAAATAGAAATTAGGACTGCACCCACTTTAGGA
The DNA here is from genome assembly GCA_024679065.1 of Sphyrna mokarran. Classification (NCBI taxonomy): domain Eukaryota; kingdom Metazoa; phylum Chordata; class Chondrichthyes; order Carcharhiniformes; family Carcharhinidae; genus Sphyrna; species Sphyrna mokarran. Next base: position 21,511,466 of record JAGIQG010000015.1, on the reverse strand, counting down.
GAAATACAAAGACATTAACAAAGAACAAAACAGCATGGGAAACAGGCCCTTCGGCCCAACGAGCTCGTGCCACCACCCCGATGTTCCCATCTCTACCCGTGATCTCTGTCTTTATTTATAGATCTATGGATTAAAAAACCAAATTTGAGACAATTTAGGGAGAATTTGTTTTCCCAATTAGCCTAAGAGCACACCTTTGGGATGTGGGAGGAAACCAGAGCACCCAGAGAAAACCCACGCAAGCACGGGGAGAATGCACAAACTTCCACAGACACAGGCCCAAATCCATCTATCTGCACAGCACAGCGATAGTCACTGAGCTGTTGTGTTGCCCATCAAATGGTCCAGGTCAAGCGTACACTAACGACGTGAAGCACTAGGATACTCTCGAAAAAAAATCCAAGAGCAGCCCTCTCACAACCCATCACGTGTATGCCCCTTGTTAGACAACAAGGTGGACCAAAGCACCACTAGGATAAAAATAAGTACATCAATATCATCATCTATTTACACACTTCCCAGGGACTCCCATGGCTCATGATCCCTCTATTCCCATTCCGTTCATGTGCCCATCTAAGTATTTCTTAAATAACTCCAGTGTGCCTGCCCCCACCACTTTACTTGGCAGCGCATTCCATACCCCCACCATCCTCTGTGTGAAGAAATTCCCTCTAGCATCCAAATTATACCTTACCCCCCTCACCCTAAGCCTGTGTACATAACAGATTAGATAAAATGCAGAAAAGATCCATAAGAGTATTTCCAGCGATGAGGAACATAGATAGGATGCACAGTAGCAAGTGCTAGCGCCTCACACCGCCAGCGACTTGAGTTGAATTCTGGCTGACTGCCTGTGTGGAGTTTGCACGTTCTCCCGGTGTTTGTGTGGATTTCCTCCCGTTTTGTGCCGCAATTCCAAATATGTGCAGGTTAGGTAGATCAGCCATGATAAATTGCCTCTTCCTGCGCCATGATGCGTACATTAGGTGGATTAGCCATGGTAAATGCACAGAGTAACGGGGATAGGGCAGGAGGCCAGGGTAGGATGCTTTGTGAGTGCAGATTTAATGGGCTACATGGCCTTCTTCTACACTGTAGGAATTCTATGATCCAATGACAGATTGGAGAAATTAGGACTCTTTTCCTTGGAAAGGAGATTGAGAGAAGATTTGATAGAGATGTTCAAAACCATGAGGACAACGCAGATAGGGAGAAACTATTGCCACTGGCATAAGGATTGAGAATGAGATGGCATACATTTAAGATAATTAGCAAAAGAATCCACAAAGCAACTTTTTTAAGAATGGATGGGTTAAAATCTGGAATGCAGGATAATTAAGGAAAGCCAGCACAGGTTCATTAATGGAATTTACTAATTTGGAATATTTTTGAGAAGGAAACAAAAAAAGTTGATAAAGGCAATACTGTTGATGTGGTGAACATGGATTTTCAAAAGGTATTTGATACAATGCCACACTACAGACTTGGAAAAATTCTAGCTCAGGGAATAAAAGGGAAAGTAGGCACTTGTTATGAAATTGACTGAGTGACAGAAAACAGGAAATAATGATAAATGGTCAATTTTTGGATTGGAGGAAGGTTTGTAGTGGAGTTCCCTCAGCACGAGTGCTGGTACCCTTGCTCTTCCTGATGTATATTAGTGACCTAGATAGTGGTGTTCAGGACATGATTTGAAAACTTGAGATTGCAAACATTGCCAAAGCATTAAGGATAATCTTGAACTTCAAAAAGATATAGACATGTTGGTGGATTGGGCAGACAAGTGGCAATGAAGCTCAATGCAGAGAAGTGTAAGGTGCTTCATTTGGTAGAAAGAATATCAACAGTACAAAATAAAGGAAGAAACTAAAGAAAATGGAAGACACATATCTAGGTTATGTACATATGTACAGAAAATATTGAAGATAGCAAGGCATATTGAGAGCAGTTAATAAAGCATATAGTATCTTAGGTTTTATTAATAGGGGCATTGGATACAAGAATAAGGAGTTCATGTTGAACTTGTATAAGACATTTGTTTTTGCCTCATCTGGAGAACTGCATTCAGTTCTGGGTGCCATATTTGAGGAACAATGTGAAAACGTTGGAAAGAGTTAGCAAAGGAGATTCACAAGTATGATTCCAGGGATAAAGAACTGTCATCTAAGGATATTGGAAAGGTTGGACTGTTTCCCTTGGGGAAAAGACTGAGAAGAGACTTATTAGAGGTATTCAAGATCCTGAGGGGAATGGATAGGGTGAATAGTGAAAAACTGTTTCCACTCAAGAGAGTATCAAGAACAACAGGACACATTCAAAATAGTGGCCAAGGAGTAGAGGTAATGGGAGGAATCATAGGGTGGTTTGAGTGTGGAAAGAACTTCTGGATGATGGTATAGGTAGGTTCAATTGAGGTATTCAAAAGAGAATTGGATTGTAATATGATAAGAAAGAATGTGCAAGGTTACAGGAATAAGGCAGGAGAGGGGGACTAGGTAGAAACTCTTTCAGAGAGCCAGTGCAAACTCAGTAGGTCAAATGGCTTCTTTCTGCATTGTAAAGATTCTGTGAAGCCTACTTCTGTGAGGTAACAATGATGTGGTTTCCTGAAATACATACAAAATTCACTTTTGAAAGTTATTAAATTTGCTTCTCTTCTACACAACGCATTCTAAATTTTCAGAAATTGCTTCATAAAATAGTCACTTCACTTCTCCTCTGGATCTTTTGCCATTTATATCAAATCCCAGTTATTGATCCTTCTGTCACCAAAAATAGGAAACATCAAAAAGAAAGGTTTGTTCATTTAGTGGAATTTCACTGCTCAATTAATAAGAAATGGCCAAAAAGGCACAGCAATTATTTTAAAAGCATCTTTTTTTTTTAAACAACTTTTTTAAAAAATAATTTCTTGAAGTACAATAAGTATTGCATAACTTGTTGGACAAAGTTAAAACCTATATCAAATATATTGCAAAGACAAAAATCAAAGTATAATTTACAAAATTAGAAACCAGGATGTGTTAACCTATCAAAATTTTCATGACTCTGGAAAAGGTCGAGAAATCAGAAAACAGCAAGTGTAACACTTCTAATTAAAGGGAGCAGAAAACTATATGTCAATTTGCCTAACACCTGTTATTGGCAAAAAGCTAAAATCCATGATTAAGAAGGTAGTGGCAAGACAATTAGAAAATCATAATACAACAAGGCAGAGTTAACATGGTTTTGAGAAAGAATTGTGTTAGACAAATTTATTAGAGTTCTTTGAGCATGTTGACAAGGTGAATAATGGCATAGTGCATTTGAATTTCCAAAAAACATTTGATAAGTTGCCTTATAAAAAGTTGCTGCACAAAATAGGAGCTTATGGTTGGGTTGGTGTACTAACATGGATAAAGAATTAGCCAACAGAAAATAGAATTGGAGAGTAGTGGGGTTATCCACTTGGCAGGAAGAATAGACAAACAGAATAATATTTAATTAGAGAAAGTGCAAAATGCTGCAGTACAGAAGGATTTGGGTGTTCTTGTACATAAATTATGAAAAGTTAGCATGCCAGTACAGCAAGTAATTAGAAAGGCTATTAGTGTTGGCTTTTATTACAAAGGAGATGGCATATAAAAGTAGAAAAGTGTTGCTCCAAGTTGTAGCATTGGAGAGACCACTCGGAATACAATTTTGGTTTCCTTATTTAATTGCAAGCAGTTCAGAGAAAGTTCACTGAAAATTAGATTGATTCCTCAGACAGAGGTGCCTTTTTAAAAAAAAAAATCAGGAAAGGTTGAGCAGGTTGTGCCTATACTCATTGAGTCCAGAAGGAAAGGTGACCTTATTGAAACATTTAAATTAGGAGTGGGTTTGACAGGCTGGATGGTGAGATTTCCTGAAGGAAATCTAGAAATTTAAAAATAAGGGATCTCTCATTTAAAACTGAGACAAGGAGATTTTTTTTCTTGAGTGTTGAGTGTCTTTGGAATTCTCACAATAGTTCAGGGTGAGTTTTTCAGTATATTCAAGGCAGAGTTAAACAGACTTTTGACCCACAGAGTTAAGGGTTTGAGGGAAAAACAGGAAAGTGGAGTTAAGGCGACAGTCAGATCAACCATGATCATCTTGAGTGGCAGGCAGAGCAGGCTTGATGAGTTGAAGGCCTATTCTTGCTATTGCTTAAGCACTGACATAGAAATGGATAAAACAGAACTTACTGTATAAAAACTAACGATAATGATATGCATTTGACATTTGTAGGAGCGGATTTGCCCAAATACTTAACCAGTTTATCTACTGTATTGTTGTGCACAAGAGTCAAAGACTTATATAAGCCTTATTTATCAGATATAAAGGCAGATTTAGATGTTTCAAAAAAATCATAACGAGGAGGAGGAATAGGCAATTTAGCACCTTGAGTGCGCTTCTCCACTAGGTATGATCATGGCTGATCTAATCTCAGCTTCAGCTCCAATGTCCCGTTTATTTATCATAACCCTTCAAACGCTTATTAATTAAAAATCTGTCCATCTCTTCCTTAAATTTACTCAATGTCTCAGCATCCACCGCCCTTTGAGAGAAGTAATTTCTCCTCATCTCTTGTTTTAAATCTGTCATCCTTTATCTAAAACTATGGCCTTTTATTTTAGATTCACCTACAAGAGAAAACATCCTCTCCACATTTATTTTAACAACCCTCCCTTACCATCTTGTATACCTCAATCAGATCTCATTTTCCCAAACTCCAGGGAGTATAGGTCTAAATTGTTCAATCTCTCTTCACAAAACAAACCCCTCATCTCTGGAATCAATCTAATAAATCTCCTCTGAATCACCTCCAATGCAACTACATCTCTCCTCAAGTAAGGGGGCCAAAACTGTACACAATATTCCAAGTGCATCTTACTAATGCTTTGTCGAGTAGCAGCCACACTTCATTACTTTTATATTCCACTCTTTTGCGATTCATACACGAGAACACCCAGATCCCTCCACACTGAAGTGCTCTGAAATTTCTTTCCATTTGGATAATTTGCCTTTGTATCTTTCTTAACAAAAAGTAACAATAAACTAGTAACTATGACATTTTACATGGAATCAAGTTAAACGTGTTATCTTCAAATGAAAAGTTATACAGAATAATTGTAATTCATCCCCCACTTTACGTTATCTTTAATTTTGCATGTTGATAAAAATTCCAATGTCCATATCTATATGGGAAACTAGATATGCAAGTTTGTCATTGTAATCACACATAATACTTTGTTGTAACGAGCATCAATCCTACCTATTCCAAAGTCTATCAAAAAGACAACCGAACTTCCACACTTTAGTACGTCAATAATCAACTTCATGAAGTAATATTTTCCTATTAGCAGCAATTTTACCAAGTATACAGTACAATCACAACAAAGCAATTGTGCTTTGATATAGCGCTACAGCACTTTTCCGACTAAACGTTTAACTTTTCCCACGCTCAAATGGTGCCCCGTACGTCGCATTTGCGAATTATACAAAATGCAGTCATTAAAACTGTACTGGACAAAAGCAACTCCAAACAAAAAATCCTAAGTGTTGTTGGACCAGAAAGGGGAAGTCAGAGACTGTTTCAACCCTGATTTACTCAACCCTTCCACAAACTGAAAAGACCAATCGGGGAGGATTTACAAACATCGCCGGCTAACTTTGAGAACTCCTCTGTCGTCTGGTAGAATGTTTTGTGGGGGAAACGTCTATAGCTTTCTCTTTAGATGTGGGGCGGGGGACGTTAGTCGCACTTCGGCCGCCATAGCTGCGGGCAAACTGATTTCAGTGTACCGGAGCTGAGTTATGGGCGGGGTGGGTGTGTGGGGTGAAGAAATGCAGCTGCCAGGGCTGCGAACCCTGTGGCGCTGGCGGCCAGCGGGCTGTGCGTGTGTGTGTGTATGAAGTACCCCACCCCGGGGAGATGAAGAAAAAGGAAAGGAAGGATTGAACAACTCGACATCAGCCTGAACGGGGGTCTCTCTTTCTCTCTCTCTCTCTTTCCCGCCGCTAGCTTTGCGGGCAAGCCGTTGGCACCGCCACGGCCATTTTAAACCGCAGTCGCCGCTTCCACCTACTTTCTCGTGAAATATCGCCTCCATGATGGATACTGGACCATCATCCTATGCGCCGTGACACCTTCCCCTCCCCTTCCCTTCCCTCCCCAGCAGCCGGGGTCACAGCCACCAACCAATCACCGGCCGGGGCGCTGCGCATGCGGGCGCCGTGCCGGTGACGTCAACAGTCGGAGCGGCGGACGGCTGCGCCGTAACGGTCGGGTAGAGGCAGACATAGCAATTACTGCTAGAGCGGGAGGGCTGCTTCTCTAAGTGTGGAGACTTATCTATTCTTAACGTTTATGTATGTAGGCTTACGTTATTATAGGAGAGGTATTTGTAGGGCGGCACGGCAGCATAGTGGTTAGCACTACTGCTCCACAGCTCCAGGAACCCAGGTTCGATTGCCCGGCTCGGGTCGCTGTCAGTGTGGAGTTTGCACATTCTCCTCGTGTTTGCCTGGGTTTCCTCCAGATGCTCCGGTTTCCTCCCACAGTCCAGCAGGTTAGGTTAATTGGCTATATTAAAAATTGCCCCTTAGTGTCCTGAGATGTGTAGGCGAGAGGGGTTACTGGGTAAAATGAGGGGAGGGGGAGGGGGAGGGGGAGGGGAGGGGGAAGGGAAGGGGAGGGGGAAGGGGAGGGGGGAAGGGAGGGGGAGGGGGAAGGGGGAGGGGGAGGGGGAGGGGGAAGGGGAGGGGGGAGGGGGAAGGGAGGGGAGGGGGAAGGGGAGGGGGGGGAGGGGAGGGAGGAAGGGGAGGGGGGGGGGGAGAAGGGAGGGGGGGGAAGGGGAGGGAGGGGGGGAGGGAGGGGAGGGAGGGGGGGGGGGAGGGGGGGAGGGGGGGAGGGAGGGGGGGAGGGAGGGGGGGAGGGGGGGGGGGGGGGGGGGGGGGGGGGGGGGGGGGGGAGGGGGGGGGGGGGGGGGGGGGGGGGGGGGGGGGGAGGGGAGGGGGGGGGGAAGGGGAGGGGGGGGGGGAAGGGGAGGGGGGGGGGGGAAGGGGAGGGGGGGGGGGAGGGGAGGGGGGGGAAGGGGGGGGGGGGGGGGGGGGGAAGGGGAGGGGGGGGGGAAGGGGGGGGAGGGGGGGAGGGGGGGGGAGGGGGGGGGGGGGGGGGATTGTGATCGATGGGCCAAATTGCCTCTTTCTGTACTGTAGTGTTTCTGTGATTTCTTTGATCAACACTGCAATGAAGTTACTGTGCAAATCCCCTCATAGCCACACTCTGGCTCCTGTTTGGGTACACTGAGGGAGAATTTAGCATAGCCTAATGCACCTTGTGAGAAGTCTCACAACACCAGATTAAAGTCCAACTTTATTTGGTAGCACAAGTCACTTGCTTTTGGGACTCTGTCTGACAAACGTGCAGAGCCCCGAAAGCTAGTAGTGTTTGCTACCAAATAAGCTTTTGGACTTTAACCTGGTGTTGTGAGGCTTCTTACTTTGTTTACTTCAGTCCAATGCTGGCATCTCCACTCCAATGCATCTTACCAGCATATCTTTCAGATTGAATAGGAGGAGCATCCGGATGAAACACATGCAGAAATGGGTGCCTCGTCTTGCTAATTGGCCACCTGTGTGTCTGCAATCCTATTCAGGATGGCAGGTGGGTCCTGAGCTATGGTCCCACAGTAAATCCTGCTTGGTACCCCACCACACACGAGGTGCTCAGGCACCTGGAGGAAACCTACACAAACAGTGCAAGAACATACTGACTCACAGACTCTGTACAGACAGGAATCATCCAAGCTGGGAATTGAATCCATGTCACTGGTGCTGTGACTGTGCCACCGTATTTGTGCAGCTCTGGAATTCCCTCAGTCCTGATAACATCATCACCACGATGTCAGAATTTACATCGACTATCCTCTACCCCACTGCCTCCCCCAACTCCTCCAGTTCTTTTGCCCAGGCAGGAATGTTCACAATAAATCGTCCATTTGCAAGCATGGATTTTTCTTTCATTCATGGAATGCAAATATTCCAGCATTTATTGCCCACCCCAACTGCCCCTTGAAAAGGTGGTGACCATAAGACGTTGTGGTTGACAGAAAACAGATGCTGAAGAAGGGGTAGAAATAGGAAGATAAGAGAATTGGAGGGATATGATAAGAGATGGAGTAGAATTATAGCCACATTCAGGAATAGGCTCTGCTGCCCATCAAGTGTGCTTTGCCATTCAGTGAGATCATGACCAGTGGGTTGCCTTCTTAAATTGCTAGTTCCTGTGGTGCAAGTGCACCCACAATGTTGTTAGAGGAAGAGAATTCCCAGATTTTAACCCCAAAGCAAAAGACTGCAGATGTTGCATGCAAATCTGCAAAAAGAATATGCTGGATTACTCACAGCTCAGGCACTATAATCATGTTGGAGACATGATTCGAGATAATAGTAATGTCTCAAATTGTTAGGATGTGGCTAAAATTCTACCCCACTACTTATCTTGCCCTCCATTTATTTTTCATTTCTATCCTGCTCCATTCCATCACTCAACCATCTGCTCACTCCCAACTGCTGCTGCTCCTCCCACCCCACATCTTCCCAATTAAGGGATCTGCTCAGACCTCATCTTTTCAAAATGGGACCTAAGTATATAGCTATTAGATAGGTAAATCACTTAGGAGGACCTTGTATACAGCTGTCAAATGAAGTGATAGAATCAGATAATATTGATATTATCAAGGGGAGGTTTTATGCATGAACAATGGAGTGGAGGCTATAGAGACACAAGACAAGATAATTAGAATTGGACAAGGCTGGTCCGTAATGATGGAATCAGTGAGGATAGGGGGAATTAGATGGAATAGAAGATATAGAACATAGAAAAATGACAGCACAAACATGCCTTTCAGCCCACAAGCTGCGCCAAACGTCCCTATCTACTAAGTTTACCTATAACCGTCTATCTCATTAAGTCCCATGTACTTATCCAAAAGTCTCTTAAAAGACTATCTTGGATCAAGTTTCCTGCATCTGATGAATGAGACTTAAGGGATTTGGCAGCTCACATCAGAGCATCCATTTAGCTGGTACTGAGGCAGTAATTACCAGGCCCAAGTTAAAAGCAAGTTCAAGTGCCTGACTGTTGATTTACAGGACAGCAACACTTGCCAGGATTTCTGCCTTCATCTTCAGGCCACTGTCACAGATGAAAAAAAGCTACAATATTGCAAATCTGCCTCCCACTCACCACAGATACAGCCAGCATTTACAAGCCAGGAACTCAGACTATGACTCTACTTAAGTTTATTCCACTTTATTGGTGATGAAGACACTGTCAGGCACAGCAATAGAATATTAGAAAGGCACATCTCACACCAATTGGGATGCACATGTTTTGAAAGAGTTAGTTAACTGGCTAAGTGCATCTGACCATTTATTATTGCCAGCTCCACTGCATTGTTTTTAACCAGATTTCTTAAGGAGGCCAATTTGTGTTTCGCCATTTCTGTATCAAGGTTCAGTGTACACTATTACAATTTTATGTAGTGTTTTTGTATAAATTCATGTCCTATCATTACATATTTAACATGTTACATATTTAAATTTAAAAGCTGAAGGCAAAGATTCAAAGTTAAATACAATGTAAGATTTATTAAGTCTGACATACAATGTGTACATCCAAGTTAATGCAAATACAATAAACTATTTGTCACGCCTTTTAAATTTTATGTTCCAATGATACAAACAAGGAAACCTTGGCAAATTTTAGTTCTTTAAACCAATTATTTGTTACATGAAGGTAAGCAGATTTTGTGATGGATCAACATTAAATAAAACAAAATGGCAATATTTAAATAAACTTTCACTGGATCCCTAATTGAAAACTCAAAATCAAAACTAAAACTGACATTGGACTTTTTTTTTGAAGTGCCAAAACAATTCCTTGTTTTCTCAGCATGGCTTTCAGCTCTTCACTTCCATGTTGCTTCTTCACCTGGTTTCAATTCTCTAAACAGATGAGGCAATTAGTTAAAATATAAATCAGTATGACCAGCTAAAAAAAATTACATTTTAGTATCACATAATTTCTAACTCTTCTCCTTTGTTTTTTCTCCACTGCCATACATTTCTTCCACTTTTAAATAAATATGCCCTTTGAAAGCTACTGTTAAATCTGTTTCCACCACCCTTTCAGGCAATATATTCCAGATCATGACCATAAAAAAAAAATCTTATTACCCTCCATCCTTTTCACCAATTATCTTAAATTTGTGTTTTCTAGTATTGACCATTCCTACAGACTTGCTTGCTTCAAGAAGATCAATCTCAGTTTCTCCATTGTTTCTCATATCACTAAATATTCTTATCCATGGTACTATTCAGGTACATTTTCTCTGCACCCTTCTCCAATATCTTTCTAAAGAATCTTTGTAAAGCTTCGTGCCCAGAATTGGACAAAATAATTTAGTTAAAGTCTAAACAATTGACCCATCTTTCCCTCAAGTGCACATTATTATATGCAAGAGCGTGTTAAGCCAGCCATAAAATACTTATTTCGTTGAACTTTACATTTGCTCAATGAATGATATTCATTGACGCAGTTGTGCATTAAAATAATAAATTATCAGCCATTTGCAGCCGCACAAATTAGTCTGTAAAAAAGACAATATGGAAATCTCATACTCACCGTTTATACAATAAACTTTTGTTTCTGAATGCAGTAAGTTTGCTATCATTTCTTTTATCAAGATAATAACCCAGTACAAAACCCAGAGGGACAAGGATATTGGGCCAATGATCGCGTACCATGCCAACCAGATTCATCGTGCTGAGAGGAAGAAAGAAAAACAAAAAAAAACTTTTTAATGCACAAATTCCCAAAGGAAAGCTGCAGTATTCCTATCTATATAGGCATAGTTACTCATTACTTTGGCCATTTAAAAGTTTTGAAAAATTGGTTTCAAAATTATATCTATGATTTTTTTACTTCAAGTAAAGAGAAGTCAAAGGTGTCCTAGCTGTGCACTGGTTTGTTAGTTACAAGAACCTGCATGAAGCTAGTACTCTTTCGCTTCATTTGCGATTAATGCAGAAAATGACTAAACAAAGATGGCAATCTGAATTAAAACAATGCACTTAACTAAATCACATCACTAGAACTGGATTATTTCTTTACTGTTTTGCAGTTTGTAACTCATTATTACTAAATTAAATGAATGACTTCACTATAATTTCTGTCAAAAATATCCCAACGTCAAACACAAATTAATGACCACTAAAAGCAACTGTGGAAATCATTTTCCCTTTAGAAATAATTAACCTACACCAGTGAGATGAGCGATTAGTTATAGGTGCAGCATGGTGGCAGAATAGTTAGCACTACTGCCTCATGGCAAGCTTGATTCCCAGCTTGGGTCAATGTCTGTGGGGAATTTGCACATTCTCTCTATATCTTTGTGCATTCCCTCTGGGTACTTCAGTTTCTTCTCATAGTCCAAAGATGTTGCCCCTTAGTGTCAGAGTGAATGGTTAGGGGAAATGCATGGGTTATGGGAATGAGGCCTGGGTGGGATTGTGATCAGTGCAGACTCAATGGGCCAAATGGCCTCTTTCTTCACTGTAGGATTCTATGATTCTTAAGCTGCTCTTTGGTGGGGACCAGTTACAAAAGGAATTTTAGAAGAACTTCTTGGTTTTCTCATCTGAAGATTTTTAATAGCTACTACACACCTCTTGCCACAATGTAAACTCAAACATTAATCTTTAGGAACTTTAGCTACTTGATGTGGTTTGGCAGTTATATATTTCAACTGGATAGAATGATGTTGCTGGAAATATTACAATTACATCATTAATGCATATTAGTTTGTACTTGTATCATCTGTGCAACTAATCATACATTAGATGGCCACATTGTATAAAATAACAGAAAATGAGCTACAAAAGTAACATCAACAGTAAAATATTAGCAGTGTGATAGCTTATCCATTGCGCTAAATATTTAGCTTGTTCCAATAAATATGCTCCAATATAAAACCTGATTTTCAAAATTAAAACAGGAAATAAATGCCACCATTTAAAAGTAAAACTTTTGAACAGAAGTCAAAGCTAAAAGGCCATTCAATTACAGCTCAAATTCACTACTAGAGATATAATAGAATAACTGAAATACAAAATCGAAAAGATCCTCAAGCCCGAGGTAATCAAAAAATCTGAAATGAGAAAATAATTTCAGGTAGTTTTGTAGTAGTCCCATTGAGATATTTGTTTCTCCTTTGTGCTGTAAGCCTCTGGTCTCCTATGTATGGATAGAAGAAAAGGCCACATGGTCCACCATACCAGATCTTTATACAAGAAATTAAATACAGATTATTTCAATAGTTTTAAGGAATTGAGCATAGGGAGACATACCGTAAGACTAACGACAATATATTTAAGTAAAGAACTTGCTTTTATATAGAGCCTTTCATAATCTGAGAAGGCCACAAAGCATTTTACAGACAATGAAGTCTTTAAATATAGTCAATGTTGCATTCTTGGCATCGCAGCAACCAATTAGTATGGATCAAGGGCTCAAGTAAAGCAGTGAGATAATGGTCAGGTAATCTTATTTTCACTGACATTGAATGAATAATAAATATTGGCTAGACAAGAAGAGGGCACAGGAAATTTCTTCACAAAAATTACAAAAATGTGGAATTTATTTTCAAGGTTAGCAGCTGAGACAGAAACTGTGCCAACATTCAAAATTCAACAATAATGGAAAAGGCCTATCACACTCAGAGATAAACATTGATTGTTAGGTTGATGTGTTTGCAAACGGGGCAGAATTTTAGTTCCTATCTATTATATCAATGGTTAAGGGATATATTTAATAATGGAGAGATGTAGACAGTTGAGTTTATCAAAGGATCCCATTATATTTATTGAAGAACAGCAGTATCAATTTGGTCCAATAATTTTTAAAGACTGATAGAAGGTATACCCCTAATCTCTTTTTGGTCTTCTACATCCAAATATTAATGATTTGTTCTATATTTCCTCTAATGTCCCTCCTGAAATATATCAGTTCCCATTTCTGCACATTAAACTCATCCAATATTTATCTGCCTAATCCTTGAGCTTGTGTGCTATCAGTCATATTCCTCCTCATGTCACAGAATTGTTACCACACAGGAGTCTGCACCAACTCCCCAAATGAGCACTGTGGCTTTTTACTCATATTCTGTACATGATACTTGAGTAGAAACAATCTAATGCCATCTTAAATGCCTTAATTGAACTGCTTGCACCACACTTCCAGACAGTGCATTCCAAATCTGAACCACTTTTTTTCTCACATCACATTTGCTAGTTTTGAAAATCACTTTAAATCTGTGTCCTCTTGTTCTTGAGCCTTTTACAAGCAAGAACAGTTTCTCAACATCTATGTGGTGCAGCCACCTCATGATTTTGAACATCTTTATTAAATCTTCTCTTAGCATCTTTCTCTCCAAGGAGAACAATCTCTCCAATTTATCTTCAGAACAGAAGAGGATCATTCTTGTGAATTTCTTCTATCCTCTCTCCAATGCATTCACATGCTTCCTACAGTGTGGTGGCCAGAACTGTACACTGTATTCCAGCTAAGGTCTAACTAGTATAATTTCAGTATAACCTTCATAACCTCCTCTATGTTCTTCATTTATGCATTGACTACACATTTTAAAATTCTCTGTTTATCATTAACCATTAAGTTGATTTTTCTATACACCCTATGTATAATGGCAACACTATATTCTGCACCCTCTCATTTCCCTTTTTATTTGTTTACTTGTGTCAGAAGTACATTTACATTAATACTGCAATGAAGTTACTGTGAAAATCCCCTAGTTGCCTCACTTCAGCACCTGTTTGGGTACACTGAGGGAGAACTGAGCACGTCCAATGCTGTAGGAATACCTAATCAACACGTCATTCGGATTGTGGGAGGAAACCAGAGCACCCTGAGGAAACTCATGCAGACATGGGGAGAATGTGTAACCTTGCACAGAAAGAGACTCAAGCCAGGAATCAAACCCAGATCCCTGGAGCTGTGAGCAGTACTAAACACTATGCCACCTTGTACTCTATAACCAGTATCGCAGAATACTTACGATGCAGGAGACTATTCAGCCCATTGAGTCCGCACCAACAACAATTCCATCCAGGTCCTATCCCTATAACCCCACATATTTATCCTGCTAATCCTCCTGACATTAAAGGCAATTTATCGTGACCAATCAACATATCTTTGGTATGCTTTGTCTGTATAGCGTGCAATACTTTTCACTGTACATATGACAATAATAAATCAAATTTAAAAAATCATCCAAGGTGGCCCTGGTGTGCTTGGGGGAAAGGTGTCTCCCAGGCCACTGACCTTTACTGAGTCTGGTTAGGCCAGTGAAGGTGTGACAAGGACACCGGATCCCTGGCTTGAACCTGGACAGGGAGAACAAAGAAGGTTCAGGGGAGTGGGGGGCCTCATTCAGCTGAGAGGGCCCAGAGCAGCGAGGGCCCTAAGCCCCGGGCCCACAGTAAGTACTGACCTGTCTCTCGCGGCCTGCGCCTCAGACTCTCCTTCGGCAACCGGGCGGGTGAGTCCACTCTCTCCCGCGGGAGAGAGGGGGAGACAGATGGTGGAGCCCGGTCACCTCTGACCCGGTGACGCAGAGGGAAAGATGGCGGCCGGGGAAGCGGGAGCCCGTGCGGGGCTGACGGTGGTGTGAGGAGGGAGAGAAAGATCAGGCCGGCCCGCTGGGCTGCTGCCGCGTCCAGTATTTAAACTCGGTATGTTTCAGAGTCTCAGTGTTGAGAAGCTGGATTTAAAGCTGCAGTAGGCGCTGATGGAAATGGGGGAATTAGACACCCCCCCCCCCCCTTTCCAGGACCTAACCGACCCCCTCCTCCGTTGCCGTCATTCATTAATAACCCTTTTCCGAAAAGTTATTCGAATGAATACACACCAGTTCAACACCCCCCCCCCCTTCTAGTCTTCTTGACGGTAAACCTCCCATTCCACAGTTGCAATGTGATTTGCTTTTTTGATTATCAGAATAACCATGGAATCCCTACAGTGCAAAGAAAGGCCATTTGGCCCATCCAGCCTACTCCAGCTCGCAGGCAGAGTATCTCACCCAGGCCCTGTGATCCCACAACATTTACCGTCATCAATTCATCTAAATTGAATTCATCAACTCATCTGAAGCCAGAATTGAACCCGATTCCCTGGCGCTGTGAGGAAGCATTGCTAAGCACTGTGCTACCCATTCATAAACGTTTGTTATTTCTTTTTGCCGAGATTAAAATGAAAACCTTTTCAACAGAACACAAGAAGATCCAGACCAAATTTGTATCATTTTCTTGGAAAAAGCAACCAGTACGGGGCAGGATTCCCGATAACTCACACCACGAGAGTTGTTAACCGTAGAATTCTAATTTGTCCCTCAAATTAATCCATGTGTTACAAAGGGACTTTGTGTACAAACTGATTTAAAAACTCATAGCTATTAGGAAGTTGGAATGAAATAATTAGTAAAGAACTGGATTAAAGAAATAAACTGATAGGGATTTTGCCATAGTGAGTACTTGAGATGCAGATTAGCCTAGTAGCAGGGTTAAACCAATGTTTGGTTAAGCAGAGTGGAGACAAGCAGTCTTGTAGTCACATCCTGTTGCAAAGCAGAACTCTTTCGGAAGCCGTTATGTGGTGATATCGGCATTTGACTGGGGGAAGAAGTCTCACAGCACCAGGTTAAAATTCAACAGGTTTATTTGTAATCACGAGCTTTTTGGAGCGCTGCTGTGAAAGCTCATGATTTACTTGATGAAGGAGCAATGCTTCAAAAGCTCATGATTCCAAATAAATCTGTTGGATTTTAACCTGTTATTGTGAGACTTCTTACTCTCAGGGAAGCAAGCTGTTGTATGGAAAATAAAACTGTCTATGTCAGATGCTATATATTCAAAATTAGAAGAAAAATCTCAAAAATAATCTACAGGTCCTGTTTGGTAGTTGTTGCTTGATTTGACTCAGTGCTAGAACCTATAGGATGTTGTTTTGGGGAAGATGTATTTTCAGAGTTTAGGAAAATAGATAACTTTAGATGGCGGGAGTAATTTAAGTATATTCTCTGAATAACCATTATTACTGTTAATTGTAAATGTTGTTCCTTAGTTTATAAAATGTTTTATTATTTGAATAATTTACAGCAAGATGTTTCCGTACCAGCTTTCATCTATTTTCTCATTTTTTTCTGAATTGTAAAAATAAATAGTGAAGAAAAGGTATTCCATGTTTCCTTGCTGGGATTTAGGATGCCTTTGTTTTGAATGTCAACCTGATGCATAAAACCAGAGTTGTTGATGATGTAATTGTTTGTCAATCTCAAACTCCCATTCTTAATCTCTGGTGGAGAAAGAAATACAATGTTGTGAAAAATCTACTTATCTTTCCGGAAGAAGAGCATTATGTACATATTCAGTAATCAATTTGGGAGGTGTCAGTCTTTTGCAGGGTTAAGAGTCTTGGTTACTTGTTTATGAGATTGAAATCAAGAAGTTGCCTGGAATGATTAGGACGAGTATAAAACGGAAGGCAACAGGGAAAAGACAAAACAAATACCAGAAGTGTGCCATTTATCAAAATTATAAAAAAAAGAGAAAAAATAATTCAGACGCAACATGGATTTCAAAAAGGAAAATTGTGCTTGACAAACACTTCTTTTGTGGTCACAGAACTAATGGGGACAGGCAGTGGATGTGATGTTAAAGAGTCACACAGGATACCTTAGAGGGCTGGGGTCCAAATTAGAAGGCAAATAAACCTGAGGACCAATGAACACTGCAAGGGGAAATTGCTAACATGGCAGAGCTACAAAACAATGGCAGATGGAATTTGCGGGTGGTGCATTTCATTTGGGGGCAGATTGAGATGTGGAAGATTAGAAAGATTTGTGTGGGTGGGTTTCAGTTAAAAGCAGCTTCTCTGTTGGATAACACTTTAAACATCTAACAGGATATTTGATCTTCTGACAAGTGAGATGTATAACAATCTTGGCAACAATCACAATTGGAGAACTGTGTGCTTCTGTATGGAAAATGTGTACAGATTCACTTGAATGCGCTCAGTCTCAGGAAGTAGAAATATAAAGAAAAACATGATAATTGCAACTGATTTATTCAAACAGAATGGATTGCAGAGTATTTTGATGTAAAAGTTAAAAAAACGAGGGGGTAGTTCAAATTAGCAAGGTTGAGACATCCATACAGAAGGGGAATAGATTAATTAAACATCAGAGATTTATAGAGTCATAGAGGTTTACAGAATGAGAACAGGCCCTTCAGTCCAACTTTTCATGCTATCAAGCTTTTGACTGTTGAACTAATTGTCCACATTTGGCCCACATCCTTCTATACCAATCATATATAACTGTGTAAGTGCTTTTTAAAAGATAAAATTGTACTTGCTTCTACCACTACTTCTGACAACTTGTTCAAGATTTGGGGGAGCTGACCGAAAATCCACCAACAGCATTGCAGTTTGCAGAAATGAGACATTTAAGATGGTTGAAGGAAAGAAAAGAATATATCAACAATGTGGGATTAGAATTGCTGCATATATGGAGGATAAGTACTAACACAGATTGGATGAGCCAATTTCTAAGTGAGTCCATGAAAATGGTGACAATCAGAAGAAAAAAGCTGCAGGATTTGAGTTGGGAGTGGGGGAGACTGCATTGGTAATGTAGAAGTTGGCAGGAAAATTGAATGATAAACATGAGGAATTTGGGGGTGCATAGTGGTGAGAAATTGGAGGGTGCATAGTGGCAAGGAAATTTAACATTGCATTGCCAGACAATCTGGTATTTTGACTTTGTTCTGTAATTTATAACTCGGTGGTAATATAGAATTTTCAGGACGAGAAACCTATGGCTTGTAAGAAAAGTTTTTTTTTAAATGCTTAAGAAATATGGATCTCAATTGGGGTTTTGCACATTCATTCTGTATAAGATATTCTCCAAGGATGTTTGGGTTAGGTGGATTGGCCATGGTAAGTTGTCCTGTAACTACGTGGGGTTAAAGGGATAGGGCCTGGGTGGGATTGTTGTCATTGTGCATTCGTGGCCGAAAGGTCTCTTCTGCAGTGAAGGGACTCTATGATTCCAAATGATGTGGGCAGAAATTGGAAAATAAATTTAAGTAGCCAATGACACCAAAAGTGGAGGATGTAGCAAATAGTGAAAATCTGCACAAGGCCATTTTTTAGCAAGGTGGATAGATATGGGTAGGTAGATGCATTGTAATGCAGAAAAATGTGAAGCAAAAAAAAATTGAAAGCAGGGAAGATGGAATGGAGGTACACTGCAAATGGCAGGATTTGAATCAACAATGTTAGAAATTTGTGGCGGAGTCACTTGGATCACTAAAGATTACCGGCAAGAAGATAGTTTTTTTTAGAAATCCTTTATATCTAGAAGTACAAAATATAATAATGCATAGCCCTTAACAAATGTATCTAATGTTCCAATCAAAACAAAAACTTCCTTTGGACAAAACCCTTTTTTCATAGGTTTAACATAGCAAAGATTAGCGCTCAGTAGAATTGAATCCTTTGGATGAATGCTACAGTTTTGTTGATATGCTCAGAACAATTTGAACTGCTTCCCAGAATACCAGAGAGAGAGAGACACTACTTTCAGTCTGATGTCCACTCCCTTCTAAAATCAAAACCTGCAGCTCAGAACTGAAAATGAAAGTGCACCTGTCACCTGATCTGCAGATATTCTTCCTCCTGATAATGCAATCATGGAACTGATTCCCAAAGTAAAAATAAACAAGCCACATTTAAAACCGCTTGAGGACCAGTAAAGGGCCCCTCGTAGACAGTTCAGTAACAATGGTATTAGATAAGGCTGTGAGCATGAAATATAAAAAACATCCAGTATGCTAACATCACAGATGCGAAATCTATACACTTATATGTATATGTATTTTTGAAAAATCAACTGTGATGTCTCTCTAATCAATGAAGATTAGTCAATAAATGCTTACTGACTCAGCTGGAATGTGAAAAATGGTCATTTGGATCTGGTGCCAAATGAGTTTTATTAACCCCATATTCACAAAGTTATCAGCTAAATGTGATGGGAACCTGAATAGGGCAATCAGACACTTGAGTATATGTATATCAGTAGATCAATACTTTTCATTACCACTGCTGAAGCCTGTTTGTTTGTTACTTATTTGGTTTCACAGAAAGTTCATCCAATTCTTTGTGCACCCCTGCACGCTGTTGCTATAGGTGTCCACCTTGATTCCTAGTGGTTGCACCAGCTCTGGATGCAATTAAGGGGCACATAGATGAATATATGAGGGAGAAGAGGATAGGGGTTTACAGTGATGGGTTTAAACGAGGAAGGAGGCTCGAGTGGAGTATTAATGCGAGCATGAACTAGTTGGACTGAGTGGTTTGTTTCTGTGCCATATGCTTGATGTGTTCTGATGCAATTTGCATGCATTGATTGCCAAAGATAGTGACATTTTTATTTCTGTTTAAATTCTGTATAAATTCTCTATGTGCATTGACATCTTTCTCAATTTTGCCAGTGTTGATTGGTTTTCAAATAAACAAAGATGACGTCGATCATCAAACTGACCACCATTTCTGGAGTGCAGGAGGAATCTGCTCTCTGCTACATGCTGCAGGTGGATGAATTCCGCTTCCTCCTTGATTGTGGCTGGGATGAAAGCTTCTCCATGGATATAATTGATGCACTGAAAAAGTAAGCAAAATATTCTTTATGATTTAATTCATAACTAGGGAGCTGAAAGCACAGCCTACAATGACTAGGTGAAAAAAATTGGGAGTGCATAAAAAACATTGTTGGAAGATTGCAAAATTCTTGGAGGATTGTGGTGCTGGAAGAGGTTACAAAAGGAGGGATGTGTAACCCTCAAGGGAGATTTGGACATAAGGATGAGAATTTTAAAATGTTTTCCCTGACCAGGTGCCATTGTGGTTTGATGAATATACTAGTGATGGGAGAACATATACTCGTCTGTGTTTAAAGCAGAGATAGCAATGGCTTCGATCCACAGATGTTTTATTGGAGGAATCTTAGATTAATAGACTCTTATTAGATAATTTTATCAGGGAATACAGAAGAAAGGTGGGTAAATGAGTTTGAAGTTCAGATCAACCATGATCTAATTGTTGAAAGACACTCAAGTGTCTGATTACCCTATTCAGGTTCCCATCACATTTAGCTGATAACTTTGTGAATATGGGGTTAATAAAACTCATTTGGCACCAGATCCAAATGACCGTTTTTTATATTCCAGCTGAGTCAGTAAGCATTTATTGACTAATCTTCATTTATTAGAGAGACATCACAGTTGATTTTTCAAAAATAGTTTCTTTCAGAGATCATTGAACATTAAAGGCTGGCACAGTGGTTAATGCTACTACCAAGGACCCTGATTCAATTCCGGTAGCACGGTCTGAATGAAGTTTGCATGTTCTCGTGTGCATGTGGGTTTCTCTGGGTCCTCTAATTTCCACCCACAGTCCAAAGATGTACAGGTTAGGTGGATTGGCCAAGCTAAATTGTCCCTTAGTATCTCAAGATGTGTAGGTTGAGGGATTAGTGGGATAAATATATGGGTTTACGGAGCTAGCATCTTGATGTGATGCTCTGTTGGAGAGTCGGTATAGACTTGATGGGCTGAATGGCCAATGATCAATTAGATGTGAAGATAATTGCTTGGGGTCATTTTACAAAGTTTTGCAAATTTTGTTGCAGATATGTTCATTTGGTTGATGCGATCCTACTTTCTCATCCGGATCCCTTACACCTTGGAGCTCTCCCTTACGCTGTTGGGAGGCTGGGTTTAAACTGTGCAATTTATGCCACAATTCCTGTTTACAAGATGGGGCAGATGTTTATGTATGATCTCTATCAGGTGAGTCAGTTGCAGTAAATCTGTAATCTTATTAAGTTCATCAAGAATGTTGCTGATGTTCATCAGGCTTGTAATATTGGTCATAATAGTGTTCCTATCACCTGCATTTTCTACTATCCAGCCTGATGTTTGATTGTTTTTGTCTTTAGCAAAAAAATTATTTCTTAAAATATTTAAAATCTTAAGCAAATAAATTGTAGTTTATTTTCATGATTAAAATGTTATGCTCAGAATTTGATGCTGGAAAATTGTAAATTGATTTAATTTCCTCTTAAAGTCACGGCACAACACTGAAGAGTTCTCCCTGTTTACTTTGGATGATGTGGATGCAGCATTTGACAAGATTCAACAATTGAAATATTCCCAGATTGTCAATTTAAAAGGTATGACAGAACATGGATAGGGATCCAGAAGTTTTATTCATTAACATAGATCATATTGGCGCTATGGATTGATCATAATGGGCTGTGGGAGTTGGATAAATTATATTCACAGTGCAATACAACATGGAAACAGGCTCTCGCCCAACTAGTCCTGCTGACTATGGTCCCCTCCCAGCTAGTCCCTATTGCCTATGTTTGGTCGATACCCTTCTAATCCTTTCCCATCCATGTACTTATCCAAATGCTAATTTATGGATTTGTATAACCATGTACTGTGCCTAAGTAAGTTTCCAATTTCAGCTGGATTGTTGAAGGTATGTTGTACATCTGCTTCACCCGAGAAAGAAGTACTTATAATTTATATAAGTATTTTTCATGATCTTAGCATGGCCAAAAACTTTGCACCCAATGAACTACTTTTGAAACGCAATCATGTTGTAATGTAGGATATGTGGCAGCTGAATTGCACACAGCAAGGTCCCATGAACGGCACTGGGGTAATGACCAGATAATTTTTTAAAGAGATATTGACCAAGACTAAACTCTTTTTTGAATAGTGCAAGAGATCTGTTGCACCTGAGAGGACAAACTGTGCCTCATTTTAACATTGCATGAAAAATATAGCACTCGTATCATTGCAACACTCATGAAGTGAAGATCTAGATTTTGTGTTCAGGTTTGTAGAGTGGAGCTTGAATTTACAACCTCTGACTCAGAGGCAAGAATACTACAATAGCTTTAGATGCTACCTGGGAGTGTGAGGTAAAATTGGTTTTGAGTCTAATCATAACCATGAAAACTAGGAGCAATTCAGCTTTTGGGCCTCCTCCACAATTTAATATGGTCATGGCTGATCTCATTTTGGCTCCAACTCCACTCACCTGTCCGTTTACTAGAGCCCTTCAAATCCTTACTAATTAAAGATTTGTTCAACTTTCTTTAAATTTACCAAAGTCCTGGTGTCACGCTGTGGGGGATAATCTAAAACTAGACAATCAGTCTAGTTTTGCACAACATCTGTTGTCAAGTTACAATGCGATATTGTCATAAACCTGGAACTGGTTTACTTCTTCGCGGAGGGATTGTAGAACACCTCTTTCTGTTCCTCCAACCCCAAAAAGATGGAATATAACCAAAAAAAGTAATCTCAGTGTGATTTCAGATTAGTTTAACAATTGTCCTTGTTTCATTTGGGCTCAAAACCAGGCAATGAGGAGTTATTTCAGGATAGACTTCCCCACTTGATTTGAGCCTGGGACATGGGTTCAGAGTCATGGTGGAGAAGGGTTTCTGGAAATCTGAAATGGACATAAGGCTGAATGCATATCTAAACAAGATTGGAGTCCATCAGCAAATTCTACAACACTGATTACATGGAATATGCGTAGTCCTTACGATAGTATCAAAAATATTTGTACTTTAATCTGGAGTCAGGAGAAGCAGGAGTACTGGTTCTACAATGTTATGGGATGTCTCAGTTCGCTCTGCATTCTCTTCCTGTTCTTCCCTGGCACTAATATGTGAGTTCCCTTCACTGAAGCAGCTGACCCAACTTGGATCCTGCTAAATGGATAAGCTGCCTCTGGAAGCGTGACAGGCACTGGCAGCTCACAACTATTAGCATGAGGCTCAATTTCTGTCATGCCTTAGGCCTCATGGTTTGCATGTACAACAAGAGGCACTTTTTTAGTTTTGTACGCGCTAAGGTTGTAGCAAAATTCTGCTGGAATGAATATTTAAAGATGCAATATGTGAACTAATATTTTTCATACTAATTTTCTTTCCCATCCCTGTCCTGTGCCTAGGTAAAGGACATGGCCTATCCATAACTCCTTTGCCTGCAGGTCATATGATTGGAGGAACAATTTGGAAGATTGTGAAAGATGGAGAAGAGGAAATTGTGTATGCAGTTGATTTTAACCATAAACGAGAAATGTGAGTACCATCACTAGCTTCAGCTCAGCAGTGGTATGAGCATTTAATTCTCGCAAAAACCCACTTACAACAACAGGGAAATAAGATCATCGACATCTTCTGAATAAAGACTGACACAAATACATACGAAAAAGTGTACTTTTAATAGTAAAAAGTGGTACACGTATAGATGTGCAATGCAGGTCAATTCACTTCTTCAGGCCCATTTATGTTTTGACTTCATTAAAAGTTTACATTTTGGTAGAAAGCTGAGAATTCTGGAGAACAAAAGTCATTTGCTCCAAAGGAAGATTCGGTATTTGGTGATCAGCAGTTTAGGAAATGATGTTAAAGCTTACATATGTCAAAAATCATCAGACACGAGAATTTTTTTTTTGTTTAGTTTTTTAACCTGACTTTTTCCTCCACAAAGTCTGTACTATGCAAAAATAGCAATGTCGATGTGCTGCCCTGATTCAATTGCATGGATCTTCTACAGGTCTCCAACACTAAGTCTGAAACGTTTGAATTTTGCAGGCATGTTGCTAATAATGTCACTGGGAAAGTATGTATTCAGCGAAACTAGTTTCATGAGTAATTGCAATGGGCACTAATTGTCTGTTTTATTTCCTAGCCATCTGAATGGGTGTTCATTGGAAATGATTAGCCGACCCTCATTACTCATCACGGACTCTTTCAATGCCACCTATGTTCAGCCCCGAAGAAAGCAACGAGATGAACAATTGCTCAGTATGTACTTCAACAATTGATGGTCTAACTTGGAGGGTTTGCACCAAGCACAGACCAGTATTATTGTCACATTCAGATAACAGCTGCAGTGTAGCACAATTTAAATCTTTCTGTGCTTTCAGACACAAGCTGGAGGAGATATAAGGGATAATTTTTAAGGTGTACGTTTTCTACTTGGGCATTCACATCATCATTGGTTTCCATCAGCATTCCTTATTTTGCTTTACTTTTACTGTAAATTTGAAGATTTTGAGCAATGCGGAATATGGTGGGTAATCTAGTTATCTTTTCCCCTTCCAAGGAAACTTAGTAGCTCAGATTTTCCTGCAAGTTTCAAGGTGAAGACATAATTAATGCCGCCTACTGCATTTTAAATTGTGTTGTAGGCTTTTTCATCAGCTGAGGCTGGAACTCCCTCTTTCGACTTCAGCATGGATCGATTAGTGCAGAGAAATGAGGGATGTTTGAGGCCTGCCTTCAGTTCAGTCTTCCCAATTGCATTGAAGCTAGTTTTTAATCATATTTTCATTCTTGCTGTGTGTGAGCTGTGGATGTCAGTTAGGAGGAAGGGTGCTGGAAGGGTGCTGAAAGGGTGAGAGTGGTGATAGTCAATTACAAATACTAGTGGCAGAAGGGATAGTGTTGTGAGCTAAGGGTGGAGTGGAGTGAACCATATGAACCAGGATGATAATGAGGGGGGAGCTGGTGAGCAACACTCGGGGTAACAGCAAAGCACAGATTTTTCTTCTGATTTAATGGTGGCACAGTGCTTAGCATTGCTTCCTCACAGCACCAGGGACCCGGGTTCAATTCCAGTCTTCGGTGACTGCCTGTGTGGAGTTTGCATGTTCTCCCTGTGTCTGCGTGGGTTTCCTCCAGGTGTTCGGTTTCTCCTCACGTGTCAAAGATGTACAGGTTAGGTGAATTGGCCGTGCTAAATTTACCCTTATTATTTGATTTATTATTTTTGCGTGTATTAACATACATTGAAAAGTATTGTTTCTTGCACATATGCTAGTCAGACAAAGCATACCGTTCATAGAGAAGGAAACAAGAGAGTGCAGAATGTAGTCATAGCTAGGATGTAGAGAAAGATCAACTTAGTGTCAGGATGTCTAGCAGGGTAAATAGATGAGTTTAAGAGGATAGGACCTGGGTGGAATTGTAGTTGGTGTAGCTCAAGAGGCCTCCTTCTATGCGGCAGGGATTTTATGAATCTATTCTATGAAAGGGCAATTCCTCGCAGGCTGTATACCAATGTGCCTAAATAAATCACTGTAAAAGAGAGAGTAACAAACAGGACAAAATGTCACAGAATATTGTTGATTCTGTTTTTTTAAAAAAGGTATGGAAGCAGAGTTACTTTGACCGTCAGGTGAGTTGAGTAATAAGCACATGAGCCTTATGTGATCATTGTTGGGAGCCCCTTCATTGGACATATTTAACTGAAATGTTTGTGGTACTTCTGCAGGTTTTGAGATTTACTGCTGTTTTGCACTAATATAAGCATTATCAGTGTGTATTTTTCTCTACTTGTTTTGCCCTTACAGCCAATGTTTTGGAGACTTTGCGTGGTGACGGCAATGTGCTCATCGCTCTGGACACTGCAGGCAGGGTGCTGGAGTTAGCACAACTCCTGGATCAGATTTGGAGGACCAAGGATGCTGGGCTAAGTGTTTATTCTCTCGCTTTGCTCAACAATGTTAGCTATAATGTGGTGGAGTTTTCAAAATCACAGGTTTGTCTGGAAGTTTTTTATTTCATTTCTGTTTTTTACTAAGTGTTGATGATTTCACAAACTAACGAGTCAAAGAAATTCCTTTTGGTTCAAAGTGTAATTTTTGTCTCCTCTTCACAATATTTGAAAATTGTTGCGATTCAGTATGAAAGTTGCCAGAGTTTGAAAGAAAAGTGTACAAATCATCAACTTTTTTTGATATAAAATAAAATCTATTTCCCATCAACTTGATCAAAAAAACCCAAATTTAGGCTTGGAAATTGAGGAATGAGTTGTTCAGTTGACTTCAGTAGCAAGTTTTATTGGTAAATATATCCAACAAAGTAACTATTACTTTAATAGTTTTGAGCTCTAAACACCAAAAAGAGAATTTTGAAAGTCATTGCCTCCTGAGTACTTGGCACTGTTTGATCAGTGCAAAAATGTCGAAAACAAACTGCTATCAATATTCAGTTAATATTTGTTGCTGAATATCAGTATTTTACCAAAGCAAATAATTTTTTGCTTTCATCCTTTAAAGATGGCACAGTGGTTAGCACTGCTACCTCATGGTGCCAAGGACCCAGGCTTGATTCCTAGCTTGAGTCGCTATCTGTGTGGAGTTTTCACGTTCTTCCCGTGTCTGTATGAGTTTTCTCCAGGTGTTCAGGTTTCCTCCAAAAGATGTACAGGTTAGGTGAATTGGCCAGGCTAAGTTCTTCCTCAGTATATCCGAACATTGCCGGAGTGTGACGACTAGGGGATTTTCACAGTAACTTCATTGCAATGTTAATGTAAGCCTACTTGCAACTTAATTAGAACTGCATTTGGATATATAGATGTTTTGCTACAGCATTAGCTTATAAGTTGATTTGTTTCCCCACAATAACCAGGCTTTTGTTTAAAATTGGATGTTCCTGTGTATTATTTGCATGCCATGACCAATTTGCTTCAGTTACAAAAATATAAATTTGAATTGGTGTCCTGATTTTGAAAGTTTTTATACAAACATCATGCGATTGCCTTTATCCAATACTTTGGCTTGTTTGTTTCAGGAAGCACTTTAGAAGTATTCTTGGTCTATAATTACTCTGTTGTCAAAATATTAATGTCACTTCCCCACATTAATCAATCCTTTGTACTTAATTTATGCTGTTGGCAGCCCCCCCCTCCCCACCTTGTATGAAGTTTTTTTGTTCTAGAATTGGGACACTGCTACTAAATATTGTCTGTTATTTATTTAATTTTAGGTGGAATGGATGAGTGACAAGTTAATGAGGTGCTTTGAAGACAAACGAAACAATCCCTTTCAGTTTCGCCACCTTTCTCTGTGCCACAGCCTTTCAGACCTGGCTCGAGTGCCTAGTCCGAAGGTTGTACTGGCCAGTCAGTCTGATATGGAATGTGGATTTTCACGAGATCTTTTCATACAATGGTGTCAGGATCCAAAGAATTCTGTGATCCTCACTTATAGGACGACACCTGGAACACTGGCGAGATATTTGATAGACAATCCTAACACTAAAAAAATGGATATAGAGGTAAGAATGCAACTGACAAAGACAATAGTTTAAAATTGGGGTTATTGTTCTGGATATGTTGATGAAATATTCTTCAGCGCAGTAGAACCAGATGTGAATGAGTTTGCAGCTGATAATGAAATTATGTTGTTCCTGTTGTTGGGAAAGTCCAGAACTAGGGGTCATTGTCTAAGAATAGGAGGTAAGCTATTCAAGCCTTCAGGAGGAAGAAGAACTCCTTAACTCAGTCACCTGTTGAATTCTCTACCATAGAAAGCTGTTGGGGCCACTTCGTTAGATATATTCAAGAGGAAACTGGATGTGGCCCTTGTGGCTCAAGGAGTCAAGTAGTATGGAGAGAAAGCAGGAGCGGAATACTGAAAGTGCATGATCAACTATGATCATATTGAATGGTGGTGCAGGCTCGAAGGGCTGAATGGCCAACTGCTACACCTATTTTCCAAATTTTGCTTCAAAAAATGACAAATGGGCACAAATGAATGCCTCTCTGGGCATGGACAATTCCCTGTCTTAAAGAACAAGAAAATAATCAGTTCCTGGTCTTCCATCAATGATGTGTTGAAGATATCCCTGAGTAGTTACACTATGAACAAATGAGGTGCTATGCCTTGTACTTTTATTTTCTCCAAGTGTTGCCTATATAATGGTCCGCCTGATGGTGGGAATTCACTGTATGGAGAAATGTACATCCCAGTGCTCAACATTCTGGAGTACCAGTGCTTTGTGTTGTCCAGTGGTAGATTTTTCCACAGCTCTTGGAAGTCATTCTTTATTAGCTGTATCTATTATTCATTTTCTATTTTTAAATGTTTAGGTGCAGCTAATATTTCTTGCAGCATCTTAAATATCTGAGCACTTAAAATGGTATTTCATACTGTAAAACAAGTTTTTGGAATAATATATACTAACATACATGTTTTGTTTTTGAAGAATTAAGTGTAACTTCCATTGATAATAAAGAGAGGGAATTGTCCTGTTTTGTGAGGACTCAAATTGAAATTGAATTAATAACTTGGTCCTCATTGTCTATCTTATTTTCACTGGGGCCCCATTGTGTTTTGACTGACTACATAACTGAATCTCAGATTTTTTTTTTACATACAGTAAACCTTGAATCATGTGACAATGTCTCTGTCATCCTGCCCTGTGACGGTCATTTTTTTTTCAACAATAGATTAGACGTCGTGTAAAATTGGAAGGGAAGGAGTTGGAAGAGTACCTAGAGAAGGAGAAGCTCAAGAAGGAGGCCGCTAAAAAGCAGGAACAAGAGAAGGAGTAAGTAGAAGTGATGTACAACCTGATAAAAGCTGTGGTTTGAATTTTTTTTATTGTTTTCTGAGGACGTAACATGGTCACATTTTATAGCTGGTATGTTGCTGACTTTTTGGCAGTCAGTGACCAGTTCTATAATTGCATCGACCTTTGGCTTTCTGTTAATTCATTAAAAAAAAATAAAATTCTAGCACAAAATGCTGAAATGATTTGCCATCATTGTTTCAGTGCATCACTTGGGTTTATGTACTTTATACTTCATCAAAATATGTTTAGGATGATTTTGGTTTGTTTTTGTGGCAATTGATGCTTAGCTAAGATCACAGTACTGCCTTTTTTATGCTCTGTCCAGCCATAAACAAAGTAAATGTGGCAGAATTTACATGACTTCAATTCTGTGACTTAATGCATTGCAAGTAAAAAGTCCACTTCAGATTTCTTTCCTGTATGAAAAAGCAAAAAGTGTTTTCTTAAAAAAACGCATTTGTGCCAATAGAAAGACAAGGTTGGTTTTAAAACCAACTGTTAAAACATTCATGATGTTGGCATGATTCTGTAAATACAAAAGCTATAAATAAATTATAAGTGGTCACAATTGCAAAGGTAATGGAAATGTAGATGATGCTACCACTCTAGCATTGTGATAATTTGAACACAATAAGCCGCTGTCCAAGATATTCTTTTGTAAGAAAAGTAAAGTAAGAAATACTTTAAAACTGTTTCTTTATATAATACACAAGTTTTTTCAAATTGTGTATACATAGTTTGATAGACTTTTCCCCAGATAACTACATAATGTATGACCGCTAAACATTTAAAGTGTCGGTGGAATTCTTTAAATTTCATCCTTTGAAGAAAATGCCATTTGTCACCATAACAAAATAGTGTGCATTGTAACGTTAATTTAGGCTGTATTCACGACAACCCTTTCTCTGTCTGGAACAAAATTGATAGCAAAGGCAAAATACTGCAGATGCTGCCAATCAAAAATGAAAGCAGGAAATGCTGGAAATATTCAATAAACCTGAAGCATTAATTCTGTTTTCTTCCTCCTAGAAATTACCTGACCTGCAGAATAAATTAATAGCTTCCTTGATTGTGTTTTCCTTGCAGGCGAGATGTTGATTCCAGTGATGAGAGTGATATTGAAGAAGACATGGACCAACCACTGACTGGCAAAACCAAACATGATCTCATGATGAAAAGTGAGAGCAGCCGCAAAGGAAGCTTTTTCAAACAGGCTAAAAAATCCTATCCCATGTTTCCGGCAACAGAAGAGAGAGTGAAGTGGGATGAATATGGAGAAATAATAAGGTACACCAAATAGGCCTAACCGTAAACAGGCCATTAACTTCATAAAAGACTAATCAAATTTTTGTTCAAAATTCAAATGGCTCTATTTTACAATATCTGTCAATAAGTCAAAATTCAATGAATTTCTTGAGTAAAAAAACTTGTATTTTTGTGATACTAATGGTGGCACAAGTGATTAGCACTGCTGCCTCACAGCACCAGGAATCTAGGTTTGATTCCTGGCTCTGGTCACTGTCTGTGCGAAGTCTGCACGTTCTCCTCTTGTCTGTGCGGGTTTCCTTGGGAGCTCTGGTTTCCTTCCACTGTCTGAAAGACATACTAGTTAGGCGCTTTGGCCAAGCTAAATTCTCCCTCTGTACCCGAACAGGCATTGGGATATGGCAACTAGGAGATTTTCACAGTAACTTTATTGCAGTGTTAATGTAAGCCCACTTATGACAATAATAATTAAACGTAAAAAGAGCCTTTTTATGTAAAGAAACACCCCAAGGTCCCTTTACAAAAACAAGTAATTGCTAGAAATCTGAAATTTAAAAAAAAGCTAGAAATATTCAGCAGGGTAGGCAATATCTGTGGAGAGAAAAACAATATTTCAGATCAAAAACTTTCAACAGAATGTTCTGATTAAAGTATTTTCCGAGTGAAATGTTAACTCTGCTTTTCTTTATGGATAGTATCTTACTCATTAGTTGGATTTTTACAACAATTCAATAGCTTCCTGGTCACTTTTACCAATGCCAATCTTTTATTTCTGAATCATTAAACTGAGTTCAAATTCTCTAACTGCTATGATGGTATTTGAAATCCTGTTCTCTGGATTATTAAACCATTAGTATAACCACAGCACTACCCTATCTGCAGTAGTCTTAAAGTGGTGGTGGGAGGATGAGGGAAGAATGCTGGCTGTACATATGCAACCTTAATGGGAAAATTAGGAAAGATGATTAAAAACTTAATAGAAGAAGATGAATTTTGAAAAGAATAATAATGAAGGAAAAAAATGAAAAGCATGAATTCTTAGGCTGTGGAATGCATTGTCTGAAATGGTGATGGAAACACATTTGGTAATTTTTCAAAGGGAATTGGGTAAATATTTGAAAGGGAGTGAGTTGCAGGCCAATAGGGAAATGGTGGAGGAATGGGACTGATTGAATGGCTCTTTCAAGGAGCTGGCAAAGGCAAATGAGCCAAATGACCTCTGTCTATGCTGTAACATCTATGACAAAGGTTACAGAGTTTACATGGGAAATTTTATAATTTCAGACTGAGATGGCTGGTAGCTGTTACCTATGTTCGAACAGAGGAAGGAGAATGCATAGGAGGCAGTTTTGGAGCTCAGGGTAAATCGATTCAAAATCTTCTCCTTGGACCTGAGGTGCAAGGGGGAAATAATACTTAAGACTAGTGGCATAAATATATACGTATCAGTGTCACAGGTAGGCTTATATTAACACTATAATGTAGTTATTGTGAAAATCCCTTCGTCATCACACTCCAGGACCTGTTCGGGTACATTGAGAGAGAATTTAGCATGGCCAATACAGCTAACCAGCACGTCTTTCAGACGATGGCAAGGAACAGGAAACCTGGAGGATACCTGGAGGAAACCCAGGCAAACACAAGGAGAACGTACAGACTTTGCGCAGACAGTAACACAAGCCGGGAATCAAACCTGGTCCCTGGCATTGTGTGGCAGCAGTGCTAATCACTGTGCCACCATGCCGCCCTGTAAATATGTTCAAGTGAAGCCATATTATTTGGGAGCACAGTGTTAATTGGGAATCTGCTCCCATAAAAATAAATGGATTGAAACTGTAGTTATGTGAAGGGGTACATGTTTGTACTATGCATAATTGGTTCCAATTTTATCCTTCAGCACCTTGCTTTCTGGAATATATCAGGAGTTAGCAATCAGTTTGTTGAATGCGGGAAGAAGTTGCATCTTTTGGAGAAAATTGGATAGATATTTGAAGCAGTTGAAAATCTCACAGAGAGTCTAGATCAATGTGAATAACTTTAGATGCTCTGGCAAAGACTCATGCAGTCACAATGGATTGAGTGGCCTCCCATGACATCACCTTCCACTGTTTCCACGATTACAAAACAATTTTTACATTGAGAGAATGAATTTTGGATGATGCAATTGCTGTAGAAAAGCTATCATATCTAATATATAGTCACTGCAAAAAAAACTTTCACTGCAAACCTTTTACAGCTTTTTTTGCCTGCAGTGTTCCTTTGCCAAGTCTGATTACAGGGAAACATTTTGTTAACTTAACCACATGATGGCACTGTCTCCCAGTTTGTTTTCCAATATAGCATTACATTCAGTAATTTACTATTTGCAACATATTTTCATAAGCATTCTGTTATGGTGATGGAATGTTTTAATTTTTTTATTTTATAATTTTATTCTGAAATAAAAAAATGGGTTGAACAGATGAATGTAACCCTCTCATCTGCTAAACTTGTTGAAACCCTCTAGAGTTTTGGCCATAAATAAGAAAGAAACTAAGTGCAAAATTATAATACAAGTAGTGTCATTATGATAGTTCAATATATTTGTTCTTGTTTGGATATGTGAAGTACTGAAAGTCAGTCATTTGTACTTTATATTAGGTAATATGGGTTTTTCACAGACTGAAACAAGAAATGTTATTCCATAGAATCATAGAATCCTAACAATGCAGAAAGAGGCCATTTGGCCCATCGAGTCTGCACAACCACAATTCCACACAGCCCTATTCCCATAATCCCATGTATTTACCCTGCTAATCCCCCGACACTAACGGCCAATATACCGTGGCTAACCAACTTAACCCTCACATCTTTGGATTGTGGGAAGAAACCGGAGCTCCCAGAGGAAACCACACACACACACACGGAGAATATGCAAACTCCAGCTCCACATTGATATTGTCCTGAGGCTGGAATTGAACCAGATTCCTGGCACTGAAGCCACAGTGCCACCCTGCTACTTTTATTTATAATTAAAAAAAAATCTGTATTATTAATTTCTTTAATATGTGCTCATATGTGTTACATTCAAATCTTGAACCTCTTCGACTTGGTTTCCATCCCTGCTAAAGCACTGAAACGACCCTAATCAAAGTAAGAATTCCATTCTCTGTGATTGTGAACAGATGTATTATCCCCCTCTCTCTTTTGCAGAGCCTTTGACACAGTCAACCACACCAGCCTCCTGCAAACATTTTGATCAAATGTTTTAGTTAATCTTGCTAATATATCATTTTTCCTTTTGTCCATTTTTATTGACCTATGCTTCTGTGACCTTAGGATATTTTTGTTATGTTAGAAATGCTTTATAAATATATGTTGTCTGGTTTCAGAGCTGTTTTCTAAAAATCTTGCTTGCAGGGATTTGAAAGAAAAGAGGAAGAGGAGAAAATCTTCAAAAACTACTTAATGAAACCTTTCCCCTTTAGTTTAATATGCAAATGCTTCCACACAGGGAGCATATTTAATGTCTGGTTGGGTTGTTCCGTGACTGATGGTTCCTGCTTGTAGCCTCATTGGATGTGAATAAGTATTGGTCTAGTCCAAGGTCACCACTCTCTGCATTGAACTTTGCCATATTTTCTCGTTGTATGTAGACAATTGACTTCTCTTCCTCACAGAGACATCTTCGTAAAAAGATCATTTTAGCACTCTGTTTGATACATGTATAACGAGATGTGAAATCAAAAATTGAACTTTTTCTTTCTGTGCCTCCTTGTTGGTGTTTATTGCTGCTCCTTTATTTCAGAGCTGAGGATTTCTTAGTTCCGGAACTTCAGGCAGCAGAAGAGGAAAAGAGCAAACTTGATTCTGGTCTGAGTAATGGTGAGGAGCCTATGGATCAGGATTTATCTGATGTTCCAACAAAGTGTATCTCAGCATTAGAAACCATTGAAATCAGGTTAGTAAAATCATTTTTTAAATGTCTAAAACTGACATGCTATGTGTGTCTTTATTTTTCTTCCATGACGCTGATATGTACCAGTTCGTCAATTAACTTGCCTTTTTTTTTGTAACAGAGCTAGAGTGACATATATTGATTATGAAGGACGCTCAGATGGTGACTCTATTAAAAAAATTATTAATCAGATGAAACCCCGGCAGTTGATTATTGTTCATGGACCTCCAGAGTCCAGCCAGGATCTTGCTGAATCATGCAAAGCGTTTGGTGGAAAGGACATTAAAGTTTACACACCAAAACTTCAAGAAACAATAGATGCGACCAGTGAGACTCATATCTACCAGGTAGTACAACATGAAAAGTAATGTGGCAATTGCTGGCTATTTAGATTTTAATTTCGATTGATATTATAGGCTGACTAATAATGACTCAAAATTGGCACTGAGATTTTAGGTGCTGGGTTCAAACCCAACCCTCAGTAGGAGTTTAGTACTTGATAGGCTGAACTGCATTGAATGATCTCTGCACTACTGAAGGTTCTGTCTTTCAAATGAAACACAAAAGCAAGATCCCATATGCTGGTGTAGGCAGAACCAAAAGAGGAGCAGAGAGTGCTCCCAGTGTCCTAATTACTACATTTTTTGACCATCACTGCTACAAAAATGGCTTAATCAACTATTGATTTAGTAATGATTTTTGGGCCTGCTTTGTACGTGAATTGGCTGCTGTACTTGTCTGCATAGCAACAGTGACAACACTTTAAAGCACTTTTTTGGCTATTAATTGTTTTGGAATCTTTTCAGTATTTCAAGGAGGCTAAATGTGAGTATGTTATTTCCTTCCCTTCATACATATATATTAAAATTGCAAGTAACAGTACAATTTCTTGAGTTCAGCAGAGTCCAAATCTATCATACACCAAACCTTTTCAATGTACTATTGATTTAAACATTAAATCTAAAGTATCCAGTCCTGAGTAGTTGATTCTATCTTCATACGTTAGGAAAGATAATTTGTATATAAGATTCTCTAATATGATAAAAATGACAAATAATTTGCAGTTTCAAACAATTTGCACAGACTCTGAATGAACAGAGTTTGCAAATTTAACATCCTATTCCTGCAGTAGCCTTAATTTGTTGGAACTTTGCCGGAAGCTCAACATATTTCTGCAAATTAATTTTATGCAAAGTCGTGATGTGATATTTTCCAAAGCAAATTACAACAACACAAATAATAAGCTGCTTAGCAGTTGAGAAAATTAAATCCTTCAGGTTGTCACCACTGAACTTAGATTTATTCAGAGATTAAAATTGTGTTAAAGTGAAGGGCATTCTATCAATGAGAGCATAAAGTAAGCAATGAAACCATTGAATTGAATTATTGCTTAGCACCTTGATATAAATAAGAATTTATTTTAAATTATCAGAGGAAAGCATTCAAAGATACATCAGAAATAAAGAACTAAAACAATTTGAAAATATTTATGAATGTTCTGATTTAAATTCCATAAATGTCATCTTTCAAAAAAGATATTTTTCAAAAGAAAATGAAGGTTTTGTATTGTGTATCAGCACATGATTGTTTCCTACACTTGCTAATTCATAATACTATTGTCCTTTGCATAACCAGCAAAGATATATACTGGGCTGAATGGTCTTGTTGTAGTATTCTATGATTTCTTAATATTTGGATATTTCATTCTCAGGTTAGACTAAAGGATTCTTTAGTCAGTTCTCTTCAGTTCTGTAAAGCAAAGGATGCAGAGTTAGCCTGGATTGATGGTGTCTTGGACATGAGGGTGTCAAAGGTTGATACTGGGGTTGTTCTGGAAGAGGGAGAGTTAAGAGAGGATGAAGAAGGGGAAATGCAGGTTGATGCTCCCTCATCTACGCACAGCTCTGATCAAGTTGCAGCTCAGCAAAAAGCAATGAAGAGCCTCTTCGATGATGATGAGAAAGAGACCAGTGAAGATCTTGATGTAATTCCCACCCTGGAACCATTGTCACCAAATGAGGTACGGAAATTAAATTGAGATAATTTTGTTTGTTTATCAAATGTGGATGTTGCTAGAAAAGTAATCATATATTGCTTGTCCCTAAATGCCATTGAGGTGGGGGTGATGAGCTGCTACCTTGACCTGCTTAGTCGTATGGTGAAGGTATTTCCACTGTGCTGTAAAATCAAGAAATTCCAATACTTTGATACTGCTGCAATGAGAGAACAGCATTATCTTTACAAATGAGGATTCCATGTGACCTTAAAGGAATTTGCAAGGGATGATGCTTCCATGCACCTGCTGCCCCTATCCTTCTAGAAATTGTAGGTTTGAAAGGTGCATGAATAGATCATAAATTTTCATTTTCTTGCAGATCAGACCAATATGGACAGCACAGTGGTTACCAGTGCTGCCGCACAGCTCGAGGCACTTGGTTTCAATTCTCAGCTTGGCTCACTGTCTGTGTGGAGTTTGCACATTCTCCCTATGTCTGCATGGGTTTTCTCCTGGGTACTCCGGTTTCCCGTCACAGTCTAAAGACATGCAGGTTATGTTGATTGGCCATGCTAAAATGCCCTTTAGTGTCCTGGGATGCTTAGGTTAGAGAAATTATTGGGTAGGGCCTGGGTGGCATTGTTGTCGGTACAGACTCGATGTGCTGAATGGACTGTAGGGTGTACAGTCAGCCTGCACTGTAAGGTTTCTATAATAGCAATATTGATTTGACTTTGCAAGTGCTGGGATTTATTGAAGTTCTATAAAGTTAATGGATCTTAATGTTTAAAACCAAATTTTGTTATCATTGAATTTCTATAGTGTAGAAGGAAGCCATTTGGTCCATTGAGTCTGCACCGATTCTCTGATATTATCTAGGCCCTATGCCCCACACTTACCATGGCTAATCCAGTTAACCTACACATTTTGGTAGCTAAGGGACAACTTAGCATGGCCAGTCCACCAAACCTGCAGATTATCGGACGCTGGGAGGAAACCGGAGGACCTGGAGGAAACCCACACAGACATAGAGAGAATGTACAAATTCCATCCAGATTTTCTCCCAAAACTGGAATTGAATCAGGGTCCCTGGTGCTGTGAAGCAGCAGTGCTAACCATCATGCCACCCCAATGTATATTCACATTTAAGTAATGTAGTTGCTCCATTATTTATTCAACTTCTGTTTCAATATATTGCTACAATATTTTTATTCTGGATTGCAAGAAGTGCTTTAGTTTTCTCTTGCACAGACCATGGGTGGCACGGTGACACAACGGTTAGCACTGTTGTCTCACAGCGTCAGGAACACTTATTCAATTCTGGCCTTAGGTCACTGTCTGTATAGAGTTTGCACGTTCTCTCTGTGTCTGCATGGGTTTTCTCTGGGTGCTCCTCTTTATGCCCACAGCCCAAAGATGTATGAGTTAGATTGATTGGCCATGCTGAATTGCCCCTGAACGAAACTTGCAAGGTAAATATGTGGGATTACGGGGAATAGGGTCTTGGTGGGATTGTTGTCACTGCAGGTTCAATGGGTCAAATGGCCTCTTTCTGCACTGTAAGGATTCTATGATATAGAAATACCTGATGTAGAGATGCCGGCGTTGGACTGGGGTAAACTCAGTAAAGTTTTGCAACACCAATTTAAAATCCAACCAATTTATTTGATAGTAAATCCACGAGCTTTCGACACTATGTTGTGCCTTCGTCAGGCAAATGCAGTGTTCTGATCTGCAGAGGCACTCATATCCACACAGACAGTTACATACTGCTGATTAGAATGCGAATCCTTACATCTAACCTGCTATTCAAGTGTTAAAGTGGCTAACAATGTGTGTGAAGGGAATCCTGAGCATTGGTTAGAGAATTGTGTATTTTCTCCAGACAGCACAGTAAGTGAGGTTTTTTGCTAATCCAGGCAAGTTACGGGGGTTACAGATAGTGTGTCATGAAGCCAAGATCCCTATTAAGACCGTCCTCACGTGTGCGGAACTTGGCTATCAGTCTCTGCTCAGCAACTCTGCGCTGTCGTGTGTCACGAAGGCCCCCTTGAAGAACATTTACCCGCAGGTCGGAGGCCGAATGCCCATGACTGCTGAAGTGTTCGCCCACAGGAAGGGAACTGTTTTGCCTGGTGATTGTTGAGCGATGCTCATTCATCCGCTGTCGTAGTGACTGCATGGTCTCCCCAATGTACCATGCTTCGGGACATCCTTTCTTGCAACGTATTAAGTAGACAACGTTGGCCGAGTTGCAAGAGTATGTACCATGTACCTGGTGAATGGTATCCTCACGTTTGATTATGTCGTCCATGTCTGTGATCTGGCATGTCTTGCGGAGGTTGTTGTGGCAGGGTTGTGTGGTATTGTGGTCACCGCTCTCCTGAAGGCTGAGCAGCTCACTGTGAACAATGATCTGTTTAAGGTTGTGCGGTTGTCTGAAAGCAAGAAGTGGGGGGGTGGGGATGGCCCTAGCGAGATGTTCATCGTCACCAATGACATGTTGAAGACTCCGGAGGAGATGTCGTAGCTTCTCCGCTCCGGGGAAGCACCAGACAACAAAGGGTACTCTGTCCACCTTGTCCTGTGTTCGTCTTCTGAGGAGGTCAGTGCGGTTTATCGCTGTGGCACGTTGGAACTGTCGATTGATGAGTCGAGCGCCACACCCCGCTCCCATGAGGGCATCCTTCAGCGTCTGGAGGTGTCTGTCACGATCCTCCTCATCTGAGCAAATTCTGTGTATACGGAGGGCTTGTCCATAGGGAACGGCCCCTTCAACGTGTCTAGGGTGGAAGCTGGAGAAGTGGAGCATTGTGAGGTTGTCTGTCGGTTTTCGGTACAGTGAGGTGCTGAGGTGACCGTCCTTGATGGAGATGCGTGTGTCCAAGAATGCAACTGATTCTGGAGAATAGTCCATGGTGAGTCTGATGGTGGGATGGAACTTGTTGATATCATCATACAGTTGTTTCAATGATTGTTCACCATGAGTCCAAAGGAAGAAGACGCCATCAATGCATCCAGTATATAACCTTGGTCGAAGATCTTGTGTAGTGAAGAAGTCCTGTTCGAACCCGTGCACGAAGATGCCGGCATACCGAGGTGCAAACTTGGTCCCCATGGCTGCTCCATGTGTCTGGACGAAAAGCTGGTTGTTGAAGGTGAAGACACCGTGGTCCAAGATGAAGCGGATGAGTCGCAAAATTGCATCCGGAAACTGACAGTTGTTGGCATTGAGTACTGAGGCAGTTGCAGCAATACCTACCAGCCAATAGATTTCTGGGACAGGTAAATTATATAATGTGGCTAAAGAAGTCTAAATGATTTTAAATTAGATGAAGTTTATCCTTTCAGAATACACATATATAGATCATTAAACTCTGGAAATCTCAGATTTCATTACAGACCAAATATATCAGTTTTTCACATTTGACTATTTCAAGCAAGTAATTGGCGCTAATATGCTATGAATTGAAATAAATAGGGCTTTATTTTATTCCCAGCTATGACAAAAAATATTTGAGATGGAAAAAGATCAGATTTGGGAGCGTATTTCAATTGCCTCACTTGAAAGAAGATGACTTGTATTAGTTTAAATGAAGTAGTAAGACATATTACTTGTAGAAAGCCTTTGATGTTGAGGAATCTTGTTAATGACTTATCTATGTTTTCTTTATCCCCTTCAGTGTGTAATTGATTTGAGAGAGTGGGACTAACATATTAAAGCTTATAAACCGAGTCAGTGAAATTTGACAGTTGATGAGACTGGAACACAAATTTAATTAAACTTTATAAATCTACTTTAATATTCAGCCTTTGCTCTTGCCAGAAACCACAACTGTTCAAATCTTTGCTGTGGTTGATAAAGGCAAAGTATTAGTTTTGTTTCATTATCCACCTCTTTAAACCACATCTCGTACAGCAATTATTCATTGTTGGTATTTAATTTACATTTCAAGTACATTCTTAATTATGGTACTAATTTAATCTTTAACTATAAAATACCAGCAAACTTCTTAATTAATGTAGGGAAAGATACACTTTAATAATAATAGAAATGCATTTAAGCATGATCCAGAGCAGTACATTGCTTGTGTGGTGTCAGTAAATGTTAGATACTGATCCTATCTGTGAAAGTGGTTTAGTTTTAGTTCCAGCCATTCTTGTGAAAAATACATTATTTCCAAATTGTTGATTTCACTTTTTTGTACACTGGGAAGCAAAGAATAAATTCTAAATTTCTTAGTTTTTAACAATAAATGTTGAAAGATGGTTGATAATGGAAATAAGGTTGATTATTAAAAAATATATTGGTGGCAGTATTAATAACATAGCTGGAGTTAATAGACTTGCAACCATTCATACTACTTAAGATAGGAAAGATTACTATAGTAGGTTGCGAAATTCAGGTTTTTTATTAGCTAATGGCCAGAATACTCTGCAGGTGTGGTCAGAGAATGCGGCCCAATATATCTCTGACAATATATCTCACAGACAATATATTCTGCACAGACAATAGCCTGAGCCAAGAATTGAACACTGGTCCCTGAGGCAGCAATGCTAACCCTGTGCCACCATGCTATCCCGCCTTTGACATCAAGGCAATATTTGACTGCTTAAGCACTAGTGAGGTCACTGGGAACTGCAGTGGCTAGTGGCTTAATGACATACAGGGAGATCAGCCTGGCTGTTAGAGACAAATCATTGTGGCCCCAGAGCATCACTGTCAGTGTTTCTGAAGCCAGCATCCTTGGTATAAGCACACTCAGCACAATTTTCTTTTGTGTGCCATAAGATCAAGTGATGCTATTTGCTAATGAGTCTGCTGTTTTCAGTTCCATTCACAATGACAGGTAATAGAACAGCCATATCTACCTGCAGCAGGATTTGAATAACATGTAGGCTTGGGCTGAGAAGTATCAGGTAACAGACATAGAAGCCCCACTCTAACCATCTTCAACAATAAAAGACTTGGGATCATTTCCCCTCATCTTCAACACCACCCATCAACAATGTCTTGAGGTTTCCATTGTCATGAAGTTTCATTGGACCAAGAACATTATCACAATGGCTGTAAAGCTAAAAATTTAGTGGAATGCTCTCTACTCACCTTGATGGATATGGTAACACACAACCAGCTGAACATCATCTAGGAAAAAAACAATGCCATTTACTATCTCTGTGTGACTTAATTAATTAAGAACGTTGGCCACTATCAATGCACTGCAGCTAGACTACAGATCCTGAAGGTATATTGCAACAATTTATCAAATCTACTTCAACAATTCCCATAACCTCCATTGCCTAGAAGGCGAAAGGCAACAATGTCTGAGGATATCATTGCTTGCAAATTCTCTTTGAAATCATACACTACCCTGATGTGGACACATGCTGTTACTGTCCTTATTGTCACTAGTTCAAAATCCTTGATTTCCCTACCTAATGTTACAATGGAACAGCATCACAAGGAGGATTGATAATTGCCGTTACCTCAGGGCAGCCAGGGAGAGACAATAAATGTGATCCAGCCTGCTTCACCCAGATCCTGAGATTAAATGCAAAAAAGCCAATTAAACCTAACAATTGCGATTGTCTTAAAGTAACTAAATCTCCAAAATAACATCAGAAATTGTTAAAAGCAATCAGTAGCTCAGGCAGCATCTGTACGGAAAGAAGCATAAGGTTAACATTTCAGGGTGATGACCTTTCATCTGAACTCTTGATGTGTCTGACCTTCAGAACATTTCACTCTCTGTCACTATGACCTGGAAAGTTAAAGATAATTTTCCTATTTTTTTTTAAAATTAACACTCTAAGTGACTATGCTTTATGCCTACTGGTCACTGTAAAGCCGTAATATATGTATTTAATACCTAAATATTGTAAATTGACAAGATTCTGCTCCAATACTCCCGGTTAAACAGTAGGCAGTGATAATACTATCAAGAAGCAATTGATATGCATTCTCTCCATAAAGCCACTATGCCTGTTCCTTATTATTAAACCGTAGATTTAATTTGAAAAAAAGAACTATTGTTTCCAGGCATCTGTTCTTGAAATGTGTGAGTTGCAAGTTATTTCTGACTGTGCCCTGCAGATCATCACACTTGTTGTATTAACCATGTAAATTTCTCATTTATCACATTAAGATAACCATAAAAATGCATTTAGTGATTTAAATTGAATTTTTAATTGAATTTTTTTTTAGGTTCCAGGTCATCAAGCAGTCTTCATTAATGAACCGCGGTTATCTGATTTTAAACAAGTTCTTTTGCGGGAAGGTATTCAAGCAGAATTTGTTGGAGGTGTGCTGGTCTGCAACAATTTGGTGGCTGTTCGAAGAGTGAGTAATTTTAGTTAGAAGTGGTGTATTTTTCCATTAAATGACCTTTGGTAATTTTCTGGCATAAGTAAAAATTTATCAGTTTACTCATGCACATTAGCAGAGCATACTTTCCTTTTGATTTGCAAGAATCTGACAAGCCAGGAAGATAGCTTGTGGATTTATGTTAAACAAAATGAGTTGCAAACAGAAATCGAATTGAAGCATTTTCTATGACTTATTCATGGTCACAATCAGATGTGCAAAAAGAGGAGGCAGTGGCTTAGTGGTATTGTCGAAGGGCTGGTAATCCAGAGAGCAAGAGTAATGCTTTGGTGATCCAGGTTCGAATCTCAATATGGCAGGTTTCATTAAAAAAAGTCAGGAATGCAAAGTCTGCTGATGACTGAAACCATTGTTGATTGTCATAAAAACCCATATGGTTCACTAATGTCTTAGGGGAAGAAGTCTGCTGTCCTTATCTGATCTGGCCTACATGTGACTCCAGGACCATAGCAATGTGGTTGACTCTTAAATACTATCTGAAATAGCTTAGTTCAGTTCAAGGGACAGTTAAGGATGGCCAGTGAATGCTGGCCCAGTCAACGATGTGCACATTTCCGAATGAGCAGAAAAGAAATAAGCATTTGTCTTCAGGAAGATGATCTTTCACGCAAATTTGTAACGTAGAACTTGGTTTAAAAAAATAGAAGGTTCTTTAGTGATAGACAATGGTTCCAACTACCATTTTCCATTGCTATCCAGTTTTATGTCAAATTTAAAAAC
Organism: Sphyrna mokarran; assembly: GCA_024679065.1. NCBI lineage: Eukaryota > Metazoa > Chordata > Chondrichthyes > Carcharhiniformes > Carcharhinidae > Sphyrna > Sphyrna mokarran. The sequence continues at coordinate 21,468,564 of JAGIQG010000015.1, read as the reverse complement.
TACAAAACTTAGGAAAGAACATATTTTTGTGCTCCTGCGCTGCTTTTCAGCTGCAGACTGACACTCGTGGTAAATGTATTTTCGATGTGCCGTACAATAAAGTAGTATTTTAGACGTTGTCAAATAACCTCAGTTTACTGACACAACAGAACTGGAGCACATATATTCTCTTTAATTCTTTGCCTGAAGGCAAGTCCAGCCCACAGCACTGCGACCTCCACCATAGGTAGGACAAGGAGGCAGTGCCAATCAGATTGGGGAACGCCATGCTGTTGGCATCAACCTGATTCACACAGACCATGCAGCCAACTGGTCTCTATGGAGCCTGAGTTGCTGTGGCAATATATCCTTTTATATTTCTGGAGCTGTAGGTAGTGATGGATAGAGACTCCAATTTCTTTCCATCAAATGGTTGACCAAGAATTTCTTCTGCTTTTACCAAAGCCATTGGCATGTGATGAAAGATTTACAAATTGATGCTCAACCTTTTTGGCTGCGTTATGAACCCACCTCCTTGGTCATCATGTCCTGAAGTGGGATAGAGTGGCACGATGGCACTGCTGTCTCACAGCACCGGGGACTCAAGTTCAATTCCTGCTTGGGTCACTGTCTGTGTGGACTTTGCACATTCTCCCCATGTCTGTGTGGGTTTCCTCCCAGTGCTCCGGTCTCCTCCCACAGTCTGAAAGATGTGCAGGTTAGATGCATTGGCCATGCCAAATTCTCCCTCAGTGTACCCAAATAGGCGCCAGAGTGTGGCAACTCTTTTCACAGTAACTTCACAGGGATTTTCGCAGTAACTTTATTGCAATGTTAATGTAAGACTACTTGTGACTACTAAATAAACTTTAATTTTAATTTTTAACTTCAATCCAAAGCTTCTGGCTCAAAGGCAGGATGCTACCCACTGTGCCACAAGACCTCTAATAACTATGTTACATTCCAATATTTATTAGTTTAGAAGATTTAGTAAACAATCTTTAAATTTAACTGTTGTTTCACCCAGCAACTTTGCAGTAAATTTAAATTCCAAATCCTCCTACTAACGTCATTTCTGAAAATGCAATGATCTTGCCTTTAAATTCATGTTGCTGTTTCTATTCTGTTTCAGACTGAAACAGGGCGCATTGGACTGGAAGGATGTTTGTGTGAAGATTATTATAAAATACGGGACCTTTTATACGAACAGTATGCAATTGTGTGATAACACTTAAAATACTCTTGAAAAACTATAGATTCTACTCTCCAAGCATTGGCTGCTCGTGCACTGGAAACCACTTGTGACATGTAAAATATCTGGACAACCTTTTCCAACTAGAGTAGCATTTGTCCATAATTTGTTTTTTGTTTTCTCCTTCAACTCTGCTGGAAAAAAATTGAAAAGTCAAATGGCTGTTGTGTATTTTACTTCTGATGGCCTGTTATGTTCACTGTCAGAATGCGTTCTCTCTCTACATATTTTTCTTTTAGTCATCACCTACAGTACATTTTGCTGGTTCGCAAATCTACACAAAGACAAGACTTATTTCACCTGGTTACAGTACTACAACAACCATTAAAGCATCCCAAAATTCATGTTATTAGGAGGTGAAAAATTAGCTCAATCCATTGTGTAGAGAAGAAAAGCAAATGATAGAGTTAAATGGGTAATTTTTCACCTGATAAGCTTGAAACAGTTTTAAATATTTTAAGAGTTTTGATAGTACAAAGTTGTATTTTGGTGCCAGATACTGGTTATTCATTCACTTTATACATTGTTATAAAGTTATTGAGGTTGGTTATCAGGTTTCAGTAAAGCAATAAATGCTAAATATTCAGATAACTGTTGTGAAGAGGGTTTGAGCAATAGTTATGACAAGTTTATAAAGGCTAAAATTGTTATTTTGAGTTTGTGTTTAAATACTTGGCTTTGAAACCCAAGAAAGTAATTAAATTGTTTATAAAATTCTCCTTTTAAATTCCCTTTTTGCAAATTCATGCCCTGATCTTACTCAAACTGAGTTTCCTTGCAGGAAAACTCACTAAGGTAATCTATAAGTTGAATGTTGAGAGATTTATTTGACTGTAAAAGGTACGACATCTTAACCCTTTCTCTATATAAAAACATATGATCTTTCAGTAGATGTCACTCGATAAGAAACAGTACTGAGTGTCCTTGTAGAATTTCCTGTTGGAAGCCAGAGACACTAAGGTCAATTTTGGTATCCCTACCTGTTATGGTTGTAATCATTTGAGATGCACTGGAAATATTATTTTAAATTTGCATGTAAATATATTGTAGAATAAGCAGAATAAGCTAAAACATTCTACTATTCTATGATCTGATAACTAGTTTCTTGGAAGAAAATCTGTGTCATATTAAACATATTGAAATATGAGCAGTAAGCTGGCAAAAGCTATTCATTATCAATAGTCTCCTGCATCGTTGTATTGCCTCCTTCAAAAAAAATAGTGTTGAAGGTTACCAATCTGAGAGGAGGAAGTCTCCATTTTAAGAGTGAGAAGTCACTCTTTGCCAATCCCCTGACTGGCAAAGTGTTTGTGCCCCAAGGACCTTATTTTATTTTCCTTTATACAGTGTTGTTCCGCCTTCTGTCCTTATACTAAAACTGAGAAAATACCAGTCCAACAAAATTCACATGTTTTATTAAGATAAAAATGCTATACAAACTTTATTTTTTAATTCTGGTACAGCTCACTGGATAAGCAGCTCTTTGCACTGCTCCCACACCTTGTTTTGATTTAAGATACATTTGGATTAGTAGAATATTTATTGTACTGCAATATTTGAATTTAATATTTTAGTCCATGTATATTTTCACACACAATTCCCAATACGGACAAAACAACCCAAATAATAAAAATAATACCTAAATCAGAATTGTAAATGATTTAAAGATGCTTTAAGTTTGTATGTTCCCCGTAGGGCGGCACAGTGGTTAGTACTGCTGACGCTCAGTGCCAGGGACCTGGGTTCAATTCTTGGTTTTGGTAACTGTGTGGAGTTTGTACATTCTCCCTGTGTCTGTGTGGGTTTCCTTCGGATGCTCCAGTTTCCTCCCACCCTCTAAAGATGTGCGAGTTAGGTAGGTAGGCCATGTTAAATTGCCCCTTAGTGTTGAGGGAATTCAAGGATAAACACTTGGGGTTACAGGGATACAACCTGTGTGAATTGTTGATGCAGGCTCAATGGGCCGAAGGACTTCCTTCTGCACTGTAGAGATTCTGTGTTTCTTGAGGATGCTAACCAACATTGTTTCTAATGGAAGCTTTTGGGATTAATTAATTGAGACTTTTTTTCTAAGTTTAGTAAAATATGTATTAACCTAGATGAGATATCTCAGTTAAAAATCAGTGACATGATATGTGAGATTTTATTAGCTTTAAACAAGAAAGAGAAATGCTACTCATTGACAAAATGTTTTGTGGCTGTCATATTTTCAGATTTGCAATGATTCAGACTGCCCCTGCTGCTCAGTAACAGTCAGGCTGCATACTGCGATGGGTTAGCTCAGATCAGGATTTCTGACAAGTTGCTATGTTTGAATCATTTATTTGTTTTATGTTTGCAAATGTCGAAGTCCTACTGTATAATTTCTGGTACATTGTTTTTTATTTTAAAATGAAACCCAATATTAAAAATAAGGCATAAGTCATAAAGGGTTAAAATATGTTTTCACTGATAATTAATTGTTTAAGGGCAATATATTTGAACAGTTCCGGTGATTGAATCATGTCCGTATCATTTTTGAGTCAATTTTTGTCTGAGCTACAACATAGGATCTACTACAAATGTGCTTCCAATGGCATTGTGAATTAATTTATCTTTTCCCATGTTAAATTTCATCTGTCTGCTTATATTGTACAGATTTCTTTTGACCTTTGATACTGGAAGGAAATTTAGTTGATTCAAAATATTGCTTTATTCTGATTCAGGGAATGTTGCCTGGAAACTTTACAAAATTGTTCAAATATGTATGACAGCCATAGCTGATGTATTCCTTTTAGCTTCTTATCTGCTAAACAGTTGGAAGACTTTCAGTCACACCATTAGTCCAAAAAAAGTAAAAGCCCCCTACAAAAACCAACATAAGTCATTCAAAAAAAAATGTAGCTAATAATTTTTGAGTACACAGTATTTACAGGATAACTTTACAATTATATACAACACATTTTTCCTGTGTCACAATGCACAAATTACTTTGCTTAAATTTACTGGTACTTGTCATATTACTCCTTTTCAAAAACAAGGGGTGGCATTTGACTTTGAATGACTTGGATCATAAAAGGCACTCATGCAAATTTGCTGATGGCACAAAAATATTGTAAGCAAGTGGAGATGGAAGCCTAAAATTTTAAGGGAATGAACAAAATTGGCAAGTGTAATTCAATGCAAGATCATCCATTTTGGATCTCTAACATTCTAAATAATGATAAAGATTGATACAGCGGAGGCCCAGAAAGATTTGGTAGACCAGATACACATACATTGGTACAGGAAATAATCAGAATCTGGGCTGTATTACCTGGATTTAGGAAGGTGACATCATTGCAATGTCAAGATATTAAAGCCACAGAATAGATTGGGAGAACTTGTTCTGGTGGTTGGGGGGTAGTGGAGAGAACAAAATACAAAATTTATAGCCAGACTTTTAGGAGTTGAACATAGAACATAGAACATTACAGCGCAGAACAGGCCCTTCGGCCTTCGATGTTGCGCCGACCAATTAAGAAAAAGCAATGACCCTCTAACCTAAACCATTCCCTTTTCATCCATAATTGAATTGGGAGTCACTTCTTCCTCAGAGAATGACACAAGTTTGGAACTATCATCCACAAATGATCAGGTCTGTTGTTAACTTTATAACTGAGGTTGATTTTTATTTTCATTTGTTAATCCAAGGTGTTGAGGGATGTGGGGCAATGGCCTATATGGAGTTAAGTTGCAGATCAGGCATGGTATATTTGAATGGCAGAATAAAGTTAAAGAGCTAAATGGTCTACCACTACCCCTGTAATCCTAAAACGTTCAGAGTTCTATTATCAAGTACTGCTCTCTTCCATTGTTAAGAATGGGAATGATCTTGGAGCTTCTTCCTTTTGTTAGTTTAATTTATCATCACCATTTCCAATTGGATGAAGCAGAACTGCAGAGCTGTGATCCAATGCATCAGTTGTAGGATTGCTTTGTTCTGCTGTTTTGCATCCATGTGATCTTGTATAGTAGTTTCAGGAGATTGGAGTGTCATTTTTAGATATGTCAAATGTTGCTCCTGGCATGCTGTTCAACACTGTTCATTTTTGGTAATCAAAAATTTTTAATGGATCTGGGGCAACAGCACATAGAGATATGGCGATCTGCAACCTGTTTTTATTGAATGAGGAATTAAAAAGCCTAATCCTGTTTTATGAACCTCATACTATCCAGACATTCAAGTGGTGTATTGGAAGAAGTCCCAATACAATTTAATTTCTGGAGAATAATAAGGCTTTGTTCAAACGTCATATCCGCTATGTGATAGAAAAGAGTGAATAAGCTCTTCACCAATCTAAACATAAAAATAGGATGAATGCATTCAAATGTTGAGCCAAACTTTTAAGGGTTAAAGATCAACTTTAATATTTAAGATGTTACATTAGATTCTGCTTGAAATTTTGCACGACTACAAGATATGTAATAATATAAGATGATACATCAAAAATTCTATCTTTAAAAGAACCAAAATGTTGGTCGACACTTTAATAATTGAAAGTAGTTGCACTTAGCACAATGAAGACTTCTAACTATTTCAGTGAAGCTCTAGAGAGTATAATGGAAATAAGAACTTTCCAATCTATCCAGAGATCCATCCTTGTACCTCTATTTGAGATTAGATAATTCCACACGCGTGTTTGAATTTTCAGATGAATTTATATATCAGTTATGGACTTAGGAGTCTATTTTAACCTGGGGTTGGGAATCTAGAACAGTGGATGCCAGAGCGGGACTGGACCTGTGTAGCTTCCCTGAGTGTGAGGCTCAGAAAACTTGATGATTATCCTGAACCAAATTCCCTGATGAAGGAATCAGGATGTTAATGCAAATGGACAAGTTGTGGAAAGTTGGGAAGGGCCAGGCTGTCTGCTGCCCAGGAATCAGGAAATGGTCCCTGGCAAGGGAGGTGAGGAAGGAGATGGATTGGAATGCTCACTTATCTTTTGTGGGAGAAGTGTTGGTGCATAGGAAAGCTTGATCTACAGTATCCTTGAAGGAATGGGGGAAATAGATCCTAGTCCAGGACCACAAGGATTCCATGTTAAAAATTATGTTGCCAGACTAGCCATGGTCTTTTTTATTCACTCCCCTGGATGTCGTGATATTGGAGATGCCAGCGTTGGACTGGGCTAACAAGTAAGAAGCCTCACAACACCAGTTAAAGTCTAAAGGTTTATTTGACAGTAAACGCCACAAGCTTTCGGAACGCTGTTCCTTTGTCAGGTGAGTGGAAAGTTCTGATCAGAAACAGGGCATATAAAGGCACACAGTTTACAGAATACTGATTAGAATGCGAGTCTTTACAGCTAATCTGCTATTCAAGTCTTAAAGACGCAGACAATGTGAGTGGAGATAGCATTAAGCATAGATTAAAGAGATGTGTATTGTCTCCAGACAGGACAGTAAGTGAGATGTTGCAAGTTCAGGCAAGTCATTGGGGGGGGGGTGCGGAGAGAGAGAGAGGGAGGGGCGATTACAGATGGTGTGACATGATCCCAGTTGAGGCCATTCTCATGTGTGCGGAACTTGGCTATCAGTCTCAGCTCAATGACTCTGCACTTTGCGTGTTGTGAAGACTGCCTTGGAGAATGTTTACCCAAAGATCAGAGGCCGAATGCCCATGACTGCTGAAATTTCCCCAACAGGGAGAGAACAGTCCTGCCTGGTGATTGTCGAGCCGTGTTCATTCATCCTTTGTTATAGCGTCTGCATAGTCTCCCCAATGTACTATGCTTCAAGATATCCTTTCCTGCAGCGCATCAGGTAGTCAACATTAGCCAAGTTGCAAGAGTATGTGCCGCGTACCTGGCGGATGGTGTTCTCACGTGAAATGATGTTATCCATTTTGTTTATTCCTTTATATACCCTATTTCTGATCAGAACTTTCCACTCACCTGACGAAGGAACAGCGTTCCGAAAGCTTGTGGTGTTTACTGTCAAATAAACCAGTTGGACTTTAACCTGGTGTTGTGAGACTTCTTACTGTGGTCACTCCCATGGATAGCAGGCTGGCTATCCAATAGTTTTTTGAAGTCAAAATGTAGCACCAATGATTTAGTTGGACTGCAACTTTTAGATTTAATTTATTTCCCTTTGCTTTTGCCTTGTGATCCTCAAACAATTTCAAAGTTGGTGAGGTAAAACTTCATTGAGTGGGAATGATTTGACCTCTGCCCTACAACTGGACTCAAATAACTTGGTTAACTCTTGTGTGTGAGGTGCTAAAGTCAATGCTAAAAATTATATAAAGTTTATTATACAGGATATCAGATTATTAGTATAAAATGCAATTATTCTTAAAACATATAACTACCAAATTTTGGTAATGTTTTATGTATTGAAGCATATCTGGAATTTGCTAAGGGAATCGAGCATTGAAAGTTGAAAGTATATTGATCCTTAAAAAAATATTGTATCAATGTGTTTCAGAAAATATTTTAAATATACCTTAGTAAGTGTTACATGTTTGTTAGGAACAGGTAAATTAGTACCTAAAGTTCCCAAAGCTTTCCATTACTCAGGATTATCCTTGCTTTATGCTTTGGCCATTTGTAGATTGATTTACAGTGATTGATTGCTATGATTGGTCAATAACAGTATTTTAGCTGTATCATGTGATTGCTGGGATTTTCAGAGGTGAACATGATGCACCTTGGTCAGTTACCATCCTATCATCATCATGCAAGGTGTGAACCAAGTGTTTCTGGTATGTGAAGTGGGGTGGCACGGTGGCATTGCTGCTTCACAGCACCAGGGACCCGTGTTCAATTCTGGACTGGGGTCACTGTGTGGAGTTGCAGGTTTCCTTCGGGTGCTCTGGTTTCCTCCCCTCTCACAGTCCAAAGATGTGCTGCTTAGGTTGATTGGCCATGCTAAATTGACCCCAGTGTCAGGTGATTAGCAGGGTAAAGATGTGAGATTATGACAATAAGGCCTGGCTGGAATTGTGATCGGTGCTGACTCGATGGGCTGAATGACCTCCTGTAGCAATAAAGGAAAGATAGATTATAAAAGTAAGCTAGCACAAAATATAAAAACTAATAGTAAAAATATTTACAAATATATAGAACAGAAAAGAGTTATTAAAGTATTTGTTGGACCCTTAGAAGATGAGAAGGAGATTTAGTAATGGGAAATGATGAAATAGTCAAGGGCTTAAACAAATTTTTTGTGTTGGTCTTCACAGTGTAGGACACAAATAGCATACCGATAATTGACAGTTATGGGACTTTAGGGGGTGAGAACCTTAAAACGATCACTATTACTAAAGAGGTAGTGCTGGATAGGCTAATGGGACTAAAGATAGACAAGTTCCCAGATCCAGATAGAATGCATCCCAGGGTACTAAAGGAAACAGCAGAAGTAATAGCCGATGCATTTATTGTAATTTATCAAAATTCACTGGACTCTGAGGAGGTGCCAGCTGATTGGAAAACAGTTAATGTAACACCACTGTTTAAAAAGAGAGGTAGACAAAAGGCGGATAACTACAGGCCAGTTAGCTTAACATCCATAGTTGGGAAAATGCTGGAATCTATCATTAAGGAAGAAGTAGCACAACACTTGGAAAAGAATGGTTCAATCAAGCAGACACAGCATGAATTCATAAAGGGAAAGTCAGGTTTGACGAATTTGCTGGAGTTTTATGAAGTTGTAACGAGTGCGGTTGATAGAGGGGAACTAGTGGATGTGTTTTTAGATTTCCAGAAGGCATTCAATAAGGTGCCTCACAAAAAGTTGCTGCGTAAGATAAAGATACACAGAGCTGGGGGTAAAGTGTTAGCATGGATTGAAGATTGGCTATCTAACAGAAAGCAGAGAGTTGGAATAAATGGGTGCTTTTCCGGTCGGCAGTCGGTGACAAATGGCAGGGATCAGTACTGGGGTCTCAACTGTTTACCATATACATAGCTGATCAGGAGGAGGGGACTGAGTGTAGGGTAACAAAGTTTACGGATGACGCAAAGATGAGTGGGAAAGCAAATTGCACGGAGGACACAGAAAGTCTGCAGAGAGATTTGGATAGGCTGAGTGAGTGGGCAAGGATCTGGCAGATGGAGTATAACGTTGGCAAGTGTGAGATTATCTACTTTGGAAGGAATAATGGTAAAATGGACTATTATTTAAATGGTGAAAAATTACAACATGTACTGTGCAGAGGGACCTGGGGGTCCTTGTGCATAAATCACAAAAATTCAGTTTGCGGGTGCAGCAGGTAATCAAGAAAGCAAATGGAATGTTGGCCTTTATTGCGAGAGGGATGGAGTATAAAAGCAGGGAGGTTTTGCTGCAATTGTACAAGGTAATGGTGAGGCTGCATCTAGAGTACTGTGCAATTTTGGTCCTTTTATTTAAGAAAGGATATATTAGCTTTGGAGAGAGTGCAGAGACGGTTCACCAGATTGATATCAGAGATGAGGGGGTTAGCTTATGAGGAGAGATTGATTAGACAGGGCCTGTACTCACTGGAGTTTAGAAGTTGAGGGGAGATGTTATAGAGACATATAAGATAATGAAGGAGCTAGACAAGGTAGAAGCAGAGAGATTATTTCCACTAAGAATGGAAACAAGAGCTGGAGGGCACAGCCTCAAAATAAGGGGGAGTCAATTTAGAATAGAGTTGAGAAGGAACAACTTCTCCCAGAGGGTAGTGAATCTTGAACCCATTGAAGCAGTAGAGGCTATCTCATTAAATGTGTTTAAGTCACAGATAGATCGGGAATTAAGGGTTATGGGGAACAGCTAGGTGAGTGGAACTGATCCATTATCAGATCAGCCATGATCTTATTGAAGGTGGGGCAAGCTTGAGGGGCTGGATGACCTACTTCTACTCCTATTTTTTATGTTCTGCGCTGTAGGGATCCTATGTTTTTAAGTGGACACCATGGAATCAAAATGGAGGGAACTTTTGCAATCACTATAGCACTTCAATAAAAAATATTGATTTAAAGCTTGTCTCTGAGCCAATCTGATCGAAAATTGCAGCTCGGGTGCAGTTGAGTGACTGTAATTCATCTAACAAGGAGGGGGGAAAACAGACTTTATCATCTTGATTGCTATTCCTTGACCCTAGTTGAAAACACATTGGGTTTGGCTGTAATGTGCTCACAGTGACTATTAGGATTCAGGATGAGATTTTGTAGTTCATTCAACAAACCATCCATATGAATGGAGTTAAAATTGGGCCCTCAGTGATCAAGCTAATTGAAAGGAGAATCCAGCAGAATGTTATTTGTGTCTGTGGATATGTATTGGGAAAATGTATTGGCATGGAAGTAAACATTCACTTCTTCATTCCAGTGGCACAGTGGTCAGCACTGCTGTCTCACAGCACTGGGGACGTAGGTTTGATTCCCAGCTTGAGTCACTGTTTGGGTGGACTCTGCATGTTCTCCCCATGTCTGCATGGATTTCCTCTGGGTGCTTCAGTTTCCTCCCATAGTCTGAAAGACATACTGGTTAGGTGCATTGGCCATGCTAAGTTCTTCCCTCGGTGTACCCAAACGGGTGCAGGAGTGTGGTGACTAGTGGATTTTCACAGCAACTTTATTGCAGTGTTAATGAAAGCCTACTTGTGACATTAATAAATAAAAACTAAACTGGTACTTTTAATTGGGTTTGATTTGCCCTCTGAAATTAATGTCATGATTTCAAGTGGTCCTTGTGGAGTGTATGGATGAAGGCAAGAGTAAATTTAATATCTACATTCCCTCGGACTGAATGCCAGTCTTGAAGGTTAAGTGATTCTATGGTTTATTAGGCAGACAGAGCAAAACTGAATAATTTGAATTAAACAATGTGAAACATTGCATTGCACCTAGATGTGCAAGAGGTGGCAGTATTTCATCTTCATTTTTCAAACCCGTGCAGTACACACATTATTTCCTGTTAATGAGATAAACCTATAAATAGCTCAGCACCATTCAACTAGTACATGTCTAATGAGTTGCCTATCTCTTCTGATAATGATTCAATATTCGATAGGGTTTGCGATAGGTGGATTCGATAAGATCTGCGGATTTGATAGTGTCTTTTAAGAGACTTTTAGATAAGTACATGGAATTTAGTAAGATAGAGGGTTATAGTAAACCTAGTAATCTCTAAGGTAGGGACATGTTCGGTACAACTTTGTGTGCTGTAGTTTTTCTCTTCTATTAACCAGTGAATCAATATCCCTGCCCCTTCATGGTTCATTTGGGATTTTTCCAAAGAGAGGAGGAAATTAATATTGAGAATCTTAACAGATTAAAGTGAAACACTTCTTAAACCAGTTTTTCGTTCTTTCCCATGCAGTTGAAAACTGCAATGTAAACAACAGTTTTCTGCTAAACGTGGCCTGATATTTTCATGTCAATTGTTCTAAAAATCAACCCACAGCTAAAAGGGGATTTCAGAGTTATAATCTAATATAAAATTAATGAAGAATTTTCAAAAAGCAACTCACAAAGTGCCATATCACAGACTTGTTAGCAAAATTAAAGTGCACTGGATTAAAGGGACAGTTAGATTGAAGCTACAAAATTGGTTAAGGGATGGAAAGCAGGGGGATCAGCAGGGTAAATATGAAGGGTTACAGGAATTTAGGCCTGGGTAGGATTGTAGTCGATGGAGACTCAATGGGCCAAATGGCCTCCTTCTGCATTATAGGGATTCTATGATTCAGTCAGTCCTGATGAACAGTTGTTGGAGGGAAGTGTTTGGTAAGCTTTCCTCAGGGCTCTGTACTAAGACCAATTTTTATACATATCAGTGGTCTAGGCCTGGCTATACAAGGCATTATTTCAAAGTTTGGAGATGATATAAAACTTGAAAATGTCATAAATAATGAGGACAATACTTTTCAAGACGACATCAGACTGGTAAAATGGGCAGATGTGGAAGAAATTAGCATGGAAGTGTGAGAGCTTGCAGTTTAGTAGATATAATGAGAAAGAATATGAACTAAGATGCTCCTTAAAACCCAACTCTCACACCAAGCTTTAGGTCATTTGTATCAATATTTCCTTGTGTGCCTCAGTGCTGCATTATGCTCTTATAGTATACCACGATACATTTTACTACATGTATAGTGTTATATAATGCAAGTTGCTGTTGTCGTGGTATACATACATAAACCTTTGAAAGTGGCATGGCAAGCTGTGAAAACTGTTATAAAAGCATGCATGATCCTTATTATTTTTTAAACAAGATGCAAAGGAACTTTACCTCTCCAAATTCTATGGGTTTCAGTCAGGTTTGACATGAAAATTTTTACAAAATTTTACAATGCTTCCAGTTTTAACGGAGGTGGGATGTAAGGCAGATAGTCAACTTGATCCAGGGAAATAGATTAGCCATAGTCTGAGGACAGGTATCTTAAATTTAATGCATCTTCCAGGATAAACCCTGTTCAATGAGATTTGAGAAACACAACAGCTAAAGGAAATTAAGGTTTGCTTCATGGAGTAGGTAACTTCCCTTCCCACAGCAACTTGTATTTACCTAGTGCTGTTAACATGGTAAAATATTCTAAGGTACTTCATTGGTGCATTATAAAACAGTGCTTCAAGGCACATTAGGAAATATTAATACAGTTATAACTTCATAGTATGCAACATGTCCTACCAAGTCCCACTTTCAAAACCCACCCCAATCTAAACTGTACAAGGATGCAGAAGAGATTTGCCAGTAGGTAGCCAGGGATGATGGTTATGGGGAGAGACCGAAGAAGCTGGATTGCCCTGCTCAGAGTGAAGAAGGCTAAGAGAAGATTTAATAGTGTTGACCAATTGACCTTTTTTCCAGAGAATCTTTTGCCATGATATGGTTAATTATCCCTGCTTCAATGCGCTCATTTACTAGATTGTAAACAGTTTTATGTTCCAGAAAACTGTCAGCAAGCATTCCACAAACACATTATCAAACATGTGTACAAATTTGATTGGTTTAGTCTCTGTGAGGACTGAAGTCCCCTATAATTATTACATTCCCTTTGTGACAAGCCTCAATTATTTCTGGCTTAACGTTTAGTCCAACAGCACAACTCCTTGTTGAGATCTACCAACCATTTCCACCAGCATTTCTGCCCCTTGTTATTCTTAATTCCACCAATACTGATTCTACTTCTGAATCTTCTGAGCCAAGTTCATTTCCTACTATTGCTCTTGTATCATTTTTAATTTTCCGGGCTATTCTTTTACCATTCTCTCTTTTTGAAATATCTGGAATATTTATTCTCCAAATTTGGTCACCTTGTAGCTATGTCTCTGTAATGACAATTAGATCAAACCCATCTCTACTTATGCTGTTGGTTTGTTGACCTTAAATGCTTTGTACATTTAATAATTTTTTTAGCCACTATTGTTTATTAGTTGATGCACTAATATCGTTAAACTCTTTGTCTCTTCTTGTCTCACTCTGCTTATCTTTACCCAAATCATGACACTACTTAATTGTCTTAGATTGTCAATTTTCTTTCACCTAAGCTCTCCCCCTGCCCTCCACTCCCTTTTCCTGAAAGCCTGGGATGCTGATCCTAGTCCAGTTTGAGTCCATCCAAACAGAACAGTTCCCTCTTCCCCAGTGCTGATGACAGTGTCACATGAATTCTTCCTACGCAAATGTGTGGCATGGTAGTTAGCATTGCTGTCTCACAGCACCAGGGACCTATGTTCAATTCCAGTGTAGGATGACTGTGTGGAGTGTGTACATTGTCCCCATGTCTGCCTGGGTTTCCTCTTGGTGCACTGGTTTCCTCCCACAATCCAAAGATGTGCAGGTTAGGTTGATTGATCAAGCTAAATTGCTCTTGTGTCCCAAGATGTGTAAGTTAGGTGGATTAGTCATACTAAATTGCCCCTTAATGTCCCAAGATGTGTAGGTTAGGTGGACTGGTCATGGTAAATTGCTCCTCAATGTCCCAAGATGTGTAGGGTAGGGGGATTAGCAGATTAAATACACAAGGTTACAGGGATAGGGCCTGGGTGAGATGCCCTGTCGAAGACATGGTGCAGACTTAATAGACCAAATAGCCTTCTTCTGCACTGTAAGGTTTCTATGATTCTATGCCAATTGGCAAGGGAATCTCACCACAACATCAAAAAGGTTCAGGAATGTCACCTTCTAACATTGAATTAATGTTCATGGATTTGAAATCCACCATGGCAGAGTGAATTTGAATTCACTAATAGAAATCTAGAATATAAAGCTAGACCATGAAAATATATTTAATCGAACCATCTGATTCCCTCACTGTACAGCTGCAGCTTGCTTCTTAATCTTGACAATATCTCGCAACGTGTCAGCCTCTGCACGTTCCCTGATGATCAGCTCCTGTCTGAGCAGAAACTCATGTTTTAATCAGCATTCTGCTTCATAATTCCAACTGATCTCCTGACGCACTGTATCCTTTGTGAGTTTATGTTCTTTGCCACAAGCTGTCTTCACGATGTCAGATGTTCAGCAACTCCTAGCCAGTTGCACTGTGTTCCCAGTTTGTGTTCTGTGCCCAGCATGCATGCTCCTAACTGAAACTGTGTCGTTCATTCATCAAAAATCTGCACTTTTTCAGTGATAAATCAATCCCCTCCCTTCCCATTCCCCCCAACCCCACTGGCAACTGCCCCAATTTGATGTGATTTGATTTATTATTGTCACATGTATTGGGATATATTGAACGTATAGTTTCCTGCACACTAAACAGACAACAGATATCATTCATAGCATATGTAGGAGAGAAGAAGAGAGTGAGGAATATAATGTTATAGTTACAGACAGGGTGTGGAGAAAGTTCAGTTTAATATAAGATAAGTCCATTCAAAAGTCTGGTGGCAGCAGAAAAAAGCAGTTCTTGAGTCAGCTGGTACATGATCTCAGAATTTTGTATGTTTTCCTGATGGAAGAAGGTGGAAGAGAGTATGTATTACCTATGTGTGCAGTATTAATAGGTGATATTCCTGAAAATCCTTCGTGTTGTGGTAAGAGACTGGGAAAATCAGATTTCTGTGTTTTAACTTCAGCCTTTGAATTATTACAAAATCATTATTATAGAATCCCTACAGTACAGAAGGAGGCCATTTGGCCCATTGAGTCTGTACTGACCACAATCCCACCTAGGCCCTATTCCTGTAATCTCTACACATTTACCCTATTAATTCCCCTGACACTAGCCTCAATTTAATGTGGCCAATCAACCTAATGCACACATCTTTGGAATGTGGGAGGAAACTAGAGCACCCAGAAGAAACCTATGCAGATACGAAGAGAATGTGCAAACTCCACACAGACAGTGATCCAATGCTGGAATTGAATCTAGGTCCCCGGTGCTGTGAGGCAGCCGTGCTAGACTATTCTGTGGGACTTTTGCCACTAAATAACAAGGACTCCAGTAGGGGGCCAGGGAAGTTCAAAGAGGAAGAGCGTAAGTAGTTGTTTCTGTAGGTTCAACAGGACATCTATTTTTTAAAGGGGCAAATGGCAAGGCGAGGGAGAGAGATTATCTAAGCAAGAAGCTGCTGTCTCCTGTTAGACCATAAGACATAGAAGCAGAATTAGGCCATTCAGCCCATTGAGTCTGCTCTGCAATTCAATCATGGCTGATTTTTTTCTCTTCCCCATTCTCCTGTCTTTTCCTCATAACCCTTGATCCCCCTATTAATCAAGAATCTGTCTATCTCTGTCTTAAAACACCTGGCCTCCATTGCCTTTTGCGGCAAAGAGTTCCATAGATTCAATGCTCTCTGACTGAAGAAATTCCTCCTCATCTCTGTTTTAAAGGATCGTCCCTTTAGCCTGAGATTGTGCCCTCTGGTTCTAGATTTTCCTACCAGTGGAAACATTTTCTTCACTTCCACTCTATCCAGGCCTCGCAGTATTTTGTAAGTTTCAAATCCCCCCTCATTCTTCTAAACTCCAACAAGTTGAGTACAGACCCAGAGTCCTTATCTATTTCTCTTCTGGAATGAAGACAAGCTCTTCATTCCAGGGATCCTTCTTGTGAACCTCTTCTGGACCCTTTCCAAAGCCAACCTCAACCTTCCTTAGATATGGGGCCCAAAACTACTCACAATACTCCAAATGGGCTTTGACAAGAGCCTTATCCAGCCTTCGAAGTATGTCCCTGCTCTTGTATTCTAGCTCTCTCAACATGAATGGTAACATTGCATTTGCCAACTGAACCTGCACATTAACCTTAAAAGAATCTTGCAGAAGGATTCCCAAGTCCCTTTGTGTTTTTGATTTCCTAAGCATTTTCCCATTTTGAAAATAGTCTATGCCTCCATTCTTCCTTCCAAAGTGCATAACTTCACAATTTTCCACATTGTATTCCATCAGCCACTTTTTTGCCCACTCTCCTTAACTGTCCAAGTCCTTCTGCAGCCCTGCTGCTTCCTCAATACTACCTGCCCCTCTACATATCTTTGAATCATCTGCAAACTTAGCAACAATGCCTTCAGATCCTTCCTCCAATTCGTTAATATATATTGTGAAAAGTTGTGGTCCCAGTAATGACCCCTGAGACACACACTAGTCCATCCCACCTAGGCGTAAGAAAGACCCGTTTATCCCCGCTCTCTGCCTTCTGCCAGTCATGATGTGGAGATGCCGGTGTTGGACTGGGGTAAACACAGTAAGAAGTCTCACAACATCAGGTTAAAGCCCAAAGGTTTATTTGGTAGAACAAGCCACTAGCTTTCGGACTCACCTGATGAAGGGGCAGCCCTTCGAAAGCTGGTGGTTTGTACTACCAAATAAATCTGTTGGACATTAACCTGATGTTGTGAGATTTTTTACTGTGTTCTGCCAGTCAACCAATCCATGCCAGGATCTTACCCTTAAAATCATGGGCACATAACTTATTTATTATTTAAGTTAACTTTATTTATTGTTACATAGAACGGATGGGATATTGCAATGGTGCCGCCGTACACAGTAAGGTGAAGTACATTGACATCCACAAGGACAAGTTTGGATCTCCTAAAGGTTTTTCTTTCAAAAGACAGTTAGATTTCTCCACTGTGGAGAGCCCAGAGCCAGTTTTTCAAGTGTAAGGTGAGTGCATTAGTAGAGCTATAAATACTTGATTCCAGTGCGCAATGCTTAATAGAGTTTATACAAAAAAAAGAGTTGGATGTTTCTTCCAGGAATGGCTATTAATAACTACAACCAGATTCTATCAGAAATGAGTCAGATCACAGAAATGTTGCAAATACAACTAATTCAGCAATCTCCATTTTTTTTTACTGCCAGGAGTGACATGATTAGAAGTTACATCTGGTGCAGTGTGAGCAGATTCATTTAGACTTCTATAATCCATAATATCTAGAGGAACCATGCACTATAACAGGCTGTATTAGTGTAACAGGACCCAGCACTCTCCATGCATGCCTTTGGGAAAAAGTGTCCACTTCACTAAGCACAAAAATTCTTCATTGTAAAAAAACACTTTGAAAAAAGAAATTGAATCAACTTCAGTCTCATTATTGTTTAACTTTGGAAAGCAAGAATTTAATACTTCCTTGGGAGGTAATGATAATCCTGTATGGTATTGTGTGATGTTGTAGCTGATTTCACTTATCTTGCCTGACATGGTAGGATCACTGAATTTCTTTCTACACTGAAATGTAGTTGGAGGGTCCCCAGAGCTACTGCTTGCAATTTTCAATGGGGCATCTCCCTACCAACAATATGATAAGGCAGAACTGTCCGATAATATGAGAACTGATCCCAGGGTACCTTCTGAGGTCAATGGGACTTACATTGTTCAGGTGAGCGGCAGAAATTGAAAATGCTTCTGACTGCCTATTTTCCATTGGGAACAGTATCCTGTGACTCGCTTTAAATACCCTTCACCAGACATTATTTTCAAGTGACAATAATCACCTGCCACATAGAATGTCCAAAAGGTTTGTTTGAGGTCCTAAAGCTCTGAGATCTGCTTGTACAGATATGGAAGAATTCCTGCCGGAGGTTCAAGAAGAACGTTCCAATTGGCACTGTGAGATGAATGATCCCAACAAAGGAGCTTAGGGTGAGTGGATAGAAGTTGCCAGGAGCGGCCTTGTGAACATCTTAAACTCTGTACTGCTTTTCAGTGCAAGAAAAAGTTTAGTGATCCTACTATGTCAGGTAAGGTAAGTGGAATCACCTACAACAGCAGACAAGAACATACAGAATAATCATTTCCACCCCCTCCCCCCCCCAAGGAAGCATTCAAATACTTCTTTTCCAAAGTTAAACAATTGTGAGACTGAAGTTGATTAGAATAAAGGTCAAGTGGTCATTCTGACCAGAGTGAGAATTCCCTTGCATTATGTAATACAAACAAGCAGTATACTGAGTGTGTGTATATTTCTTGAGGTGTACATTGGGTTATTGATAAATGGAACATGTATGACTTAATGAGTCCCATCAATGGACCTTGGTTAATTCTTGGTAAAATTCAGATTGATATTGATTGTCTCAGAATGGACTATTCCAATATCCTATCAGTCACTTAGCGTCCGCCCTTTATAAGCTTATGATCATCCAAAAGTCTGGAGCACATATCCTAATTCAACCCAAGCCTCAGTCTCCCATCTTCTCTGTGCTCACTGGCTAATAGTCATTGCCAATTTGGCTGACTAGTAGCGGCTACCTTGATGCTAAAATGTTCGTCCATGTTTTCAAATTGCTTCCTTACCACTAAACCCTCTATCTCTACTGTACCCTGCCTGCAATCCTCCAATCCTGGATCTCTTGTGCATCTTCTATTTTAGTTGGTGCTGTACCTCCAGTTGCCAAGGCTGTCAGGTCTGGAACTGCCCTCCAAATCTCCCCATGAGTCTATCTTCCTTACTTCCTTTAAAACATTCCTTAAAGACCGTGTTAGCTCCCCCTTATTTGATGTGTAGTCAAATTTTCATGGATAACGCTCTTGTGAAGTGCCTCAAGATGTTTTATGCTAAAGATGCTACATGAATGCAAGTTGTTGTTGCTTGAAAAGATCCAATATGAAAGGTAAGTCTGTCATCACTTTGATAACAACCAACAGAGCTTGCCTAAAGGTTTGCCTTAAGAACTTGGCATTTTTCCATAATGTTTTTGTTAAAATATATGGGATAAATGCAAATCTCAGCAATTATTTCTAATTATTCTCAGGGAATTTCACAGTAACTTCATTGCAATGTTACTGTAAATCTTAATTGTGACTAATAAATAAACTTTAACTTTAGTTAAGTATGCCTTGATCTATATGTATGGGTAGCTAGGTTAAGGCATGCTTAAAATGAAATGCTGTAGATATACACTGCAGGAGATATAAATATGATAGGGACAAAAATGTAGAAGAGGACATGTGGAGTAAGGGGTTAACATCAGATGAAAGATCTGGAAGGAGGAGAAGCGCCAATCTCGTCTACAGGTCCAAATGTGTCAACACTTGCTGAAAATATGGACTGATCATTTTGAGAAACTGCAGACTTTCAGCAGCATATTTTGGGAGCATAGATCATTCCCCAAACCCTCAACACAGATCTCAACAAAACATAGTGGCAGCAAGTAACCATAAAAAGAAGATACAGGGCTGGCAAGAAAAGAAACCCTTTCAGGAAGGACAAAATTGAAAAAAAGACTCACTAAGACGTTGGAACATCATGGGAGCAACAGAAGCAAGCTGAAACACAAACCAGGAGACTGGACATCAGTGAGCAAAGACCTGAAGCAGAAAACATCAGCAACAGCTCCAGGATTCAGGAGAAGAATGGAATCCTCATTACCACTCCCAGAATCATTCCAGAGTTCAGAAGGGTTGCAATAAGCCCAGCACTGGGACAATGGGAGAAAAAAATGTCCACAATGTGCTGAGTTACTTCAAGATTGCACAAGAAAGATTAAAAAGACCAAGTCAGTACACTATTTTATGCAGCAGGATCAATTGCTGATGATGTGATAGCAAAGCAGGGATTGACAAGGCTTTAACTTGGTCTGGAGAAGTCTTGCAAACTTACAATTCTTATTTCAGTGTCCATCAAAATTTAATCATTGAGAGGGCCAAATTTATGAAAAAAGTTGTAAAGTCTAAATGGGGGCATGGATTCCTTCAACAATGATCTTTACAGGTTGAAACAACAGAGTCTCAAAGTTTGAGCTCATTTGTGACAGGATTGTGGTAGTAGTCCTATGTGAAGTATTAACAGATTTCTTACAAACAAGTAAGGCTTTAACAGTGGCGAAAACAGTGCAGGTTGTGGAGCAGGAGAATCTCAGGAAACAGAGTTGGCTGCTTGTTCATGGGGAGGAAGGAGATGTCCTTTAGATAATATTGACTGAAACCATTCAGTTTGTAGGCCATCAAAGAGAAGGAGCCAATATCTCAGTCAACAGAGCACGGCAAAACCTACTAAACACCAATTTGGATATTGCTTTGGTGTTGTGGGAACAAACTGCACAAGTGAGGATGATGTCCATTGGCAGTGGCGGTGCGCAGAAAAGACCACCCAAACTGTTGACAACCTATGAACAGAGGAAGGGAATTTTAAAATAGGGCCACTTACAAGAAATGGAAGCTCACAACTAATTTTCCAGGGCCAGGTTTTTTTTTGTTCATTTGTGGGACGTAAGCTTCAGTGGTCAGCCAGCGTTTCTTGTCCATCCCTAGTTGCTTCTGAGAAGGTGATGGTTAACTGCCTTCATGAATCGCTGTAATCCCTGTGCTGTGAGTTGACCCACTGAATCAATACCCTTAGGGAGGGAATTCAGGATTTTGACCCTGCAACTGCGAAGGAACAGCAATATATTTCCAAGTCAGAATGGAGAGTGGCATGGAGGGGAATTTGCAGATGGTGGTGTTCCCATGTATCTGCTGTCCCTATTCTTCCAGATGGAAGTGGCATGGGTTTGAAAGGTGCCATCTAAAGATCTTTGGTGAACTTTGGTAAATGTTGCTGAAAGCAAAGCCTGACTTTGTTTATCTATTTTGTTATTAGATTTGAAGTAGTTCTGTTCCTTGTGAACCTTTTTCTCCCCTTGTCCCGGTTTTGGGCTTGTTGCCATCCTTTTGAACTCTAAAATTGTTCTGGGAGGAGTGGTGAGGATCATTACACGAATATAGATTTTTAACTTCATTACTTAGTTCAAGTATCATCTAAGTAACATTGCAATTCAGCCTTCAGCACCTTTCTTGAATAAAATACTATTGTCAGAACATTTTTTATAGTGTAGTGTGGGTAGTTTCAAAAATTACTTCCTGTTTTTTCTACATTTGATACAGTCGAATGCTTTTAAAGGTGTATTAGGTATTAAAATATTTTTAGGGTGTTAATAAATAATACCATATGTGCTGAGGGGTGAATCAAGGTTGGAAAATCCAACCTGAGGTCAATGGGCCTTTTCATGGTCTTCCCCACCCGCTATAATTGCCATGGCAGGTGGGATGTGAAAATTCCACCTATTCTGTAGTGCTGTTTTCATCTTTAATTCAAATTTAAAGGTCACAAAACCCCTTTGAAGGAAATCATGTACACATGTCATTGGACATAAAAGACTGAAAGAATTTCTAGCAGAAAAATGTCAGCATCTCTTTAATACACAGCACAGCACAGCAGCATGGTGGCACAATGGCTAGTACTGCTGCCTCACAGAGCCAGGGACCAGCCTGAGTCACTGTCTGCTTGGAGTTCACACATTCTCCCTGTGTGCAAGTGGGTTTCCTCCGGGTGCTCTGGTTTCCTCCCACAGTATAAAGATGTGTGGGTTAGGTGGATTAGCCATGCTAAATTGCCCCTTAGTGTTAAGGGGTCTAGCTATGGAAAATGCATGGGCTTATTGGGATAGGGCCTGGATGGGATTGTGGTCAATGTAGAATTGATGGGCCAAATGCCTCCTTCTGTACTGTAGTGATTCCATGATTTTAATCTTATGAGACCTTGTAGTGGTTCACAAAAAAAATGCTTAAACTGAGACCTGCAAATATTTGGGCTTTTATTGAATGTGACTTGGAAGAGTGAATTTCAATTATCCATTGATATTCTTGAACACAAGCCAACCAAGACAATTGACGGAGGAGAAAACTTTCTGGGTCTGTCATGCAACAGCCTCTGAAGGACAGACGTTATGCATGGAACATCAGTGACTTTTTTTTTAAATTATGAAGCATTATTTATGATTGTTGCTTCGTTATATCTGTATGGTTGTTCTGGAGATCTAAACCATATTTGGCTTTACATGATGAGTCAGCAAGCCAGCGTCCTGCCCTAGGATGTGGTCAGAGAATTTTCTTTCAGTCCTGCATCCTCACGCATTGAATGGTACAATCAATTCCTCCGTTACTTGCTGCAATGCATAGTCAAGGAATGCAGAAAAAGCCCTTCAGCACATCGTGCCTGCGCCAACAATTACTACCACTAAAGGCGCATTAATCCCATTTTCCTGCAATTGTTCCATATCCTTGAATCTTATGATATTGCAAATGCTCATCCAAAAATTTTTTAAAATTGTAAGGTTTCCAGCCTCCACTACCTTCCTAGGCTGTGTAGTCCAGAGTCCCACCACCTTCTGAATGAAATTTCTATTTTTTTTCTCAAATGTCCTCTGAATCTCCTGTCTCTTACCCTAAAGCTATGTCCCCACATGATTGACCCTTCAACTAAGGGGAAAAGCTCTCCCTATTCACCTTGTCATCACCTTCATAATTATTTACATCTCAAATATCTCTCCCCTCAGCCTTCTCTACTCTAAGGATTAGCTGTTTTAGATAAAACCTTCTGCCCATATATTTGCCAGTCTCATTAAGCATTTTTCTGTGAATTGCTACAATCCTACTTTGTCAGAAAACTCCCTTTTCTGTTGCAAAAATATATTTGTAAAATATCAGACAAAAGCATGTCAAAAATGGCCCTCACAAAACATGCTATGATATTCAAATTTTCTACATTTTTTTCATTCATTTGGGGTAGATGGGCATTGCTGACTGGTCAGCATTTATTGCCCATCCCTAGTTGTCCTTGGTGGGCAATTGTTAGTTAACCACATTGCTGTGGCTCTGAAGTCACATATTGGCCAGACCAAGTAAGAGTGGCAGATTTCCTTCCCTGAAGGATGTTAGTGAATCAGATGGATTTTTTTTGACAATCAACAATGGCTTCATAGTCATCAGTAGATACTTAATTCCAGAAATTTCTTATTGAATTCAAATTCTACCATCTGTCGTGGCGGGATTCAAACCTGGGTCCCCAGAACATTAGTTGAGTTTCTGGAATAATAGTCTAGTGGGAAACATGTCAGAGAGACAGAGAATTGTTTAATTCTGGGATAGAACATCAAAAGCACCTAAATTACAGGGAATCTCAGTCATGAATAAAATAGAAACACTTTACATGAAAAAATGCGAGCAAACTTTATTTTACTTTTTCAATTACTAAGAGACAAAAAGACAAAACACTTCGCTGTTTATAAGAAATTCAGGACAATCAAAAAGATCATTTTGTAGTTACCACTTCTTCCTTATAATAATCTTTAGAGAAGTGCAGCAAAGTACCGTGGAAGAAAGGAAAATTTAAAAACAGCATGGGTACCAATAGTATGGCATACCAGTAATGGATGGCACGGTAGCACAGTGGTTAGCACTGCTACTTCACAGCTCCAGTGAGTTCGATTCCCAGTTTGGGTGACTGTCTGTGTGGAGTTTGCACATTCTCCTCAGGTCTGCATGGGTTTCCTTTTGGTACTCCGGTTTCCCCTCACAATTCAAAGACGTGCAGGCTAGGTTGATTGGCCATTCTAAATTGTCCCTTAGTGTCCCTGGATGCATAAGTTAGAAGGGTTAATATGTGGATAGGGCCTGGGTGGGATTATGGTTAGTGCAGACTCGATGGGCCAAATGGCCTCTTTCTATAGGATTCTATGGTTCTACCCTGGATCTGACATAGGTGCATTGTCAGCGGCCTTTCCCACTGAGCTGCTCCCAGCTATTGTTGTTATGGACAAGTCAGATCCCAGAAATCCTTTGCTTACATTCAACTTCAAGCTCTAGTGCCCTTAACTAGCCTCCTGATTGACAGGTCCAGGCTATTTCACAGTAGCGTTGTTTGTTTTTGTTTTTGTTTTGTTTCCCTTCATGGCTTATTAAATCTGAAGTGCTTCCTCCTTTCCGGCTGCAATTTTTTTTACACAGGTTTGTTTTTTGTTCTGAAGACCTTGGGCAATTTTATTTTTATTTTATCTCTTCTTCAACCTCTCGAGCTGAAACAGCATGCCACCATTGGACGTAGCGTTCAGACATAGAAGAGGCTGGCAGCACCTCCCTTGGCACCCTGGCACTCACAGCCTATGACTAACACTGGCACAGATACTCTGGCACAGACAGTGATACCCTGTCAATGACATGACACTGCCAGAGTGTCACTGCCAGGTTGACACTATCGCTGCCAGACTTTCAGTGCCAGGTTGGCAGGAGGCCTTGGCTGATTGGCACTGCCAAGGGCTATGGATAAAGAGAGGACCTGAGAGAAGCAGGGCCTTTGGTGACTCTTTATCATGTCAAAAATGTAATTTTCTTTGTTCTTTTAGGGGGTTTTAGTTTGGTTGGGCAGCATGGTTTGTGCAGCTTGGAGACTGTTCCTGTGCTATAATTTTCTTTGTTCTCTTTGTTATTGGCATGCCACTCTTGTTGGAGGTCAGGGAGGGAGTTGGTTGAAGCTTCTGACTGTCAAAGCGGGGGTGTAGGTATGGGTTGGGCCACCCTCATATTTGCACAGGTGATTTGCAAATTTAGTGGCAGAGGTTGCCCTACTATGATGATGATTTTTGGGGTGTGCACTATGTCTTCATGGGTCACCGTTTTCATGGGTGTGTAGAGGGAGGAATGTGGACCTGCCACTTAACTGTGAGCTCGGGGCAAACTTTAAAAATGATGCCCCGATCTCTGTGAAGCCGGGTTAGCCAGTGTGATTCCCATCAGGGAATGTCTTCCCAACAAAATGTGTTTGAATCCCACCTGGGAAGTGCTGGTGGCACCAGCGGGGAACACTCCAGTTTTTCCACTGATGGCAGCATTTAATTTTTGTTCTGGAGAATTGCATCCATTAAGTAAATTATATCAGATAACAAAAAGGTTGGAAAAATTTCTGCTCAGATGCCAAGAGAAAAAACTGATCCAAGCTCATGCTATTTCTTTTATCCAAGCAGTGCAGCAAAGCGGTACCACTATTTTGACACCAAGGATTGGATTGGTTTAGTTGTCCAGAGGTTTATTTTCTAGTAGAATTCTGAACGTTCACGAGAAATCTTTTCACAACAGGTATCTTCCTTGAGATCCAGAAAACTCATTCTAAGTTCACTGTTACTTCAACTTCAGAGTGATACATTTGAATTCCTTAAGCTCATTTCTTCAGAAGTCTGGCATCATTTTCAGCCAGCCAGATTCTTAGACCTTTCTGGCTTCATCCTATAGCACATCCAACAGAAACTAAAATTGTTTTTCTTCTTTTTCCCTGTCTCTGTGCCAATCACTCTTTGGATGCCCTGTTGCTGGGCAACAGCACAGTTTTGTTTCTACAATTTATGTTTGTTTCAACTTCCCTAAACGACTAACCCCCTTTGTAACCTAGCACTTTATTTCAAGGATTGTAAAACCTCATTAAAATTGCACGTATATAACCAACGCTTGGAGACTTCCAGTTTCCATCTCAAAATAAACTCTAAAATGAAAGGAAAAAACCTGAGTTTGGTTTCATAAATCATAAATAAAATGACATAAATAAATGTAAAAATATATCTTGTTCCTAACACCTACAATTTTAAATATACCTTACTTAAAACTAGATCTAGTTGCTAATACTTCTGCTGGAAGCAGGATTACCATTCCTGGCAACCTTTGTGTTTATTTATTGAGACTAGGCATATGAAAACATATATACATGGAGGAAAATTTGAAGACATCAGCAGCAGAGCTTTGTGTGCTATCTCTGCCTGCAGGTCAAAGTGAAACTGAAACTAGATCACAAGACATACTTCCCATCAAGTGATGGCATGCTGCAATCCCTTAAAGGCAGATTACCACATACACAATAACTTAAGTTGCCTATTTCTATTTCTGTAACATTGCCTAACTCCATCCCTGCTTCAGGTAATCTGCTGCTGAACCTTCATCTTTGTTACCTCCAGAATTAACCATTCCAATTTGTTTCTGATGGATCTTCCACATTCTGCGCTCCTTAACTTTGGAATTATCCAAAATTCTTTTGATTGTGTCCTTACTTGTACCAAGTCTCAAGTAAGTAAGTTAAGTTTAAGTTCATTTATTAGTCACAAGTTGGCTTACATTAACATTGCAATGAAGTTACTGTGAAAATCCCCTGGTCATCACACTGCAGGGCCAGTTTGGATACAATGAGGGAGAATGGCCAATGCACCTAACCAGCACATCTTTCGGAAGTGGGAGGAAACTGGAGCCCCCAGAGGAAACCCACATAGACACAGAGAGAAGGTGGACTCTGCACAGACAGTGACCCAATTCAGGAATTGAACCCAGGTCCCTGGCACTATGAGGCAGTAGTGCTAACCATTGTACCACCATGCCACTGAGTACTATAATATAGGAGCTTTCGAACAAACATACCTGAGTTAGACCTAAGACACTCATAAGAGTGGGAAACCTTTCCAATCTAGATCAAGTCACAAGATACCCAAAGGGAGATCCAAATAGTCTTCATAGAGGAATCCAAACCATAAAGCTACAGTTCTCAGTTAAATCATGTTAAACACAGCCATCACATTGAACTGCACAAAACTGACTCTTAAATTCATTTTGCATAAGCATTTGGAACTTCAAAGCTGTGCTCAGGTTCAATCCTGAAGAAAAATGAACTGCGATTTTTTTTCGAGCTACATCTGACATTAGAGCTTTTAAAATAATGATTTCTCATTAAATGGCAAGGCATCTGCGTAGTTCAAGACTCTAGGCCCCGATAAAACAATCAGCATGATAAGTTCTTCATAAATTGTTGCTTGGCAACTGCTTCCTGAGCTGTGGAAATATGTGACTGGTGCATTGCACAGCCTGCACAGTGTACGAATGCCTACTTACTTTCCTGGTTGAAGTTATGATAGAAAATAAAGGACAGAGGAAAATGGTCATTATTATCCCACTGTCAATAATTAAAAGAGCAGCAAAAATCTTTCGGATTCCACTGGACTCCATTGTAACTCCGATGGGACATCTGCAGAACCCACCAGAAGATGGCAAAGATTTGATTATATTGAATTCGCTGACTACAAAATAGTGCCCTATTAAAAAGTGTTGTCTTTACCAATCAGTACGGAGCTGACTTTTAGCTGCATGATTGCAAATTAATAACATTTTAATTAATGTATTTCAGTAATCTAAATGAGTTCAATTGGGTAGCATTAGGTTAATCAAACTATAGACTTGCCACTACATCAAATAATTTATAACATTATATAGCAATAAATTGGACCCTTATAGCAAAATTAATTTGATATGGCTTCAAAGCCCTTCTACAGAATCCAGGTTGGCACTCCAGTGCAGTACTGGGGAGTGCAGCACTGCTGGAGGTGCTGTCTTTTGGATGAAGCTACTCTCTTGGAAGAGATCCCATGGCATTTGAAGAATGAGAGAGGAAGGGAGAAGGGGAAGATCTCCATGGTGTCCTGGCCGGCATTCATCTCTCAAAAAACATCGCTGAAACAGATTATCTAGTCATTATCACATTGTTGGGAGGTCGCTCTGCACAAAGTGACTGCTGTGTTTCTGACATTTCACTTCCAATGTACTTCAATGGCTGAGGGAAAAAAATCTTTGGTCATTAAGGGTGCTATTTAAACACAAGTTTGGGCCTGCATGGTTAGCACTACTGTCACACAGTGTCAGGGACTCAGGTTCAATTCCGCCCTTGGGTAACTATGTGGAGTTTGCTCATTTGCCCTGTGTCTGTGTAGATTTCTTCTGGGTGCTCCTAACCTACAAAGATGTGTAGGTTAGGTTGATTGGCCATGTTAATCGCCCCTTAATATCAGGAAGACTAGCAGGGTAAATATGTGGGTTAAGGGGATAGGGCTTTGGTGTGATTGCATGTTGATGGGTTGAATGACCTTTTTCTGCACTGTACAGTTCTATGATTCTACAAATAATCCCTGTTTTTGGCAAATTTTTTCTGCTCCTTTCTTGGAGCAGACATTTGAAGCAAATCACTGTAGCAAATTGATAAGATGGTAAAATGGTATTTTATGAGTGAATTGGAAAGGAAAGCTATGCCGCATTAAAGTAAAAGAAACACTTAATGAATCGAATGTGTTCAGTGTGGTGACATCACAGAGGCTTGATATCAAGCTAGCAATGGAAATGTCAATCCATTTCAATTTTACAGATGTAGGAGTTTCCTCATCAAAAGATGACGCAGCTAAAATCATGCTGGAGATTTCTGATTGCTTCTTGGAAACTACTTTAGCTTCTGGGAGCCTGTGTGTAACAAGTTGCTTATTCAAGTCAATGTGTGTTTATGTCGATGGGACAGGCAGAAGATAGGTTAAGCAGCTGATGCAGAAGACAATGCAGAGTGTGCTATGATGCCATGAAGAGCATTGTCCAGATACACGTCAAATACTGTTCAATCAAAAGTTACTCACTGGAAGCACATCTGCTGTTTTAACAGTGAACCTGCCCAATGGGATCTGCATGCCATTCAGTATAAATGATGCATCACACTCTGTGAATCTGCAGCCCATTTGAATAAACTGCTAAATTAAAATACATTATTGTGCCTTCCTCGTAATGAACTGATAAAAAACGAGTGAGGAACAGTAATTTCTGATCGCTGATTTGACATTCACTCAGCTAATCACTTCCTAGGTGTAATTTATTGGACAGTGTGCCTTGAAGGATGCACGCAGCGTGTTGTTTAATATTGGCACCGGCAGTGGGAGTTAGGAAGCTTCCTTAAGGATCATTCTGCTATGGAAATTCATTTTAGATCGGTCATGCCTCACAACAGAATCTACTATAGTGTTTGTTCTTTTGATAATAGCTGAGCACTGCGAAATGCCAGTTCTATTTGCTGTAAAGAAAAGCCCTTATTATTTCAGTGAAATGAATATATTTTTGCTTTAATTCAAGCAACTACTCTTCAAATCAATCATAATATTCATCTTTTATTGCGTTACTCTCTCCTAAAATTTAGCATGTGTGTGATTGATTAACAGTTATATTTAGGTGAGTGATTACATGGATGGCTCCTTTTTTCAGGTCAGCATTTCACTTCTCTCTTTTTTAGTATTTCATAAGGAAAATTGTTTGATAGATTATATTGGTGGGAAACGTCATTCTTTGAATTAAAACCTCAAAGTTGTGTTACCATAAACATATTGAAGATCACAATTAAAGCTATAGAATTCTTTAAATTGCACTCCCTGCATTTGAAAAGAAAATTTAGTTGCATGCAGTGCAAAAGAGTGTAAAAATGATTAAATGCACTTACATTTAATAAATTTTTACTAGTTACCAAAATATGCTAAGTAAATTTTATTATCATGGAATGACGTAACATTGAATAATTTGATTTGATTTGATTTATTATTGTCACATGTATTAGTATACAGTGAAAAGTATTGTTTTTTTGCAATCTATACAGATAAAGCACACTGCTTATAGAGAAGGAAGGGAGAGAGTGCAGAAGACAGTGTTACAGTCACAACTAGGGTATGGAAAAAGATCACCTTAATGCAAGATAAGTCCATTCAAAAGCCTGACAGCAGCAGGGAAGAAGTTATTCTTGAGTCGGTTGGTTCGCAACCTCAGACTTTTGTATCTTTTTCAGGCGGAAGAAAGTCGAAGAGAGAATGTTCGGGATGCATGGGATCCTTGATTATGCTGGCTGCTTTTCCTAGGCAAAGGGAAATGTAGACAGAGTCAAGGGTTGGGAGGTTGGTTTGCGTGATGGACTGGACTACATTCATGACCCTTTAAATCTGAATATATGTGTTCCTCTCATACTTACTGTAAACTTAACGGTGGTTTTGTCACAGAATGTGTTACATTTCAGGCATTCTCTGTAAACATTCTTTCATTTATGTTCCAGACAATCTACATACAGATGCCGGTTCCTCCTGGGTATGAATAGCTTACCTTCTGCCTGGGTTGGAACACTGCTACTTGGATGTTTCTCTTTAACCCACTCACCATCCTGACTTGGTAATATATCGCCGTTCCTTCACTGTCACTGGGTCAAAATCCTGGAACTCCCTCCCTAACAGTACTGTTGGGTATATCTACACCAAATAGACTGCAGTGGTACAAAAAGACAACTCACCCACCACCTTCTCAAGGGCAATTAGGGATGGGCAATAAATGTTGGCCTTGCCAGTGAAGCCCACATCCCTTCACTTAATTAAAAATAAATTGACTGAGGTTATCCTTATAACACTGACGAGTATAATTAGTTATAAAGTACCCACTGCTGACCAGTCTTGTGGGGGGAAATAGCACGTTGGCAGAAGACATAAGGGAAAGGTTTCCTGCCTGAGGTTTTGCCCATCCAACCATGAAATTGCACCTGGATTTAGTCAGGTGGGTTCCCAGGGGGAATCCTGTCCATTCAATTTGACACTCCCCGCCTGCCTGCCTCTGAACCTCCTTGGGGTGGGGGGGGGCAGGGAAGAGGTGGTGGGGAGCATAAAGCTCTGCCCTAGGTATTGTTGTGAGGTATAAATTCATATAGAATCAC
The DNA here is from genome assembly GCA_024679065.1 of Sphyrna mokarran. Classification (NCBI taxonomy): domain Eukaryota; kingdom Metazoa; phylum Chordata; class Chondrichthyes; order Carcharhiniformes; family Carcharhinidae; genus Sphyrna; species Sphyrna mokarran. The sequence continues at coordinate 21,437,616 of JAGIQG010000015.1, read as the reverse complement.
ATAAATCAGCACTATTAGAAGAGCATTTTTCACTACGTATTTGCATCAGGATTCTGAGTGCTTCAGTTGCAGCGAGCGCTTAAATGATGCCGAGTTCGCTATTTGGAAAACACAAACTAAATAAATGACGGGAAATTATTCTATTCATCCCAGCCGGAGAGGTCTCTGAATATAGAACTGCCAATTATAATAATCAACTAGGACTGAACAGAGCATCTGGAGAAAGCAGCAACTTGATTACTAAATATTTCAACCTGCATCTACGCTCGACAGATCCAATTATTGCTTTGACATGATATAATGAGATTACTTGTAGAGGTAACTGGTCCTCAGAACACCCCCCCACCCACCGCATGCCCCCGCCAGCTCCATTGCACCATATCACAATAAGCAGGTTGGCACAGCTACTTCTTACCACTAGTTTGTTCAAGATCAGTCATATTTTCTGACATATAATAAATATTGCCAAGTTAAAATCCAACAGGTTGATTCACAATCACAAACTTTTGGAGTGCTGCTCCTTCATCATGTAAGTGATGAAACAGATACACTCACTCAGCTGATGAAGGAGCAGCACTCCGAAAGCTCATGACTCCAGATAAACCTGTTAGACTTTAACCTGGTGTTGTGAGTCTTCCTGCTGTGCCACCCCAGTCCAACGCTGGCATCTCCACCTCATAAAAATATTGTTTTTAAGGTTTTTTGGTTAGCAGTACTAAGGAAGTTTGATCATAGAGTCATTTATAGCACAGAGGAGACCATTCAGCCCATTGAGTCTTAATTTCTTCATTATTTTGGTGAAATGGCCCCAGCCCTCTGAGGTGAATAGAAAATATCCTACCTTTGAAGAAGAGTGGCAGAATTCTTTTCAGGCTCTTGTCAATTTTAATTCCTCAGCCTACATTGCTGTGGAATGATTCACCTGATCATTTTCACATTACTGTTAATGGAAGCGTGCTGTGCACAAACTGACTGAGGTTACAGCCATGAATACATTTCCAGAATTCCTTAATTGACTGTGAAGAGCTTTGCAACATTCCGAAATTGTGAAAGGCACTGTATAAAAAAGCACGTTCTTTCCTTTTTAGTTGAGACAAAACAAAGAACAAAGAATAGTACAGCCCTTTGGCCCACCAAAGCTGTGCCAACACATGACACCTTCCTATACTAAAGGCTTTTTGCCACTATGTGATCTGTATCTCTCTCTCCGCTGCCTATTCATGTATCTGTCATCATGCCTCTTAAATGTTGCTTTTGTATTTGCTGTTGTCACCTCCTCTTGCAGCTGATTCTAGGCACTTACCTTCCTCTTTGTAAAAAACTTGTCCCTCTGTTTTAAACTTTTCCCCTTTTCCTTAAATCTATGTAGCCTAGTAATTGACAATTCGATCCTGGGAAAAAGATTCCGAGTACCCATTCTATCAATGCCTTTCATAATTTTATAAATTTTTATCAGGTCGCACCTCAGCCTTTGACATTCAAGTGAAAATGAAATCAAGTTTGTTTAGTCTCTTCTCACAGCTAATACCCTCCAAACCAGGCAACATCCTGGAAAACCTTTTCTTTCCAAATCTCCACGCCCTTCTGATAATGTGATGACCAGAACTGTGCACAATGTTCCAAATGTGACCTAAGTAAAGTGCTATACAGCTGCGACTTGGCTTGCCGATTTTTACACTCTGTACCCCGACTGATGACAACAAGCATGTTATATGCCTTCTTGACAACCTTTTCCATTTGCGTTGCCACTTTTCAGGGAACTGTGGGCTCGTACACTTAGATTCAAGTTAAAGTCCAATGTTAATGCCTCTCAGGGTTCTGCCATTTACTGCATACTTCCCTTTTGCATTAGACCTTCCAAAGTGCATCATCTCGAATTTGTCCAGAATAAGTTAAAACATCTGAAGCAATCAAAGATCATCCCCATGCAGACTTATCTATTCTCTACAGCCCTACCCTCTCATGCCAAAAAGAGCAAGGAAAAGTTCAATAGAAACAGTAACCATTTCAAATATTTTAGGCAGGAATTTCAGCTTCAGATAAAATTGGCGATTTGGGTACAAATTACACCTAAAATCACAACAGTTTTAAGTGCTGTTTACTCATTTTCCACTGAAATTCATCTGCATATTGTCAAGCATAATTGAGCAGCATTTTAGAAAGTTTACTTTCTGTTAAAAATTGTTTTAAAATATTTTTTGGTATATTTAACCGTAGTAACTTTGTGCAGTTTGGTTAACACAGCTGAATCTACCAGAAAAATTAACATTTTATTCAGTGTCTAGTCTAGCACCTGTGAAAATGACTTCAAAAACCATAGAGAACCATCTGTCAGTGATTTTTTTTAACAGTTGTCGTGTCCTTGGTAAAAGTTTTTAAAATATTCAAAAGCTTTAAAGATGTAACTATTACCATCATGCAAACCAATCTCCCATCCATTGACTATGCCCACATTTCCTGCTGCCTTGGAAATAATTAAGGATCCACGCACTCCGGACATTCTTCCCTTCATCATCTTCCATCGGGAAAAAAATACAGAAGTCTGAGGTAATGTACCAATTGATTCAAGAACAGCTTCTTCTCTGCTGCCATCAGACTTTTGAATGGATCTACCATATATTCAGTTGATCTTTCTCCACATCCTATCTGTAGCTGCAACATTGTATTCTGCATCCTCTCCTTTCATTTTCCTGTACGTTCTCTATCAATGATATATCCATACAATAAATAATTCTTTTCGCTGTATCCCAATACATGTGACAATAATAAATCAAATCAAATATTAGTGTTGTTGCATTGTAAAAGAAACAAGGGTCCATAAAGGCTTGGAATCAGATTCAATTTTTGGAAACCTGCAGTGATCTGGGACATAGTTAACTTACTGAGCTTCTCATGTAAGTTTTAAACTAATGCAAGAGATCACAGAAACTCAATTTGCACTGAAGATAATTTGCAACATAAATTCCAGAATCTTTTGCGCTGACTAGACATACTTCAGGGAAAGTGCATTATGGTAAGTCCTCACTTAAAGTTGCAGTTGCATTCCTGAAAAGTGCAACTTGAAGTGAACCAGCTTGAAGTGAATTACATTTTCTCGTTAAAACCAATATAGAAATGTAGTTAGGTTCTGTAGGACATTGCTCATCAGAAAGAAAACATTAAGACTGTAATAGTTCTGCCAAGGCCAATCTTCCAATCTTCCATCATAAAGAAACTCTTTCATTAATAACCAAAATGCTACACCTGCAGTTTAAGAAAATAAGTCTATACCCTGGGATCTACAACAATGTAGCAATGGGTTTTAACTTCCCGCTGCTCACTTCCCATTGCACAATTCTCTGCTACATCCATTGCATGACGGATTGGGCTACATTCATAACCTTTTGTAGGTCCTTGCGGTCTTGGGCAGAGCAGGAGCCATACTAAGCTGTGATATAACCAGAAAGGATGCTTTCTATGCATCTGTAAAAGTTGATGAGAGTTGTAAATAGATGATGATATTGATGTACTTGTTTTTATCCTACAGGTGCTTTGGTCCACCTTGTTGTCTAACAAGGGGCATACACGCGATGGGTCATGAGAGGACTGCTCTTGGACTTTTTCCGAGAGTATCCTACTGCTTCACATCGTTAGTGTATGCTTGACCTGGACCATCTGATGGGCAACACGACAGCGCAGTGATTATCACTGTGCTGTGCAGATACATGGATTTGGGCCTGTGTCTGTGGGAGTTTGCGCATTCTCCCCGTGCTTGCGTGGGTTTTCTCCAGGAGCTCCAGTTTCCTCCCACATCCCAAAGATGTGTTCTTAGGCTGATAGGGAGAATTTGTTTTGCCAAAATTGTCTCAAATTTGGTTTTTAATCCATAGATCTATAAACATGGACAGGGATCGTGTGTAGAAGTGGAAACATCGAGGTGGCGGCGAGGGCTCGTTGGGCTGAAGGGCCTGTTTCCTGTGCTGTTTTGTTCTTTGTTCTTTGTAGCTGACATGCCAAATTTCCATAGTCTTCTGAGAAAGTAGAGACATTGGTGGGTTTCTTGTCTATAGTTGGCATGGTGGGACTAAGTCTGGTTGTTGGTAATCGGGACACCTAAAAACTTGAAGCTCTCGACTCTTCCTACTTTGTCATCATTGATGTAGACAGGGGCATGTAATCCTTTACACTTCCTTGAAGTTAATGACAATCTCCCTCATTTTGTTGAGATTGAGGGATAGATTATTGTTCCTGCACCAGTTCACCAGATTCTTTGTCTCATTCCTGTATTCTGTCTCATCATTGTTTGAAATCCAACCCACTACTCGCCATGCTAAATTCTACCTCAGTGTACCTGAACAGGTGCTGGACCGTGATGACTAGGGAATTTTCACAGTAACTTCATTGCAGTGTTAATGTCAGCCTACTTGTGATATTAATAAATAAACTTTGAAGAAATATATTTCATTGCTAAATTCCTGTATTGGTAAATGAAGTAACTTTAAAGTAAGTTAAATTAAAAAATATGGAAGAAATATGTTTGGTAATTTGCTCCTTCATTCTTGTTCACTGCTGATTCCGCTTCCTGAACCTCCCTCTCTCAAATAACTCCTCAGAGGCCGGTGTCTTTTTGCCAAACTCCCTTTATGTACAAACTAAATTCTGCTCCTATAAATGCTTCAGGCACAAAGTCAGAATCTATAGTGTCAGTAACGCTGACACTCCTCAATATTTATGCAGGTCAGACTCCCTGATTGGACAAATAACCATTACCTCAATCAGGGAGCTCATACTCCAAGAAGCCAACTTCACATACTTTGTTGAAGTTTATCATGGAATCCCTTTTGGCCCATTGAGTCTGCACTGACCATAATCCCACCCAGGCCTTATCCCTGTAACCCCATGTATTTACCTTGCTAATTGCCCTGTCACTAAGGGGCTATTTAGCATGGTCAATCAACTAAACCAGCACCAGGGAGGAAACCAGAGAATTTGACGGAAACACATGCAGACATGGGGAGAACATGCAAACTCCACAGAGCCAGTAACCCAAGCTGGGAATCAAACCCAGGTCCCTGGCACTGTGAGGCAGCAGGGCTAACCACTGTGCCACCGTGCCATGACACTCTCATTTCACGCTTATCACATGTCTCACTGTCTGATCCTCCCATCAAATCTAGACCTTCTGTCCCACTGCCTCTCCCGTTTCTTAACCCTCATTCTCAGTCTGCTGACTTTCTGACTTGTAGCATCCCACTCCCTGACCTCTTGCCTACTTGCTCTCATTGAACCATCTGCTCCCAAACATTCCCACTTGCTTCTTCCCTCCCTGAATCCTCAGTATGAGGGAGGGGCTCCCTGGTGATGAGCTGCAAGAGGCAGGAGGAGCAGATTTGATTTAATTCTGCAAGTTCCCACTCTCCGGCATCATTTCATGCTTACAGAGAACATTTTCTGGAAACTACTGCTGTTCATTCACTGACCTGTGGTCCCTTCAAAGGTAGGTTACACACTGAATTTGCAGGAATACAGAGTTTAGCTTCAAAATATGGAATACTTCCAAATATTTAATCGAGGTAAACCTCCTTTTCCATCACACATTTATTGGCCAGAAGCTCATATTCACGTGGATACAAATAGGTATCCAGGCAAATGCTCTGAGGAGATATGCAATTCAAACCTCATTATGGCAGCTGATGGAATTTGAATTCAACTAATAAACCTGGAATAAAGCTAATGTCAGTAATGGCGACCATGACACCAATCACTGATTGCTGGAAAAGCCCATCTGGTTCCCTCATGTCCTTTAAGGAAATTAATCTGCCTTCCTTACCTGATCCGGCCTGCACGTGATCCCATATCCACATCAATGTGACTGACTCTTAACTATCCCCTGAAATCACCTAGCAATCCATTCAGTTCAAGGGCAAATAGAATGAATGAATAAGAAAAACTGATTACAATTGGAATCTCCTCATATAAAATTGAAGTGATGCATTAAAAATAAAAATATCGGAGGGATTTCAACGTTGCAATCTAATCTTGGGATGAGTGTTAAAATCTTGCTTTGCTTTGTGGTTTATGACTGAACAGCTCAATTAGGTCATGACACTGAAAGCTCTCTCAGATGTCCATTATTCACCATGGAAACATGCCTGCAGTGAGAAAGTCGCATTTTCCAATTCTATTGCTAATTATTGAAGACAAGCTGTAGTCTTGTTATTCCAAAAGTTGAAGCGTTCTTGTGTTGTCTGACCTACTGGGTGGAATTTTCACATTTTTTTGACAGTGTTAATTCTGGTGGAAAACCGGGATGAGGCTTTCTGATGGTGTTGGTGGGTCATTGGGGGAACTGCTACCCCAAGGAAGCAGTGCCCATGCTTCCCAAATTTGGGTGTACTTTTGGAAATTTCATCACCTAACTCCTTGTCTTAAACAATCCTGACTCCAAGTTTCCTACATTGGCCGAACTTCCAGATCTATTGACTTCCCATCCCAATTAAAAAAGAAATGGTTGCTTAGCTATCTAACTGAATTAATCGATTATCAGTAAAGCAGCAATCCCCACCCCACCCCCAACCTCAACTCCATCTCTGATAATTTGTAACTAATAAATGGAAGTGTTTGAAGTTAAAAAAAACTAACATTTTATTAAGTTTGTTGAATTCTCTGATGATTTTTCTACTGGTTTGCTTGGCCCAGTCTCCTGGAGATTAATTTTCAATTTCCAGGGATGCCAGAACTGAACAATGCTGGAAATTTTCACCCAAGCACTGTAAAGATCATAGAATCCATAAAATCTCTACAGTACAGAAGAGGGCCATTTGGCTCATGGAATCTGTACCGACAACAATCCCACCCAGGCCCTATTCCCATATCCTGCTAATCCCCCTGACATGCTGGCACGGTCAATCAATCTACCCTGCGCATTTTTGGAATGTGGGAGGAAACTGGAGCACCCAGGGAAAATCCATAGAGACACAGGGAGAACGTGCAAACTCCACAGACAGTCACCCGAGGCTGGAATTGAACCCGTGTCCCTGGCGCTGTGAGGCAGCAGTGCTAACCCACTGTGCCATTGGGCTGGCCTGAAAGATGCACTTTCAGAAATCCGAGCCGGAATTCTCCCATCCTGCCGCCACTGCAATTGTAGAGGTTGTAGACAATGTGAAAGCCCATTGACATTCCGATGGGAGTTTCCGACTTTTAGTGCAGCGCAGCTGGAGGAATCCACCCGCCATTAGTGAAAACAAAATATATTCATTAATGAGAATTTTATAGCAGGTGCATGGCTATAGCCAACTCCCAAAATGTTTCTTTGTCTAAGCGGAGTTCAACTCCTGGGGTAACTCCAAATTCTTAGTCCCAATTGGTTGCACAGGCCATGTGATCCTGCTGCGATTTCTTTAAATGGATAATCCCTCCTTAATTCCTTCATACTTAATCGTATATACGAGCTAAATATTATATACGTGAGCCAGACAATTATAAATCAGATCTTTGAGGGATTTTCTGTATTTTATAAAATGATGCAATTCTGTAGTCTGAGATGCTGCCACCAGGATTGAAATTGACAGGAAAAACAATAACTGGTGGTCCTTCTAGCCCAGACAGTCCATTATTATTTGCTTCCACAGAGACATCGGTCATGTCAATAACAGATCGATCAGGTACTTCAGTTTTTACAGATTCAAAAGCATTTCTTGACGGCAACATGAACTGCTGGAGCAATCCTCTGCTCCTCGAGTGGTCCGTATGTTTATGAATGATCTACCCCTCCTCTTGATGTGAAAGGGGTCCAATCTTAGAGACAATGGGTGGAATTTTCCCACAGGAATCGTAATGGGCAGGACAGGACTATGCAAAGATCTGTAGTCCTCAGGCAGGGTTTCCTGGTCTTGGAATGGGAGCAGCCGAAGAGTCCTGTCAAATAATTCTGGGGATCTAACTCGACCCAATACTTAAGTTTCATATTGCACACTTAACATTGTTTTATTTTGTTGCAATGATGATGGTCTGTTGATAAGAGTTTGAGAGTTGTATGTTTAACAATTTCAGTGGTAGGCTGGTTCCAAATATAGTGTTGTATGGAGCTCTTCCATATGCAGGGTTGCTGCTTACAAAGTTCTATCCTAGACTGTTCCCTGACAATGTGATTACATAGGTCACTCTCTGGGCCCTGTCTCTCTCCAGTCACATACTACTCCATGTTCTGCTGAGTACCTTGCATTATAATGTATGCAGAGGCATATCATCATAATACAACATAGTTTTATATCTTGACAACTCTTTCACAATCTTGGTCAGTCACATGTGAAGAAATGGTCATGGTACTCTGTTTCTGGTATTTAGGATATGTGATAACATTTCTTCTCTTCACAGCCTTACAATTCAACATCTTTTTTTGAAAATTGCCCTCCATCTGGGATCTGTATCTTGCTTTCTTTTTGGGCATCTTCTTCAAAATGACATTTCTTATCATCTATTGCCATCCTCATTCCTCTGACCAAAATGTATCACATCATACTTTTCTGCATTTATTTCCCTCTGCCACTTGTCTTTCCACTCCACCGGCCTATATTCTCTTATAATTCATTTCTATCTTTCCCACTGTTTACTGTGGTGATGATTGATCCTTTAAGGGCAACACAGCAGAGTAAAGGTCACCTGGTCTGGGTGATCAATCGGGATTGAGTTGGGAATCATCCCAGGGGAGGAGTTCTCTTGGCAGAGGGATTCCAGAATGCTGCAGCTTTTGTATCTCATTGTTAGTAAAGTCTTTGTTGTTCACCAATGAAGTTTCTGAAAGTGCGTTATGGCAATTTCCATTCCATGTTTCATTTTACCTGCAAATTTTGGAAATGTGCTCTTTATACCCAAGTCCATAACATAAACTCACATCAAACATGGCAATGGTCTGAGCAGCGAACTTCATGGTGTAACTTCCTTTATCTGAAACACCATTATTACAACTCCTTGCTTTCTGTCCCTTTGCCAATTTTGTGCCCATGCTTCGACTTATCCCTTTCCCGCACAGAAATTAATGTTGCTGGTACATCTATTCTTGTGGTAGTTCATCAAAGAGCTTTTGAAAGTTGTTGACAAAAATGAAAACGTGGGATATAAAAAGTATCCGGAATAGAGTAAAACATCCCAATGTGCTGCACACAAACAGAATTTGAAACTCAGTCACATATGGCAATATCACAACAAGTGACTAAAATTTAGGTCAAAGAAGTGGGTTTTTGGAAATGTCTTAAAGGATGCAAGGGAAGTACAGAAGCAGACAGATGTAGGAAGGGAATTCCAGGGCTTAGTACCTGTGCCAGCTGAAGGCACAGCCACCAATAGTGGAGGAGAGAGGACAGAATTGGAACACTTCTTATATTTTAAAGGGTTGCACGCTGGGAGAGTTGACAGGGTTGACAACGGAGGAACCTGAGCACAAGCATGGACATTTAAAAATGGAGGTGAGCACAGGGACGGGTAAACAGGACTTGTCAAATGACGGCAGCAGATTTTGGATTGCCTCATGAAGGATTATGAGTGATAGCCAGGAAGGGTAAGTGCATGGTCAAGACTGCAGGTAACAAAAGCACAGTTGAGGGTTTCAGCAGCATTCGAGCTGAGGAAGGGGCAGAGAGTGGCAATGCTATAGAGATCTAAGTAGGTGGTCTTGTTAATGAACAGAATATGAGTTTGAAAGCTCAGCTGGGGGGGTGGGTGTGAAACAGGACTGGAACATTGTTAACAGTTTGAGTTAGCACAGAGATTGACCAGGGAGGAGGACAGAGTCAATGAATAAAGGACAAAGTAGAAGAGTCGGTGCAGGGATCAAAAGCAGTGGCTGGAATTCCCTAGTTCTTCATGCTGGCAGGATTTTACCATAAGACCATAAGATTTAGAAGCAGAATTACACCATACGATTGAGTTTGCTCCTCCATTCAATCACAACTGATAAGTTTCTCTATCCCATTCTCCCACCGTTTCCCCATAACTTTGGTCCCCTCACTAATCAAGAACCTACCAATTGTGTCCTAAATACACTCAATGATCTGGCTTCCACAGCCTTCTGTGGCAATGAATTCCGCAGATTCACCACCTGAAGAAATTCCTCCTCATCTCAGTTCTACTAAACCCTTTACTCTGAGACTGAGAAATCTTCCGTTCCCGCTGATGTGAAGGGAGATTTCAATGGATCACCTGCCCTGCCACAGGGTAGAACCCGCCATGGAGAGGCCGGAACATTTCATCCACTGGCTTCGATCTTCCCAACATTTAACTGGATGGAATTTTAGCCTGTCCAGTCCTGGATGTTGGGTGAACAAATCAGTGGAAGTGTCAGTTCTTCTGGGAGAACTCCTGTGTTTGAAAACAATTACTCATTTTCTGTCTCTTATTTATTAAAATTGTTGCAGTTTTATCCAGCATGACAGCACATGTGCGTATATTACCACAGCCCAGTGTCGGGGCTATTGTGGACCTGTCATCTTCACAAGACAGCCTAATTACTTCTGCAGTTCACAAGCATATTATTTTTGCAGGGAATCCCCATTAGTTGTCACTTCTACTGCTGAAATGCAATTTTAATGTTTTCCTAGTGGGCTGCAAATGAAGGAGAACTCAGTCATATGCAAATATATTCAGGTCAGGCAAGCAGAAGGTGGGAATTCAGTGGGGATTTGTTGACTCAGATGCAGCTCGGAATGCTAATGATGTGAAAACATTTCGCCCAGGACACAATGAAATACACATAATTAAGAAAGTTCTGTTAAGTTTGGGGGTTGTCATTAAATCCCTCACTCGCCCCCAAATCCAGTTATTTCATTTAACATCTACAAAGGACAAATTTATTGCTGAACAGCTCTAACATTTTAATTAACCATCAACACAGCTTACGAGGCACAGTTGAACACTTTGGGATGCTGGCAGTGTTCAAAACATTCACATTGATGTCATAGAATCTTTACAGTTGCTGAGGGAGGCCATTCAGCCCATTCAGCCTGCACTGACAGCAACTCTGCTAATCTCTCTAACACTAAGGAGCAATTTAGCGCAGTCAATCTGCTTACCCTGCATATCTTTGGACATGGGAGGAAACCAGGGCATCTGGAGGAAACCCACACAGACACGGGGAGAATGTGCAAATTCCACACAGTCAGCTGAGGCCAGAATTTAACCTGGGTCCCTGGCGCTGTGAGGCAACAATGCTAACAACTGTGCCACTGTGCAATATCTACGTGTCGTAGTGATGTTGTGATGAAGACAAAACACTGCAGATGCTGGAGATTTGAAATAAAAACAGAATGTTGAAAAATCTCAGCAGATCTGGCAGAGTCTGTGGAAAGAGAACCAGAGTTAACATTTCCAATTCACCAAATTCACCTAAAATCCTTAGACAGCACCTCCCAAACTCACCACCACTTCCATCTAGAAGGACAAGGAGGGGAACACCACCACCTGCAAATCCCCCTCCAAGCCAGTCACCATCCTGATTTGGAAATATATCGCTGTTCTTTAACAGTCGCCGGGCCTAAAGCTTGGAATTCCCTCCCTAACAGATCAACCCACAGCACATGGACTGCAGCGTTTCAAGATAGCAACTCACCAGCACTTTCTGAAGACTAACTAGAGATGGACAATAAATGCTGGCCAACCAGCGACGTTCATGCCCCACAACTGAATAAAAAAAGTCCAACGTGACTTTTTTTCTGAACTTCTTCGAAGAAGGCTCATTGTTGACTCAAAATGTTAACTTTCTTTTTCTCTCCACAGCCAAACTTGCTGAGTTTTTTCTGCTTTTATTTTGGGGTGCCCAAGGATTGCTCTTTTAAAGCGAGGTTGGCAATGGCAGATTTAAAGGAGAGAGGGATGGGCAGTACTTGGGGAGAGGGAACTGTTAATCGTAGCAACTAACTTCTGTGAAGCACTTTCTGTTGTTTTACACTAAAGCATCGTAACACAGGTTGCTGTTGCTATATGATAGCATTTGCCAATCTGTTTATATATGTGAATATTTATTGCCATGACAATAAAGCCAATTACCTTAGTTTAATAATATCTTGAGCAGATGATTTATGGATTTGTGGCAACCTTGTTTATGATTCTTCTTAAAATCACTCAAATAGCTTCTGTAGAAGAACCAATATCCGTCACAAAGTAATTGTTTTGTGATACTTTAAATGCACAGTGCTTGAGAAAGTGCAGTTTCAAGCAATATGGTAAATAAACAATTTGAGTCATTTTCCCCATATGTAATTTATTTCCTTACTCTTCTGTATCTCTACATTGTGCACTGTGATGTAATCCAGCTGAGTGGTAACTGAATGCTTGTTAACTTTGGAGACTGCTCCTGATTGGTGTCGAAATTTGTTCTGGTCCCAGAAGCACTGTGTTCTTGTGGTTAGGGGCACTGTACACCTATGGCCAGAGACCCTGTTCACCAGAACAGAATGGTCAGAGATTGCCTATCTAGCCTGCATAAACTTCAACTCTTCCCAAACTGTAGGATTGGTGGGGGATGGGGTTGGGGGTGTGGAGAGGGGTGGTGGTAATTTACAAAACAAGATTTTGGTGTTGTGATTTTGGAGCATTCTTGGTTGCCGTGGGGCTTGGACTGATTTTTGATTGCTGCAAGATGTCTTGAAATCCCTGTTTTTTTTACAATTGGTTGGGTTGCGCTAACAGATTGTTTTCTCTCTCTATAAAAAAAAATGTGAAGCTGAGGTGTTTTCTGCCTTTTTGCCTTTTCATCAACTCCCTCAGCACTCAACTCCTCCAATTTGCCTAGCAACTGAAGCCACCCCTACCTTGATAATCGCCTAAAGGGGTATTTACTTGTGAGTCTAACAAAGTAGGAAATCTTTTGGAGGGAATATGCCATAAGACTAATTTTAACAGCATTAATATAATCCTGTGTGATTAAATTTTTTTTTGCAACTGGTGTTTTAATTTAATATTCGAACTCTCCAAAATGGAGACTTATGTCTAGAGCATATGGCTTCTGACTTCAGTACACATGACTTCTTGTGGTAAAAATATAGAAAGAGTTGTGATAGCTTGCCAAGTTTTTGGGCAGTATAGTGGCACAGTGGTTAGCAATGCTGCCTCACAGCACCAAGAAACCAGATTCAATTCCAGCCTCAGGTCACTGTCTGTGTGGAGTTTGCACATCCTCCCCATTCCTGCATGGGTTTCCACTGCATGCTTCAGTTTTCTCCCACACTCCAAAGATGTGCAGGTTAGGTTGCTTGGCCATGCTAAATTGTCCTTGGTGCCAAGAGGGGTAACAGGGTAAATATGTGGGACTACTGGGATAGGGCCTGGGCGTCATTGTTGCCAGTGCAGGCTCAATGGGCCGAATGGCCTCCTTCTGCACTGTAGGGATTTTATGATTATTGATCCTGTGATTCGCCTTTGTGATTTCATTTGTGCAGCACTTACTACCTGCCAGACCATAACAGTGGTTAAAGTAATTCCCTTGGATAACTACAAACCCTAGTTAAATTTTTCTGCCTTGATTAATGTTCCTGAATATCTGATGTCATGCTTTTCTAAGACTATTTAGAATAAATCTTTGTAAGAGAAACCTAAGATCACTGAGAAAGAAAGAAACACATCTACTTGTAAGAGGATATACTATAACATTGTTATTCAAAACTTGTGGAAAAAGAAACTACAATGTCTTGTTCACAGCTTATGCTGCTAGTTTCTGTAACATGTATGCCAGCTCCTGCTTAAGGCTCTTTCAAATGGAGAATATTTACCTCAAATCTTGAGCTCTGAGCATGAAAATTTAGCTAGAGTTTGTGGTTAACTCAGGAAATCATTTTAACTACTGTCATGATCTGGCAGATGGTAAGTGCCACACAGATGAAATCCCAAAGGGGTAACTTGGCAAGATATCACAAGTCCTTTTTTTTTCACCCTCAAGGTCAATCGAATTCTTAGTATAACTCGGTTTGTAAGACCATAAGATATTGGAGCAGAATTAGACCATTAATTAAGTCTGCTCTGCCATTTATTCTGAGGCTATCCTTTAGGATCCTAGTCACTCCTATTAATTGAAACATCTTCCCCACATCTACTCTATTCAGGCCTTTCAGTATTTGATAAGTTTCAATAGGATTCCCATCTCATCTTTCTAAACTCAATCGAGTACAGGCCCAGAGTTCTCAAAAGCTCCTCATAAGTCAAGCTTTGCATCCCTAGCTCAGTTGGCTGGATTGTTATAATGTGATGCAGAATGATGTAGATGTGCGGAATCAATCTCTGTACTGGTTGTGGTAGTTCATGGCCTTGCCAATGCTTGTGGAGCGGTGCCCCTCAAGCTATATATAACCAACTATCTCTGTAATGGAGAGAGATGCTTGTGACCCTCTGTGGACTATGGCTAATTACCAGCACCGTATAACTTGTTGTGTCTGCTGAAGTAAAGCATCATGCCATCTTTTGATTCACTGTTATTTTTAGAAAAACAGTGCGCAGCAAATTGAAACTCTTTTAACAAAGTTAGAATACATAAATCTTTTGCAAATCCTGTCAGCTCTGCCGAGTGTGATCCAGATGTCAGTCCTAACTGGTTTTGCTCCTATTATAAACTAAAAACTTCAACATCTGGGTCTTTCAGTAAATCGTAGTGATATATGTATGTTATGACATTTAAGAAACATTTAATAAGTGTTGCAATGAATACAAATTGTCCTACTATTGAATACAATGAATACAAGTCCTATATTATTTGTCGTTTAACTTCTCTTATCTGTGTCCATATGTATCAAACTTGTGAAAACAATTCAAAGGGCATTGAGCACAATACAGGCACAAGTTTAAGTTTATCTATTCGTGTTATAAGTAGGCTTACATTAACATTGCAATGAAATTGCTGTGAAAATCCCCTATTCACCATACTCCATTTGGGCACACTGAAGAAGAATTTAGCATGGTCAATGCATCTGACTGGCACATCTTTCAGGCTGTGAGAGGAGACTGGAGCACCCAGAGAAAACCCACGGAGACATGAGGAGAACATGCACACTTCACATGGTCAGTCACCCAAAGTCAGGAACCCGAGTTCCTGATGCTGTGAAGCAGCAGTGTTATCCACTGTGCTATGCCATCCCGCAAAGTGTGTGTAAAATTCTACTAGTTTTGAGAAGCACATTTCCCCATCACCACTGCAGCCCACCCTCTCCCCACCTGCATCCCCAATCTAAATTTCTGCTCATTTATCACCAAACAGATCAATGCAATCAATAGTTTTATTAAACTTGTTAAAAATATTTGGTTTTTAAAAACTTTTCTTTCACATATTTAAGTGTGGGAATTTGGTTCAGTTGAATTGAAAAGGTTGAAGATAGGTTTTCATAATAAAAATAAACACTTTTTAATCAGTTTGTGAATAGCTGATTTTAAAATTTTCCAAAAAAACTTTTAACAACATACAGAACCACTTGCTAGTTGTATTGGATTGCAGTACTTGATTTCTTAGAAAAAAATATGCTCAAAAGCTTTGAACATGTAGGTGCTATGTCTCTCAAGTCTGAATTCCTTCCTTACCTTCTTTCCCTCTCTTCCTTGCTTTCCTCTTTTAAGACACCTCTTAAAACCTATCTCTGTGACTAAGCTTTTGATCATCTGACCTAATGTTTCCTTAACTGGTTCAGAATGAGACCTCATTTTTAATATTGCTTTGAAATGTTTTAGAACGTTTCATTGCATTAAGGGTGCTATGTAAGTATAGGTTATACTAGTACTTTGTATCTATGAGAAGCAGCTTAATCTTTAACAGATTTTTGAAAACATAAAAGCTCCCAGTTATATTAATTCGTCCTGGATGTATAGCCTGGATGAACAAGGCCAACTTTTAGCATGATTTTGTTTATAACATATATAAATGATCTGGAGGAAAATATAGGTGGTCTGTTTAATAAGTTTACAGATGACACAAAAATCGACAGAGTTGCAGATAGTGACAAGAATTATTAAAGGGTAGAGCAGGATATAGATAAGTTGCAGAGCTGGGGAGAGAAATGGACAATGGAGTTTAATACAGACACATGTGAGGTGATACATTTTGGCGGATCAAATTCAGGTATAAATTATATTGTAAATGGCAGAACCCTTAGGAATATTAAAATACAGAAGGATCTGCGTATGCAGTTCCCTAAAAATGGCAACACAGGTGATTAAAAAGGCATATTGCATGCTTGCCTTCATTGGCTGGGGCATTGAGTATAAGAGTTGAGAAATCATGTTGCAGCTATATAAAGCCTTGGTTAGGTCGCATTTGGACTATCGCATGTAGTTCTGATCACCACTCTATCAGAGTGATGTAGAAGCTTTCGAGAGAATGCAAAGAAAGTTCACTGGGATGTTGCCTGTTCTCTAGGGTTTTGGCTATGAGGAGAGGTTTGTTTTCACTGGAATAAACTAGTATTGTTTTCACTGGAAAGATGGAGGCTGAGGGAGGCCTGATAGAGGTCTACAAAATAATGAGTGGCAAAAATAGAGTGGATAGTCAGAGGCTTTTTCTTGGGGTGAAAGTGTCGACCATAAGAAGGCACAGGTTTAAGGTGAGAGGGGGAAAATTTAGGGGAGATGTGCAGGAAAAATTTGTCACACAGTGGGTGGGGGTACCTGGTGTTATCTGCATAATCAAACCCATCCTGTCACACACTACAGCATTAAACCCCAGGATGCATAATTAATGAGATCGGGGCCAGAAGATACAGCATGAGTTCCAGTCAACATCAGCAGCAGGAAATATTTCTCATTCCCACCCCTGCCATGGGGACCTAGTCCCAAGTGGGAAAGTTCTATCATGCTGACAATTGCAAACTGACATGCCAGTTTTTCTGCCAGAGTTAGAGGGATTCTACCGACTTGGATTGGAGATTTGCAAAAGATTTTCTTTCCATTATTCAAGAGAGTGAAATGAGTTTTGTTACAGAAAAGCAGAATGTTATTTTAACTTCTTAGTGCCGTGACATCCCATCAAGCAACACAAACAATTTTGCAATGTCTAAATGTTTGTCTAGTGCTTTGTAAAAGTGATGACGTCTCTTCCAATTCCAATTCTCTTCCCACACTGAGTGGTGCACTAAGCCAGACTACTTCCATAGCTAATTTTTCCTGGAACAGATTGCAAATCTGTCGCCACAAACTTTTGGTTGAGGGAGCGCCACTCCACATCGAGCAAGGCTGACCAAGAGTTGGTCCTGCACTCACTGCCAGCCATTGGCATGTTTGGAAGGATTTGATCATGTTCGCCATCAAATCTTGGGGTGGGATTTTCTAGCCACACTTGCCCCAAGACTGGAAAATCCTGTCTGAGGTCAATGGACCTTCGCATGGTCCTGTCCTGTCTGCTACAATTCCTGTGGTGGGCGGAATGGGAAAATTCCACCCATGGAGTGGAATTCGAATTGGGAATTTCTAGCTCAGAGGCAGGGGTAAAGCCCACTGCACCAAAAGGCCTCCTGATATCCTTTCAATTGTGTTCAAATTAAAACCAATGCAGAAATGTTTTGCTCTTACAAGGTTCAATGTAAAAGATTATTAACAAAAATGGATTGGGGATAACGTTATTTATTAAGGTGTAACCTTATTTATTATGACCTGGGCTAATGTTGGTTTAAGGTGTAAGAGACAGGGTCAGGATAAAGAGAACATTCTCTGATTAGCAGAATATGACAAATGCTTTTCCCAAGGGAATCTCACTTTCCCTGAGGTCTCAGCTTTTCATCATCAATCTTAATGACCTGGGTGAGAAAGCCAAGAAGTGAAATTGGGAATCACTTTTCCACGTTAGAGAAATCTTGAATTCTCTAATCCAAGGGAATACATGGTTGCTAGCTCAACTGACAGTTTCAGGACTGAGACTGATAGACTAATGTTGAATGAGACAATAAAGAGATGCAGATGGAAGGAATAGTAAATGGAGTTAAGCACAGATTTGAGATGATCTAATTGAATAGAGGGACATGATAAGGGAGCTGAATGTGCTGCTCCTTACCCTATATTCTCAGAAAATCAGACTAGCTGCTGGTTTAGAACTTGAGGATGTTGCTAATCATGGAACAATTCCCTTCTTTGTGTCTAAGAATAATTTATCTTCAGAGAGTCATCTGAAACATACTTACCCAATGTATGAATATTTGCATCTTTTTAGTATTTAGATTTTTGAAAGCTCAAGGTGTTTATTCCGCACTCTTGAATTGATTATTGTGCAGCTGATTGAGTTCTTTCAGTTATTTACAACTTTAAGTCACAATATTGGGTAAAGATATTTGAAATAAATTAACTTCAGTATACCCGTGGACAGTTGTAAAGTCATCTTGGATAATTGCTATAAAATCTTGAGGGCTGCGTGGCGGCACAGTGGGTAACACTGCTGCCTCACAACACAAGGGACCCGGTTCAATTCCGCTCTAGGTAACTGTGTGGAGTTTCCAAATTCTCTCCGTTTCTGCGCGTGTTTTTTTCAGGTGCTCCTGCTTCTTCCTACACTCCGAAGATGCTTAGGTTGATTGGCCGTGTTAAAATTGCCTCTTCTTTTCAGGGAGATTAGCTGGCTAAATTTAAAGTGCAGAAGGAGATCATTTGGCCCATCAAGTTAAAAGGTGAAAAGCTGCAGCATGCTACGTGTAGGGGGACCTGGGGGTGCTTGTGCATGAATCGCAAAAACCCAGTCTGCAGGTATAGCAGGTGATCAAGAAGGTGAATGGAATGCTGGCCTTTATAGCGAGGGGGAAAGAATATAAAAGCAGGGAGGTCTTGCTGCAACTTTACAGGGTACTGGTGAGGCCGCAGCTGGAGTACTGTGTGCAGTTTTGGTCGCTGCATTTGCAGAAGGATATATTGGCGTTGGAGGGAGTGCAGAGAAGGTTTACTAGGCTGATACTGGAGTTGAGGAGGAACTTCTTCACTCAAAGCATTCTGAATCTCTGGAATTCTCTGCCCGTTGAAGTGGTGGAGACTACCTCGCTGAATATATTTTAGTCACGGGTAGATAGGTTTCTGATAGACAAGGGAATTAAAGGTTAAGGGGAGAAAGCGGGAAAGTGGAATTAATCCACTTCACATAGTCATGATCTTACTGAATGGTGGGGCAGGCTCGAAGGGCTAGATGGCCTATTCCTGCTTCTGTTTCTTATGTTCTTATGAGTCTCCACTGATAACAATCCTACCCAGGCCCTATCCCTGCAACTCCATGTATTTACCCTGTTAATCCCCCAATACCAGGGGCAATTTAGCATGACCAATCGACATCTTTGGATTGTGGGAGGAAACTGGAGCAGAAAGAAAATCCATGTAGACACGAGAAAACCATATAGACTCCACACGACAGTCACCCAAGGCTGGAATTGAACCCAGGTCCCTGGCATTGTGAGACATACATGCCAACCACTGTGCCACCGTGCCGCCCTGATGACTTATTAGTGGCCTCCAACTGTTCGACTGATAGACAAACATATCAATAACATTAACTTCTGAGATGGAGACATTCCAAGCAAAACAATGCATTCTCCGGGGTCAAAGCAATTCAGAGAAAACTCCCATGATTTTGAATACAATTTGCAACCAGATTGTTGATTGAATGCAATATTTACAAGTTATTTCAAAAAATGTTTCTCAATGATGAATAAATTTTTTGCTGTATTTGTGCCTTGTGACTCTGAATTCTAATGATTAATTCGATAGTTATTTTAAACTAGTGCATCGAAAGCTTTGCAATATAAAGTATCTGATATTATTTGCATAAACTCGTATCAGAGTGGTGTTATCTTTCTTAATAAAGAACCATAAATGTCAGCATCAATGTGGCTATTTGTGTGCTTGATGAAAAATCCAAAATATTTTGGTTACAAACTTGTCCAGTGGAAGATATGGCCAGCTGTGTTGATAGTGGAATCAAAAAATAGGCGGCACAAAAAAAGGGAGAATAGGAAATAACTGGTGAAGACATTTTCATAGCTGGCCCAAATCAGAGACAGGATTCATTCTGCCAAACCCAGCATGATGACTTAGAGTCATAGAAATTTACAGCATAGATCCAACTCACCTACTGAGCTATTCCCACTTGCCTGCATTTGATCCATGTCCCCATACACACATCTTACCCGTGCAACTGTCTAAATGCTTCTTAAAATTGTAGCTGCCTCTACTTCTACCTCTGGCAGCTCACTCCAGACACCCACCACCCTCTGTGTGAAAAAAAAATGCCCCTCTGGGCCCTTTAGTATCTTTCCTCTCACCTTAAACCAATGCCCTCTAGTTTTAGACTTCACTATCTTCAGGAAAAGATTTTGACTACTTCTTTATGACCCTCATTATTTTATAGACCTCTGTACGATTACCCCTAAGTCTCTTATGATCCAGAGAGAAAAGTACCAGTCTATCCAGCCTCTTCTTATAAGTCACACCATGAAGTCCCAGCAGCATTCCAGTAAATCTTTTTGGCATTCTTTCTAGTTTAATAATAACCTTTCTGTAATAGGTTGACCAGAGCTGAACACAGTATTTCAATTGTGGTCTTACTCATGTCTTGTGCAACTTCAACAAGATATCCTAACTTCTGTCCTCAATGTTCTGACCAATGAAACCAAGTATGCCAAATGCTTTCTTCACCACTCTGCCCACCTGTTATTTCACTTTCAAGGAGCTATGATCATGTATCCCTGGATCTCTTTGTTCTATAATTCACCCTAACATCCTACCATAAATCATAATTGATCAAAATGCACCTTGCATTTACCTAAATTAACCTCCATCTGCCATTCATCAGCCCACTAGCCCAATTGATCAAGAAGCCATTGCAATTCAGGATAATCTTCTTCACTGCCCACTATGTCAACAATCTTGGTGTCATCTGCAAGTTTATTCACCACACCTCCCACCTAAATCATTGTTATAAATGACAAATAACTATCTGCACCTTGAGGCACACTGCTGGTCACAGTTCTCTGGTTTGAAAAACAACCCTCTGTAACTACTTTCTTGTCTTCTGTTGTCAAGCCAATTTTGGATCCAATTGGCTATCTCACCTTGGATCGGTGAGATTTAACCTTATGCAACAATCTATCAGGTAGTATCTTGTCAAAGGTCTTGCTAAAGTTCATGTACCCAATGTCAACTGCACTGCACTCATCTACCTTCTTGGTTACCCCCTTCAAAAAATTCAATCAAATTTGTGGGACGTGATTTTCCACTCACAAAATGATGCTGACTGATCCTATTCAGTCCTTGCCCCTCTAAATGCCTATAAATCCTATCTCTCAGAATACCTTCTAACAACTTGCCCCACTATAGACATTAGGCTCACTGATCTGTAGTTCTCACGTTTTTTCCTGCAGTCCTTCAAAGGTACAATATTTGTCACCTTCCAATCTTCAAACACTTCACCTGATCTTTGAGATATTCATATCAGTGGCGCAGGTAAAAAGGAAATGGATTATCCTTTGCAGTCGAGATTGTTCAAAGCTTTTCTTCTTATGAAAATAATGTGTTTCGGGTACACCTAGATGCACAGATCATGAATGACACCAGATCTTCTTATCACCCAGTACATCTTTGAATGTCTTTAGAGACTATCCTCCAATGCTTCATTGAGAAATCCATTCCAATATTAATCACAGATTGTGTGGCAAGCATTTTCCAGATATCAGACTTACCTCACCATCACCAGTTGAACTGCACTCCTTGGTCTTATGTCATGCTTTATCTATACTTCATATTTACATGAGGATGAATTAAATTACTGTTTTGTTACACCAAGAGTAACCTTTGTTTCATAGAATCCCAACAATATAGAAAAGGCCATTCAGCCCATTGAGTCTGCACTGACTCTCTGACAGAGTATCTCACCCAGGCGCTCTCCCCCATTCTATCCCCATAACCCCATAAATTTACCATGACTAATCCAGCTAACCCACACGTCTTGGGACACTAAGGGACAATTTATCATGCCCTGCTCACTTAACTCTAACATTTTTTGAAGTGTGAGAGGAAACGAGAACATCTGGAGGAAACCCGCACAGACACAGGGAGAATGTGCAAACTCCACACAGATGTCACCCGAGAGCGGAATTGATCCTTGGAGCAGTGGCTAACCACTATGCCACCATGCCGCTCCTATCCCCACACATTGCAGTTGTTCCCGAAAGTTTCAAAAGTTGAAATTCATGTAGAATTATCACTGGTCAGAAAAGGTCTAGAGGAAAATATCATATCCATTCAACAGAAAAAGATAATTGAGCATATCACCAAAAATTCATCTTTCCTTAATAATTCTGAGGTTGAAACATTATCTAGGTGCTTCGCGTTGACATTCTAATTAAATGTCACAATCTAATGATTTGGATAATATATCTCTCAGCTTCGTCATGCTTTTAATTTTTTAGATGTCATGTTTAGGACATCATTTAAGGTACTATCTCCTTTTCTCTCCCTTTCCAACTGCACCTAATTTCCAATACAGTAACTACACTAATTAGATTTGGTGGACTGGGACCGTTTGATTCAAAGTTACTTTTCATGTTTGAAGTTAGCTTCTCTGTACTTTTCTCGTCAATCCATTTTCTGTACTGCACTTCAGGTAAAGTCAGAAGTACAAAGGAGGTCAATTTAGCATCTGACCAGGGGAAAGTTAGTTATTATCTGGATGGGACCTTGGTGTTTCTGTCATATTAACTATATTTGCAGCAATCTCAAGACTTCAGGATCATGAAATTCAAGACTTAAGAATGGGTGCAAGGATGGTAATGTGTAATTAACCCAAGCCTGTTCCGTCCATTGCAGGCAGCATGCAAATCTCACACTGCCTGCTATCTATGATTGTAACAAACAACTAAGCATTCAACTGAATGGCTGAATATCTGAACACAAGGCAGAAGATTATGAGAGTCTCGCACCACTTATCATGAGCTTGCACTCCTTAAAACCAGCCTACACCTCTGTAAAGGGAAGTCATTTTGACTAGAGCAGATGCTGGTAGTAGTTGGGGAAGAGTATTTGAGCAGGAAGAGTATTGGCACAGAGCAAAGAGTGTATCCTATGATTCTCCAACACAGCAATGCAGACCTTGGTGCAAAAGTGAGGGAGGAGAGATGGGTCCTCTATTCACCTGAAACCAGGAGGCCAATCCAGACAGATACTGCAAGGTACTGGCAGTAGATAACCATCATGGTCAGTGTGGCCCTGAGAACATGGATGTACTGCTACAAAATGTTCAATAATGTCACCTGACTAGTCAAGGTATGCATTTTCAAATGCCACGTGTGTGCTGAACCCTGCCACAGAGATAAATAGACAGAAGAGGAAGGTCAGGAAATTACTCAGCCCTAGGACAGGGTGGCAAGCTTGATTTACAAGGTCCCTTAGAGAGTAGGGAATGCCTGTGGGGGGGCATGGAAAGTAGGGGATTGAGATTTTGGGGAGAGACCAGGGATTAGGGATATCCAGTAGGCATCAGATCTTAAAGCTCAAAGTCAGAAAGGGGCTTCTGATGGAGACTTCCACATTTTCCTGCTTGAGGGATTCTCCCATGTCAGTTTGAAAAATAAGGATGAGCAGGAAATGGCCAGTAAGTGGTTAATTATTGGCCAGTTAAGGGTCCAAGTGGGGCAAGGCTGGATGGTGTATCCAAGGTCCTTACCCACCCAGGTGAAATACTGTTGTGAGCATGGCAGGAACCCCGGGGGAATCCCATTTCTTCAACTTCATGCAAACCTCCCACCCAAAAGAAGAGGAGCATGAAACTCAGGCGTGTATATGTGTGTAAAAAAACCTATCATTTCTAAGATATTTTAAAGTCTTGTAATATAAATCTGTTGTAGATTTGGAACTAACATCATCCCTGCATTCCCATGAGATAAATCAGACATATCAGATACATAGCAACCCATTGAATACATAACACTCTTTAACTTTTAAGTGAAATCAGTATAGTTGCTGCATTACTGAGGGTATTCAGGGTAGAAGGTTGCCACACTTGTATAATATCTGACCTTGGATATTCTAGGACAGTGAACTTGAGTTGGAGAGGACAAATATTTTGATCAATCTTCCCCCATAAGGAAGACTACAACTCTCTCTTAACTCTATGGACAGCACCGTAGCAGAGTGGTTTGCATTGCTGCCTCACAGCGGCAGGGATTTGTGTTTGATTCCTGGTTTGTGTCACTATCTGTGTGGAGACTGCACATTCTCCTTGTGTCTGCATGGGTTTCCTCCCTCAGTCCAAAAGACATGCTGGTTAGGTGCAACGGCTGTGCTAAATTCTCTCTCAGTGCACCCAAACAGGGACTGGAGTTTGGCGACTAGGGGATTTTCACAATAACTACACTGCACTGTTAATGTAAACTTACATGTGACACCAATAAATAAACTATTTCTCTTTGTCTATAGACGTTTCTGAGTTTTTCCATCAGTGCCTGCTTTTGGCTCAAAACTGTCCAGCTATCTCTTCTGTATTTTAATATACTGGAATCTAAGAACGTGTTTTCACCAAAGAGCAATTATCTTAAGGTAGAAACTTTAACAAGTTAGGCACTGATAAAACCCACGTTGAAAACTTTCTGTAGCCATGGCCCTGTTAACATATTTAACACACTATATAGTTCACAGCTTCCATAGCTTTGGACACATAAAAAGAAAGATCTTGGTTCCACTCTGCTGACTCTGGTTGTTATTCTGCTGACTGCTATCTGTCAAAAACAATTAACTCAACAGGGCAGAGAAGGCCTTGTACAATTTTATTGAAAGCACACTGTAAGGGAAGCAAAGTAAAATGCTGACTGAAAACACTTTTTTAATCCCATGAAACTTGTTACTATTTGTTTCAAGGTTAAATGTAGACTTTTTAGTCTTTTTTTTCTCATTGTCAGCAATATTTTTCTCTATTGAGCCCAGAAATATAGATTGTGAAGTAAAATAGAATGTAAAGTCAAATCTCAACTAATTAAATCATTTTTGCATCCCTCTTCTCGTACTTTTGTCCATCACCAATAGAAGCTTGGTAGTACCACTAATAACAGCTAGTCAAGCGCTGAAGGATACAACTGTCAAACTGGGTCTGCGACAGGTGGTAAGAGGACAAACATGGGGCAAAAATCTACTCAATCTCATCCTCACCCATCTACCTGTCACAGGTACAGCTACTCGATGGCAATAAAGTTAAAGTTAATTTATTGGTCACGAGTGGGCTTATATTAACACAGCAATTAAGTTACTATGAAAATCCCCTGTTCTGGCACCTGTTCAGGTACACTAAGAGAGAATTTAACATGGTCAATGCATCTAATCAGCACGTCTTTGGACTGTGGGAGGAAACCGTAGGAGCGCTTGGATGAAACCTATGCAGACATGGAGAGAATGCGCAAACTCCATACAGACAATGATCCAAGCCAGGAATTGAACCCAGGTCCCTGGAGCTGTGAGGTAACAGTCTTAACCACTGTGCCACCACACCACCCTTGGAGAGAACACTGTACAGTCCTCATGCAAACAAAGTCCCATCTTTGCACTGAGGGCACCCCTACATCATGTTGTGTGGCACTACCAACATGAGAAATAGGATTGACTCCGATTCGATCAGATTTGTCAGCTAAACATTGGTCGTGAGCAGCAGCAGAATTGTACTCCATCACAATCTGTAACACCATGACCCAGCATATCCTCCACCCTAATATTCTGATCAAGCGAGGGAATCAGTCCTGGTTCGATGAGGAGTACAGGAGACTCTCTGCCAGAAAGCAACTTTATGCACACATAAAAATCGGATGCCAACTTGGGTATAGCTATATGCACCTTAAACAGTGGAAACAGCATGATATAGGCAGAGCAATGCATTCCTGCAACCAAACAGATCAGTGCAAAAACAAAACCCAGTAAATGCTGGAAATACTTAGCTTTTCATTTGAACATCAGAGGCTGAGGGATGCCTGATAGAAATTTGCAAACTTATGAGATGTGTGGATAGAATGGACAGTCACAGTCTTTTTCCCCCAAGCTAAAAATGTCAATTACTAGGGGACATACGTTTAAGGTAAAAGGGGGAATGTTTAAAGAAAATATGAGAGACAAATTTTTTACATAGAAGTTGGTAAATGCCTGGAATGCGCTGCCAGAGGAGATAACAGCAGCAGATACAAAGGCAATGTCAATGAGGCATCTTGACAGATACATGAATGGGCAGGGAATAAAGAAAAATAGGCTGCATAGAGGCAAAAGATCTTTAGTTTAGAAAGGCGTCATGTGTTAGTGTAAGCTTGGTGGGCCGAAGGGCCTTTTCCTGTGCTGTACTGTTCTTTGTTCAACAGGGCATGCATCATCAGGAGAGAGGAACAAGTTAACATTTGGGACTGATGATAACTCTTCATCAGAAGTCAGAAAAGATAAAAATGTTGAGTAAATGAAAGGAGGAAAGGAGGAAGAAGATATAAAAAGAAAGTCTGTGATCGGGTGGAGGGCAGGAGATATTAATTGACAAAAGATGACATGATGGTACAGTGGTTAGCACTGCTACCCCACAGAACCCAGGACCCAGGTTCGATTCCTGGCTTGGGTCATTGAATGTGTGGCATTTACACGTTCTCCCCGTGTCTGTGTGGGTTTCCTCTGGATGCTCTGGTTTCCTCCCACAGTCCAAAAAATGTGCAGGTTAGGTTGATTGGCCATGATAAATTGCCCCTTAGTGTCAGGGAGATTAATAGGAGTGGGGTCTGGGGGGATTGTGGTCAGTGCAGAGTTGATGGGCTGAATGGTCTCTTTCTGCACTGTAGGATTCTATGATTCCATGGAAAGGTTTCATGGAACAAAGGAAGTGGTGATGGGTATAATTAAAAAATATCCAGATGAGCTGTGAATGGCCAGATAACAGCCATTGAAAACAAAGTGAAGGAATAAAGAAAGAATAAAGAAAACAAACCAGCAACAAACATAACAAAATGGAAGTAGAAATTATGATCTAAAATGGTTGAACTCAATGTTGAGTCCAGAAGGCCAAGTTCATAGAATCCACAGTGCAGAAAGAGGCCATTTGGCCCATCGAGCCTTTACTGACAATAATCTCACCCAAGCGCTGTCCTATCCTTGTAATCCCACATATTTATCCTCCTGATCCCCTCGATATTAAGGGGCAATTTATTATACCAATCAACCTAACCCACACATCTTTGGACTGTGGGAGGGAAAACAGAGCACCTTGAGGAAACCCAGACAGACATTGGGACAACATGCAAACTCCAGACAGACAGTGACCTGAGGCTGGAATTGAACCCGAGTCCCCTGGTACTGTGAGACAGCAGTGTTAACACTGTGCCACCACATTGCCAGTGGCACAGTTGAAAGGCCGGGTGCAGTTCCTCAAGCTTGCATTCAGCTTCACTGGCACACAGGAACAGGCCAAGGTCAGCAAGGTCAGAATGGAAGTAAAGTGGAGGATTGAAATGGGTGAAAAATCAGGGTCAAGCTGGCTGACCGAATGCAGATGTTCCACAAAGCAGTCGCCCACTCTCCCCAATATCTAGGAGAGCCCAATACGCACGGTGCCATATAGTTATAAAGAGAAAATGCCGGAAATACTCAGCAGTTCAGACACCTTTCGTGGAGATAGAAACTCAGTGAACAGTTCAAGCTGGTGGGGTGGCACAGTGGTTAGCACTGCTGCCTCACAGATACATGGACCTGGGTTCAATTCCAGCCCGGGGTCACTGTTTGTGCGGAGTCTGCACGTTTTCCCAGTGTCTGCGTGGATTTCCTCCGGATGCTCCAGTTTCCTCCCACGATCTAAAGCTGTGCGGGTTAGGTTGATTGGCCATGTTAAAACTTACATGACAAAACTTACGGTTCATAGAGCACATAGGGGAGAAGGAAAGAAGAGTGTGCAGAAGACAGTGCTACACTCAACAAAGGTGTAGAGAAAGATAAGAGACTTAAAGAAATCGTTAGAAAGTTTAAAGGAATTAGTGTTCAGTTTAAGAGCATAAAATGAGAGTAAAAGATAGAGGGAATGCTGGGAAAGCTTACAAAAAGTCACTTTGCTCCAACGCCATTTTTTTCTCTTCCAGTAATGCACATGATGACTCTTAGACCCCAGTGTTTGTCTATGTGTTGTGCAGCCTTGCTGGGGTCCAGCTTCCCTCCTCTCAATCTTCCTTCTGCCTTCCATCGTTCAGCCTCTTCATCCACTTCCTTGCCTCTCTACCTGCCATCTTGAACCCCTGTCCTTTCCCCACCCCCTCCTTGCACAGCCCTTCCTTCCACATTACTCCCCTCTTTTTCTTCATCTCCCCAGCTCCACACCCTCACATCACAATACACCCCCAGGAAAACTTTGGGCCTTTGTTTCAGTGAGTTCCACAGCATAATACTGTGGAGATAAAGGCTGTTGTTGTGGCATCGGTGCAGGGGAGAGACTGCCTGTTTTCCCCAATCCCAGGCGCAGTGTTGATCTGAGTTGGTGGCTCAGGAGTATCCATGGGTTCAGCAGCAGTGTGCCGTCCATGGAGATGGGGGGGGCAGGAACCGGTTTGTCCCAGCAGAGTGGTGAACAGCGCATTGGGAGCAGTGCAGTCCCAAGGCAGAAAGACTTTGCATCTTGCACTGACTTCAAAGTCTCTTGTGAACTGAAGGCCACGCCAGCCTTTAATAATCCAATTTGACTCCGACGTGATTTCCTGCAAGGTTGAAAGGCCTGAGAGGATTCTGGTGGGCAGCACTTTCAATGATCATGCACAAGAGTTTCCTCTGCTAATTGCTGCTTATTTCTTAAATCCATACTTTGAAGGTCTTTACAAAGTTGATGAGAACACTTTAGTGTACACGAGCCCCGGGACAGAACACTCTTGGGCCTTCAATGAGAATTGGGAAGCAAAGAGAACGTAACAGAAATTATCTTTAAATGTGTGCATTTGTGCCTCCTGCCAGTGGGAAGATTGACCCACCATTAGCCCGCAACTGGGAGATTGCAATGGGATTTTACACTGATGAGTTTCTGACTTTTTGGCTCTGTGCCCACCACGAAACCCACCACAGGTGGGTAGGGAGAATTCTGCCCTTTGACCTTCTGATGCATAATAACTCCCCTAATCTTTCCCACTAAGAGAAATGTGCTCTTTGCACCTATCAAGTTTCTTCAGGATTTTGTGTTTCAATAAAATCATCCCTTCATTCTTCTAAACTTCAGTTGATGTGGCACAACCAGTCCAACATTTCCTCATGAAATAACCCCATCATTTCAGTTGTGTGGACCTTCTCTGAACTGCTTCCAACACGATTATGTCATTTTTTACACAATGGCATCAAAACTACACAGTGTTCCAAATGTAGTCTCACAAATGTCCTCTACAACTGTGAGGCTTCTGCTTGTTTCAGTTTGCAACTTTCTAAAAGCTTTCTGCCAATGGTAGCGACTTCTCCATAACTAATCTTTCATGTGCTGTCACTATATAATATTCTGTGTACAGATCAATCGATACAGATATATAATAACTTAGCAGAGGTGTATAAAAATGAGGCTTTATTGGGACACATCTTACAGCTCAGGATACATCTTCTACAAGCCTATGCAAGACAGCAAATAATGTAATCACACATCACTCCTGTGATGATGTACACAGTACCTGTTAAGCATATTGAACAGTTAGAAGGAATCCATTATATTACATATCCCAGTTGTTTTGTAAATATTAAGTTCTCTAGGCCTCATCTCTCACACTCCTAAACATTTTTCATGCCCAGACATTCCAACCCATGCCAACTCATTCAACACTCCCCACCTATCACTCTTTGTCCTAATACTTTCCACACCATCTCACCCAGTGTCCTCCATGGGCAGACCTCAGGAACCTTGCTGAGATGAAATCAAATAAATTTCTGAATATCTATTATATACTTTGCTGTACTAAAACTCTCATGCGTAAAAGCCTATTCAATACATTTATATCCACTAAGAAACTTAATCCCTTATTAAAACAAAAAATTGTTTTCATAACCCCCACATCGAAAATAACTAATTCCTGAATGATCTATTTGAACTGTCAATCAAATTGTGAATTTATAATGCCCCTCCTCAGTCATGATAGATTGTAGAAACCAATCAAGCATTAATAATGTTATAATGGATAGCATTTAGGGGATGCTAACAACTGCTTTTGAACCTGCTAGAACAAGTTTTTTCCTGGTGGGCTTTTCCCATCCTGCTTACCTTGGGAACTGTAGTGCATGGAGGTGGACTATGCAAAGACCCTTTGACCTTGGGTTGGATTTTCTGGTCTTAGGGCAAGTGTGGCAGGGAAATCCGCCTTTCAACTCAGTCAAGGACATGGATATTTACCATTCTTACTTGGCTTTCACAATCCATTTACCTCTGCTCTAAACATTCATAAATTACAGGCTGTGGGATATGGCTCTTGCTGCAGTGAAAATAGAGTCTGTTTGAACTTAGCATTTCCTGCAAATGGATGTCACATCCAGCCCTCTTTCTCTCCCCCTTTCCCTCTCTGGTGAAAATAGGATCTGATGGAAATGGGGATCCAGTTCTATCCAAATCCCGCCAGTCACTTTTAAAGGTCCCCCTGAGTCTCCATGATTATGCAAAAACCCAAGCCATAGTTAAAATCCCATTTATTAGGCAAAGACTGACCTACATTCTAAATGCAAAAAAAAAACAAGTTGAAAGTTTGTTTATGAGTGTCACAAGTAGGCTTACATTAACATTGCAATGAAAATACTGTGAAAAATCCCCAAGTAACTACGCTCCTGCGCCTGTTCGGATACACTGAGAGAGAATCAAGCTTGGTCAATGCACTTAACCAGCACATCTTTCAGACTGAGGGAGGAAACCTACATAAACGCAAGGAGAACGTACAAACACTACACAGATAGTGACCCAAGCTGGGAATTGAACCCAGATCCCTGACGTTGTGAAGCAGCAATGCTAACAACTGTACTATTGTGTCACCCTAGTTGAAGCAACAACTGCCAGAACTTGGAGTTAATTTCCCCGCGATGGCTTGAAAGGAACTTGACCTGATCTTGTTAATAATGCAGGAATGAGAAGTAGCTATCAATTCAATGCAGCAAGAAGATTCTGTTTGTTCTTAATCTGATCATCGTTTCCTGTCAGTGATTCAAAGGCTTTGATGTGAAAACACCAAGGGGAATTTACTTGGAAAATGAAAAGATAGAAAATTAAAAACCTCTTGACCTAATCTAGATGTCTGAAATCCAGGAATATATAGTTAGGCAATCCCTAGAATCCCTACAGTTCAGAAGGAGGCCATTCAGCCCATCAAGTCTGCACTAACTCTCTGACAGCATCTTACCTCAGTCCATCCCTTACCCTATCTTCATGACGCCATGCATTTATCCTGCTACTCTCTTTAACCTATAAATCTTGGGACATCATGGGGCAATTTAGCATGGCGAATCCAGCTAACCTGCACATCTTTTACCTGTGGGTGAAAACCGGAGCACCTGGAGGAAATCCACGCAGACATGGGGAGAATGTGCAAACTCCACCCTGGCAGACGGTGACCTGAGGCTGGAATTGAACTCAGGTCCCTAGCGCTGTGAGGGAGCAGTGCTAACCACTCTGCCACTGTGCCATTCCTTATCCTAAAACAGAAAAGGAAAGAAAATTCTTATCTAGCTCTCAGATTAAATCAAAAATAGTAAAGTGAGTACCATTAGGTTTCCTGTGCATTTTTTTAATAACTGGATCTATTTTTATCATTGTTAGAATCTATCAGCTTTTGTTGCAAAGTGACAAAGGAATGTTAGCATTGTGATATTCCACTTCAACATCATGTGAGGCAGCACAATGACACAATGGTTAGCATTGCTGTCTCACAGAGTCAGGCAAATCCAACCTCGGGTGACTACCTGTGTAGGGTTTACATATTTTCACAGTGTCTGTGTGTGTTTCCTCCAGTTTTTCTCCTATACTCCAAAGATGGGTGGGTTGGGTTGATTGGCTATGCTAAATTAACCTTAATGTCATGGGGATTCGGACTGTAAATATGTGAGGTTAGAGGAATTGGATTGTGCCTCCTTCTGCACTGTAGATCCTACGTTAATAACAAGTAACAGTTGTCAGTCAATTTATTGATGTGGAAATCTATCACAGCACAGCTCCACCCCCCTCACCCTCCCAACTCAAAAGCATCTCTTTCCCATCCCTCCTCCTCCTTACATTCAGGGGCTGGTTTTGAGCCCACGTTTGCCGTCAGCATAAATGGCAATGCGAGACCAAAATGCCGCAAGTTGGGAAACGAGATTTTCATGGGAGAGATCTCATTTCCTAATTTTTCCCATCCCTCACCAGTGACGTAATGAGGTTCCCGCTCTTTAAAGATGGCGCCCTGATCTCTGTGGAGCTGGTCTTGCTGCATTGTCCCCTCCCCCGCTTCCCCGAGTGATGGTGCAAACCACGCCCCCAGGTTTTCTGTGCATTGAGTGCCAGAAAATTTGGTCTTGATTATTTCTATGCAGCTAACATCAGATTCAGGTACGCTCCCCTGGGAGGAGCCACTGGAGTGTCCTTCAGCATGATGGTGACCCGCTTGGCGTGAATGGCGCACAAGTTGGTGTCCTCAAAGAGCCCCACCAGGTAAACCTCACTGGCCTCCTGCAGGGCTGTGAAGGCCCAGCTCTGGAAGCGTAAGTCAGTCTTGAAATCCAGAGCAATCTCCCACACCAGGCGCTGGAAAGGCAGCTTTGCGAATCATCAGCTCAATGGACTTCTGATGGCACTGGATCTCTTGCAGGGCTACAGTGCGAGGGCAAGAGCGATGAGGCTTCTTCACACCGCCAGTCGCTGGGGCGCTTTTGGTAGCCAGCTGCTTGTGGGGGTGCTTTGCTTCTGGTGGACTTGTGGGCTGTTTATTTGGCCCTGGCCATTTCCCTTCACTCTGTCTTGCCATGAGTCTTGAAAACCCACACCGGTTTTCAGTCAGAACCTGACACTTAGACAAACTGTGGTAAAATGGTGCCCACAATTTTTAAAAGGGACCACTGGACTGCAATCTGTTGTTGGAACACTGGCTGATTCCTTCAACTTTTAGCCATATGGTTATTCTAGCAAATTACTCCCACCCTTGCTCAGATCTTCTAACTCAGTGCCAGCACATTTACCAGTTCTGCCTTTATTATCATCCGAGCTCTGACAAAGTGTCATCCAGACTTAAAATGTTGGCACTATTCTCTCTCAGTAAGAAGTCTCACAACACCAGCTTAAAGTCAGGTGGGTGAAGGAGCTGCCAGCTCCGAAAGCTAGTGGCACTTGCTACAATAAACCTGTTGAACTTTAATCTGATGTTGTGAGACTATGTTTACCCCAGTCCAATATCAGCATCTCCACATCATGACTATTCTCGCTCCACAGATACTATCAGACCTGTTGAGTTTCTCCAGCATTTTCTGTTTTTGTTTTAGATTCCAGTCTCTGTAGTATTTTGCATTTATCTTAGTGCCTTTGTCAATAGCATCTTTAAACTTATTTAATGGGCCATTACTTCTAACTGGCAGTGTAAAGTGATGCCCTGTTGGAAATACAAGAGGTTAAAGTGCATTTATCTTCTTCGGAAAACTCACTTCAGAACCTCCACTGGTTGGAAGCGATAAGGGCCTGAGGTGGAAGAGTTCATAAAGGCCCCAGTGCTGTGCAATACCAACAAACTCAGAGAGGACAGGCCCCTCTTTTATTCCATTGATTGTTGGGAAGCAGGAGGTTTTAAAGGAACCAGTGAAATTGATAAGTCAGAAAGAGGGGAAGTGAATGAGGTTTGACTGATCAGGAGGGTTGTATAGGAGGGGGTAGAGGTAATCAGGTTGGATTACAGGAGGGAGTGGCATAGCTGGGAGCGGGACAGGTATGGGGATCTTAAGTCAGGGGGTACGGGTCAGGCTGAGGGAGGGAGGTCAGTTTGCAGTCAGTGAGGGGATGGGGCTGGAGTCAAAGGGTCGGGTCTGGGGGCTCAGATCAGGGGATGGTTCAGGTTCGGGGGGGGTCGGGTCAGAGGTCAGGGGGTCGGGTTGAGGGTGGGTCAGGTCAGGTCGAGAGGGGGATAGTGTTGGGGGTAAGAGATTGGACATCAGTAAGGGGGGGGGAATGGTTGGACATTAGTGGGGGTTGGGATGGGTTAGAGTTTGGGTTGGCGTTTTGATCCAAGGCATGACTTAGAGTTGAGCCCTTGACTTGGGGAGCAGGGGTGGGGGAGGGGGTCCTGTGTGGCTGGCAGAGGGAGAGGGTTGTTGGGGCAATCCCAAGGGAGAGCCAAGGAAGGATTTGGATGAGGGTAACTAGTTAGGGGGGGTGAGGTGTTTGGAATGTGAGAGGTATCCTGTGCGTAGCTCAGATGGGTGTTTACAATAATAATAGAACATAGAACATAGAACATTACAGCACAGGACAGGCCCTTCGGCCTTCGATGTTGTGCCGACCAAAATAAAAAGCAATGCCCCTCCAAACTAAACCATTCCCTTCTCTTCCATATACTTATCAATTAACCTCTTAAACGCCACCAAACTTGGCGCATCTACAACAGCTGCAGGCAGGGCATTCCACTCCCTAATCACTCTTTGAGTAAAGAACCTACCTCTGATATCCGTCCTATAACTCATACCCCTTAATTTAAAGCTGTGTCCCCTCGTGCTAGCTTTCTCCATCCTAGGAAAAAGGCTATCACTGTCCACCCTATCTAAACCTCTAATCATCTTATATGCTTCAATAAGATCCCCTCTTAGCCGCCTCCTTTCTAACGAAAACAACCTCAAATCCTTCAACCTCTCTTCATAGGACCTGCCCTCCATACCAGGCAACATCCTGGTAAACCTCCTCTGTACCCTCTCCAATGCCTCCACATCTTTCTTATAATGTGGGGACCAGAACTGCACACAATACTCCAAGTGCGGCCGCACTAGAGTTTTGTACAGTTGCAACATGACGTTGCGGCTCCGAAATTCAATCCCCCTACCAATAAAAGCTAAGACTCCATATGCCTTCTTAACAACCTTATCGACTTGACTGCCTACTTTCAGGGATCTATGCACACATACACCAAGATCCCTCTGTTCATCAACACTATTAAGAGTCCTACCATTAGCCCTATACTCTACACATTTATTATTCCTGCCAAAGTGCATTACCTCACACTTTTCCACATTAAACTCCATTTGCCACCTCTCGGCCCAGCTCTGCAACTTGTCCAAGTCACTCTGTAAACTATAACACCCCTCTTCACTATCTACCACTCCACCGACTTTAGTGTCATCTGCAAATTTACTGATCCATCCCTCAATACCCTCATCCAGATCATTTATAAAAATTACAAACAGCAGGGGCCCCAAAACAGACCCCTGAGGCACACCACTTATCACCGAATGCTGAAGTTTATCTTATTTCTTCTAACCCTTTCAATAATACTGGCAGAACCATTGAAGTTAGCATTTTAAATCGCATTTTGATAATGATGCTCTATATTTGTGTTAAGAATATTTATGGATTGTGATTGCTTGTGTTCAATGATTTATTGTTCTGTGCTTGATTATGTTAGTCTGACTACTGATCTATGCTCAATGTCTTGATTGGTTCATTCTGGGCATTGATTCAGAGCTAAAATAAACAAAGAAACTAAACTAGAGCAAGCTACAGCTGAACAGTGAGCATGAGTGGAGACATTTTGTTATTGGAGAGATATTTCACAGCACGGCAAATGAAACCTGTTGCATACTTAGGAATTGGTGTTATTTCTGAGGTGGATTAAATACAGTAAAGCAGCAAAATCTGATTTACAGCAGATTCTGTTAAAATATCAACAAACCATTGATCTGTTCTCATCCAATTCAATAAAAATGATTATACTTAATCAATAAACCAGTTAACAGGACTTAGAAATACTGTTGAGTAAATCACAGCTTATTATCCATTTAGTCAACTTATTAATTAATCAGCACTTTGTAGCCATTTTTAAAAAAATCAATAGAAGGGATGGGTAAAATTTTAGAACCATAGAATCATAGAGTGTCGAAAGAGTGCAGTGCAGAAATAGGCCATTCAGCCCATCGAGTCTGCACTGACAACAATCCCACCCCTCCTTATCCAAGTAACCCTGCACATTTACCCTGCTAATCCCTCTGACACTAAGGGCGTTTTAACATGACCAATCAACCTAACCAGCATGTCTTTGGAGTATTGGAAAAGCCAGAACACCTAGAGGAAAGCCACACAGATACAGAGTGAATGTGCAGACTCTGCACAGACAGTGACAAAACCAAGGATTGAACCTGGGTCCTTGGTGCTGTTAAGCTGCACTGTCTCGTCCTTCCAAGGCATCTCAATAGATGGCAGGGGAATAGAAATCGACAATGTGTTGACATATGACAAATGATCTGACATACAAAATACTTATTTTTGGGCTGAGGCTCAGGACAGACACTTTGAATTTGAAAGTATTTTTTTCCCTCTCCATATGTTGATATCGCGGTTGGCAGAAGGACCTTGAATGTGTGACCTCCTCCACTGTACTCACTCTGCATTAATCAGTTTGCTGCCAGTTTGTGTCTCTCCTGAGAGTCCAGGCTGCCTATTGTTACGGTGGATTTTCGTGTGTTAGATGTAGCGGGGTGCTGATGAGGGCTGATGGCTTGCTTTAGGTCCCATGTGTCAGGTGTCAGCAGGAATGCTTCATTTCGGGAGAGTTGCCAGGCAAGTGTCAGGGATGCTCAGCTGAAGCCGTTGGAACTGATTCCATTTAGCACTATGACGATAGTGAGCAATATTTCCCTGGGATTGAAGTTGATATCAAAATAATATAACCAGGCTTACTAATATTATCTGCAAGAATGCATCAAAAATTTCTGTCAGCACTATGTTCTTCACCTGTGCTTCAGAGATTAAATTTTTTAAACAGGATTTACCAAGCAGAAAATCATTTATTTCGACACTGGGTAATGCAGAACTATTGAAGGCGATGAATGGTTGGCATTGTTTAATTATTACGCAAAGTATAATTTCATTTTATATGAATATAAAAACTCACACCAAATTAGACTATCCGATATCCTGAAATGTTTCATGCATTCTATTAATATTTTTTATTCGTGTCTTCAACTCAAGTTTAAGAGCCTCTGTTAAAATGGTGGCGTTGGTGAGAATT
Organism: Sphyrna mokarran; assembly: GCA_024679065.1. Lineage (NCBI taxonomy): Eukaryota > Metazoa > Chordata > Chondrichthyes > Carcharhiniformes > Carcharhinidae > Sphyrna > Sphyrna mokarran. Next base: position 21,400,480 of record JAGIQG010000015.1, on the reverse strand, counting down.
TGTGAAGCCATTTGTCTAATAGCAGCTCCCAGGCTCAAATAAATGCTTAAAAGTAATAAAGTGTGTTGTTGAACCTAGGGCTAGCAAAAGATTCTATATAAGTAAGAGATTCTTAAATAATTTTCAGCTGGGGGAGGTGGCATATAGTGCTCTTGAAGCAGGGAAAGATCTGGGGACCCGGATTCAAATCCCAACATGGTAGATGGTGAGATTCGAATTCAATAAGATTCTGGAATTCAAAACCCATTTGGTTCATTAATGTCCTCAGGGAAGGAAATCTGCCATCTTTAACCATGCTGCACAGTGGTTAGCACTGTTGCCTCACAATGCCAGGGATCCGGGTTCGATTCTAACTTGGGTGACTGCGTGGAATTTGCATGTTTTCCCTGATCTGTGTGAATTTCCTCTGGGTGCTCCAATCTCCTCCCACAGTGCAAAGATACATGGATTAGGTAGATAGACCATGCTAAATTAGAACATAGAATTATCGTATGTGCCTCCATCACCACTTCAGGCAGTGCATTCCAAACACTGTGTAAAAAAGTGCCCTCACATCTCCTGTGAACCTTTCCCCTCTCACCTTAAGTGCGTACCCCCAGGTATTAGACATTTCAACTCTGGGATAAGGGTTCTAACTGTCAATTCTATCTGTGCCGCTCATAATTTTATAGACTTCCATTGGAGCTTCCATCACTCCAAAGAAACAATCCAAGTTTGTCCAAACTCTCCTGTCATAAGTCAAGACTGTCTGAATATAAAAAGTTGGAGACTTGTGATAGGGGAGCAGGACATCAAGTAAAGATTGTATTGTTTTTGAAAAAACAGATGTTTTCTTTAGAGAAAAGGGATGTTGTGATATGTGTCTGCATGCATTGTAGTGTAAAGACACTCAGCAAAGCAGGGGTAGTGGAACTGGGCAATAATACTACCCACAGTATGATGCATAGAGTTGCATGGTAATAGACTCTAAGCAATCAATCCAGAAATAGAACTCCGCAAGCAGCCATTCTCCACAGAACAGCTGCATGCATGATCATGTTATGAATCTATGAATAGTTAAAGACTATCAATAAATGGTTCATATTTAAACATACAAATTTCAAGATCTCATCAATGAAACACCACAGCAGTGCATGCCATGCAACCCATGCCACTTTCCTTGGCCATCAAATATTGGGTGGGGCAAAGACCCGGAGCTTCTAAACTGGAGGCATTATTGCTACTCACTACATCAAAAGACATCCTCAAAGTGAAGTGCAGACTTGTTTATAATAAAGGTAACAGTAAATAATTTGCACAGCAAGGTCCCACAAATAGTTAATGACAGATAGGCTGTTTGAGTTATGCTGGGTAAGGGATAAATATTTACCAGGACATAGAATTCTAACATATATGCAAAAAGTATTACAAGGGGACATATTCATGTTTTAATTTTTGCATATATTTTCTTCCTGAAGGCTGGGCTGGGAGATTAACTTTATTTATTAGTGTCTCAAGTAGTCCAATATTAACACTGCAATGAAGTTATTGTGAAAATCCCCTCATTGCCACATTCTGGTGCCTATTCAGGTATACTGAAGGACCATTTGGCATGGCTAATGCACCTAACCAGCACATCTTTCAGACGATGGGAGAAACCGGAACACCAGAAGGAAACCCATGCAGACACAGGGAGAATGTGCACATTCCTCAAGACAGTGACCCAAGCCAGGAATCGAACCCGGGTCCCTGATGCTGTGAGGCAGTAGTGCTAACCACTGTGCTGTCCCAATTAAGATTATCAACTAAGGTTATTGTCTCATTCCAGCATGTTGAAGCTACTATATTCATTTGTTTTAATGTATTGAGCTTTTCAAAAATATTACCAACATTATGGGGCCAGTATATCATTTTCTGAATCAGCCAACAAATTTAGTGTGAGACATCATAAAAATGAGATTCATTTGAACTCCCACCAGTCATTTGGCTCCAAACATCTTTCCTTTGGTTTCATGCTTCAGACTTTTAGGTGTCCAGGTCACCAACAACCTGTCCTGGTCCCCCATGCTGACACTATGGTTAAGAAAGCCCACCAACATCTCTACTCTCTCAGAAGACTAAAGAAATTTGGCATGTCAGTTGCGACTCTCACCAACTTTTACAGACGCACCATAGAAAACATTCTTTCTGGTTGTATCACAGCTTGGTATGGCTCCTGCTCTACCCAAGACTGCAAGAAACTACAAAAGATCGTGAATGTAGCCCAGTCCATCACGCAAACCAGCCTCCGATCCATTGACTATACTTGCCACCGCCTCAGAAAAGCAGCCAGCATAATCAAGGGCCCCATGCATCCCAGACATTCTCTCATCCGCCTTCTCCCGTTGGGAAAAAGACATAAAAGTCTGAGGTCACTTACCAACCGAACTCAAGAACAACTTCTTCCCTGCTGCTCTCAGACTTTTGAAAGGACCTACCTCGCATTAAGTTGATCTTTCTCTACATTCTAGCTATGTCTGTAACACTACATTCTGCACTCTCTTCTTTCCTTCTCTATGAGCAATGTGCTTTGTCTGTACAGTGCGCAAGAAACAATACTTTTTATTGTATGTTAATACACGTGACAATAATAAATCAAATCAAAAACTGTCTGTTATATTGAAGCAAAAGCTGCAACTACCAGTTCTTTTGAGAAAGTATCTTTTCTTCTGAGGCTAAATTGGAACATTTGAATGTTTTCTTTCTAGCAGTATAGATATTATTGATTATAAGGTTGGGGTCAGAATTCTACATCTGCTTCCTTGCTCTGATATTCAATGAAACTATATGGTTTCACACAGAAATTTCTGGATTACAAATTCTTGGCACTTAATAATCAAGGCTAGGGCAATGACTGGGTAAACTAGATGGTTGCTTGCAGCAGCACAATCTGGAGTTGGGGCACAGCAAAGCAACAGAATGCGCTATTAGTGAAACTACATAAGTAAATAAACAACAACAAAGAGGGTGGTAGGTCTGGATTTATTGGTATACATCCATATTTACTGACATAAATACAGATTTCCATCTACTTACATTGCAGACTTTAGTAACATTTCATTTTTTATTCCTCAGTCTGTGTATGACAGGTTTTCAAATGTATGCACCTACATGACTATTAGATGTATGTCCACGCATTGTGCCTTTTTCAACTAAACAAAAGCTTGAGGGATAGCCATTTCCTGGTGCATTCCCCATGGCAGAGCCTTGACCAAGTTGATATACTATTTGAGTTTGATGAAAAGCTTGGCAGTTAACTGTTCCCTGGTATTTTCTCCATGGCGATACCTCTACCAGTCAGTTTGCCAACCAAATGACATTCTTTTCTGTTGCAGGATAAATTGATGTTCCCTTTGTTACAGCATTGTAGGGAACTTCTCTAACAGATACAAAATGAAATGATTCAAAAGCATTAAGGTAAAATCAAAAGAACTGCGGATGCTGGATTCTGAAACAAAAACAGAAAATGCTGGAAAATCTCAACAGGTCTGAGAGCATCTTGTGGAGACAGAATAGAGCCAACGGCCGGAATTTTACTGCCTTACCCACCCTGATTCCGGCTCGGAGAACGGAATTCCGTGTTTGCCTCACATGGGATTTTCTGAGCCTTGCCTGAGCAAGATCGTAAAATCCCATTCAACGTTTACAGTCTGTTCTCCAGACTTGAAGCCTTGGTTTGATTCTCTCTCCATAGAAGCTGTCAGACCTGCTGAGATTTTCCAGCATTTTCTGTTTCGCTTCAAAACCATGTCTCTGTTCTTTAGCAACACTCAGTAAATAAAATCAAAGAACACAGTTTAACCTAATCCATTGCATTGTAATGATTATTGGTTGCATAAATTGTGCATTGTATCATCTAATAACTGTTGCAGGATCATATAGCCAGGAATTTTCCCACCGTTCATGCCAGCAGAATTTTCCCATGGAGTGCAGTGAATGGAAGTCTGGCTTTCTGCCAAATTCCCTGTCTTTGCCACAGCGGGCATGTGGCATGAATGGGCAGTGAGATTGTGCCCATAGTACTAAATCATGTGAACCATATGGCACATCATAACATGCATTTCTTCCAATATATGTCCTGTGAGAAGTGTAGAACAATGTTAATGTACGATCAGTACCATAATATTCTCCTTTGTCATGTAAAATAAATCTGCAATTATAAATATTGAATTTACATTCATTTTAATGCACAAAAGTTAATTGTGGTGCTGGGGCTGACGGATGGGTGGGTTGTTGTGCATATGCAAAGCTGAAAGTTTGTCTTGAGTGTCTAAATAATCTTTCACCGCTGCTGGTAATAATTACCATTTTCTAATTGGTAAAGGATCGTGTGATCATTTTCGTCACCATCTTGTGCTAAGATACTTTGGTACCGTGAAATCAGTATAAAAATCAAACAAAGTTCCAGTAGAAAATTGTTTGCCATTGAAGTGCCCTTAATAACTACATTACAAATAGTTTAATAATTCATAGACTGTGTGTATAAATTCCTGTAGGCACACCAGAGCCAGAAAATCTATTCCATGTCTTTATAGTCAAGTTCTGATGGAATCTAATTTAATGGCTGATTATTTTCATTGTTTTTTATCTGAACTGTTGTTCATGCATTATGAAGAAGAGTTAAGGGATCCAGGCTTAGTTTATTTTGGAAAAGAGGAGATTTAAGGTGATGATTGAACTTTTTGAATTGTCTCCAATGGATTTGTAGGGTTTATGCTTGATGCAGACTCAGCTGAATGGCCTCTTTCTGTACTGTAGGGTTTCTATGATTTTATGATTTTCCTCTTGTTACATAACTTACATCCGGTTATCCTGCCACTTCTTAACCTGCTCGTCAGGAAGTGAATTGTGCACAAGGTGATGACTGAACTTTTCGAGTTGGTCTCCAATGGATTTGTAGGGTTAAGAGTCAGTCCACTTCCTGACAAAACAGGTTAAGAAGTGGCAGGATAACTGGATATAGGTCAGGTAACACAAGGAACAAGGAAAATTGGAAAGCCTTGCAAAGTAGCAGCTGAACTTCTGTATCAACTGACTTCCCATAGGCATCGATTCTGTAAGCACCCAAATATCTCAGTTTTAAGTATGCTCATAAACATCCAGAGCTTTCTGAGATAGCGATTTCCAAAGATTCATAAACGTCTGGCTGAAGAAATTTCTCCTCATCGCAGTTCTAAATTTTTGATCCCATAATCTGAGAAGCTACTTTCTGGTTCTGGACTCTCCAGCTAAGGGGAATCATTGGTCAGATTTTCACAGAGTTGGAGAGGCTTTGCAGAACTTAAACATTATGGAGAAATGTGATTCCAGTATTCCCAAACCCCATTGCTGATAGAGGCGGATTTATAATGAAAGACATCATGCCAAGGCACAGGGCCCCAACCAATGGGTGGATGGCATCGTCTGGTGCGCTGGGTATCCAATCAGAGCGGATTACTCTGCATTTGCTGATTGGCTGAGCCTATCAGTAGGCAATACAGATCAAAATCAGACTTGAATTGATGAGTCTGCCAGGTTGGGAAAACATTGGTCCAAACTGTACAAATGGTTAACTTGAGACTTGTGCATTGCAGGAATGAAGAAAAGTGATTAGACAAGGAGGGAGAGGCAGAACATACTGTGATTTTACCGTTTTTGCGAAAGGCAAGTACATTTGTAACTCAACCTAGAGCAGACCAGCAAAGCGAGGTGTGAGGTGCAATGCCCCTGAATCAAACCTTAGCCACAAGGGGATGGCAAGTGGGGCAGGAAGAACCCAAGTGAGTGAGGTGAGTGGGATTGTGAGAATGGGAGAGAGTGAAAGGCAGGCAGAGACTGTGAGGGGATGAGGGGAGAGGGGAAGGGTGTGAGGATAGGAGGGTGTTTGAAGGGATTAGCCAGAGTTGCATACTTGCAGGAAGGGGTAGTGTGTGAGCAGGGCCTAGAAATGAAGGTGAGCATGGCGCTCCATGCCTCTGATCTTCAACATCTACAATTTTTGTGAGTGCAAGCAGTAAGCTCACATTTTGCATTCCTGACCTGGCTCCATTGCCAGGTTTGGCATCTCCTAGTCCCTAGTTGTAAGGTTATGCCAGATTCTGAATGAATTGTTGCTCATGGATCCTCAAAGGAGATGTGAACAATAGACTGGTTATGGAAACTCTTTGAAAGATAACTGCAAAAGATTTTACCCATGCTTCCCATGCTAAATCATGCTCCCCACTCACCCTCCAATGACTCATCATATCCTATATACCAACCCATGTGTCTCCACTCATCCCAATGACCCTTCATATCCTTTCTGCCAATCTATAAACCCATGCGTTCCCAGTGACCCTATGACTGTCCATGTGAACTCAAAGCACTCCCATGCCCATTCACCCAATATACACTCTGTTCAGAACCAATAAATGCTAAATGGCATGTATGGAAAAGCTTAAAAAAAAGCCATTCACAACTTTTTAAAAAGTATTTGCTCTTAAAAACCTTTAAAGCATCGAAAGCAGAAACTATAAGCATTTGTCACCTCTTTGTGTGCAAATACACAAATTGAGTCATTGCCAAAATAAAAGAAAAAAGCTGTCAATCAAGTAATGTTTTTCCTTGTGTGCACCTGTTTCAAGAAATGGAAGTCTGGGCTCTCGGTCATTGCTCATTGTGAAAACAACTGAGAAGTAGGCCCTTTCATCAGCTCACAGTCCCTGTGACCACCTCTGAACTGTGTCTGAGGGTGGCAGATCCGACTCCAGCCTGAAGATTGTGTCATTGGGTGTGCTGTTGGCAAGTGCCAGCTGAGGACCCACATTTGGGGTCTTGAAACCTGTGAGAAAATCCAGCCCTTTCTACCACCTAGCTTTGTATTATCAACAAACTTGGATACATTACATATGGAAGCTATATCCACATCAAATACCTGAGGCCCAAGCATTGATCCTAGTAGCAGACCACGAGTTGCAGCCTTTGTTGCTGAAAGGTGCCAAGTGCAAAGCCATGGGCAGGGCCAGGGGTAGTGGTGGGGGCAGTGCCAGGGCATAACTCTCTGCCCCTGGAGGCTATTCTCAGGTGTGTACTTTTGGCAGGTTCTGGGGGAAGTTATCATGTGAATGGATAATTTAACATGGCAAGTTTATTTGGTGTGAAGTCCTGATACGCACAGTTAAATAATTGCGAGTTGGGAATCCAACTTTTAAAGTTGGGATTTCCATTACGCCGTTGGTGGGGGTTGGGGAAAATTGAGCGAGGAAATCCCACTGACTGTTTTGATATTCCTGCTCATTTCTGTGCCGCCCCCACCCCATCCTCCCTCCACCCCATCATTCCCACTCCCTGAAAGTTGGAGTGGAAAATCCTCCCATCCAGTATGAAAACTTAAGATGAAATTTTATATGTAGTTTTGACTCTGATTCACAATGCAATAAACCTTCTGATTTACACTTCTTCCGTTAAAAAATGTAAACAAATCACGCACGGAATCTTGTTGGGGCAACAGGGATCTTGGCCCTTGGCCAGAGAGCCAGTGAATCCTGTGCAACTCCTTTTTTTCAGGAAGGTTTGTGGTATCCCGTGGCACTCAGGCACTGAGTAAGACAGCCATACTCTGGGTGAGGTACCCCAGAGCTTGAGGACCCCACCTACTGTTTGCCAACCAATCAGAGGTCAGCAGCTCTTTTGTGCTCGGAAATTCCACCGGGAACGGCGATGGCTGCTGCCGGAAACGCACATGCCCCTGGCCTCTCACTGAGCAGTGGACTTGACATAGATAAGTGATGCCTAGGGTATTGTGGTGTGAGTGGTCATGTGGGAGAGGGATTGTCAGCAAGCCAAGGGGGTTGGCTCTGAACAAGATATTCTCCTTCCTGATGCTGAGTCCCTCAATCAGACACTGAGTGACATTGACTGGAGCAGAGAACACTGAGGGATGACCTGGTATACAAGATTAGGAGGGGCATGGACAGAGTGGATAAGGAGCAGCTGTTCCGCTTAGTTGAAGGGTCAGTCATGAGAGGACATAGGTTCAAGGTGAGGGGCAGGAGGTTTAGGGGAAATGTGAGGAAAAACTTTTTTTACCCGGAGAGTGGTAAGGATTTGGAACGCGTTGCCTGGATGGGTAGTAGAGGCAGGTTACCTCTGACATCCTTTAAGAAGTATCTGGATGAGCATTTGGTACATCATAATATTCAGGGCTATGGGCTAAGTGCTGGTAGATGGGATTGGATGAGACTTCAGGTGTTCCTAATGTGCTGGTGCAGACTCGATGGACTGAAGGGCCTTTTCTGTGTAGGATTCTGTGATTCTTTTTTGACTGGGGACAGCTTCCGAGAGTCCACAAGCCAACATGCCAGAGTTTGCTGGTTGTGACCCCTACACAGTGAGTAATCCCCCCACTCACAGGGTTTATACTAGTGGTCACAGGATGGAAAGTGTTAATCGCAAGGGCTTCATTTGGCATTGGGGTGGGAATGGTGTCCTTGGTCGAGGGGCAGGAATGGATCCCTCTACCTGCCACAGCTCCTGTCTTATTACATACTGCCCCACCAAGATTTTGTCCCACCTTTCAATCTATTCCTCCCTAAATTTCTTCGAGTTTGTCATTCCTTTTAACTATTCTTTATTCCGTATCCTTTCCCACTTCTCCATGTTTCTCCCATGTCAGGACTGCTGCTTGGTTGATAATCCTGGGACTGTGTTTCCGCAGTGCTGGAAAAGGTTTCTCTCCATGAGGCTTTCCTTTCCTCCCACAGATGACCCTGATATGATGGCCAAGCTTAGACAATAAGATAAAGGAGTAGAAATAGGCCATTCGGTCCATTAAACCTGCTCTGTCATTCAATCATGGCTGATAAGTTTCTGAACATATTGTCCTGCATTTTCCCTTAATCTTTGCTTCCCTTATCAATCAAAAGCCTATCCTTCTCTGTCTTAAATCCACTCAATGATCTGGCCTATATAGCTTTCTCTTGATCAGATTTATTATTGTCAGATAGGATCCCTATGGTGCAGAAGGAGGCCATTCAGCCCATTGAGTCTGTACCAACCACAATCCAATCCAGGCCCTATCTTCATAGCCCCACGTATTTACCCTACTAACCCTCCTGATACTAAGGGGCAATTTAATGTGGCCAATCCATCTAACCTGCTCATCTTTGGCCTGTGGGAGGAAAGCGGAGCACCCAAAGAAAACAAACGCCAGACACGGGGAGAACACACAAACTCCAAACAGACAATGACCCGAGCCGGGAATCGAACCCGGGTCCCTGGCGCTGTGAGGCAGCAATGTTAACTACTGTGCCCCCTATATGTATCAGCATACCGTGAAAAGTATTATTTTTGCGTGCCATCTATACTGTAATGGAGAAAAGATAGAATTATAAGATATGCTGGACGCAGCTTGCAAGAAGTCATCACACTTTAGCACCATCTTGGATTCATCATCATTCTGTGGCAATGAATTCCCCCCTCTGGGTGAAGGAATTCCTCTTCAGCTTGTTCTCCAGGGAAAGCCTCTGGACAAACCTGAGACCACGTGCTCAACCATTTTGTCCTCTCACATTACATTTTATTTATGAGATGTTTGTACCTGAACTACTTAAACCTTCAGCTCCCTCCTTTTGAAATGAGTGGCTTGGGCACCATAAACAGTGAAAACAAATGTCTCTCCCGACTGCTAAGCTGTCCTAAAAATAACATTGCTGTCATCTTCCTGTCAAAGGCCCTGCTGAATGCTTCTAGAAATCTCATTTAAATATCATTACCATTTCATTGTAATACTTCATATTACATCGATGGGGAAAATACCTTGACCTCTGTCACTTCATGAAATGCAGGCCACGGTATTTGCATACAGCTGCTTTGAAATTCCCAGCCGAGGACTAATATTCCGCCTTTGAACCTTTTTAAACATAATTCGTCGTGATTTTATATCAACGATTACTCGCTTGGTGTAAAAAATATTTTTCACTTGACCTCATTATCCTCTTTGCTGCCTTGAGATAGATTTCCATCAGCAATTCACGGGTCTGTGGCCTCACCTGGCTGGGACCAAGGGAATGATACCGGAGATGAGAAGGTTAGCTTATCAGGAGAGATTGAGTAGATTGGGCCTGTACTCTTTGGAGTTTACAAGGCTGAGGGTGACATATAAGATAATGAAGGGACTAGATAGGATCGAGGTAGAAAGAATCTTTCTGCTTAGAAAGGAAACCAAACCAAACCAAAATAAAGGGGGGGATCAATTTAGATCAGAGTTGAGGAGGAACTTCTTCTCTCAGAGGTTGGTGAATCTCTGGAATTCTCTGCCCATTGAAGTTGTGGAGGCTACCTCATTGAATATGTTTAAGTCATGGGTAAATAGACTTCTAATCAATAAGGGAATTAAGGGTTATAGGGAGCAAGCAGGTAAGTGGAATTGATCTGATTCAGATCGGCCATGATCTTATTGAATGGTGGGGCAGGCTCGAGAGGTTGGATGGCCTACTCCTGCTCCTATTTCTTATGTTCTTATGAATAAGTTCAGTGTTATCTAAGGTTAACTTGGACCTTAGAGCATAATGTGAAACTGCCAACATCAATTAAACACTTCTCCTGATCTTTATTTCCGTCAATGGGGCAATATTTGTTTTTATTCATTGGCCGTGGGTGTCGCTAGCTGGGCCGGTATTTACTGCCCATCCCTAACTGTCCTTGAACTGAGTGGCTGGCTAACCATTTCAGAGAATATTTCAGAGTCAACCATATTTCTGTGGGTCCAGAATCACATGTAGGCCAGACCAGGTAAGGGCGGCAGATTTCCTTCCCTAAAGGGAACCAGCTTGGTTCTTTACTATTGTCAACAGTAGTTTCATGGTCGCCATTCGACTTGTAATTCAATATCTTACTGGAAGGAGAAGGAGGCCATTTAGTCCATCAAGTCTGCACCGATCATTATCCCCACCCAGGCCCTATTCTCATAACCTCATATATTTCCCCTCCTAATCTCTCTGACCCTCAAATCAATCTAGCTTGTTTAATCAACGTAACCCGCTCATCTTCGGAGTGTGAGAGGAAACCCACACAGACACGGGGAGAAGGGGTAAACTCCACACAGACAGTGACCCGAGGCCTGAATTGAACCTGGGTTCTTGGCGCTGTGAGGCAGCAGTACTAACCACTGTGCCACCTAAATTTCAATTCAAATTTCACCATCCGCCGTGGTGGGTTTTGAACCCGGATCTCGCGAGCATTATCCTTGGTTCAGGAGTACTAGTCCAGTGACAATCCCACTCTGCCACTGCCTCCCATGTATCATGTCTCTTATGCTATTATCCATAACTGATATTATCCCCATGTTTTGATAATGTGATCATCCTATTCAATTTTCCCATTTGTTTTCTGCCTTGGTGATGTTTTACGCCTAAGCAGTACAGGCGAAAATCGATCTCGTCCTGTTATATTTTAAGTTTATGTACCTAAGGCTAACCAATGTGAAAAAGGTTTTTATTTATCAGGCAGCCATTTTGAAATAAGTCTTTCGGTTTCTGGGTGGAATTTGATCATTACTCTCTGAATTTCAAAATTACTGATAAGCTCAATAAACTTTGAAATGTCAAAACTCAGGTTTTCTGACAATAACTATTCTATCATATTTTCCTCCAAAAATATGCCCATATCTACATCAATGGGGATGAAGTAGAAAGGGTCGAACAGCTTCAAGTTTTTAGGTGTCCAGTTCACCAACAATGGTTCCTGGTCCACAAACAGTGCAACAAAGGCACTTATCTCCTTGCTCCAGCACATTCAACTCCTGTTCGGTTTCTGAGTCGTGGCTTGCAAAAACTAAAGTTAAAATATCGGTTAAAACAGAAGCACACCTGAATTTTTAAGCTTATTTATTAGTGTCACATGTCGGCTTACATTAACACTGTAATGAAGTTACTGTGAAAATCCACGCTCCAGCTCCTGTTTGGGTATGCTGAGGGAGAATTTAGCATGGGCAACGCATCTGACCAATATGTGTTTCAGATTGTGGGAGGAAACTGGAGCACATGGGGAGAACATGAAAACTCCACACAGACAGTGACCCAAACCAGAATTGAACCCACGTTCCTGGCACTGTGGGGCAAGATTGTTAACCACTGTGCTACCATTAATCCATAGATCTATAAACATAGACAGGGATCGCGGGTAGAAGTGGGAACATCGGGGTGGCGGTGCGGGCTTGTTGGGCCGAAGGGCCTGTTTCCCGTGCTGTTTTGTTCTTTGTTCTTGTTCTTGTATAATAATTTAGCGTCTAACTGTTCTCCTGAGAAAAGATTGGAAGCTCTTCTCTGATCTACCCCCATTCCAAAGTAAACCTGCATCTATTGAGTCAATTCTGGAATCATTTGCTTCATTTCATGCTTCTGTTCTCATGCAAATTCTACCTCCATCTATAAATTAGTAATGTATATGGATGGGATTTCTTTTTTTAATCAATGTCAATTAATTGTTATACTAATTTCTACAATCCAATTTTGCAATGGTGCGCCTTTCCAGTAATGTAATGATTTAATTATACTGGCAAGACTTGGGTTATGAAATTTTAGCACTTAGCTACATTTGGCTTTATATAAAACCTTTTAATTAGGCCTCCATTAGAGCACATTGTGCATGGTGACCTCTACACTCATGGGTTCAGAGGAGAGGACAGGGATGTCCACAAGTATAACTGTGGGATCCAGTGTTACTGCCGGAAGTGAGGAGATTGACCAAGGAAGGTCTACCTTCACATCATGGGGTTCCAGAGTGTTTGGAGGGATATGAATGATGACAGGGAAGGGTCAAAGCTAGTTCGGAAGTAAACGTCTGCACTACCACATCTTGATATCCTGAATAAATAATACTGTTTAAAAATGAAACGGGAATAAATATTCATAGGTGGTGTGGGAGGGTACTGTGTCAGTGTGGGAGGGACTTGGAGCAGAACGGGAGGAGCCTGAGGTAGAGTGGCAGGTCTGAGGCACTGCAGGGGGGCCTGAGGCAGTGTGGGAGGGGTCTGAGGCAGTGGAGGGGGGGGTATGAGCCAGTGTGGGAGATGTCTGAGGCAGTGGAGGGGGGGGTATGAGCCGGTGTGGGAGATGTCTGAGGCAGTGTGGGAGGGTCTGAGGCAGTGTGGGAGGGGTCCCAGGCTGTGTTGGTGGTCTGAGTCAGTCTGAGGCAGGGTGGGAGGGGTCTGAGGCAGGGTGGGAGGGGTCTGAGGTCATGTGGGGAATCAGGCAGTGTGGAAGGGGTCTGAGGCAGAGTGGGGGGGTTCTGAGGCAGTGTGGGTGGTCTGAGGCAGGGTGGAAGGGGTCTGAGGTAGTGTGGGAGGGTCTGATTGTGGGAGGAGTTTGAGGCTGTTTGTGAGGGTTCTGAGGCAGTGAGGGAGGGTCTGAGGCAATGTGGAGGGTCTGAGGCATTGTGTGGAGGGTCTGAGGCATTGTGTGGAGAGTCTGAGGCAGTGTGTGCTTCAACAGCACATGACCCAGTTTTGGCCACATGATTGAGACACTTTGTGTAGCAACAGAGACACCATCATGATACCAAGATGATATCAGAGATACCAAATGATTGCTGGACCTGGGGTGGCATGGTGGCACAGCGGTTAGTACTGCTGCCTCACTGTGCCAGCATCCAGGTTCGATTCCTGGCTTGGGTCACTGTGTGGAGCCTGCATGTTCTCCTTGTGTCTACGAGGGTTTCTTCTGGATGCTCTGTTTCCTTCCACTGTCTGAAAGACGTGCTGGTTAGGTGCATTGGCCGTGTTAAATTCTCCCTCATCGTACCTGAATAGGTGCCAGAGTGTGGTGATTAGGGGATTTTTGCAGTAATTTCAGTGTTAATATAAGCCTTACTTGTGACTAAGAAACTGCAAAGCCAGCTCAGCGTTGATCAAACAATATAACTTGTATCCCTCCAAAACACATCTCCTAACAACCCTGCCCCCCCCACTCACAAATCCACATCCATCCAAAAGTCTGTCCACTACCTACAAGGTACAAGTCAGGAGTGTAACGGAATATTCTTCACTTGCCTGGACGAATGCAGTTCCAACAACATTCAAGAAGCGCAACACCATCTAGGACAAAATAGCCCACTTGATTACTACACCTTCCATAAATATTTAAACTCCCCAAACAGTGGCAGCCATGTGTACTATCTACAAGATGCACCGGAGGAATCCACCAAGGTTTCTTAGGCAGCACCTTCCAAACTCAACCACTACCGTCCAAAAGGACAAGAGCAGCAGACACATCGTAACATCACTACCTGAAATTTCCCCTCCCAGTGACTCACTATCCTAACTTGGAAATGTATCAACGTTCCTTCACTGTCACCGGGTCAAGAGCCTGGAACTCCCTCCCTAACAGCACTGTGGGTGTGCCTACACCAAGGAACTGTAACGGTTCAAGAAAGCAGCTCACCACCACCTTCACAAGGGCAAACAGGAATGGGCAATAAGTGCTGCCCTAGCCAGTGACACCCATTCATTTGTAAATGAATGGGAAAGTCACACAAATACTCAGAATTCTGGTGAGTTGGAGGTTCCAACCTCAAAACTATTTTCCCTGCCCCGATTGTTTTAGCAGATGTGGAGGCTTGGTTATTTTTGGAGGATCTTGTGAACAGAATCTTGTGATCCAGTTCAGTTTATCTCTGGCATCTAATTGGAACATTGTGCTGGGTGAGACCATTAATGGCTGAGTCCGGGGCAATGGGAGGTGGGGAGGGGTATTGGTGGAGGAGGTGTAGAGGGAATAACAGTACTGGTGTGAGATTGGCCTTTTGTTCTAAAAATGCTGCTCAACATGAATGCTCTGACAGAAGAAGGCAGCAAATCTAGCCATTAATTGCCACAAGTTTACTTCAATCAAACTCACCCTGGCAACTGGCTGAAGATTTTTTGCTGCTGTGAATAATTGTTCCTACCCAAATGAACTTGCACTGCAATATTCTGACTGACTGAAATCCAGTTGTTTGTTTGTTCAGGAAATGTAAAATATGCTTTATAAAGTAAGGCCCATAACACAGTCAAAGGAATTCTAAACAAATGGGCTATTGATGGATAGGTTGTGGCAGTGCGGGCATTTTGTTAAGAAGCATCTTCCAACAGTTATAAGTGAACACTTCTTACAAGCTTGACTTGTCGCATCCTAATGCTGGAGTAACCTGGTGACCTTCAGAAATGACACATTTTATTGATTATGGTGGCAGCCTTTGTAGCTATTTTATGGCACCATCTTCTTATTCTGCACACTGCAAGATATCAGAATGCACCTGACCAGCCACAAAACTGTGGCGGCAATTCTGGTGACATTGGTGCAAGTCTACG
This sequence comes from Sphyrna mokarran, assembly GCA_024679065.1. NCBI lineage: Eukaryota > Metazoa > Chordata > Chondrichthyes > Carcharhiniformes > Carcharhinidae > Sphyrna > Sphyrna mokarran. The sequence goes on along the minus strand of JAGIQG010000015.1, from coordinate 21,385,158 downwards.
GAAATACATTCTTAAGGACTGCATCAACATTTCTTTCTGAAAAATCCAAATGGTGTGTTTATTGGGTGCAATTCCTCTCTTCATGAGACATTGTCCGTTTTTCTCCTTAATTAAAAACTATTTAAAATTTCAAGGCTGTGCACTCTCCTGTTTCAGTTACAGCTCATAGAATCCCTAAATTGCAGAAGGAGGCCATTTGGCCCAGTGAATCTCTACCAACAACAATCCCACCCAGGCCCTATCTGTGTAACCCCATATAATTACCCTACTAATCCTCCTGGCACAAAGGGCAATTTAGCATAGAAAATCAAGCTAATCTGCACATCTTTGGAGTGAGAGCAAACTGGGGCATCCAGAGGAAATCCATGCAGACACGGGGAGAATGTGCAAGCTCCACACAGCCAGTGACTCGAATTGAACCTGGGTCCCTGGTGCTATGAGGCATGATATAGAGATGCCAGCGTTAGACTGGGGTAAACACAGTAAGAGGTCTGACAACATCAGTTTTAAATCCAACCAATTTATTTGATAGTAAACTCGCAAGCTTTTGGCTATTATAGCCTTCTTCAGGCTAATGAGGTGTTGAGGCAGCAGTGCTAATCACTGTGCCACCCTCATTCTGCACTGAGGAAAAACAGCATCTCCATTCTATTTTGTGATGATGAATTTCAGGCTCTGTCTCTCTCTCTCTCTGACTTTGTATTTCACTTTTCTTCCCTGACCTTCAGACTTGTGCCTCAGTTAAAAAGGGTAATTTTAAAAAGCAAAGAAGTTAATAGGCTTTTCAAAGACTAAAGTGTGAATAATACGGTTGGCTTTGTTCAAGCCAGTTTCTAAGCTTTACTTGTGCGTGCTGCATTTAGTGAAAAGGCTGTATGAAAATGGACTTGGGTTCAGGTGAAAATGAGCTGTCTGGATTTATTTCCTCTAGGGTCAGTTATTTGATTTTCTCTGTTATTAATTTATACTGTTCTCACAGTAATGAAGTTTACAAATAAATGTAAGATGAGAAATTGCTGTTGCCAATATTAATATTGAGTATGTCATCCATTCTTTTGCAGCAACGATGGCACGGTGGTTAGCACTGCTGCCTCATAGCACCAGGAATCCGGGTTCAATTCCAGCCTTGGGCCACTATCTTGGTGGCATTTGCACATTCTCTCTGTGTCTGTGTGGTTTTCCTCTGGGTGCTCCGGTTTCCTCCCACACTCTATAGATTTGCAGGTTAGGTGGATCGGCCATGCTAAATTACCCTTTAGTGTCAGAGGGACTAGCTAGATTAAAGACATGAGATTATGGCCTGGTTGGGATTGTTGTCGGTGCAGACTCAATTGCACTGTAGGATTCTATGATCCATTCTTCTGCAGCTCAGTGATCAGCACAGTTGCATCACAGCTCCAGGGACCTGGGTTCAATTCCCAGCCTTGGGTCACAGTCTGTGTGGAGTTTGCACATTCTCCCTGTGTCTGCATGGGTTTTCTCCAGGTGCTATTATGTTCCCTTGCCTAATCCAGGTTCCTGAATGTAGTTCCAAAGTGTGACTAAGTGCTCATCTTTTCTTTAATCTCTTGCTCTTCATTGCCCATTTCCAGTGACATGCGTTTATTCCTCCTGTTGCTTCCTATATTATCACTTAATTTTACACTTCTATTTATCTTGAATGTTGTGCTGAAAGGAAAAGAACTTCTTTTTACTTCCATGTGCCACTTAACAATCACTCAAAACCCCCACAGCAGAGCGAAGTACAAATTGCCTGTTTGATATTTTCATTGTTGCATATCCCTGATGGTTCTTCCATTCTCATCTGATTCATTATCTGCCTCTAGCTCATGTCATTGCTCTGCTATCCAGCTTTTATCCTCCCCCTTCTGTGCAATCTCATTTTCACTTTTTTGCTGCTGTGTTTCTTTGATGTTTTTGGTTTCCTACTTGTTTCTTTTCAAAAGTATTTTTAAATGGTGAGGAGTCCGCATTCGAGGACATAAAAGCCTACGCCTAAATTGGACAATTGCTGAAGAAACATGTCTTTTTCTTTGGATGATTTTCTGTATAAGCACTTTAGAAGTCGAGATGGAATTTCAGGTTAGAAAGGGTATCCTGTCAGCCTTGCTTAGTGGTACTGAGTTGCACTGTTCGCTTGTTATGAATTGTAAAGCAATGGATCTTTGTGTGATTAGTCACATGATGTGCCGTAATGTCACTAGAAGCATTCACATGATTCTGTCTTTCTTCCAGTTTTGTTTATTGATTCATAAAACATGGACATCGTTGGCTGAGAGCATTCATTGACCATCCTCAGTTGCCCTTGGCTAGGCCACTTCAGAAAGTCAACCACATAGCTCTGGCTCTGGAGTCACGTATAGCCAGACCAGGTAAAGATGGCAAATCTGCTTCACTTAAAGGATGTCAATGAACCAGATGGATTTCCAACAATCAACAATGATTTCATGGTCATTAGTAGATTGTTAATTCCAAATATTTTTTGTTGAATTCAAATTTCAGGACATATGGTGGTGGGGTTCGAACTTGAGTCCCCAGAACATTAGCTGAGTTTCTGGATTAGTAGTCTTGATTTGATTTGATTTATTATTGTCACATGTATTAACATAGTGAAAAGCATTGTTTTTTTGAGTGCTATTAAGACAAAGCATACTGTTCTTAGAGAAGGAAATGACAGAATGCAAAATGTAGGTTATGGTCATAGCTGAGATGTGCAGAAAGATCAACTTAATACAAGGTAAGTCCATTCAAAAGTCTGACAGCAGCAGGGAAGAAACTGTTCTTGAGTTGGTTGGTACGTGACCTCAGACTTTTATATCTTTTTCCCAACAGAATTTCTGGGGGTGCGTGGGGTCTTTAATTATGCTGGCTGCTTTACCGAAGCAGCGGCAAGTGTAGACAGAGTCATGAATGGGAGGCTGGTTTGTGTGATGGATTGAACTATAGTCACAACCTTTTGTAGTTCCTTGTGGCCTTGGTCAGAGCAGGAGCGATACCATGCTGTGATATCACCAGAAAGTATACTTTCTATGGTGCATCTGTAAAAGTTGGTGAGAGTCATAGTTGACATGCCAAATTTCAATTAGTCTTCTGAGAAAGTAGAGATGTTAATGGACTTTCTTAACTATAGTGTCAGCATGGGGAGGCCAGGACAGGTTGTTGGTGATCTGGACACCTAAAAACTTGAAGCCCTCAACCCTTTCTATTTCATCCCCATCAATGTAGACAAGGGCATGTTCTCCTCTAAGCTTCTAGCGATAATACCAGGAGACATCACCTCCTCTTCATCTTGGATGAAGGAACACATCTCACAATATAAGTCTGACTTGTTGGTAAAGTTACCATGGTGTTGTTACCTGTCCTTTTGCTCTTTACTGTTGAAAAGGCAAAAGCCTAAAAACAGAGTACTGTTCTTTAAGGGCCAAGACCATCACACCCATCTGGATGCCCAGTTCAGGGCACATATATATCTTTTAACAACCCACCATTCTTACTATTAATGAAGTACAGTTCCTAAAGAGTACTAGTGGATAGGAAATCTCTGCATTGGGTTCCCCAGTTACTCTCCATTCCGCACCAACAGTTCCATATGAAACAGGTGGAGGCTTTGACCCTTTTGCCTTCAGAGAGGATGCCAACTTCATTTGAGGCCCTTCCTCTGGCTTCTGGCTGAATGTACGACAGAAGTGTTCCAGAGGGAATAAGGGATTTTTGTCTCTACTGGGCAGTGGGAATGATTGTATTCATTACATAAATCTCAGTTATTCAGCTAAAAGAACTTAAAATCATATTTTTATATCAGTCAATATATCTATCAGATCTACTTCAAATTCAAACGGCAATAGAACCTGAATATAAAAATCAAAGTACCCAGTTCGGTTAACAATGTGTCAGTTATTTTTTTAGAGCAAAACAGGCCATTGCCTCTCAGTAACTTTTTATCAGTTGCTCCAATTCAATCATGAAGGCGTGTTTGCCAGTTGAATTGTAAAATGTAGGCCAGAAACATGCAACACAATGTCTCTAATCTTCTATAATTGAAGTTTTGCAGGCAGTTAATGCCACTGTGTAAAAAGCACCAACATTTTAAGAAGATTAAAGGAATTAAAATCTTTGACAGACAAACACAGCATTTTGTTCCAATATAAATTGAGAAAGAAATAATATTTTTATGAATGGCAAACTGGTCACGAGAAGAAATCATTTAAATCAGTCATTAGCTGTCGCAACCAAGTTAGAAGCTGGTATTAAAATCATTACTCACAACTGAAATCTATTGCTTTACTCTTGGATATTGCTAAGCAACAGTGCACTGTGTACAGAGAGGATTATCAGCTGACAGAAGTGTTGTACAATGTTTCAGCCGCAAGTGAATTTGACAAAGTGACCAAAACTGTCCTCTTAAACATCTTTGATTTTAATGTTCCGCTGTTTCCGGCCATGCTTTCAGTTACCAAAGCCCCAAGCCCTAGAACTCCACTCTTGCCTGTCCTTTCCCATTTATAAAGCTGCTTGGAATCTCCATCTTTGACCGAGCCTTTGATCATCTGTCCTCAGATCTCCAATGTATAGGGCAGCACAGTGGTTAGCACTGCTAGCTTACAGCAGCAGGGACTCAGATTCAACTCCTGACTTGGGTGACTGTCTGTGTGGAGTCTGCATGTTCTCCCTCTGTCTGTGTGGTTTCCTCTAGCTGTTCCGGTTTCCTTCCACAGTCCAAAAGATATGCTGGTTGGGTACATTGGCTATACAAAATTCTCCCTCTGTGTACCCGAACAGGCACCAGCGTGTGGCAACTAGGGGATTTTCACAGTAACTTCATTGCAGTGTAAATTTAAGCCTACTTGTGACACTACTAAATGAACTAAACTTTAAAGAAATACATTTCAGTGCTAAATTTGTATGTTGATAAATGAAATAGCTTTAAAATAAATTAAAATAAAGTTCCTCAGGACATTCTTTTCAAGTCAGACCATAAGACGTAGGAGTAGAAGACAGCCATTCGGCCCATCGAGTCTGCTCTATCTTTCAGTGAGTTCAAGGCACTGTATAAATACACTTTGTTTTAGTTGTTGCTGAGTGGATGAGCCACAGGGATGAATTTTCCTCTTCCACTGCCACGGGAAAGTGAAGGGCTTACCACAGGTAAGCCTGTTCACATTAGGTGGGATTTTCCGTTTCAGAGCAAGCGTGGCTGAAAAATCTCAGACATGGGATTATTGGGTGGGATTTTCCAACAAATGCTGGAAAATTGCAGCAGGTCTGACAGCTTCTATGGAGAGAGAATAGAGCCAACATTTCAAGTCTGGATGACTCTTTGAACTGGTGAAGGGTCATCCAGACTTGAAGCGTTGGCTCTATTCTCTCCCCACAAATGCTGCCAGACTTGCTGAGGTTTTCCAGCATTTTTTTGTTTCAGGTTCCAGCATCCGCAATATTTTGTCTTTATCTTGGTGGGTTTTTCTAGTCCCGCTGAAGTTCATACCCTCGCCTGCCAACCCCACTCCCAGCTGCCCCCACCCTCCCCATTGTGATTCCCTGGAGGCGGGAAGGGTGAGCCATGCAAATTGCCATTGACTTCGGTGGGGCTGGAAAATCCCACTAATAGCAAGCCTTCTCTGCTGCAGGAATAACTCGGTGGGATGGTGGGGGGGTGCAGGGGAAAGAGTGGGTGCTTGAAAATTCTAGCCGTTTTCTTACAGAAAGCTTGCTTGGATCATGCTAGCAGGGTTAGATGATCAGCCTTGATCACAATGAACAGCGAGGCAGACTCAAAGGGCAGAATGGCCTCCTCCTGTTCCTATTTTCTATACTTCTATATTTAGCACCAGTTTAAAATTCTCACTGTGTGTATGCCATTTCAAACACACCACAGTACATGTTGCAAGACACTTTCTGATGACTAATTCTAGTAATATTATAGCCTCACTGCTTCTGAACATGTTTCTGATTTCAGGAGAATCAATGACTTCAGAATACGACTCTGAATTCCAGTGGAAATTATATCCCTGACTTCATTTAACTGGATATTTTGAAGTGAACCTTGTGATGTATTTCAGTCATCTGGTTTCTGATATTTTCTCCCGTTTTGTGGCTCCATGCTGCCATGGACATGTTGTTGATAACTCACTCTGCTCTATCTCTTTCTTCAGCCCCACCACATACCTAGTTTGCGCAAATATTTCTATCCTCTTGCCCCTCCCCTCAGCAGTGGTTGCCATTCTTACCCCCTTCCCCAGCAACCTCTTCCTCATTCACACGGTGCACAGTGATTCGATTTAATTTATTATTTATTATTGTCACATGTATTGGGACTCAGTGAAAAGTATTCTTCCTGTGTGCTATACAGACAAGGCATGCCATTCATAGAGTACATATGTGAGGAGGAAAGGAGAGGGGTTGCAGAATATAGCGTTGCAGTTATAGTTATGGTGAAGAGAACGGACAGCTTAATATGAGGTAGGTCCATTAAAAAGTCTGACAACAGCAGGGAAGAAGCTGTTCTTGAATTGGTCTTCAGATCTTTGTATTTTTTTTTCAATTGATGGAAGAAGGTCGAAGAGAGTAGGTCCAGGGTGTGTGGAGTCCTTGATTATGCTGGCTGCTTCTCTAAAGCAGTGAGAGTCAATGGATGGGAGGTTGATTTGTGTGATGGGCTGGGCTACATCCACAACCCTTTGTAGTTTCTATTGGATGGCACTGGAATGAGGCAGCTTCTTGCAAGGTGTGCCCAGCATATGTTCTAATGCTATCTTTTATTCTTGTTCTGTGCTTCTAAAATATAATTCTAACTCCCTTAAACTCTCTAACATTGCTCTAATTAAACCTCTTACAGTCAGTCTAACTATGACCGTAACACGACACTGTTCACTCTTTCTTTTCTTTCTTTATGAACGGTATGCTTTTGTCTGTATAACATGCAAGAAACAATACTTTTCACTGTATGCTAACACATGTGACAATAATCAATCAAAATCGAATCAAGTCAAAAGTTTCTTGCAGTCTTGGTCGGAGCAGGAGCCATACTGCTCCGAAAAGGATGCTTTCTAAGGTGCATCTGTAAAAACTGGTGAGAGTCAGAGTAGGCATACTGAATTTCCTCCTGAGGAAAATTTGCTTAACCTTCAATGTAAATACACCTTTCATATTTGTGCACAAAAGTAATGAATAAGTGGTGATTTGCTGAGTATTTTAAAAGGCAGGCTGAGATGTATGATTGTTTCAATGGCCATAGATTGCACTGTTTCTAAGGTCTGTTTCTGTCGGCTTCCACAGCTGAAGCATCGTACTGTAAATCAGTTCTGCTCACAAGCTGTGGTCACGGCTCCTTTAGAACTGTTGTTTTTCTGGTACTGTGTCAAATTTCGGAAGCTCTCTGTCGGCTTTCCTGAGTTTATTCGAGATTAATAAACCTGCCATCCTGAAAACCAAATTGCAGTTTGACTGTGATCTTGGGTCCCTGTGTCCCGAATCACATTAATGTTCACAGCAGTGCCAAAACCAAATGAATGTAGAGCAGCAAACTAGTTAGACTAAAGGGCTTCCCTCCTCTATGTGGAGTCTGCATGTTCTCCTAATGTCTGCATGGATTTCCTCCACATGCTCCGGTTTCCCTCCACACTCCAAAGATATGTGGGTTCAGTTGATTGGCCATGCTAAATTGCCTCTTAGCATCAGGGGGACTAGCAGGGTAAATAGTTGGGTTAAGGGGATAGGAACTGGGTGGGATTGTGGTCGGTACAAACTCAATGGGCCAAATGGTCTCCTTCTACACTGTAGGGATTCTATGATTCTGTGAAAGGTTCCACTCCAGTCTAACTACCGCTCAATTTAACCGATTTCACATCCTGTCTAATAAGGCTCTATATTGGCTTCAAGAGACAGAAAAATAATCAGACAGGATGTCAAAAAGTGTTGTACTTAATCCCATCATAGGCTGAATTTTAGTTTGCAAATGTCCAGCATGATGATGTTGGGTAACAGGTCGCCCAGTTCACTGTGTATACACGATACAGATAACTTACCTGTGTATGTCTGAGAAACAGTGCCTGAGGATACAGTGACCTCTCTGTGTGACACGGTGACCTTGGAGATAGCATCTAACCACCCACTGCCTGTCATGTTGAAAGTCACTTGAGTTTTCATTTTTGTTTTGCCACAGGCTTATTTCAGGCCGCCTGTGGGGACCTGAGCAGCAGTAGCAAATTGTACTGACTATGGCACCTCTAATATAATCACTTTTCACAGAGACATGATGAATCAAAATTGGACACAGATCCACATAAGGTGATTTCAGGACAACTGGCTAAAAGCCTGGATGAGTTTTAAGGAATGTTTTAAAGGAAGAGTGTATGGTTAAGAGGAAGGTTTAGGAAATGAATTTCAGAGCTGGAGGTTTTGACAGCTGGACACCAAAGGTGGAGCACTCAAAATCGGGAGTACGGAAGATTAGATGGGAAGACATATCTAGGAGATTTGGTGGAGGAGGTTACAGAAAATAGAACAGACAAGGTCCATGGAGAGATTTGAAAATAAGGGTGAGAATTTTTAAATCAGGAGTTTGCTTGACCACAAAGCCAGTCAGTGAACACAGGGGTGTTAGGTGAGTGGAGCTTGGATGCCGGTGAGAACCCACACAGAAACCTACAGTACAGAAAGATCCAACTCTCCAACTGAGCATCCTACCCAAGCCCTCTCCTCTGCTCTATCCCCATAACCCTGCACATTTATCATGACTAATCCATCACCCTGCACATCTTTGGACACTGAGGGGCAATTGAGAATGGCCAATCTGTCTAATCTGCATGCCTTTGGAGTGTGGGAGGAAACCAGAGCACCTGAAGGAAACCCATGCAGAGGCGGGGGGAAAGTGCAAACTCCACACAGACAGTGAATTGAATTCAGGCCCCTGGCACTGTGAGTGCTAATCATCGTGCCACCTATGCCATCCTCAGGACACAAAATTTGGATGACTTTGGATCTACCGAGAGTAAACTATGGCCAGGCGTGTGTTGGAATAACCAAGCCTTAAAGGTCACAAAGCTTTAATGAGGGATGTAGCAGCAGATGAACAAACTCTGGGGCATTACCACTTCAACAACTTTTAAATGAAAAACGTACAGGAAGCCATGTGTTTGTTTGGATTTTACAATTCAGTATAGAAAATTCTTGATGTGAATTTGAAGTGCTACAAAAGGCTTAATTGAGTTATAGTTACTTCAAATTTGAAGTTAGTCAATTTATTCAGTCCAAAGATTTGCAGGTTAGGTGGATTGGTCATGCTAAATTATCCTTCAGTGTCAGGGGGATTATCTAATATAAATGCATGCGGCTATGGGGATAAGGCCTGGGTGGGATTGTTGTTGGTGCAGACTTGATGGGCTGAATGGCCTCCTTCTGCACTGTTGGGATTCTATGATTCTTATTCCTGTTATATTTTCAGCTTCTTATCAATATTATTTGAACGTGGCGTACAGAGGCTCTTCCTTTTCACTCAGTGGGGGATGGAGATAAGCAGGCCAAGTGAACAACTCCTACCATGTCCTGTTACATGCGGGATCAATCTTTTTGAAATTGTTAAAAGCAATATAGGATAAAAATCAATTTTTTTTAATCTCAACTACCTCGAACACACTGGAGCAGGGCAGTGAGGCATTCCGGCATTATTTGTTTTGAATGCAGCGCCAAGGGATAAGTGCTTCAATAAATTCTAAACCAATGTGGCTGTTAGATCTGCAAAAATTGCATTGTTCACACTAGCACACATCCTTCAGTGGTTTAAAGAAAAGAACTCCTCAGTTTAGTCCTGTGTTATAAGATTTGGTTTGGAAAGACAAATTGTTGGAAGTCAATTCCTCATTCACTGTGGTGTATCTCTACAGCCACTTCATACTTGCGGATTCCATTTACTTGTAGATGTTGGCCACGTAAGTGTCTGCATAGTTTAAAGCTGGCTTTATAATGAAATGGGCACAGCCTCCAGATACTTAAGGAGTGAAAGTAGACCCAGCACCATTTCTGTTTTATTAAAATTTAGTTAGTGCACTGCAAAATTTTGGAAACTCTGTTTTCTAGGTGTATTGTTTTTGGCAAAGAATCAATTTTCTGTCTTCAGTTTGAGCTTGTTCCTTTGTATATAGAGACTCAGAAACAGAACGGTTGATGGTCATTGTTGAACTTACCTGTTGCACCATGTATTTTAACCTGCTCACAGTGGGCAAGGAACTGCGAGTCAACTTCTTGTTAATACAGTAATATTTACTCACAGACACAATTACTGTTAATCACCCACACAGTCAATACAAGGTATTTTTGCAGAATTCTGAAATTCAAGTTCAGTACTAGGTTTTGTTGTAACTTTTGCTTGACTGAAAAGTGCCCAGTAAGATATTGACCTTTACCCACGTATTGGTCTGTGTAGTCCTTGGTGTGTAGTCTAGTTTTTCAGTCTGTTTTGATATTCTGGCTCTGGTCTTCCTTCCTCCTCGTGATGGCAGTTGCTGATGGTGGTCACCATTGTTCCTATCTCTTCTTCATTATGTCATTCATGAGAGAAAGAGAGAGATCCTTCCTTGGTGTTGCACCTTTTATCTCTCATTGGTTTTGTGTCCTTTTGGGCGATCTCTTGATTATTACCAACAAATCAATCAATTAAGGTTTGATGATCCTTTTCGAATGAGTCCAATCAGGTACTGCCACACCAATCTTTGGGAGTGTACCCAATGGCCAGGCCTGTAGATGCTGAAGGCGTGTAAGTTACAAACCTCCCTCCCAAATAAGTAGCTAAAGTGCCCCTGTGAGTGGTAAACAACTCTATTTGACCAGAAAATGTTCATTGCCTTTGAGATAGCCTATGTCCTGTATATTCGGTGTCTGAGTTGCAGCCTGTTTTATTCCTGTCCTTTAAGTTGTAGCCTATCTCTTTCTGTATTTGGCTAATTATCCCAGTGTGCTTTGTAGATTGCCATCTTAAGTTTGGTCACACTATTTAACACTGAGAGCACACTCTGTCATTCAATGATATCATGGCTAATCTGCATCTCCACTCCATTCAGCTGCTTTGCCCTGAATTCCCTTCAGATATTTTGCAAACAAAACCACTGTTTTCACATTCTCAACTGACCTCTAAATTCACTTGTTTTTTTTTAGGTTAATTTATTAGTAAGGCTTACATTAACACTGCGATGAAGTGACTGTGAAAATCCCCTAGTCGCCACACTCCTGTGCCTATTTGTGATCACTGAGGGGGAATTTAGCACGGCCAATATACCTAACTCAACATGTCTATCGGACTGTGGGAGGAAACCAGAGCACTCGGAGGAAACCTGCGCAGACACGGGGAGAACATGTAAACTCCACATAGTCATCCAAGCCAGGGATCAAACCTGATAAGTGAATCCAGGCTGATAGGAAGCCTCTCTGTTGCCATGGTCAAAGATGTCTCTGAATGGCTGCAGAGTACCCCAGGGAGGGGGATGAATAGTCAATGGCAGTGCTAAAGACCGTGCTGCCCAATTTCTAGGAGATAGAGGTGTAGATTTGTACCAGACCTCAACCTCCTTAACATTGTTCCTGAATTTCAATTCTATGATTTAAAGTGTGTTTGACACACATAGCAATGGTGATATGAGGAAAGTCTTTTATAGGCAGCACTATAATGGAAAGCACTGCCTAAGAATGTGGTGGAGGCAGGTTCAACTGAAGTCTCCAGAAGAGAAATGGATAATTACCTGAAATGGAATAAAATTGTAGGGCTATGCAGTAAAGGACAAGGGTTGGGGCTACAACTAGTAGGAGGACAATGGGCTGAATGGCCTCTTTCTGTGCTGTAATCATTCCATCATTCTATGGCTCGAAATCATAAGTCACTGGATTATTTTTCAGTGAACAAAACAAAGAACAAAGAACAAAACAGCACGGGAAACAGGCCCTTCAGCCCAACGAGCCCGCACCGCCACCCGATGTTCCCACCTCTACCCGCGATCCCTGTTCATGTTTATAGATCTATGGATTAAAAACCAAATTTGAGACAATTTAGGGAGAATTTGTTTTGCCAATTAGCCTAAGAGCACATCTTTGGGATGTGGGAGGAAACCGGAGCACCCGGAGAAAACCCACGCAAGCACGGGGAGAATGCGCAAACTCCCACAGACACAGGCCCAAATCCATGTATCTGCACAGCACAGCGATAGTCACTGAGCTGTCGTGTTGCCCATCAAATGGTCCAGGTCAAGCGTACACTAACGACGTGAAGCACTAGGATACTCTCGAAAAAAATCCAAGAGCAGCCCTCTCACGACCCATCGCGTGTATGCCCCTCGTTAGACAACAAGGTGGACCAAAGCACCTGTAGGATAAAAACAAGTACATCAATATCATCATCTATTTACACACTTCCCAGGGACTCCCAAGGCTCATGATCCCTATTTTAAATCAGTTTTCTATACCCCTCCATTCCCATTCTGTTCATGTGCCCATCTAAGTATTTCTTAAATAACTCCAGAGTACCTGCCTCCACCACTTTACTTGGCAGCGCATTCCATACCCCCACCACCCTCTGTGTGAAAAAACTCCCTCTAGCATCCAAATTATACCTTACCCCCCTCACCCTAAGCCCGTGACCCCTCGTGCTATTCGAGTCCATCCTAGGAAAAAGCTTAACCCTGTTTACTCTATCTATCCCCTTCATAATCTTGTACACCTCTATTAGATTTCCTCTAAGTCTACGTCTTTCTAAGGAAAACAGTCCCAATTTGCCTAATCTCTCCTCGTAACTCAGACCTTCTATACCAGGCAGCATCCTGGTAAATCTCCTCTGCACTCTCTCCAGAGTCTCCACGTCCTTCGGTAGTAAGGCGACCAGAACTGGACGCAGTATTCCAAATGAGGTCTAACCAACGTTTTATACAACTGCAACATTAAAGGCCAGCTCTTGTACTCTATACCCCTTCCTATAAAGGCTAACATACTATATGCTTTCTTCACAACCTTCTCCACTTGCTCTGCCACCTTCAGAGACTTGTTCACCTGCACCCCCAGGTCCCTCTGCGTTTCTATACTCTTAATAGGTCTACCCTTTATCATATACCTCCCCCCTACATTCTTTCTCCCGAAATGCATCACCTCACATTTATCAGGATTGAATTCCATCTGCCATCTGTCTGTCCAAGCTACCAGCCTATCTACGTCCTGCTGCATCGCCTGACAATGCTCCTCACTATCCGCAAGTCCAGCCATCTTTGTATCGTCTGCAAACTTGCTGATCACTCCACTTACTCCCTCTTCCAAGTCATTTATATATATTACAAATAGAAGAGGTCCCAGTACCGAGCCCTGCAGCATACCACTAGTGACTGACCTCCAGCTAGAAAAACACCCTTCCACTATTACTCCCTGTCTCCTATTACCAAGCCAGTTACTTATCCATCTAGCTACCTGTCCTTGTATCCCATTAGCCTTGATCTTCTCAACTAACCTCCCATGAGGGACTTTGTCAAACGCCTTACTAAAATCCATATAGACGACATCAACGGCTCGCCCTTCGTCCACCGTTTTCGTCACCTCCTCAAAAAATTCTACCAGATTTGTAAGGCACAACCTCCCCTTAACAAATCCATGCTGCGTATCCCTAATCAGATCGCAATGCTCTAAGTGCCTATACATCCTATCTCTAAGAATCCCCTCCAACAGCTTCCCTACCACTGACGTCAAATTCACCGGCCTATAATTTCCAGGGTTATCCCTACTACCCTTTTTAAACAACGGTACAACATTAGCTATTCTCCAGTCCTCTGGGGCCTCACCTGTGTCCAAAGAAGAGACAAAGATTTGTGTCAGAGGCCCAGCAATTTCACCTTGCACCTCCCTAAGCAGCCTGGGATAAATGCCATCAGGCCTCGGAGATTTATCAGTTTTAATGCTACTTAGAAGCTCTAACACTTCCTCCCTCGGTATGGATATTTCCCTCAACTGGTCCACAGCTCCTTCAGAGACAGGAGCTGTCAACAAGCCCCTCTCCTTTGTGAATACCGATGCAAAGTATTCATTCAGGATCTCCGCCATTTCCTTGGGCTCTAAGCACAGTTCCCCTCCTCTGTCCCTAAGAGGTCCAATTTTTCCTCTAACCACCCTTTTATTCCCAACATAGGAGTAAAAAGCCTTTGGATCAATGAGTTACTTGTACAATGATGTACCTTGTACATCAATGAGTTACTTCCCTCAGTAAAAGATAAAAAGACACTTCTTTAAAGCAATGAAATAATGAAGCTTCAGACTATGTACATAAAATCTGGTCGCTCAGCTGGTATATCTGAAATACAGAGATTTTGTGATCCAAATTTTTGCGACTGTGCATTCCATCAGTGTCAAATGCTGGAAGAAATATTCACTTTGTAACTAGTGCTGCATCACAAGGGTAAATGAATGTGCCGCACTGTTTTAGGGAACACTTAGGTATTATTATTCTTATAGCCTGAGGCTGGTGTTGTTAAAAAAAATAGAAATGCTGATTTCCATGTAACTTCTATTGATTGTCCAGACAGCCAGCACAACGACCATCCCATCTTTCCTCATGGATATTGGAAGTGTCTTTTTGGCAAATGTCAAAACTTTGCCTTAGTTCACAATTGTGTTGAATAATCTATCTGTTGGCAACAAGTCCTGGCATTGGACTCAAACCCAGAGCTTCTTGGTCCAGAGGTAGTGATGCTGCTACTGCTCAATGAAGCCTCTGGAATGACAATAGTGAGGGGTTTTGATAGTTAGTGAAACTGATGAGTATTTTCTTAGCCGCATAAGTGAATTGAGGAAGCCTCTCTATTGCCATGGTCAAAGATGTCTCTAAATGGCTGCAGACTACCCAGCGGGGGAGGATGAATGGTCAATAATTATGGTCCACATTGGTATAAGCAACATATGGAGACAATGTGGTCCTTCAATCAAAGTTTAGGAAGTTGGGAAGGAAACTAGCAAGTTGTACTTCAAAGGTTGTAAAGATTACAGTCTAAAGATTTGGACAGATACAGGAACGGGAACGGTTTAGAGGGATATGGGCCAAACACAGGCAAATGGGATTAGTTCAGTTCAGGAAACCTGGTTGGCATGGACAAGTTGGGCCAAAGGGCTTATTTCCAGCTGTATATTTCTATAACTCTAAGAGCACTGAGTTGACAGTCATGCTGGTATCACGTGTCTGACATGAGTTAGCCATTAATAGGGCATTATACTAAACAAAAGCTTCTTTTCACAATCCAATGAATCAATAGTTATGACATGGATGTAATTCTTCTTCGACTAAAGCGAGACCTCATAAACCTTTCTGAGCTCTCTTTTTATGCAGTCGATACAGTGATATTGCCTGGAAATTAAATTCTGAAATATGTAGAATAGTGTGGCTGTAACGTGAGTTCACAAGATAGGTGACAGGAGGGGATTGAAATGGCTTACTGTTGATTGGAGGTGGGGAGCAGTGATATTGGAGGAACACTCCTGCTCCTATTGTCTCCTGAGGAAACATTTATTCTTGTACATTCTTAAAGATGTTTGGCGACTTTGGTGTGCTGACAAATTCTGTGTGGGCGGCCATACTGTGGGGGAGAAACTGAAAATTGAGACCACGCCAAATTGGCTCTTCTATGGTATCAAAATTCAGTGTAGGCTGTGCTAAAAATTCATTTTCTGAATCAAACCATATTTCACATGTAAATCCCAGTAAATACAGTCAATTTTATAAAATATTCATCTCGATTTACAGGATGTCACCCTGAGATATGAATCCTTGTTCTTGCCTCACGCTGAAACGAATGAGTTCCTTTGGTCAAAGGAACTATCCATTCATTAAGGACAGCAGGGTGACACAGTGATTTTCACTGCTGCCTCACAGCTCCAGGGACTTGGGCTTGATTGTGGTCTGGATAACTATCTGTGTGGAGTTTGCATGTTCTCCACGTGTGTGTGTGTGTTTCCTCTGGGTGCTCTGGTTTCTCCCACAGTCCAAAGATGTGCAGTTCAGCTGAATTGCCCTTTAGTATCAGGGGGACTAGCTAGGGTAAATGCATGGGGATATGGGGATAAGGCCTGTGTGGGATAGTGGTCAGAGCAGACTCGATGGACGGAATGGCTTCCTTCTGCACTGTAGGATTCTATGAATCTAAATCATCTATGAAGATGTGTGGTGTCAAGTAAATCATTTCCGACACACAGAATGTTGATTTATAATTATGCTGATGTGAATTAGCTGTTGAGGGCTGCTGGGTCCTGGGATTTATCTGACCAAGACTGCAAGAAACTACAAAGGGTTGTGAATGTAGCCCAATCCGTCACGCAAACCAGCCTCCCATCCATTGACTCCATCAACACATCCTGCTGCCTTGGGAAAGCAGCCAGCATAATCAAGGCCTCCATGCACCCTAGATGTACTCTCTTCACCATTCTTCTGTCAGGAAAAAGATACAAAAGTTTGCAAACACGTACCAACCGACTCAAGGACAACTTCTTCCCTGCTGCCATCAGACTTTTGAATGGACCTACCTTATACTTATCTCTACAGTCTCTCTGTAACTGCAATACTATATTCTACATGCTCTGTTTTGCTTCTCCCCTCCGTAATCTCTGAACGGTATGTTTTGTCTGTTTCATGCCCAAGAAACAATACTTTTCACTGTATATTAATACATGTGACATTAACAAATCAAATCTGTTATTTAACAATCAGAGTGATTCATTTGTTCTGTCTTTTTAGGTTCTAATAAACTAGTCCCCCTTAGGATGAGGAGCACCAATGGGAATCCTCTTATCTGAGGTTCTTTTTATTGATCGCATGGCATGGGCATCATTGACAAAGCCAGCATTTGTTGCTCACCCCTATTTGTCCTTGAGAAGGTGATGGTGAGCTGCTTTCTTCAATACAACTGTCTTGCTAGACCACTTCCAAGGGTGCTTAGGAGTCAACCTCATTGCTGTGGGTCTGGAATCACATGTAGGCCAGACCAGGTAAGGACAGCAGATTTCCTTCCCGAGAGGAGATAATCATACCACGTGAGTTCTTGCTAAAGTCCAATGGTCAACTGTTACTGAGAGGAGCATTTTAGTCTTCAATTTTAACAATTGAATTTAATTTCCCTCGTCACTTTGGTGGGATTTGAATTCACATTTTTAGATTCTTGACTTAAGCCATGGAGATTACTAATGCATTCATATGACTACTAAGCTGCTGCAGTCATCGTGTTTAAAAAGAGAGAATGGGGTCATTTCAGACAGTGGGTGGGATTTTCTGGCCACTTTCACCCCAAGACCGGAAAATCCCACTCAAAGTCAACAGACTTTTGCATTTCCATGTCCCACTTGCTACAATTCCTGTGGCAGGCAGCCTGGGAAAATTATGCCTAGTTTATCAGAATCATAGGATCCCTACAGTGCAGAAGGAGGCCATTCAGCCCATCAGGTCTGTACCAACTCTCTGACAGAACATCTTACCAAGGCCCACACCCTCCCTATTCCCATAACCCCAAGCATTTACCCCATTAATCCCCCCAAATCTACGCATCTTGTGACACTGAGGGACACCTAACCTGCACGTCTTTCAGATTGAGGGAAGAAACTGGAGCTTTCAGAAGAAACCCACACAAACACAAGGAGAACATGCAGACTCCACACAGATAGTGATCCAAGCTGGGAATTGAAACTGGGCCCCTGGTGTGTGAGGCAGTAGTGCTAATCACTGTGCCACTGTGCCACCCCTCCTTCCCAGTGAACGCACTTCCCAAATTTGAATTTTACCATTTTTACTGTCAGCTCAAATTTATATGGATGTTGTTGAGCTAGCTAGCAACACAAGAATTCCTTTCCCCTTGGTTATTATCTGAGAGATGGAACACTAGTTTTCTATTTTTGTTTTCAAAATGGATGCTTCACACATCTGCAGCAGCCTTGAATTCACCGGGGCGAACTGCAAACTTTCTCTGCTCCGCAGCACATTCTCTTATCTCACAATAACACACCATTTCCTCCCAACTCCAGATCCAAAAGTTGTGATTGATTGTAATTAGTTCAATGGCTTAATCACTTTGAACCTGATCTATCAGTCAGATATCATCTTGCACAGAGAAATCATAAAAATCAAATGCATTACTAATGTGATTTAGGAGCAGTTAATTACTTTAATTTTTGAAGTTTAAGCCTGCATCAAGACCTTTATGGATTGAAAAAAAAAGGAACGTATGGCTTTCCATACTGATAAGATTTAATCATACTTTGGCAAAAGCATATCAGTGTGGAATTCATTGTACTTTAACAATTAAAATTACAGTTTTATTTAATTGATGCAAGTTAGATTTGCTTTAAAATTTTGCATCTTTAGTTTCCATTTTCATTTGGCACTGGAGTCTTTCTGGCTTGACAGTGTGTTGTGAATGGTTAAAATCTGACATGCCCTAATAGGACACATCATCATGACCAACCAGTGAGAGAACATCGACAGCATCAACCAGTGAGAGAACATCGACAACACCAACCAGTGAGACAACATCAACAATACCAACCAGCGAGACAACATCAACAACACCAACCAGTGAGACAATATCAATAACACCAACCAGCGAGACAACATCGATAACACCAACCAGTGAGACAACATCAATAACGCCAACCAGCGAGACAACATCAATAACACCAACCAGCGAGACAACATCAATAACACCAACCAGCAAGAGAACATCAACAACACCAACCAGCAAGAGAACATCAACAACACCAACCAGCGAGACAACATCAATAACACCAACCAGCAAGAGAACATCAACAACACCAACCAGTGAGACAACATCAACAACACCAACCAGTGAGACAACATCAACAACACCAACCAGTGAGACAACATCAACAACACCAACCAGTGAGACAACATCAACAACACCAACCAGTGAGACAACATCAATAACACCAACCAGTGAGACAACATCAATAACACCAACCAGCGAGACAACATCAATAACACCAACCAGTGAGAGAACATCAACAACACCAACCAGCGAGACAACATCAACAACACCAACCAGCGAGAGAACATCAATAACACCAACCAGCGAGACAACATCAATAACACCAACCAGCGAGACAACATCAATAACACCAACCAGTGAGACAACATCAATAACACCAACCAGCGAGACAACATCAATAACACCAATCAGTGAGACAACATCAATAACACCAACCAGCGAGACAACATCAACAACACCAACCAGTGAGACAACATCAATAACACCAACCAGCGAGACAACATCAATAACACCAACCAGTGAGACAACATCAATAACACCAACCAGTGAGACAACATCAATAACACCAACCAGTGAGACAACATCAACAACACCAACCAGTGAGACAACATCAACAACACCAACCAGTGAGACAACATCAACAACACCAACCAGTGAGACAACATCAATAACACCAACCAGTGAGACAACATCAACAACACCAACCAGTGAGACAACATCAATAACACCAACCAGTGAGACAACATCAACAACACCAACCAGTGAGACAACATCAATAACACCAACCAGCGAGAGAACATCAATAACACCAACCAGTGAGACAACATCAATAACACCAACCAGTGAGAAACATCAACAACACCAACAGTGAGACAACATCAACAACACCAACCAGTGAGACAACATCAATAACACCAACAGTGAGACAACATCAATAACACCAACAGTGGACACTCAATAACACCAACCGTGAGACAACATCAACAACACCAACCAGTGAGACACACAATAACACCAACCAGTGAGAGACAACATCAACAACACCAACCAGCGAGACAACATCAATAACACCAACCAGTGAGACAACATCAACAACACCAACCAGTGAGACAACATCAATAACACCAACCAGTGAGACAACATCAATAACACCAACCAGTGAGACAACATCAATAACACCAACCAGTGAGACAACATCAATAACACCAACCAGTGAGACAACATCAACAACACCAACCAGTGAGACAACATCAACAACACCAATCAGTGAGACAACATCAATAACACCAACCAGTGAGAGAACATCAATAACACCAACCAGTGAGACAACATCAATAACACCAATCAGTGAGACAACATCAATAACACCAACCAGTGAGACAACATCAATAACACCAACCAGTGAGACAACATCAATAACACCAACCAGTGAGACAACATCAATAACACCAACCAGTGAGACAACATCAATAACACCAACCAGTGAGACAACATCAATAACACCAACCAGTGAGACAACATCAATAACACCAACCAGCGAGACAACATCAACAACACCAACCAGCGAGAGAACATCAATAACACCAACCAGCGAGACAACATCAACAACACCAACCAGTGAGACAACATCAATAACACCAACCAGCGAGACAACATCAATAACACCAACCAGCGAGACAACATCAACAACACCAACCAGTGAGACAACATCAACAACACCAACCAGTGAGACAACATCAATAACACCAACCAGCGAGACAACATCAACAACACCAAGGCAGATGGGAAACCTGTCCACTGTTTTCCCCAGTGCTGGTAAGATGGTCAAGTGATGGGACTGTATCTGGAGTCTCCCCTTCCCCTCCTTTCTTTCACGGGGCTGCAGGCTGCCTTTGAGTAGCGACCATCCAACTGGATTTCCCACCTCTCCCCTCAACAGCAATCAGTGCCTGAAAATAGGACAGGCCCTCCTGCCAACCGCATCGGATGACCCGTGTGTAAGCCTTGCCTACAGTGTGCCCCATCAGTATCTGTGCAAAAATTCAACTGCTGTGAATCCTGAATTAGGGACATTGGAGCTTCGATTGGAACTGCAGATGAAGGCTGTTTTAATATTAAACATCGCGGAGAATTGTTCAGTTCTGCAACTTCTATCCATGAACTTTTATTACAAGCTTGTGGTGAGATTATGTTCTGTTTGGATTAGTGATGAGATGAGGTAAATTTGCTTTGACAGCATTGCTTTCACCCTGGTCCAACCCCTGAACCAAAACTGTATTAAATTATTCCAGTATGTGTGATTGCTTCTTTTATTTGCTGCAATTTGTTTTGTGTATTTGGAAAAAACTGAAACAGATTACTGACATGTCGATGATCGGGTATCTTGGTATTGAAAGTGATGAATCCTATTTCTGAATTGCACCTGGAACAAATGATTGCTACATTTGGATAAACTTTATACTCAGGAATTTGTTTCTTATTGCCCCGCAAGCAGAGATTGAGTAAAAGAGGCCAAGGCCCTTGGGGTAAGACACATTACATAGAATCATAGAATCCCTACAGTGTAGAAAGAGGCCATTCGGCCCATTGACACTGACCGGCAATAATCCCACCCAGACCCTTACCTTATAAGATATGTATTTACCCTGCTAATCCCTCGATACTAAGAGGAAATTTAGCATGGCCATTCCACCTAATTTAGCATGGTCAATCAATGTCCATCTTTGGACTGTGGGAAGAAACGAGAGCAACCGGAGGAAACCCCCAAAGGAGAACGTGTAGACTTCGCAGAGACAGTGACCCAAGCCAGGAACCGAACCCTGGCGCTGTGAGGCAGCAATGCCAACCATCGTGCCGCTATGCTGCCCACCATTACGAGCAGATTTTTGTAGGCCAACAATGATGATATGTGATATTAGCACGCAAACATCTAGCAAATATCTGTGAGCGACAGTACTAACTCTTTTCACTGAGGTATTAACAAATCAAAAAAAAAGAACACTGGCCAGTAATGTAGGAATGTATTTGGCATTTGGCGGCTAACATCACATGTTGTCATCTCCAGGCTTGTATCACTTTTATTTTATGCACAAACGTGCGAATAAGGAGCCACATTTTACCATCTGTTCACATCACAGTGACTGTACATCCATACGTATGCACAGAGGGGTGCTGGCTGCCTGTGAGATTTTTAATGCTTTGGAAGGACTGATAAGCCTGTCACTTCTTTTCAATCTTTAAACCGTGTGTTAGTATTCACTTCATTTAAATAAAAATCGGATGAGTGACACCCGTTATTTGAGCACAGCAGGAGGCTTTGGACAGCCAAAATGGCGGCCGCAGCAGGTGACGTGAGTTGTGGCAATGCCATAGTTGGTGAGGCCCTTGACACACATGCCAGGATTATGCAAAGTAGGCAGATCGTGACATCCGTCAGAACCTGATGTTGGTTCGATGCCAGTTTGGAGTTCAACAGTCCAACTCACACGGTCTCTTGATCACGCATTGCTGAACACGTGTCCTGCAGCAAGAAGAACCCCTCCCTCCTCCCACCAGCACTACTTAACAGGATTATCAACAGGTTCGTGGCTGATTGATTTGTACAAGCTGTTGCTGCTATTGTAAAAGGATTTGGTGTTTCTAAAGCTCTTAGCATATTGTGGCTAAGATTTGCAGCGTATGAATCCAATTTTCCAAAAATGGCATTGCAAAAACTGCACGATACCTGATGAGCAGAGTTACCGAAACATTCCTCTTACCTCATCGCCAGTATAAATCAGCAGGGATTGAAGGTTTTTTTCTGTCCTGACTTCAAGGTTTCCATACAGACCCAGACCTGGGAGCAGTCATAGAGGAAATTTAGCACAGCCAATCCACCTAATTTAGCATGGTCAATCAATGTCCATCTTCGGACTGTGGGAAGAAACCGGAGCACGACAGGGAAATGAAAGATGCAACACACAGTAGGACAAGCTGCTGGAAGAGGGAGGAGGAAATGGAGAATTTGCAGCAGTTGGCCATAGCTCCCCAGGCTGTTTGTGGACAAATGTTTCTACCTTGGTGTCAATAAAGAAAAATATGTGAGGAGTCTGTGTTTCAGCAGGGATGTCCTCATGGAAATCTGCCAACTGCTGTAGCCACAATTATCAGTACAGTACAAAGCAAGGATTGGTCATCTAGACTTAAAACATTGGCTTTATTCCTTCTTCACAGATGCTGTCAGATCTGTTCAGATTTTCCAGCGTTTTCTCTTTTTGTTTCAGATTCCAACATCTGTAGTATTTGGCATTTAAGACGTTGCCAATGGCTGTGAAGGTGAATGTTTATGATTTGGCGCCTTCCAGGCTGGATCTGGAGTTGTTTGCAACATTTTGCAGTTTACTGTCCACTGTTACCCAAAGGAGTTCTGCTCTCTAATCAAAGACAGCTGACTACATTTCATTCTGTCTTGCGAGAGAGCAGCTGGTGGAGTGAGCCCAGAGCTTTGCTGGGACTGCAGTCTTCCCCATGGGGCAAGGAGATATTGGCTACATGTACATGTCATATTGTGGCTGCTGCTTGACAATCCTGCAATGCCTGATGTTCAGTTGGCATGTGGCCAGAGGCAGTGAATCATGCAGGTTAATGCCTGGTACCCCCACTGCAGTCCTAATGCCTTCTTTCTGAGCAATCCAATGTGCTAGCTGCATATAAGCCCCCACAGCAAATGGAAGAATGTCTACTGTGTGACAAGGGCAGTGCACTGACTATATGGCTGGTGACTTTGGTGTATAACCCATACACAAACACATTTGCAGCATGCGTAAGATACGAAGCAAGCTGCCACCCAATATGTGCTGCCGAGGCTGCTAGAGACCAGTACCTGCAGTACTAAGCAGATTCCTGGTGCTCTGTTGCATGTGACATAATCTCATCAGTGTGAGAAGCAGCAGGAGGAAGAGGGGAAGGATGAAGAGGACAGCAGGTAGAAACTGAGCCAACACCATTCTGTCCATTCTAAAAGGTTTAAAGTTTATTTATTGTTTCACAAGTAGGTTTACCTCAACATCACAACACAACTTACTTGAAGTCAAACCAAGTATAATTTTGCATTCAACAACAGTTCCTCACCTCACTTTCAAGGTCAACAGTAGTTTAGAACAAAAAACAAGGCAAATTCAGAAAAAGGCCCTTCGGCCTTTCAAGCCTGTGCCGATCATGATGTCCCAACCAAATTTTAAAAAAACCCTTCTGCCCTTGCTTGGTCTGTATCTCTCTACTCTCTTCCAATTCATGCATCCATTCAGACCCCTCTGAAATGCTTCTAATGTGCCTACTTCCACCACTTCCTCTGGCAGCATATTTCAGGCATTCACCACACTCTGCATGAAAACCCTCCTTCGCATATCTCCCCTAAACTTTCCCACTCTCACCTTGAGCATGCTCACCAATGCATCCCATCCCCACCCTCTTCTCAGTAATTGATACTTCGTCTCTAGGAAAAAGCCTTTGACTATCCACCTATATCTGCTTTTCATAATTTTGTAGACCTCTATCAGGTCTCCCCTCAGCCTCCATTTTTCCAGTTGAAACAATCCTAGTTTATTCAACCTCTCCTCATAACCAATACTCTCAAGACCAGGCATCATCCTGTGAAACTTCTTTGCACTCTCTCCAAAGTTTCCACCTCCTTCAGGAAGTGTGGGGACCAGAACTACATGAACTACTTCAAATGTGGCTTAAACAAGGTTTAATACAACTGCAACATGATTTCCCAACTCTTATACTCAAAACCCTCTTGGCTTCAACACTGAAATAAAAGCCACAGCAAAACAAATTTTACAGGGAGGAATTCTGAAGGTTGGTAGACACCTTGCCAACTTTAAAATGGTTAGCCTAGCTCAATAATAATTTGGGGATAGCTTTAAAAAGGTAAGAGTAAACAGATGAGTATTTAAATTTGAAACTGTTTGCATATATATTTTAATGGCTGCATGATTGCTTTAAGAACAGATCACATGACTTCATCATGAGGTCATTGGGATGTTTCATAGGCTCCTGTCTTAGTTTCATTTTCTGTTCTGTGCAGAGAAAATCTCTTTCAATAAATCTGTTGTGTTACATTGAATCTACATGTGAAAACAACATCTTGTTGTTTAAAACCCACAAGTTCTAACATAATGAGGACATTGCAGAAAGAAATTTGTCAATGAGTCAGGATTTTATTTCATCGAGAACATGGAGAAAAGATCCTAAGTAAAAAGAAACATTGTGGCCTTCACACTTCGAATATCAGAGTGTTGGGAAAGATTAAAGATTGAATTGCCAGTGAAGGAAGACCAAGTAAGAAAAGGGAAAGGAAAAAATAACTATCAAATTCCTTACAGCAAAAAATCAGGTAGACTTCTCTGAGCTGGAGGGTCCGCACACATATCGCATTGTGTAGCAGCAGAGCAGGGTACTTACTACACAGCCAAGGAGAGGCAATAGCCTGGTGGCATTATAGTTAGATCATTAATCCAGAAAATCAACTAATGCTTTGGGGACCCAGGATTGAATCCTGCCACAGCAGATGGTGGAATTTGAATTCAATAAAAAAATCTGGGATTAAGAATGTACTGATGACTGTGAAAACATTGTCAATTGTCAAAAAAGCCCCATCTGGTTCACTAATGTCCTTTAGGGAAGGAAATCTGCCATCTTTACCTGGTCTGGTCTACATGTGATTCCAGAGCCACAACAATGTGGGTGACTCTCAACTGCTCTCTGGACAAGGGCAAGTAGGGCAATAAATTCTGACCAACCAGCGACGCCCATATCTATGAATGAATTTTTAAAAAGTTACAGAAGGGTGGAAGCTCTCTATGTGGTTTAAAAGAGGTGGGGGGAGGCTGAGATTCCAGACATATTTAAAAAGAAGGAATGCTTTGCTGTTTAGCTGGGACCATTTGAAACAAAGAATATATCAAGAGAATGGTCTCCAGAGTAATAAGGGGAGTACCAGGAAGACGGTGAAAAAAAAACTAAGCAGTCTTGAGTCACTAGTACCTGTCGGAGAAATGGCAGGTTAACTAGGATCCATGGACTTCCCAAATAGAGCATTTTCAGTCCTTTGTATAAGCAAATAAACTTGCAAATGAGTTTCTCATACCAACTTTTTTCAGTATAATAGGAAGTAAACCCTTCAATTTGCTCTGGAACTTGGTTCATCCTGCAAAGCCAGAATCCAAAACTTACTTGACAAAGATCCTTGAAATGCATTACTCTCCAAAGCCACTGATTATTGTAAAACACTTCAAGTTCCACTGAAGGAATCAAGTGGAAAAGGGAAAGCATTGCTCAGCTAATGGCAATCCTCAAAAGGCTGATGTAATCTTGTGAGTTGGTGAGTCATTAGAAGGTACTCTTCGAGATCATCATTTGTGTTCTCCACCATGTGCTATCCAAAGAAGATTGATTCTTTACTCGGCATGCTTTGACCTTAAAGACAGCAGTAGACATTGCAGCGTTGATGGAGTTGCTGCTAAAGATTTGGTGCAGGAATGAAGATGTAGGTGTTGGGAACTGTCCATAAGAAGTCAAAACAGCAGACAACATATCACAAACATGCCAAAATGTGCCATTCAGCAAGAGAACACTGGAGTAAGATTAGTCAATACAAGAATTATAAGAAAATAGGTCACATTGCAAAAGCTTGTTGGGCTACACCAACTTTCCCTGTGAAGAATACTCAGAAGAAGATTTGGGGTACCTTGGAGAAAAAGAACAAGTTACATTCTACAAGAAGAATTTACAACATGGAAGAAAAGAGTTATGTCTGTGATAAAGAGAATTCTCAGAAACATAAGAAGACCTTCACCTGAAATCTTATCCATACAAGGTAAATCCCATAGATTCTGATTTTGAAGTTAAGTGAGTAATCCTTTAGAATGGGGGTTAATA
Source organism: Sphyrna mokarran (assembly GCA_024679065.1). NCBI lineage: Eukaryota > Metazoa > Chordata > Chondrichthyes > Carcharhiniformes > Carcharhinidae > Sphyrna > Sphyrna mokarran. The sequence goes on along the minus strand of JAGIQG010000015.1, from coordinate 21,358,462 downwards.
TCAATTCTGCTCAGGCTTCATACTAACAAAAACTGAAGCATCTTCCTTTAAAAGCAGTTGATGTGATTTTAAGAACATACTTGGAAGAGATTGAAGCAGTTAAGGCCACTTCATTGAATGTTTTCAAAGTAAGAATAGATACATTTTTGAACAGTAAAGGAATTAAGGGTTGTGGTGAGCGGGCATCTAAGTGGAGCTGAGTCTGTGAAAAGATCAGCCATGATTTTATTGAATGATGGAGCAGGGACAAAGTGCCAGATGGCCTACTCCTACTCCTACTCCTTATGTTCTTATGTTCTAGGTTGTACTGTTACAAGGTTACATTACAGTTAACTGTAATAAGATGCTTTTTGGCATCTTATAGAAATGCTATTCATGCGATTATCCAAAGTTCACCTGCAGTAATACTCTTAAAGAGAAAACTGAGGACTTCATTTGACTTGTTATTACCTCTAGTAATAGTAGAATGTCAACAACAATCACAAATTGCAAGATCAGAAGTGAAAGCCAAAAAATCTCATTTCAACAAGGAGATTGAGTGTTAGCACATAATTGCGCCACGAGTGAGAAAATAGGTATTAGCCATAGTTTTAGCAAAAACAGATCCAATTTCTGACATGCTTCAAACTGAAGATGATCTAGTTTGGTGACGTCATGCTGACTAATTGTTGTCATCTCCAACTTATTTCTCAGAATCATCTCCAGACTTCTTTTGTCCCTAATGTTGTGAATACCACCACAGAAGACTTAGGTTTAATGATTGTGTCTCAGCTACTATCCTCCATCAAAATGATGCAGAATTAGTTCCAAGTATGTGTCTACTATAGTTCCAAATCAGACTTCTAGGGTAAGGACATACCAGAACATCGTTTACAACCAAAGTGGAAGAGACATTTTCCATATTGGCTTTCTTATTGACTGTGTATAATGATTAATGGTGTATGATACTCTATTGAGCGTATTATTAGTCATTTGTATAACATCATTGTCATTTGTTGCCATGACTGCAGATGTAAAGGGGGGACGGGATGTTATATATTTAAGTTATTGCATGATTGCTTTCAGAACAAGTCACAATACATGATCATGCGGTCATTAGGATGTTTCGCTAGCTTCACTAGTTTCATTTTTTATTCTTTGCAAAGAAAGCATCTTTCAATAAATCTGTTGTTATTACTTTCAATCCACACATGAAAACCACGGCTGGATATTTACTGGTACACCGACCCCAGAATTGGCTCACAGAACAGCAATCTCTTTTGGCTTCGGGCAGGATCTGATGAGCCTCAGGCGTGGGAGGTGGTAAAATTCCGGCACATATCTTTTCTTTTTGCTTCAAACCACAACCACTAACAAAGTGAGAACATTACAGTTTCAAAAATGGCAATGGATGGTAATTAATGATTTATAAAGATATCTTAAATGTCGATTAATGCCTGGGAGTTGGAAATCATCTTAAGTTGAAACATTGAGAAACCTATGGAGGATTCACGTCAACAGGAATAGAGTTCAATTGCAACTAGGACCTGGTATTAGCTCACAAAAGGAAGAGAAAGATTTCCGAGAATTCCGTCAGATGCAACGTGGCTGAGTTAAGCTGAAGTGGCGAACGATCATGCTGTCATTTCAAATTACCCCGCACATCCAGCATGATCATTCCCGAGCTGAATCTATTATTGCAAACACCTCACATTCCCACCTTCAATGTTAAAAGGCATAATCTTGTATCCAATCATATAAGTTGGCCATAGATAAAAATCATCATTGAAATTTGCTGATGACACCATATTAATGGAGAAAGTGTTTAGTATTTATGGCAAATTGCAATAAAGCATGCGAAAGATGTTTCATTTAAGTTTAAGTTCATACTGCAAAGAAGTTAATGTGAAAATCACCTATTTGCCACACTCTGGCAGCTGAGGGAGAATTTAGCATGGCCAATGTACCTAACCAGTATATCTTTCAGACAGTGGGAGGAAACTGGAGAACATGGAGGAAACCAACACAGTCATGGGGAAAACATACACAGTCATGACCTAAGCCAGGAATCAAACCTGGGTCCCTGGCGCTGTGAAGCAGCAGTGTTAACCACTGTGAATAAGAAGATAAGAACATAAGAAGTAGGAGCAGGAGTAGGCCATCTTGTCCCTTAAGCTCTCTCCACCATCCAATTAAATCATGGCTGATCTTTCCGTGGACTCAGCTCCACTTTTCTGTCCATTCACCACAACCTTTAATTCCTTTCAATTCAAAAATTTATCTATTTATCCTTGCCTTGAAAACATTCAACGAGATAGGCTTAACTGCTTCACTGGGCAAGGAATTCCATAGGTTCATAACCCTTTGGGTGAAGAAGTTCCTTCTCAACTCAGCCATAGAACCATAGAATCATAGAATCCCTACAGTGCAGAAAGAAGTCTTTTGCCGCATCGAGTCTGCACGATCATAGTCCCAAACTATCTCGTAACCCCATGCATTTACCCTAATTATTCTCTTGACACTAAGGGAAATTTAGCATGGCCAATCAACCTAACTTGCACATCTTTGGACTGTGGGAGAAAACCGGAGCACCCAGAAGAAATCTACACAGATACGGGGAGAATGTGCAAATCCCACACAGACAGTGACCCAAGTTGGGAGTTGAACCCAGGTCCCTGGCGCTGTGAGACAGCAGTGCTTACCACTGTGAATAAGAAGATAAGAAGTATGTTCTGCGTCATGTGCTGTCAAGTCTTAAATCTGTTCCCCCTTATTTTGCGACCATGCCCCCTATTTCTAGTTTCATCTACCAGTGAAAACAGCCTTCCTGCTTCTATCTTATTGTTTCTATAAGATATTCCCCCTTGTTCTTCTAAATTCCAATGAATATAGTCCCAGTCTACTCAGTCAGTCCTCTTAAGCCAACCCTCTCAACTCCAGAATCAACCTAGTGAATCTCCTCTGCATCCCTTCCAATGCTAGTACATCCTTTCTCAAGTAAGGAGACCAAAACTGTACACAGTATTCCAGGAGTGGCCACACCAGCACCTTATACAGCTGCAACTCCATCCCTATAGCAATGAAGGACAAAATTCCATTTGCCTTCTTAATTACCTGCTGCACCTGCAAAGCAACTTTTTGTGAATCATGCACAAGGATCCAGCATCTCATGGAGATAGGAGGCAGAAAAATGTGAAGTAACTCATTTTAGGAATAAGAATGGAGAATGGAAATAAAGCAGTACTGGTAAGGTTTAAAACAGAGTGAGGCACAAATGGATGGTGCCATTCAGATGCAAGAACATTAAGGGTGTAAGTGGAAAAACAGGGAGAAATCTTTATTCTTGCTTTTAAACACATAAAGGATGAACTGTTGAAAAAAATTCTAAATCCAGAACAAGTGTGAAAAAAGGGAGTTTCAGATCCGTTTTCTTTTGGCAGTTCCAAATGTCGAATCTTATGCATTTAGTGCGTGAAAAAGTGCCGAATTGGGTAGTTTGAAATTCTTTGGTCTGTGTCAATTCTTTGAGCCTGGGAAACAAATGCCCCTGAATCTCCACAAGTTCTCTTGATCTTCTACTGTAACTTCAGTGGGAGATCAGTGGAACCCAGGGAAGTGATATACATAACCATGTGCGCTGTTTCTTTAGGGTTTTCACCAATTTCCCCATTGAGATCCCAGCAGAAACCTCCTGTTGAAACTCAGGGCTAATGGGGAAATACCTCCTCAGAGGCCAGTTTTCTTTTACCAGATTCTCTTTAATTACAAACTCAATTCCACTCCTAAGGGAATGCCAGTACAAAGTCAGAATCTGGAGTGTCATTAGCCCTGGCACTCCTCAATATATATACAAGTGAGGCTCTCTGATTGGGCAGGTAACCATTACCTCAATCAGGGAGCTCATACTCCAACAGATCAACCTCAAGGGCCTCACTGAGGTCATTACAAATGGATTCTGACAAGATTGAATGCAAACTATCAAATCCCTTCCACCAGGTCCTCTGGGAATGAGTCACATCTCTGATGTGAAAATATCAGTCGGGCTGTTGCTCAGTCTACACCAAAGTCAATAAAAAACTCACTAGGAAGAGAGTCTTCTTCCGTCACACATTCACGTCAATGATATTACAAGTTAGCTTAAGCTTTCAAGTGCCTTAGTTTTGCGCTCAGGAATGAGAGAATATCCATTTTGGGTATTCTCAGAGAATGATACGCAAAGTGCACTCACGGTTATGCTGGCCAGGTTATAGAGAGGTGATGGCCTAGTGGTATTATCGCAAGATTATTAATTCAGAAACTCAGCTAAAGTTCTGGGGTCCCAGGTTCAAATCCCACCACAACAGATGGTGGAAATTGAATTCAATAAAAATCTGGAATTAAGAACCTACTGATGACCATGAAACCATCGTCAATTGTTGGAAAAATCTATCTGGTTCACTAATGCCCTTTAGGGAAGGAAATCTATCGTCTGACTGGGGTTGACGATATGACAGTTGGTCCCTCATGGTGTCCAGATGTTGGCCCAGGGAGGTGTTGGTGGCTTTGAGGCTGCTGTGCTCTTAGTCTTTGAGACCTTCTTTGGTGGAGCAGCTCTGTGCTTGATGTTGTGAGACAACTGTATGTGACTGGCCCTCGAAGTGAGAAGTGAAGACTCAATGAACTCGTAACAGGGTGTGCGAATCGGAAGATACCACGCTGAGATCTGCTGTTTGCCGTGTACACAATTGGTAAGGGGAGTAACGGAGGATATTCATTAAAACCAGCCATTGTGACTGGCAGGAAAAAGCTGACACTTACTTTGACTCACTCAAAATCGAGTGACTTACACAGAGTTAGACTTGGGGCAGTAGATGTCCATTTTTATTTTTCTCTTTGTTTTTTTTTCACTTTTCCAAGCAGATTACATGGTTGCTTGGGAAGTTGATATAATGGACAGCACAGTTAGCATTGCTGTCTCACAGTGCCAGTGATCCGGAGTTCAATTCCAGCCTTGGGTCACTGTCTGTGTGGAGTTTGCACATTTTCCCTGTATCTGTGTGGGTTCATTCCAGGTGCTCTGGTACCCTCCCACAGTCCCAAGATGTGTAAATTAGGGGGATTCATTACATAAATATGTATGGGGGTTACAGAGATAGAGCAGAGAGCTGGGTTGGGGTAAGGTGTTCTGATGTAGAGATGCTGGCGTTGGACTGGAGAAAACACAGTAAAAAGTCTCACAACACCAGGTTAAAGTTCAACCAGTTTATTTGATAGTAATCTCACAAGATTTTGGAAATGGTGTTCCTTCATCAGGTGTGAAAGGTGTGTATCGAACCTTCCCCATAGCTGATGAAGGAACACTATTTCCAAAAGCTTGTGGGGTTACTATCAAATAAACTGGATGAACTTTAACCTGGTGTTATGAGACTTCTTACCGTAAGGTGCTCTGTTAGAGAGTCGCTGCAGACTCGATTTCCCGAATGGCCTCGTTCTGCACTGTTGGGATTCTTTGACGAGGAAAGTGAGGAAAGATACTTTGCCATCTTGGTATCGGCTGTTGGACTTTTTTTGCCCATCAATTTTGCACATCCGGAACCCATCTCAGATTAAAATTCCCAGATCTTTTCTAGTAATTCCATTCATGATATTCCAAGTTCTATCCCTGTATATTTTGCCGAAAATCTGAGTGCGTCCCTATTCATCATGCCTATTTGCTCTTGGCTGAACATAGTTCTTTTATATTTAGTGACTTATTCTCAGTGGAAAATGTTGGTCAGGTTTTCCAAATAACACACATTGTGCTGTTAAGGATTAGCTTTGTATAATCTCTAAATGTCATTGAAGACCTGTTCAGCTGTGTTTCCATCCGTGAAAGGATTTACTCCAAATACATAAACCATATTTCTAGCTAAAGACAGCACGGCTGCATGTGTGGGGATTTGACTGGATCCGCTTGCCTTCTTCCTCACATAGGAAGTGAAAATACTGCGGATGCTGGAAATCCAGACTTAGAGCTGAGAATGCAGGAAACGCGCAGCAACTTCAGCCAGAATCTGTCGACAGAGGTCGAGAGTTGACCTTTTCAGGAGAATGACCTTTCAGGGGAACTGGAGGAATTTCAAGATGACCAGCCTTCAAGCAAAGAGATGTTATCATAGAATCCCCACAGTGCAGAAGGAGGCTATTTGGTCCATCAAGCCTGCATCACCCACAATCCCACCAGACCCTATTTCCGTAACCCACACATATCCCCTGCTAATCCCCCTGACACTAGGATCAATTAAGCATGGCCAATCAACCTAACCCCCTCATCTTTGGTCTGTAGGAGGAAACTGGAGCATCCAAAGGAAACTCACGCAGACATGGGGAGAATGTGCAAACTCCACACAGATACTGACCCAGGGTTGGAATTGAATCCAAGTCCCTGTGAGGCAGCGGTGCTAAACAATTGTGCCACCATGTCGCCGTACCATGAACAACTTTCACAATAACTTTATTGTTTACTTGTGACAATAGCCATGCTAACCACAGTGCCACTGTATCACCATGCTGTGAAAGATTTGCATAGTAACCTCATTGCCTATTTGTGACACTGATAGAACCATAGAAAGTTACAGCTCAGAAAATGAATGGTGTTTTGACACTTGTTGTCTGTGCCGAACCATTTTTTGGCTAGTCCCACTGACCTGCACTTGAACCATGTCTCTCCACACCCCTCTCATCCATGAACCCGTCCAAGATTTTCTTAAATGTTAAAAGTGACCCCACATTTACCATTTTATTCAGCAGCTCATTCCACACCCTCACCACTCTCTGTGTGAACAAGCCCCTCCCCCCGCCAATATTCCCTTTAAGCTTTTCTCTTTTCACCCTTAACCCATGCCCTCTACTTTGCTTTTTCTCCTCTAGCCTCAGTGGAAAAAGCTTGCTTGCATTCACTCTATGTATACCCATCAAAGTCTTGTACACCTCTATCAAATCTCCCCTCATTCTTTCAAGCTCCAGGGAATAAAGTCCTAACCTATTCAATCTCTCTCTGTAACTCAGCATCTCAAATCCTGGCAAAATCCTTGTGAACCTTCTCTGCACTCTTTCAATCTTATTTACATCCTTCCTGTAACTAGGTGACTAAAATTGTACGCAATACTCTAAATTTGCTCTCACCAATGCCTTATACAACCTTACCATAACTCTCCAACTTTTATACTCAATACTCTGATTTATAAAGACCAATGTACCAAAAGCACTCTTTATAACCCTATCCACTTGTGATGCCACTTTTAAGGAATTCTGTACCTGTATTCCCAGATCCCTCTGTTCAACTGCACTTTTTAGAGTCCCACCATTTACCCTTTACGTTCTACTTTGGTTTGTCCTTCCAAAATGCAACACTTCACCCTTGTCTGCATTAAAAAGGGTGGGAGAATCAGGAAGTGATTTAAAGCGTGGGATCTGTGATATAGCTGAGAGCCTGAATGATTTGGTTATAAGGTAAAAGTAAGCGATAATGGGATGTAATATATAATATAATACACATTGTATAGGTGTACCCTAGACTAGATGTAAATATTCACAGTAGGGTATCAAAGTGGGGGGAAAACATGGAAAATCTGACAAGTTTAATTATTAGTGTCATAAGTAGGCTTACATTAACACAACAATGAAGTTACAGTGAAAATCCCCTCGTCGCCACACTCCGGCACCTGTTCAGGTACAGTGAAGGAGAATTTAGCACGGTCAATGCACCTATGTAGAATGTCTTCCAGGAGGAAACCAGAGCAAACCCACACAGACACAAGGAGAATGTGCAGACTCCACACACACACACACACACACAACACCACACACACACACACACACACACACACACACACACACCAGGATTTGAATACAGGTCCTTGGCACTGTTAGATAGCAGTGCTAACCACTGTACATTCATGCTGCTCCTACATTAGTGGGATGTTACAGATGACCAGCTTTCAAGCAAATACAGAGCAGGATAAAAAAGATCATCCTATGCCCCATGTACTAAAATGGGATCCATACTGCAAGCGTCAGCCCACCCACCTTCACTCCCAAAGGTGCACTCCTGCTCTGGTACCTGAGATGGACAGAAAAGGGATATGGTGGTTAAACTTTAAAGTCCCCTGGCCCTATACCTGCTTAAAGGCTATTCACTTGTATCTCCTCTCAATTCTGACAAAACACCATTGACTCAAATGTTAAAATAAAGACAAAATACTGCAGATGCTGGAATCTGAAGCACAAACAGAAAATGCTCGAGAAACCCAGCGGGTCTGACAGCACTTATGGACAGAGAATCGAGCCAATGTTTTACAAAGGCTCTTTCAGACTCAAAACATTGGCTCTATTCTCTCTCTCCACAGACACTGTCGGATCTGCTGCAATTTTCCAGCATTTTCTGTTTGTGTGATTGAAATGTTCACTCTGCTTCTCTCTCGACAGATGCTGTCGAATGGTCCTTCCAGCATTTTTCTCCGTTGTTCTGCTGCTTATCACATCAGCAAAAGGATAGGTTCATTGACTTCATTCTCATTCAGATAAGATTAAACCTAAAAGAAAATCAGCCTTAACATCCTGCCTTCTAATTCATAGTCATAGTCAATGTCTTTAGATAACAATTAAGAAGTTTTCAATCTCAGTTTCACCTATATTCAAAGAGTGACATAGGGTAGATCTTTTACTATCAGAGATTGTCCGATGGCTCCTGCTTCTGATTATAGAGAAGTGCAGACATGTGTATGAATATGGCATTAAGCTAACATAAATCTCTGTTGTTCATATATCCTTCCCTAAGCTGCTAGATATATTCTCAATAGCTGATTTACTTATGCAGAAAAGTAAATCCTCTGTAGATACAAGCTGTTTGCTAGATTTTAACCAGATGAGCAGAAAATGAAGTCAATGCAGGCAGAAAATGTATTGAATATTGGGGTTGGGCCATGTCAATAAAAAAGTGAAGATTGCATTTACAAACAGGCCATTTTTCATAAGCCCTGTGGTCCCAAACTGCTTTCCAACTCTTCTTTCTTCAGATATCATCCCCTATAAGGGCATTGATGATATGGGATTTCCCTTGGATTGGTGGTTTTCCGTTGCCGTCTGCAATGTGGCTGACCAGCTTTCTCGATTACATTCCTTCAGGCATATTGGAAAAACTCTATAGACCAATTTTCAACCTGTTTGGCCATATTATCAACACATCATTCAATGGCTATCAAGCCCTGAAGTGTGACTTGAGCTCAGAATTTCTGGCATTTTGGATACTACCATTAGACCATAAAATATAGGAACAGAATTAGACCTTTTTGCTCTACCATTCAATCACAGCTGATATGAATCTCATCCCCATAACCTTTGATCCCCTTATTGATCAAGAACATATCTATCTCTGTCTTAAAGATATCCAATGATTTGGCCTCCAAAGCAATAATTCCACAAATTCACCACCCTATGGCTGAAAAAATTCCTCCTCATCTCAATTTTAAAGGAGTATCCCTCCATTCTGAGGTTGTGACCTTGAGTTCTAGTCTCTCCCACTAGTGGAAACATCCTCTCCAATTCCATTCTATCTAGGCCTCTCAATATTCTGTAAGTTTCAGTTAGATCCCCCCTCATCCTTCTAAACTGCATCAAATATAGACCAGACTCCTCAACTGCACCTCGTATGACAAGCTCTTCATTCCTGGGATCTTTCTCTGGATCCCCTCCGAGGTCAGCACATCCTTCCTTATGTTTGTGGCCCAAAGCTGCTCACAACATTCCAAATGGGGTCTGACCAGATCCTTACATAGCCTCATCTGTACATCACTGCTCTTGTATTCTAGCCCTCTAGCAAAGAATGCTCACATTGAATTTGCCTTCCTAATTTCCGCATGATAACCTTCAGAGTGCTGAATCAGGTCTTCCAAGTTCCTTTGTGCATCAGATTCCTGAAGTCTTTTCTCATTTCAAAAATAGTCTATGCCTCGATTCTTCTAAGCAAAGTGCATAACCTCACACTTTCCCGCATTATATTCTACCCACTACATTGCAGGGCTGCCAACATTTTACACCTATGGGGTGTAAAATTTTCTTCGGATGATTAGGTTTCTTCCCACAGCCCAATTTCCCACAGAAATCAATTTTCTTCGGATGATTAGGTTTCTTCCCACAGCCCAAAGCTGTGCAGGTGAGATGCCAAATTGTGCTAAATTACCCCTTAGTATCAGAGGGCTCTAGGTGGAGTAAATGCATGGGGTAATGGGGATAGGGCCTGGGTGGGATTGTGGACGGTTAGTCTTAGTGGGCTGAATGACTTCCTTCCACATTCTGTGATCCTATAAATTTGAAATGTGATCACTGTTGGCATGTCGGATATGCAGAGGCTAATTTCCATTGAGGTGCCACAAACAGCTGCAGTACGATTCTTAGCATCACACGTGGACCTTGGGGGAGGATAGTGGAGTGAAACTGAATTTCAGTTGTGTAAAGAAGTGGGGAAGGTGGGATTATTCTCTTTGGAGAAGAGCAGGGGAAAGATGAGCTAATCAAGAAATTTAAGATTACAAAAGGGATTCCTCGAGCAAAGAGGATGGAAGTAATTTTTCTGTCATTAACCAGAGGTCGCTGATGTGAAATAATTGGCAGATGGATTGGAGGAGAAATGAGCAGAATTTTCTTCACGTACACAGTGTTATTACCATCTGAAATGCACAACCTGAGAGGGTGCTGGAATCAGATCCCATAGAAATGTTTAAAGGAGATGCATTGAAGAATACTTATTGACAGGACTATGGGGAAAAAACGCCGGGCTGTGGGACTTGATACAATACCAGCTGATGTTAATACTGGACAGTGAGATCCCATAGTGAAATGTTGCCAGATAGATCCTAATATTTTTTAAATCATAGTTAAATTACTGAACAAATTCACAAGAGTTTGCTGATGAACTTTTAACAAAAAGAATACAATATTTATTTGAACTACACAGACAAAAATTTCAATACAAACAAGAAAATCATTCAAATTATTCCTTTCCCCCAGCTATCTCTTTACAGACACATTCAAAAAGATAAAACAATTTATGATATGTGTTCTCTACTCTAACATTCAAGGTGAGTATGTGATACATGTGAACAAACAGAAAAATTTGGTCAGACACACCACATTGCAAGGTAACTGACAGGCGTGACCCAAACAAATTCCATGGATTCCTCAAGAACCCACCCACACATTCACCACTCATATCATTCCAATTCCTATTCCTCATGAGGGTTTCCGGTTACCATGTTCAAAGGACCCATGTTGGAATTCTCTCCAAATTTCATTCCCATTCAGATGGCTTCAACAAGGTTACACCTCCTGGGTATCAATCTCATCTTCTGAGATTCTTATCCCCTGCACTTTTTGAGTATACTCATGCTTCACCTTCTAACCACACTTCCAGAACGTTGACTGTGTCAAATGGAATGCCACTGCTCCAAAGGAGTACCTTTGGCCCTATGCATGGCATAAACCATCTTTGGCTGCCCTCTTGTCTCCTCTGAGCTTCCTTCAAGCACAATTTTCTTCAAGTGTGCTCCTTGTAGTTCTTTCTTTAACTTGGAGCTGATCTCTCTGATCCTTGCTTTTCACTTTACTTAAGATTATTTTCTAATCTCTGCCTTTATCTCTTACCTGGATCTGTCTTTTGAGACCTGTTTCTGATCTCTGTTTGAGACCTTTTTATGGGACGTCTTTCTGTCCCATTCCCTGGTTTGGAAACCTTATCCTCATGGTATGGGTCCTTCATCCTGTCCACTCTCCATGTCCTATTCCACAATGATGTTCCGGTTCTGCTCACATGGCCTGCAGTTCCACACTGTTTCCATTCTCTGCTTCCTTTGCCGGCCCATTTCCAAACCTGAACAACAAAGGAACACCAATTGTGCATGTGTGGTCATTTCCCAATGAGCATATGTACAGAAGTCTCAAGGCCCACAATAAACTGTAACTCCCAAAGCGTGACTGCCAATTCAAAACCAGCGTTGGATTTTGTTACTGATTAAATTGGTAGTTCTTTCAATGGGCCATCACAGGTATGACAGGCTGACTGGCCTCTTTCTGTGCTGTTAGATCTAATGGGCAGAATATAATAGGTGGTGCATCGAAGGGATCAGCTGGGAACTCACCACCACTTCTGCCGGTGGCACTGTGGCTAGGTCATGCCCTGAGGAATGGTAGCTGGCTGGAGCAGACCAGTTCCCTCCATCCGGGAAGGAAGTCCCACCTTTGAGAGCTTCTGGCTCACTGCTGGTCGGCAGGGTGGCTCTCTGTCCCCAGCAGCACCATCAGGTGGCATGGTGGGATGTGGCATGATCTCACAATGGTTAGCACTGCTGTCTCACAGTTCCAGTGATCCAGGTTCGATTCCCGGTTTGGGTTACTATCTGTGTGGAGTTTGCACATGGTCTGCATGGATTTCCTCGGGAGGGTTCCGGTTTCCTCCCACAGCTTCAAAAAACATTCTGGTTAGATGCATTGGCCATGTTAAATTCTTCTCCAATGTACTCAAACAGGGGCTAGAGTGAGGCAGTGAGGGGATTTTCACAGTAACTGCATTGCCATTTTAATATAAGCCTACTTGTGACACTAATAAATAAACTTTAAAATAGAAGAAGTGGTCATTGCTGAAATTGCATTTAGTAAAGTCAACAAGAGGCAGGAGTCAAAGGACACATCAGTCTGGGGATTCAATTCTTGGTGTGTCAGGACAAAAGGCTACGGGGCTGGGGAAGGACAAGGTGCAAAAGCCGGAGTGAGGAGAGAGCATTTGGCTGGTGGTGAAAAGGGATCTGAAATTGAAAAAAGGAAGTTTCTGATTGAGGCATTTCCTTTTTGTACCTGAGGTTTGAACTACCCTGTTGGGTATCCCCATACCCCCCGATCCACTACCTGCTGGCTATGAAACTGAATCAGGGAAGAAAGAGGCCATTACTTCAATTATAGTGAATGCTTCAACCAGCACCCACATCCACCTGTTAAATTGCAGTAAGGTCTAAGGCAGGTGGTGCAAACCAGCCCAGGGCAAAATACAGAATGCCACCCTAAGATTTTATCATGGCAAAGTTGACCAACTGAAGTGGTGAGATAGGCTTGAGAGCTCCTGTATGGCTAACACACACATGGTGGGCTGAATGGTCCTTTTCCTTGTTGTAAATCTGTTTGTGTTTCTCCATCAAAGTCAGTAATATAGCTCATGCAATTAATTTCAGGATTTAGATTTCAGAATTCACCATATACCCTGTGCAGGGATAAAGATCGCAGTCATTTTGTTACAGTGTGTTTGTCAATGGTCTGGTTATGGTTAGCAAGGTATTAATAACACCAAATGTCAGTATTAATGAGGTGTCAATACTAGTAGATATCAGTATTAGTGAGTTATTAAAACCAGTATCTATGAGTATTAGTGAGTTATCAATACCAGTAGATATCAGTATTAGTGAGATATCAATACCAGTGGATATCAGTTTTAGTGAGCTATTAATACCAGTAGATACCAATATTAGTGAAGTACTAATACCAGTAGGTATCAGTATTAGTGAAATATTACTACCAGTAGATATCAGTATTAATGAGGTATCAATACCTGCAGATATCAGTATCAGTGAGGTATTCATACCAGTAGATATCAGTATTAGTGAAATACTAATACAGTAGATATCAGTATTAGTGAAGTACTAATACCAATAGATATCAGTATTAGTGAGGTATTCATACCAGGAGATATCAGTATTAGTGAAGTATTAATACCAGTAGATATGAGTGTTAGTGAAGTACTAATACCAGCAGTTATCAGTATCAGTGAGGTATTAACACCAGTAGATGTCAGTATTAATGGGCGAATAATACCAGTAGATATTAATATTAGTGAGATATCAATATTAATGAGTTATTTACAGGTAGTCAGTACGTCTGGAGGAAATGCAGTTCAGATGCTGGGAAAGCAGGATGATTACTCATTTCAGTCATGTAGTGATTTCTTAGGAATGAAGAATCCTGGAACGAGCTAATGAATATGTGATTATAAAAAGAAAAGGTCCCCTTGGGTTTTTGATTAAAGAATGGAAGGTGGGTTTAGATTGACAGAGCCATGTGATAATGTGGTGAATGGGAGGAGTTAGGTATGTAGCAGAGAAAACAACTTTTGAGTTCTGGCTGGGGTTTGTTTCGAGTCAGAGGTCTGCATGCAGCTGTCTGCATAAAGTTTCTCAAAGAGCTTCAAGACTGACTACACCTCTTATTGCAAGTATATTTATAATTGTGAACTGTACTTAAAGTGATTTTGCATCTGTAAGAAGAATGCTGCTTATTTGGAACTGAAATGATGATAAATTGGAAATTAAAGTTGTTTCCTGTCATGTTTAAATATTGTTCAATGGATAAAAGTTAAGCTGCTTCATTTGTTAGAGGTATAGTTAGACTGTGTTGTTAAATAAAGTTTGTTTTTACTATAAAAGCTCTCTAATTTGTCAGCAGAATTAGTCCTGGAGTGAAGCAACTTGTCATCGTATTTATGCCAAAGTAAAACAAATGTTGGTGTCTAATCTGGCTTCCTAATGTAATTTGAGATTCTGACCAGGGTTCTAACAATGTGCTATCAGTACCAGTAGATTTCAGTATTGGGGAAGTATCCATAATATTATGTGTCAGTATTAGGTAAGTACCAAAACCTTTTGATATCATTACTAATGAGGTACCCATACCAGTGGGTATCAGTGTTAGGGAGTAACAACAACAGTGAGTATCAGCATTAGGGGGTATCTGGGATTTCTGTACTAATAGGTGTCAGTATTGGGGACTCTCTGTACCAATAGATATCAGTATTGGTGGATATCTGTACCAGTGAGTATCAGCATTGGGGAATATCAGTATTGGTGGCTCTCTATACCAGTGTGTATCAGTGTTGGGGGATATATGTACCAGTGGATATCAGTATTGGATGGATATCTGTACCAGTGATATCAGTATTGGGGGAATATCTGTATCAGAGGATATCAGTCTTGGGGGGAGGGGAATATCTGTACCAGTGGGTATCCATGTTAGGAGACATCTGTACCAGTGGATATTGGTATTAGGGGGGACATCTGTATCAATGGATATCAGCATTGGGGGATATCTGAAGAGAGTATCAGTATTGGGGAATATCTATATCAGTGGGTATCAATATTGGGGTGATATCTGTACAATGGATATCAGAAAGGGGGGGGGGGTTGCGTATATCATCCTATGGAACGAAGACATTTCTAACACTCGATGTTCGAAAAGCTTTTCCTATTCAAGTTCTGGACTAATGATTTGTTTCCCATCTGATGAATTAACGGAGAGGCTCCACTGTCATCACCGGTTGAATAAATATATATTTACTGCGGGGCAAACATTCCCACCTGATGCCCTGGTCACATAGCAGCAATTCTCCTCCATACCTTCCCCCTCGCACCCCCCCCCCCCCCCCCATCACCACACACAAATTGCGGAGAGGTTGTACAACCTTTACTCCGGTGGCTGCTGAATCCAGCGTTAAACTAGTTAAAGCTCGGTAAAAGGCGGCCCCTCGGGGTGTAGCTGGTTGCCTCCTGGAGAGAACAGGATGGGGAGTTGGGGGAGGGAGGGGGAAAGACCTCATTCTCATTACTGGAGAAATCTGTCCCGCAGCACAACTGTGTCCACTAACATCTAAACATCGAGGATCTCCTGGCCAGTATCTCCTTACCTATGCCCAGTGTGGAAAGCTAGCATGCAGCAGATCGATCGCTGTGCTCCTGAAAGGCTTTTTCATTCTGTGCATTCACCCATTCATTCTGAATCTAGCTGCCCATTCAATAGTGTATGCAAGAGAGAGAGAGAGAGAGACGCAATGGAGATAGATAGATGGCTATGAGGCGGGGATTCAAGTTCAGCACTGGACATTCAGATGTATCCATTCGGACTGCTTAACTCCCGTCCTTGTTCAGGGGCAGAGATGGAAAGGATTAAACTGCCGCCAGATCAAAGTTGAAGAGAGAGAGGCAATACCGCTTGAGGATCAGACTGGGGAGGAGGGTGCACAAGAGAAGCAGCGGTTGTAGCCTGCCTGGAGTACAGCACAAGACCTGGGGACTGCATCCAACAACAACAAAAAAGCAACTTCTTGCTTATATTAAATTTTTAAATCAGGATTTTATCTACCACCTGACTTTATGTTTGTTCTGCGATTTCCCAGTTAAGACTGGGAGGGTGATTTATGAATCAGTGTGTGAAAATTCCCCTTTTTCTGAAGACAATTACGAGCTCTCGTCATTACCCAAAGCGGCTGGCGTCCTCAAACTGACAGCCTCTCCTCTCTCTCTCTCTCTCGAGTCCCTGAAACCTGCAACTCACATGTGATCTCGACACTGCATCAAAAGCCACGAAATGAGGACTGGCGCCGGAGTTTGAACACATTGGAGGGAGGGGGGTGGCAACTAGAAAAGAAAGAGAGAAAAAAAATACAAATAAGGTCTTTTTTAAACCCACACCCCCTCCCCCCTCCCCACCCCTCAACAAAAAGAAAATCGAGGCGATGGACACGAGGACCAAGCGACCGAGAAATACAATCATGTCAACGTTTGCAAAAATGACCAAAGTTCGCAGGAGGAGAGAGATGTTTCTGTATCAGGTTGGCGTCTCCTGCAGCATTCTCTTCCTGGCTTGGTGTCTGTGCAGCCTGCTATCCAGGCTAGGTGAGTGTGAGAGAGAGTGTGTGTGTGAGACAGCAGCAACCTTTCCAGGAATTGGAACTTTTCTACCCATCACTGCCAAACTGTTTTTGCAAAAAAAGAGGGAGGAATGTTGTGATGATTTAAGGTGTTTTTTTTTTAAATACAACCCCTCTGATTCGTTTTATATTCCAAAAAAGTCTGTTTTCTTTTTTCTGTTGGAGGCTACAGTGATTTCGCTGCAAGTTCACAACTCCTCTTTCTCCCAGAGTAATGAACTTGCTGTGACACGAGTTGGTCCAAAATCGATTGGATTGTAATAGTTTGATATTTATGGAATAAGGTTGTCTCCCTAATAAAACATCCTTGGTGTAGCTTCCTTCGTATACAAAAAAAGTCAGTTCATTTATATTCTAATGCCAGTCTTTTGTGATCCTTTTAAGGACTTTGTAAATGCCAGTCTCGTTTTAACTCTTTCAGGACTTTTTTTTAGAAAGAAGAATGCAAAGTGCAATAAAATGTATTGTAATTACCTGTGCATGTGTAAATACTTTGATATGCCGTGGTAACGTGGAAGATTGTTTGCAGTTATTAGGATGTTATGCATTAATTGCAGTTTGTTCAGTTCGGAATGATTGCAGCTGATATTCGGTTGAAGTTTTGAACGTGTCCCTGGCAGCCTATTGTTCGGGCTTGGTTGGGGTGTTTTGACTGAAATAAGACCAAAGGTTCTGGATTGCAGTGCAAATGGACATCTCTCCAGCCGCATCAGAGACTAATTCACCCCAATTTGACACTTCCACACAGAGCACGAGAAACATGCTGGACAACAAGCCACACTGGACCTAAGGTGGTGGAATCGGAAGCTTATGGTAGCAACAATAGCCAACGACACCCAGGCAAAAAATTGCACCGAGCCAGGTAAGGGAGGACGCCGGAATGCTTGAATCGTTGTTTAATATCCTGATGTTTAATACCTCAGCATCTCCCACCCTTTGGGAAACGCAGCAGTCATTAAATATTGAACTAGATTGGATGTGGTTCTAATCAAATATACGCTGCTATAGTAACCGTGTTGTATGAAGATGTGCAATGGTGGAACTGCTCTTGTGCTGCTAGGGAGACTCAAGGCAATGATTTACTGCAGGCAAGCAGTTTTTTCCCCAGGGGAAACTATTTCGTACCTTTTTACTTCAATCAAATAGGTGTGTGGAACTCACTTTGATCTTGTTTATTACATTGAGACTGTCACTAATTAAAATTTTGCCTGGAAATGGCTTTATTTCCAAACAATATCACTCTTCTAAAAAAAACTTTTCTATCAATTGTATGTTCAGTTGTACAAGTTTCAGTTTATGTGGCTGCATGATGTAATTTTCTTTCTCTCTGCTCTTGGTATGGTTCCACAATATCATTACCTTCTGTTTCCTAACATGTTCATTAGGACAGTATCTTATCACTAGAGTAAACATCACAAGTCACTAGGCAATAAAGTGTTCTGAGTGACTGTTGGAGTGATTTTTATATTTGGTTTGCTCAGTGGTAATTTGCAAGTGAAGGGGACAAGATTCAGGCTGTCTAAGGTGCTGAAAGGGCAAACCATGTGACCTGGACTGTAGGGGTTGAGTTAGAGAATGCAGATTTAAAATTAACTAGCTTCATGCAAAGCATTTGCAAAAGACTAAACAAACAGGGTCTCTTTACACCTGAAAACAGATTAAAAGGTGACCCAATGGAGGTTTTTATGGAGTGGACTGACCATGCTAAATTTACCTGCAGTGTTCCCAGACAGGTGTTGGAGTGTGGCCACTTGGAGATTTTCATAGTAACTTCATTGCAGTGTTAATGTAAGCCTCCATGTTATACTAATAAGTAAACTTATAAAAATTTAAGATGAAGAGGATTGATAGAGTGTGTACAAACTTGTGTCATGAAAAAAATAAGTAGAATACTGCAGATACTGGAATCTGAAGCAAAAAAGGAGGATGCTGTGAAAAGTCAGCAAGTTTGGCAGTATCCGTAAGGAGATTAACTTTACATTATGTTTTAAGTCTCTGACTGTTAAGAGTTAAAGAAAGGAAGGAATATATTAGATATTAAACTGTAGTTGTGAAAGATTGCAACAAAATGTAGCAATTTGAAGAACAAAAAAACAGATTACTTGAGAGGAAGAGAGGGGTTTGCATTGAGGGTGGCATTGTGGTTAGCACTGCTGCCTCAAAGCTCCAGGGACCCAGGTTCAATTCAGGCCATTGGTGACTGTCTGTGTGGAGTCTGAACATTTTCCTCATGTTTGTGTGGGTTTCCTTCTGGTGCTCCAGTTTCCTCCCACACTCCAAAGATGTACGGGTTAGTTTGTTTGGCCATACTAAATTGTCCCTTAGTGTCAGGAGGATTAGCAGGATAAGTACATGGGGTTATGGGGATAGGGCTTGTGTAGGATTGTGATCAGTGCAGACTCGATGGCTGAATGTAGATTCTATGATGCAACAAATGTCCCATACATGTATTGTCTCCATACAAGGCTCTCTTCCCTTCCCTAACCAGGTCTTGTTCTTAAAGTTGCCACATTTTGATGCAATCTCTTTCAGCTCAGGTTAATATCTAACACATTTCTCCTTCTCTCTTTAGCTCTATGAAAGAGTCATATGGGCTCAAAAAATTAACTCTGCTTTCTCTGCTGCCTAGTAAGCAGAACACTGCAGATGCTGGAATCTGAAGCAAGAACAGAGGATGCTGTGAAAACTCAACAAGTTTGGCAGTATCCGTGAGGAGATTAACTCTATATTATGTTTTAAGTCTTTGACTCTTGTTAGAGTTAAAGAAAGGGAAAAATGTGCTAGATATTAAACCAGAGCTGTGAGAGATTGCAATAACTTTAAGAACAAAAGACAGATTACTTGATGTTTAAGAGGGAGAGGAGTTTGCACTGAGGGTGGCATGGTGGCACTGTGATGCTGCCTAACTTACTGGGCTTTTCCAGCATCCTCTGCCTGTGTTATGTAAGTTCATTATTTCACTGCTATAACAAGGGGAGATGCAAAATCAGTAAAACTGCAGCCTTCAAATCACTGGGTGTTTCATTGTTTGGGAGTCTAAAATGAGGCACCACATGAACAAATAGTCACTCACTCATAATTTTAACATAGAATTCTTTACTCAGTGACAGGAATGTGAAAACCAATACCTCCTGTAATGGCTGTGGTGACTATCATCACTGCATTTAAAAAGAAAGTGAACTCAACACACGAGGGAGAAAGGAATGGAAAGATATGTTGAAAAGGTGAGAGGCTTGTGTGGAGCTTGCACTCTGGTATAAACCGAATGGATTGAATGGCTTGTTTCTGTGATGTAAAATTCTTTGCAGTAGAATGATGCAGAGTGAACTCCATTAGAAATGATTGATACTGTAGTAATTAACCCCATCAGCCAGAAATTGGACTAATATAATTTGGGAAAAGGATTGGAGGGAAAGAAATGTTACGTATCAACCTACATGATTAAATGCTGCATTCAGAAAGTGGGGGCAGATTTTTATTGCAGTTACATATTGTGTCACTTGGGTGAAGTATATAAGGAAATTGCTGGAAGTGGACACATGCCCCACTTATTTTACTGTCATTGGAAATCAGATGGACTTTGTTACAATTTGCCTCTATGCACGGAATCCAGGTGATACTATATTCCTGGCTTCTAGACTAGGGAAAGCGATCCTTGTGGTTCCTGCAGGGCTGGGATATGGTTGGGAACAGCGGTATTGTCTGAGATCCAATTTTCAATATTGAAGATAAGCATGTAGGAGGATTATCTTTGGCAATCAAGGAATATATTACGCAGAGATTTTCTTCCAGATTTCTGTGACAGATGTATCATAAATAATCTATAAAAGTTGTGCATTCAGTGGTATTTCATGTGTTCATGAATTTTAGCCTGCTTATGACTTCAGTAATTCAATCAGAACTAATTTCTCAGATATTAGAATGAATAATGTGCAACAGCAGAATTCTTGCCTTATTTTGTTGAATGTTCATCAGTTTCGGTAGCATAATGGTTAGCACTGCTGCCTCACGATGCCAGAGACCCAGGTTCAATTCTGGCCTAAGGTAATTCACTGTGTGGAGTTTACATGTTCTCCCCATGTCTGCATGGGTTTCCTCCAGTTTCCTCCCACACTCCAAAGACGAGTATGTTGGGTGGATTGGCCTGCTAATTTTCCCTTAGTACAAGAGATGGATTAGCCAAGGAAAATATGTAGGGTCACAGGGGTAGGATGGAGGAGAGACCTGGCTAAGATGCTCTGTCAGAAAGTTAGCGCACATTCGATGGTCTCTCCTGGACAGTAAGGATTCTATACAGAGGAGGTTGATATAGTATGAATATAGATATGGGAGTGTTTATTTCTTCATAATGAAGTTCATGTGCAACTTTACGAGATCAATGTAGCCTTTTTGAATCTGATCAGGAGCTGCAATTATCTTTGAATGAAGCAGATTACACAGTGAATTAGAAAAGGTTGTGCAACATGTTGGATTAGGAAAAGTGCCACAAATGCCAGTGAGTTTGAGCATTGATATCTGAAAATCGATGGCCTGCAGTTTATGATTGGGACTTTGGAATCAAAAGCACACTAATTTCTAGATTTTGTGGATGATTCCAAATTTTGTGTGTGTGTGTGTGTGGTGGCGGGGGACAGGTTTAGTCAATCAGAAAGAAGATTGCGACACATTACAGGAGGACATTAATAAAGCTGTGGAATGAGCAAGTAAAGTTCAACACGGATAAATATGAGGAATTACATTTTGGTAAGAAGAATAGGGAGTCACTTGGAAGGTGCAAGTCTAGGTGGGGTAGAGAATCTTGGAGTATGAATTCACCAATCACAAAATGTGATGCCACGTGTTGACAAGACCACTAGAACAGCAAATGAGACACTTGGTTTTATTTCTAGAGGACTGGGATTTAAAAAGGGAAGTTATGATAAACCTGCATCAAATCTTGGTTAAACCACACCATATACACCCCAGCTTGTTATATTATAGAAAGCATATGTGACAAAAGAGGGGCTATAGTGAAGATTTATGAGAATAATACCAGAAATTAGTGTGCATACATATTGAGAAAGGATGGATAGATTGAATCTCTGTTCCCTTGAAAAAAGACTGAGGACGATCTAATGAATGTCTTCAAAATTACAAAGAATAAAGAACAAAACATCATGGGAAACAGGCCCTTCAGCCCAACGAGCCCGTGCCGCCACCTCGACGTTCCTACTTCCACCCATGATCCTTGTCTATGTTTATAGAAATCTACATTGGAACCAAATCAGTGAAGCAATTTAGGGAGAATTTGTCTTGCCAATCAGCCTAAGAGCACATCTTTGGGGTGTGGGAGGAAACTGGAGCACCTGGAAAAAACCCACACAAGCACGGGGAGAATGTGCAAACTCCCACAGACACAGGCCCAAATCCATGTATCTGCACAGCACAGTGATAGTCACTGACCTGTCGTGTTGCCCATCGTGTTTTGACATTTCCACTTCTATGGAAAAATGTAATTGTATGAGCTCAAGTATAATATAATCACCAAAAGTTCAGTAAAGAATTCAGAAGAAACTTTCTTATCGAAAGAGTGGCGAGAAGAGTAGCATGGTGGTGCAGTAGTTAGCATTGCTGCCTCACAACGCTAGGGACAAGAGTTTGATTCCCAGCTCGGGTCACTGTCTGCGTGGAGTTTGCACATTCTGTCTGTGCCTGCATGGGTTTCCTCCAGTTACTCCGGTTTCCTCCCATAGCCCAAAGATGTGCAGGTTAAGTGCATTGGCCAAGATGCATTACCCCTTTAATGTCAGGAGGAGTAGCTGGGGTAAGTGCACAGGATTATGGGGATAGGACCTAGGTGGGATTGTGGTCGGTGCAGTCTCGATGGGCCAAATGGCCTCCTTCTGCACTGTAGGATTGTATGTGGAACTCCCTACCATGGGGAGTGGTTGAAGCAAACCTTATAGATGCATTTAAAGAGAAGTTAGAGAAGATCATGAAGGTCGAGGAAATAGAGTGTAATGGTAATAGATTTACTTGGAGAATCTGAATGAACTAGGTAGTTAATGCTTATACTTTATTGCATTAATAATTCAATAATTTAAACTTGTTAAAATTAATTAGTTAAAAAACTAAAAATAATCCAAGTGAATTAATTATACAAAACTTTAATTAATCAGATATGTAAAACAAAGTTAGATACAGATGACAATGCCACATCTGGGGGTTTCAGGGAGATCAGGGAAATCCTGAACAACCCACAACATCTGCAATTTGGGAAACAGCAACCGAAAGTTATTGAGTTGGAGTCCAAAATACAGACATTTTGGGTGCGATGTTATGACCTCACTCAACCTGAGGTCGGCAGACCTTCCCCTCGCCTGCACCGATTCCTGTGGCGGGTGGAGTGATAGAATTCCACTGTTTGATCCAAGAATCCATAGAACATAGAACATAGAACATTACAGCACAGAACAGGCCCTTCGGCCTTCGATGTTGTGCCGACCAAAATAAAAAGCAATGCCCCTCCAAACTAAACCATTCCCTTCTCTTCCATATACTTATCAATTAACCTCTTAAACGCCACCAAACTTGGCGCATCTACAACAGCTGCAGGCAGGGCATTCCACTCCCTAATCACTCTTTGAGTAAAGAACCTACCTCTGATATCCGTCCTATAACTCATACCCCTTAATTTAAAGCTGTGTCCCCTCGTGCTAGCATCAGGTATTGGCTTAGATTTAAACAATGGAGTCTGAGATGAGGATTTTTTACTCTAAGATTGCTAACTAATCCTGCACTTGATCTAAAATAACCTGCTTCATAGAGGTTTACAGCACAGAAAAAGGCCATTCAGCCCACCATGTCTGCGCAGGCCATTAAGCACCCATCTATTCTAATCCCATTTTCCAGCATTTCATATGAAGCCTTGTATACCGTGGCATTTCGAATGCTCACCTAAATGATTTTCTAATTAGTTCTAGAAAACTATTTCAGATAATTCTGTGAACTTGTCCTCCAAGCTACCTTGTCAATTTAGAATGCTCAGTTATACAAAATTGCTCTCAATTATTGCATTATCCTTGTTGCACTTCTAAATTCCTGATGCATATTCTGTCCAATAGTGTGAAGATTAACAGGGATCATATAAACTACTGCCACCAATGTTTTCTGCACTCACAAGACCATAAGATATAAGAGCTATGTGGCTCATCAAGTCTGTTCTGCCCTTCAATCTTGGCCGATAAGTTTCCCATTCTTCTACCTTTTCCCTGTAACCTTTGATCCCCTTACCAATCAAGAGCTTATCTATCTCTGTCTTAAACATACTCAGTAATCTGGCCTCTGCAACCCTCTATGGCAATGAATCCCACAGATTCACCATCCTCTGGCTGAAGAAATTCCTCCTCATCTTAGTTCTAAAGAAAAGTCCTGTTAATCTGAGGCTGTGCACTCAGATCCAGTCTCATTGACTCATGGAAACATATTCCCCACATCCACTCTATCCAGGCCTTTCAGTATTCTGTAACTTTCAATGAGATTCCTCCTTCTAAACTCCATCGAGTACAGACACAAAGTCTTCAAACGCCCTTCATACACCAAGCTTTCCATTCCCTGGACCATTCCCTGAACTTCCTCTATATTGGCTTCATGATCAGCACATCCTTCCTTAGATACCGGGCCAAAGCTGCTCTAAATGTGACCAGAGTCTTTCACTGTGTCCCAGTAAAGATCTCATACATGGTAATGGTATGCTGCATTGTACACAACCTCACTGTTCAGAGAGTTCAGAACAGCAGCAAGAGCCTTCACAAGATGGGGAAGATCTGCAGAAGGTAAGGAGCCAGCAGAGGAAAGAGGTCACTTTAAATGGTCTGCACTGATGCAAGAGTTAGTTGCTTAGCAAACTGTGGACCTCATTTCTCAGTGTAGGGCCCCACTGAATTGTGACTTTTTTTTTCCTCTACTCCTCTCATCCTGAATGAAGGAACATTCAAACTGTTCAGCAACTTGTGTGTGACCGAAATACTGACTCAACTGATGCTATCAAAACCACACTGCGGAGCACTGTGCCAAATGTGATAAAGGTGATTACTTTAATGGCAAACAAAACAATTGCTTCCCATTCGATTCATATTGGGGGTGCCAACTCTTGGTGCCTTTCTTCAAAGAAGATTTCCTCACTCGAACACTTGCACAAAACGCCCCCTGAGTGATGTCAACCAAACTGGTGGATGGTTGCTCGTGCTGGGACCAGTGGGATGCTTGTGGTCAGTGGATGCGAGGCACTCGGGCATGTGAAGGCGGCTAGCAGCTGCACATCAGCAAGAGGGAACTAGGCCAGAAAGCCACAGGCCTGCAAGGACTAATCATCCGGGAGACAGGAGGCCAAGTCTTACCATGGCAGCTGGAGAATTTAAATGCTGTTCATTAAACAATTCTGGTATAAAAAGCTGGTCTTGTTAGTGATGACCACGTGACTGCTGTATTATCATTAAAAACCCATCTGGTTTATTAATGTCCCTTCCGCTGGTGAAGGAAGTGTGGCACCCCACATGCCCCAGCCTTATATAATTTCCAGCCCCACAGCAAGTTGGTTGACTCTTAACTGTGCTCTGAAATGGTCTAGCAAGCTATCAAGAAGGACATGTAGGGATGGCTAATAAAATGCTGATCCTCCCAGCATCATCCACATCCTGTACAAGACTTAAGGGAAGCTTGTTGGCGCAATGGCTATTGATGATTGAGAGAGTGAGACAGGAAACGAGCTGGGGGCAGTCTGAGGAAGGTTAGTATACACCACTCCGACTCTGTTACTGCCATTCCAATGGCCCAGGACCTCATTGCATTTACCAACCTGTCGGAGTGTTGACCTCGGTCAACTTTTTCAGGCTTGATATTCTGTCTCTGCAAGATGAATGATGATCTCTCCAAGGCGAGAATAGGTCTGTACTCATGGGAACTACTGGAGCTACACCAAAGCAAGTGATAAGGACCCCCATTCTGGGGACCTGGGTCACTGAGTGGCCGCACTCTGTGGGACATGCTGCAGAAGGCTGACACTAAGTGAGCCTCATAGGACTTGTATATCAAGCTTCTACAAACAGCATTGTAATAATGAATGTAGAATCATAGAATCCCTAAATGCAGAAAGAGGCCGCTTGGCCCAGTAAGTTTGCACCAACCGTAGAGTTCTCAATCTAGACCCACATCCCTGTCCTATCCCCATAACCTCACTCACTTCTCATGGCCAATTCACCTGTCAGGTACTTGTAAAAGATTCCAGATACAAAGAAGCACAGGGAATTACCTATGGTGTCCTAGACTATACTTATGCTCAATCAGCATTAGAAAATTAGCTTATCTGTGCGGTATGGTGACATAGTGGTTAGCATGTCTGCCCCACAGCACCAGTGACCCAGGTTCAATTCCAGCCTCAGGTAATTGTCTGTGTGGATTTTGCATCCCTGTTGGCTTTCCTCCAGTTTCCTTCCATAGTCTAAAGGTGTGCAAGTTAGATGAATTGGCCATGATAAATGCGTGGGATTCTATAATTCTATGTTCAATATTACACTGCTTCTCATCTGCACTTCTTGCTGCCAGCCACCAGGGCCCAGGAACAGCTTTGCAGTTTAACTTTACACCTCCGCTGAGGCAGAACAGCAAATGCCACACCACCAGCAGCAGCAATACAGAAGCTGTACCAACTACCATCTTCTCAGTCACAGGCCTTTCTGCAGGGCAGAAGAAATAGACATCATAATCTAGGTGGAAGGAAACCAGACCCTCGACACAGGGTCTACAGACAGACGATGAACTCCCTTTAGTGCTTTGGGAAGCTCAGACTCTCAAGGCTGGTCACTGCTAACACCTGCAAACCTTCTGGAACAAGGCATCCTTCCCAGTGGAGGAGGAGGGCATGCTTTGCCAGTAGCTGACAAGGCAACTCTCGCTCCTGGGCCACGCTTCCCCGCAACCCTTATCAGGTCTCTGCTTCTCACCATGTTTTGTTCTTAGTTCTGGAAGGAGTGATAATCAAGAGGTGTGACTCCATGTAGTACCTTGCATGGAATCACTGAATCCCTACTGTACAGAAGGAGGCCATTTGGCCCATTGAGCCTTCACTGACAACAATCTCACCCAGGCCTTTTATCTGTAATCCCACACATTTATCCTGCTAATTCCCCTGATACTAAGGGGCAATTTAGCTTGGCCAATCCACTTAACCCCCACATCTTTGGAGCATCTGGAGGAAACCCACGCAGACATGAGGAGAGTGTGCAAACTCCGTACGGAGTCTCTTGAGCCAGAATTGAATCTGGATCAGTGGAGCTGTGAGACAGCAGTGCTAACCATTATGTCACCTTGTCACCAGGAGGGAAAGGCACCAACTGTGGAGCTTGACTAAGGCATGAGTGCGAGAGGGCAATAGGCTGAGGATTAGCATGGGTGTTTGGCTGTTGAGATGAAGCCTTGAGATGACTGAAAGGAGAGGTCAAGATGTGTTGATTGACCTGTGGTGTAATGTGCTGGATAATGCTGGGCAGGTCAGAGTTGGTAATTAGAAGGTTAATGCCACTCTCCTGAGGTCCTGGCTGCTCAGTTCACTCTCTTGGATTACAGAGGTGTCCCTTTAATCAGAAATCCTCCCTCCCTAATTAGCCAGGAAGTCCAGAGTGCGGGTGATCATTAGTTCATTCTGAGACAGAGTGAGGGCTGGTTATGATCCATGTGTTGGGTTTCCGAAATGAAAATAGTCCTGTCATTTTGATAGCGAATGAGGTGAAATGATTTTGCTTCTGTGGGCTTGAGGTGCTGCTTCCCTGGTGGGTGGTCAGTTTCAGATGGTATTGGTTGCAGTGTGTGTCTATTAAAGATGTCTTTGTAGTCTTCCAAATGTTAACATCAAGTCTTTATTAACCACTTGTAGTCAAATAGAACTATACAGTAAAGGGTACAGACATGGAACTATCTCTGTCCACAACACACTGACCCTGTGTGGTCCTCAGTCCCTCATTAACTCTGTATGTACCAGACCCTTCGCTAGCCAGTGTTTTAAACTTGATAGAGTGCCAACAACAACTTGCATGTATTTACCACCTTCAACATAGTTCCAAGAGGTTTGGCACGAACGGACAAAATTTGATAGCGAGCCACTTAAGGAGATATGAGAACAGACGACCAACAGCTGGTTTAAAGAGATACATTTTAAGAAGAGGCTAAAAGAAGGAGGTAGAGGTGGAAAAATGGAGAGGTTTTGGAGCGGGAATTCAGGAGGCTGAGGCGAGTGAGATAACTACCATCAGTGATGAAGCGATGAAAATCAGGGTGCCAGGAATTTAAGAGACCTGTGAGTTCCAAGGTGGGAGTAAATTATGGAAATGCATTTATAAATTTATTTATACAAGAAATAAAATAAAAACTCTGGCACTTTTCAAATCTTCTTGTCAACATACTCTTTTTCTGCTTGGGTTACATTTAACTATCTTTGACGCCTCTTGGGAGGATGAGAGCTTTTTAACAATGTCACAATCAGTAATAATGTTGTAACAGGCACTGAGGTTCCACTGTGGCAACAGTAAAAGGCCACATTTTGTAATTTGGAATGGGGAACATGAGTGGATCTGGATAATTGATCCAGCTCCATACCCAATCCTGCACATTAGAAAAAAAAATGCTTTTATTTTTCGTTTTAAAAATATAAAATTTACATTTGGGTTGGTGTCATGTTTAATGCTGTCACAATTACAGGGGCACAGTGGTTAGCACTGCTACTGCATAGCGCCAGGCACCTTGAGTTCAATTCCAACCTCAAGTCGCTGTCTGTGTGGAGTTTGCAAATTCTTTGCATGTCTGCGTGGGTTTCCTCCGGGTACTCCAGTTTCCTCACACACTCCAAAGATGCGTGGGTTAGATTGATTGGCCACGCTAAATTGTCCCTCCAATATCAGGAGGATTAGCAGGTTAAATATGTGCGGTTACAGGGATAGGACCTGGGTCAGTGCAGGCTCGATGGGCTGAATGGCCGCCTTCTGCACTGTAGGAATTCTATGAAATAACGGGACTGAACTAACACTTGTCTTTCTGCAAGTGAGAGACAACTTATTAAAAAATGTGTGGTGGATTGGCCATGCTAAATTGCCCTTTATTTACCCCTCTACTCCACACATTTTTGGACACTATGTGGGGTTACTAGGATGGGCCAGAGGGATGGGCCTGGGAAAGATGCTTTGCTGGGGTTTAGGTGCAGACATGATGGGCCAAATGATCCTTTTGCTGCACTGTAGGGATTCTAAGAGGAACAACAGCTATGGTATATCTCTGTAATTAAATTTCATACTCAGATTGCAAATTCCGTAAAGATCATCCTATCAAAAATATCATAAATGTTCCTCTTACTCCCAGAAAATCATTTACATTTTTAAATGACTGTTGAAGTTGTTTGCGGTGGTCTCTATGGAATCTTGAGAGAACTTGATCACTTGTATCTAATGGACGGCAATTTCAAAATGATACCACGAGTATGGGTTGGCAGTTTTTGTCTGACAAATTTTAGCGTGTGCTGGAATAAAAGAATAAATAAACCTTTACACAATTTAGATTAAAATGTCCCTATGGAGGTTTTTATATGGTTCTTTTATTTATTGGTTTCCATCACTCAAACACACTTTCTGTAGCATAATAACATCACGTAATTTTCTTTGTGAATGTACTGAGATTATTGCATGCAGGTAATCTGATTTGGTGCAGTTTCTAAGATGTGTATAATAGCCGGATTTTACATCTCTTCCCAAAGGTAGCATTTTCCATTCCTATCGAGGTCAATGGAGTTTTGAATGGCTTGTTGTATTTTACTGCCTCCTCCCCGATCCTGCAATAGGGTTGTAATATTTCGAGCAATGTTGCTAACTCAGCATTACAATAGCATGTGAGCTTTGATCTAAAGGATAAAAAAGGGGCCAGCTCTTTTGATCTCCCCAAGAACTACTGGAGAACTTGTGCCGTGGGATCCCCTCACAGGTTCCCCCATGTAGGGACTGCATGGAAAGATTCAATTTCCATTGGACTGGAACTGGACACTCTGACTGGAACTATCCAAAACTCTGATACTAAAATCGGAGATTTTGGATGCTTCCAACTCATCTGGCAGAATAATTCCCCAGGAAAAGTTAGCATGACCCAAACCAGTTTTACTCCTGGGTAACTATGGATCAATACCCCTGCAGCTCCCCTCCTCAACAAAACCTCCAGACTAACCAAACAGCTTCATCACCCCTGGCCATCTGACTACCTCCTTGCTCCCTGGCTCCTCACTGACTATCTGACTACAACCCCTTTGGCCGTAAGTGGAATTCAAATGAATAAAACCGGTAGTCTCAGTAATGGTGACAACGAAACTTTCATTGATTGCTGTAAAAACTGATCTGGTTCATTAGTGTCCTTTAGGGAAGGAAATTTGCCATCCTTACCTGGTCTGGCATACTTACAATTCCATATCCACAGCAATATAATTTTCTCTTAACTGCCCTCCGAAATGGCTTACCAAAGGCATTCAGTTCAAGGGCTTTTAGGGATGGAGAACAAATGCTGGTCTTGCCACTGATGTTCATATCCCACGGAAGAATTTATAAAAATCTACCTGCAATGTGAAAGTTCGCTAAGCATGTCTTGTCCCCACAAAACAGAGCAAATGCAATCTAGCCAGTTACGCTACATCAGTCTATGCTCCATCAGCAGCAATTTAATGGAAGTTGTTGCCTATAGTATTATTAAGCAGCACTTACTCAGCAATAACTTACCTGTTCACCAGGGCCACTCTGCTCCACACCTCATAACAGCCTTGATCCAAAAGAGCTGATTTACTGAGGTGAGGTGAAAGTAGCTGCTTTTCACATCAAGGCAGCATTTGACCAAATGTGGCATCAAGGAGCCTAAGCAAAAGTAGAGTCAATAGGAATCAAAAGGAAAGCACTTCACAGGTCACTATAAACAAAGATGGCCGTGTTTGTTGGAGGTCAATCTTCTTGGCATTGTCACAGGAATTTCCAGTATTGTGCTTTAGACCCAACTATGTTTTGGCTATTTCTTCAATGATCTTCCCTCCATCATGAAGTTAGAAGTGGGGATGTTTGTTGATGATTACACAATGCTCAATATCATTTACAATTCCTATACTGAAACAGTCAATTCTCACATGGGCCGAGAACTGGTCAGCATTAGGCTTTGGCTGATAGATGACAAATAACATTTACACCACTCAAGTGTGAGGGACTGAGATCTCACACTGTATATTTTGATTAGGTAAGTTCACCATTACTTCTAATTAAAAAAAACTGAACAAAGAATTTGAAAAATGGCTGTCTGTCTGTCTGTGATCCTGAATAAAATAAGCCACTCGGCAGTTTTAGAAAAACTGAAATCTCGTTATCTCTGAGGAGCACTAATGACCCTTCTGTGGACTGTATAGCCCAACTTCACAGAGAGCTGTTCAAAGACCGGTGGCATTTAATAACCCAGGCTGGCTGGAAGGAGATAGATTGTCTGCTAAGACAAAGATTCCGCAACCTTCCTTTCAATTTATAATAGCTGAGATATTTGCCAATTGTTGGGCGTCCAGACAATGAATACACATCCTTTGTCAAAGATGGTAAAGAGATGGAAGTCATTTGACATGGGGCTCTGGCTTGTGTTTTAAATAATATTGGTATGCTACTCTGTTTCTACTGGAATGTCTGCACAATTGTCTGTAAGACTGGTTCATCTCTGCATGCCTGTCCCATTGTGTGAAGTCAGCCCTGTGAAAAAGTGAATTATACAGCATTGGTTTTCAACCCAGTGGCCTCTGTGAAGAAATATCCCATTGCACAGAGATGCTGGACTCTGAATTCATATGAACCAATATTTGTATTGTATTACAGTGATATTTATGTTGTAAAACCTTTTCTCTATCTGTCTCTTTACTGTTTGAATGTGGAGGTAGTATTGCAACCTTCTTAGAACAAAGAACAAAGAACGGTATAGCACAGGAACAGGCCTTTCAGTTCCCCCCAAGCCTAAGCTGCCAACGTTGTCCATCTAGACCAATTGCTTATCTCCCTATTCCCTATCTGTTCATGTGTCTATTCAGATAAGTCTTAAATGTTGTTAATCTAGTTGCCTCAACCACCTCAGTTGGCAGTACATTCCAGGTTCCCACCATCCCCTGTAAAAAAAAAAAACCTTCCCTTGCATATCTCCACTGAACCTTTGCCATCTTGTAATTGTCATTTCTGCCCTGGGAAAAAGCTTCCAACTGATCACCCTATCCATACCCCCCATAATCTTAAAAACTTCTATTAGGTTACTCCTCAGCCTCTGTCTTTCAGGGAGAACAATCCCAGTTTATTCAATCTCTCCAAAGCCTCCACATCCTTCTGGTAGTGTGGTGACCAGAGTTGGGCACAATATTTCTTTCTCGTTTGAGTACCAAAACTGAGAGGCTGAGAAATGTGCCGCTGCTTATAAAGAGGGAAACAAATTAAAATGCCTCTTTGTTCATGGATGGATGGTGAGAGCAGAAATTAGTGCTGTTTATATTAATTCCCCTCCTGTACATAACATGAGCAATGACTACCTCCAACGAGACAGAATCTTCCCTTGCCAATCGTTGATTTCGTCATCATTGAGTCTCCCACTTTCAACATCTCAGGGGTTACAATTGAGCAGAAACTTTATGAATATTGTGGGTGAGTTCAGCATCCTTTTACACATTTAGCCTTACAAACTTCAGAATGAACTACAAACTTCAGAATGAACTACAAACATCTGGAACTCTGCTTTTCACTGGGTTCTGTCACAGTTCTTGATTTTAGGGCCATGTTGCATATTAAAATGTAACATGTATTCTTGAGTTTGACAAAGGGTGGTTAATAGGCTAAACAGAAATTCTTTCCTCATATTCAATAACTGAGTAGCTTGCCTCTGTATCTCTGTAAGCTCCTCCAGCCCAACAATCCACTGAAATTACCTCATTCATTCTCTTATGCCTCTCAAACTTTCTTTCCTGTTTAAGATGTTCCTTATCTATTCAGCCAAGCTTTAGATCATTTGCTTTAATTTTGCCACCTCTCAACCATTGTGTAGGGAAACCCCTTCACTGTCGGCTTTAAAAATAAGAGGACGTGCTCAGATTCTTAAAAAGCTGAAGATAATGCTGCAGAAAGGCAGGATGCTATAGGAAGAAGAACTATATTCCTGAACTAGAGGAATGTAGAAGAGTTTCTCGGGTCAAAATTGGTATCCCTTAGGCCTATTTGTTGGGCATAAAATGGGTGCCATGCATACCAATTTCTGCAGACAAGGTCTTAAGCCTAAATTGTATTGGTAGCATTGCTTATAAAGTTGGGATGGTGGTCAAAGCAGGAGTGGACTGAGAAATATTCATAAAAGCCTTTGTTTCACGCTAGGAATATAGGAATATAAGTAGACCATATAGCCTGTAAATAAGATTCCATCGTTCAGCCAGCAAATCATTGACTGATTTGTGAACCAATTCCAAATACTCAACTAATTTTGTAAATCTTGTGTCAAAGTGGCCAAAGTGAAATGTTTGTAATTCATTCTGAAGTTTATAACATTAAAAGTGCAAAGGGACCTTGAAGTCACTCACAATGTCCATAAAGTTTCTGCTCAATGATAACCCCTGGGATGTTGATAGTGAGAGACTCAATGATGACAAAACCAATGATTGGCAAGGGAAGATGTGGTCTGACTAGTTTTAAAGCTTCTATAATGTCCTAACCAATGATCTTTAGATGGAGCGCTGGAGGCCACTGAGAAAACGGAACAGCAGGTTTTTATTATTTCTCCAGTGGCTCCATAACTCCATGGTCCAGCTCTCACCGCACATGTGATTTGCACATGCTCAC
Source organism: Sphyrna mokarran (assembly GCA_024679065.1). Lineage (NCBI taxonomy): Eukaryota > Metazoa > Chordata > Chondrichthyes > Carcharhiniformes > Carcharhinidae > Sphyrna > Sphyrna mokarran. The sequence continues at coordinate 21,324,841 of JAGIQG010000015.1, read as the reverse complement.
TAGCCTCCACCTCCAATCTCTCTCTAGCTCCTTTCTGCACCCCCAAACACCATCACAAGGTTTTCTCTCCCTCCCTCTCCAAAAATTTACTAGAAGTCCAAATCCTATCCTCAACATGATGGGGAAATAATTCATAAATGGGTATTCCTTCAAAATATTAGAACAATAACCAACTCCTGGAGTTCCCATGGTATCTGGAGTGAGTGGATAGTTTATCTATTGCTACCCGAGTTTTTCACTCTTTTCCTTCCTTAAAATACATTTATTTTATGAAAGCTCCATGGAGACCGTTGGTCACAGACTGCTATCATATATCATGGTGTTGCATATGTTCTCCTTTAATATCTGAACAGAAGGACAGGAGGACAAAGATTGATTGCGTCAGTCAGATGGAAAGGTTTGTGTCAAGTGTTAAAGAGACCTAGTCTTTGGGAAAATGCATGGTCAGAAACCTTCTGATTGCCAAGCACTGACGCAAAGACCTGATTGTCACTGAAACATGAAAAAGTGCCGCATCCATCATTTGGCATCAGGTTTGCCTGATGTCTCCACCCCAGAAGCAGCTGGCTCTTCATCCTCTCCAGGGACTTGTACTGTGTACTTTTAACTAGGCCATAGTAAACGCACAAATGCACCTTGATTTTCTAGAAACTTTGTACAGATTATATAATTTCCCTCATGGAAGAACTTGGGGTGAGGTTGAAGTACTCTGGCTCCTGGAGAGGAGGGGCTAGCATCTGCTTTTATTTTGTCACTGTTGCTTGAATTATTCATTTATTTGAACGATTAAATGAAAATACCTTTTCTGTTTATTTATGGGATACAATGTGACCAGGCAACAGTCTGCAGGCTTCTGTACAATTGACACTTTTTGAGCAGTTGTCCTTTTTTTCCCCGAGTTACAGGACAGATACTCAAAGGCTGAAGCACCTCATTTGGATCTGTGCACATGCTCGGCGCACAAGAAGTGAGGAGGTGTCTGCAAATGTCATTGCTATGGCAACAGAGATCCAAGGGGAACCTGTGCTCCATTTACACCACTCTGCCTCTGAATTAACTCTGGCATTAAAATGTAACCCTGTCGGGCAGCTCAAGCCAGCTGCATTCCAAGTCCCACTTTGCTCGGTTTGTGTTGCGTTCTTCCAAGATGCCTTTATCGATTTGGCTTTAAGCATAGGTAGTGGTGTAGTGGTATTGTCACTGGACTAGTAATCCAGACACCCAGGGTAATGCTTTGGGGACCCACGTTCGAATCCTACCACAGCAGATAGTAAAATTTGGATTCAATGAAAATCTGGAATTAAAAGTCTAAAGATGATCATGAAAATATTGCCAGTTATTGTAAAAATCCATCTGGTTCACTAATGTCTCTTTAGGGAAGGAAATCTGCTGTCCTTACCCAGTCTGACCTACATCTGACTCCAGAGTCATGGCAATGTGGTTGATTCTCAAGTACATTCTGAAATGGAGGGCAATTAGGGAGGGGCAATGAATGCTGGCCCAGCCAGCGATGCCAGTGTCCTGTGAATGAATAAAAAAATTGTAAGGATTGTTAGGAGATGATAGGGGCTAGTGTTGGGATACCCATGACATGAATGCACAACACTAACAGAGGGCTAATAGGCAATCAAAACATTTCCAGAGCCTGAGTTCAGCAGGCATGGGATAAATCTATCTACACTTCCTGCTGTCTCGGCAAAGCAGCCAACATAATAAAGGAGCCCACATATCCCGAGTATTCTCTCTGCCACCTTCTTCCTTTGGGAAAAAGATACAAAAGTCTGAAGTCACGTACCAGCTGACTCAAGAATAGCTTCTTCCCTGCTGCTGTCAGACTTTTGAATGGACTTCCTTGCGTTAAGTTGATCTTTCTCTACACCCTAGCTATGACTGTAATAGTACATCCTGCACTCTCTCGTTTCCTTCTCTATGAACGGTATGTTTTGTCTGTATAGCACGCAAGAAACAATATTTTTCACTATATGTTAATACATGTGGCAGTAATAAATCAAATTAAATAAAATCAAATTAAATCATATGCTATTTTAATATCTGAACTGAACAATTGTAGAGTCCTTCAGACTGATCCGAATTGGCATACTTACAATCCGGATTTACAATCCTTACATTTCAGTTGCATCGTCAGCCCTGGTGAGCTCACAGATGCAAACCTGAGTTTCATCTTCTTCCATTTACCTGGATCTCAAGAAATAATGGTGTGTTCAAAACAATGGCCGATCTCACATGCCTTCCCGGTGCACACTTTCATAGATTCTGGGTACCTTTGCTGATGTGAGACTTAAAGATGAATGTTGGGTGCAGAATTACACAGACAAGCCTTCAGTTGGTCTTGATGTCTGCACAAGGAACTCAAACTAGGTCACAGATGTATTTGCTAGGCAGATGTTATGTGGTTATTGACTATATTTTAAGAAGCATATTTACAGAAGTATCTGTTTTATACAAATTTTTGCTGGTTTATATTTTCAATGTCATACATTCCTTTATATGCCTCAGGAAGAACAGAAATTTATCACAGCAGGGTTACAACAACTTAACATTCAAAAACTGCTTCTGGAGTAAGGCAGCCATGCACTTCAGTGCAGATACTGGGGCTTCCCTGATGACTTGGGGAATTCACTGTGTAGCTGAAACATGTAGACAGTGAAGGCCCAAGGTTCAGTGCTGGCCCTATGAGCACGTGTACTTGGATTGAACAGGAAATATAGTCAGGAATCCCACTCCTTATTGTTATGTGGTGATTCAATGTGTGTAGATGTCATGAGAAGGCTAGGTCATTTTTTTAAAATCATAAAATCCTACAATACAGAAGGAAGCCATTTGGCCCATCAAGTCTGCACTCACAACAATTCCATCCAGGCTCTGTCCCTACAACCCCACATATTTACCCTGTTAGTTCCCCTGACACTAAGGGTCGATTTAGCGTGGCCAGTTAACCTGACCCGCACATCTTTGGAGTGTAGGAGGAAATCAAAGCACTTGCTGGCAACCCACGCAGACACAGGGAGAATGTACACATTCCATATCGACAGTCATCTGAGACTGAACTTGACCTGGCTTCCTAGAGCTGTGAGGCAGCAGTGCTAACCACTGTGTCACCCAGCCGCCAATGATGGACCTCATTCCCCACAATCCAATAACCACTGATTATCACGATGCATGCTGCAAGGTCACCAGCAGCCATTCCATTGGGTCCCAGGAAGGAGCTAAAAGCTCAGTAGAGGAGTGGCAGGAAATAATTTCTGAAACTGATTAAGAAGAAAAATTTCTTGGAGGAATACGTTCAATAGAACACAACTAGGAGTTAGCTGGTGAATGATTGCAAATATAACAGCCTTATTGCGTGGTTCCATAAGATGTGTTGTAGAGTTCAGTCACTTCACAGGCACCACAAGCTACTTGAAGCATTGTTAATTTTGCTTCACACCGCTCCTCATTAATACAGTGGTATGGCTGTGCCTTGATGACTTGCCACCATTGTACTGCACCAAATGCTACCATGGCAGATGAGTTTTTAAGATTATGGTAATCTGCATCTACACATGTACTGATCAGTAATGTTGTTGGTGTGGCAGGAAAATGAGTCTGCACATCTATTTCCCATGCTAGTATAGTGTTCAGTTCATTAGCTCCATCCTTATTCAAAATGCTAACCAGCAGCCTGAGGCCAATTGGATGGCTGAATCATGTTGCCTTCTGCAACCAAAGAGAGCTGCAATCAGTCACATGATAACAGAAACTTAAGTTTGGATGTTTCCATTGTTTTTATTATGCCATGTTCATAATGTTGACTTTCTTTGATTTGCTTTAGCCTGAGTACAGATTATTAGTCAAATAATAATCTCTGGTTTCCATTCCTTGTGTCCCTGTTAAGCTTCCATAAAGTAGTGAGCACTTAAATATGCAATGGAACCGTCAACAACAACAAGCAAAGGTGCTTCAATGGCAAGTTATATTTGACGAGTATTCAATTGTTTGAAGATGCAACTAATTTCTCGTGCTGTTTTGTTCTTTGATCTTTGTTCTAATTGGATTGATGAAGGGGATGCACTAAGTTTTCAGAGTGTTCAATCAGATGTCTCATGCAGGTTTGTTACAAATGTTTAGGTGTCTAGTATAAGAAAAAACATAGCTCGGAGACAAAACAGGGTTAAAATTGGTAGTCTCAACTTCTGATGATAGTACAAATGGGAGAATATCAGATTGGCCACCCATTGTGCACTTTCCATGATTTTAATTTCTATTCAGTGAATATAAGGAGAGGCGAACAAGGGAGGGCTGATCCAATAATGCCCTCGCTTCCCATCTTGTAATTGCAGGGGGGAGAAAAATCTAAAATTATCATCAAAGCACATCATTTTGATTGTGTAAGAGCTAATGTGTCCTCCTGGAGTCAGAATTACTCTGATCATCTCTGTCCTATCCATGTACATGTATCCAAGTCGACCTCTTTGAGGTAGCCAAGACCAACTTTAGTTTTTGAGTGCAGTGAAACAATTAAAAAGTAGATCAAAATAAATAAGGAACCAGTGCAAAGAACAGATGATTTGCGAGCAGATGGTCTAAGTAGTCAGGTGGAAGAAGCTGTCGGAATGAGATAATATTGTTGTGTGGTCCACCGGCTCCCCATACCTGGGGCTGAGGAATGAAAGATTGCAAGTTCCGCACAGGTTGAGATGCTGGGTTCAGCTGTACCATCTGGAGAAGCCTCCAAAGCATTTCCACTGAAGGTGAGGGTAAAATCATATCATTATGGAAGGGGAGGGGGGAAAATACCAAATCACATCCGAACACTTATGCAGAGTCACATTTTAAAAAAAAGACAAGAGCTCTGAAAGGAAGTAAGAGGACAGACCAGCAAGCTTCAATTAAAAATGAAAACTAATTGAAGTTACTGCCATGTGCGTGCTGGTTCTTGGGAGGCAGAGGAATGTACATCAAAAACCAATTAGTTTTAGAATTTGCTTGAATGTTGCTCATTTAATATCTTTAAAAATGAGTTGATTTTACCTTTTACAGCTTCCTGTGCTGCACAGCTGGGATGGTTTGTCAAGCAAGAATCTCTGGGTGATCATGCAGTCGAAGCTAATTTGTCCTTCCAGATTTTCCTTTATTTGCTTATGCCTTCCAAGTGCTCCAAGCAAAAGCAGATCTGTAATAGCAGCCTGGAATTCCTAGTAAAATGAAATTACCCCATTTATATCTCATTGATACATATACAGACTGAGGTTTCATTGAGATGACAGAGGGACAGTCCATTCAGGCTAATGATGGCTTAACTCTCATTAGAGGTTACAGTGCTGTAATATATTGGTAAGTTTTAAAGATGTAATATTTGACTCTGGATTAGAATATAAAAGGGCTGATTATGATTCATCCAGGCATTATATGCTTCTTCCCTTGTGGAGAGGAATTGCAGTGTATGATATTTGCATGATGAATATGTGTCTTGGAAATTGACCTGCCCACTATTTTGACTAAGAAGTCTCAGGTTAAAGTCCAACAGATTTATTTGGTAGCACAAGCCACTAACTTTCGGAGCACTGCCCCTTCATCAGGTGAATGGAAGTCCTGTTCACAATGGACTGGCTCAACCGGGATCTTGTCACACTATCTGTATCAACTTGCCTGGACTTATAAAATCTCATCAGCTGTCCTGGCTGGAGACAAGACACATCTCCTTAACATGTACTGAACCATCTTTCTACTCACATTGTCTGTACCTTTAAGATTTGATTACCTGTAAAGACGCGCATTCCAACCATTATTTTGTTGCACTGCCCCTTCATCAGGTGAGTGGGAGTTCTGTTCACAAACAGGGCATATGAAGACACAAACTCAATTTACAAAATAATGGTTGAAATTTGAGTCTTTACAGGTAATCAAGTCTTAAAGGTACAAACAGCCTGAGTGGAGAGAGTGTTAAGCATAGATTAAAGAGATGTGTATTGTCTCCAGACAGGATAGTTAGTGAGAGCCCAGGCAATTCTTGGAGTTACGGATAGTGTGACATGGACCCAGGACCCCAGTTGAGGCCGTTCTTTGTGAACAGAACTCCCATTCACCTGATGAAGGGGCAGCTCTCCGCAAGTTAGTGGCTTGTGCTACCAAATAAACCTGTTGGACTTTAACCTGGTGTTGTGAGACTTCTTACTGTGGACTGTGGTAAACAATGTCCCATCTCCACATCATCATTATTTTGAGACCACAGAAATGTGGGTGGCATACATTTCACTCATTTGTTTCTCAAAATTGCAGTCACGGCTAATTAAGTTTATTTATTAGTAACAAGCAGGCTTACATTAACACAGCAATGAAACTAGTGTGACAATCCTCCTAGTTGCCACACTAAGGTGCCTGTTCAGGTACGCTGAGGGAGAATTTAACATGGTCAATGCACTGAACCTGCACATCTTTCGGATTTTGGGAGGAAAATGAAGCACCTGGAGGAAACCCAGGCGGACACCTTGAGATTGATTTTCAGAGTCCAGAGGGGAAATGGCGGCAGCAATTTTTCTGAAAGTTTAAAACAGGAGGTTGATAACCACCAAGATCCCAGAAAAGCACAGGAAGAGAAACAAACACTGATCAGTCGACAGCTGCTGACAGCTTGAGTGAAAGAGGTTACAGTCTTAAAACAGCAGCCAATTTAAAGTAGTAAATACAAACAAGAAAAAATTAGCTTGGGACAGCAAATTGAGACCCCAGCAAAAGTATAAAAGTAAGTTGTACTTACATTTTTGAATAGGTGGCAGTCCCAAGACCCAGCATACAGAGGACAGCTGGAAGGTACTGCAGAAAAAATGTTTTTGAAAAAAGACTAGCAGTTAAACACAGGAACCCGCAGTACAAAAAAGAAAATAGATCTGCCAAGCTTTTTTCTAAAAGAGAGAGAGCCTACAGGGCAAAGTTTGGAATCTCAAAGTAAGAAGACAAATTGTCTGAAGGCAGCCAGGGCCTCACCAGGGACGGCAACTCTGCCGAGGGCAGCCATGGACCCCCGAGGAATGACAACTGCACCGAGGGCAGCCAAGGATCCTCGAGGGAGGGCAACTCCACTGAAGGTAGCCAGGGACACATGTGAGAGGGCAACTTGGCTCAGTAAAGGACTCCCAAAGGAGGGCAACTCCACCGAGGGCAGCCAGGGACCCCTGAGGGAGAGCGAAGTCACCAAGGGTATCCAAGGATCCCCGAGGGAGAGTAATGCCACTGAGCGCAGCCAGGGACCTCCGTGGGGGAGGGGGGGCACCTCTGCCGCAGGCAACTGGAGACCCCCTTGGGAACACAACTTCACTGCGGGCAGCCAGCTACACTGGCGGGAAGGCAACTTGGCCGAGAGCAGCTAGGAACCCCCGTGAGAATCCAACTCCACCGAGGGCAGCTAATTAGAGAATAATCAGTTGAAAGAACAGTCGATTGTCCTTCAAGGTCAAATACAGAAGGAATGTGTGACTCGCAGCAACATGAAGTAAAAACTGTCTTAAACAGCAGGGTAGAAGCACAACAGAAGGCTTGCGAGGTGAAGGCTGAATTACAAAACAACTCAAGATGACATAAGTGAGCTTTGCAGAGGAAAGGAAACCTGTGGACAGGTATTCGCCTGTTCGGAGAATTCCTCAAGTCGAGGTACATTTCTCTGGAAGATTGTGAAGAGAAGAAAAGTGTCACACTGAACAAATTTAAGAGCCAGTTGAGAGAGGAAACTCCAGAATGTTCCATATTCCAGGAGAATGCTGATAACTCCAGAAACAGATTGAAGAGTTGAAGAACCATTTGAATGAAAAACAAGACAGAACTGAAAGGATAAGCTGTAGAAATTTCCAAGCCGGAGTGAATCATAGGATAGCTACAGTGCAGTGAGAGGCCATTCAGCCCATCGACTCTGAACCAACAACAATCCCACACAAGCCCTATCCCCGTAACCTGACATTTTTACCTCACCAATCTCTTTAAACTACACATCCTAGGACACAAAGGGGCAATTTAGCACATCTTTGGACTGTGGGAAGAAATCTATGTAGATATGAGGAGAACCTGCAAACTCCACACAGACAGTGATCCAAAGCGGGAATCAAGCCCGGGTCCCTGGTGCTGTGGGGTACAGTGCTAACCACTGTGCCACTGATAATGAAGCTAAGAATAGCACAATTACAGACTGTAATAAATTTGGATTTTGGCAGAGGTGACCACAAGGAAAGAGTTCTGTTGAAGACAAGGCAGAAATATGATTGGAAAAAGTAAATCCAACACTGAAGCACAAGAAACTAGTAGAAGAGAAAGCCAAGCTAAATGGATAGATTCCTAAAGGTACACAAGGCTTTGAAAGTAAAACAGCAAACAGAATGTATGGCTGGAATTGTGAAACAAATGGGATCAAAGGTCCCATTTGTGAAAGATACGTGTCCAGTGAGGACATGGCACACATCATGGAAAAGCAAAAGCAAAGTCCACTTTAAGAATGAACAGAGCATGATTCCCTTTGAAAAGAATGAGACAGGCCTACAGTATCTGAAAGAGGAGACAAATTGTTAACAAAGAGAAGGGGCACAAAGAGTAAATGAAATGGAGATAGCAGAGTACCAAAAACACACTGCTTCTACCATTCCTCCAAACATGACAGACGGAAATGTGAAAGAACTGTCAAGATGGTGTTATAAAGTCAGCAACTTAAGATGTGGGAGCAAGGATAGCAAGTGAAAAATTACATTCTAATTCTTTGTTAGAAGAGAGGAAAGACTTCTTTACAGAAGAAAGAGGAATGTTGTATTCTGTGTCTCGTGTACTGTAATATATAGGTACTCAACACTGCAAAAGTTAACAGTTGCATTTTGAAGAGCATTTCCCACCGTGTAATATATAGAGCCACATGGTGAGAATCTCTGAGGGAGAACAGTATAGAAAGGGAGCTCTGAAGTAAGCAACCCACTTGCCTGGCAATAGCAGCATCATGCATAACCATACCTTGGATCTGTGAATAGACTTATAATAAATGGTTCATGTTTAAACATACAAGTTTCATGCTCTTCTCTCTGAGACATCCAAAGAACCCATAATATAACATATAATAGCATCAAACAGCACCCGTATTGTGACACCAGCCACTATAAAAACGAGCCTCAACCTGCCACTACATGTTCATAGATACGGATGTTCTCAAAGCATTCCTGAAGAGGTAAAACATTCCAACTGACTCTTGGGAATCCCTGGCTTTTGGCCAACCAAAATGGAGAATGTTCATTCAAGAAGATGCCTAACACTTTGCATAAGTCTCGCAGAGGCAAAGTGGAAGAATTAAGAGACCTGCCCACAACACAACCACCCAACCCTCCAGGTATTATGTGCCCTGCAGATGGCAGAGTAAGCAAATTGTGCATTGACCTTATCAGCCTTCTCAGAACCAATTACACTGGAGTGGAAGCAAGTCACCTTTGATCCTGAGGGACTGCCTAAGAAGAAGAAGAAGAATCTTATTCATCTACTGTGTCTCATTATGAGCTACACCATGCCCTAAGTCATTAATAAACACATTACATGTATTCCTTTGTATCTGTGCTATTGATTTATTGAAAGATAAATATGATAGTCAGGTCCAGGAGAAGACGACCATAAGATAAGAGCAACAAGAATTAAATTGCTATCTAATGGCAGCCGTGGATAGAGGGTTGCTTAATTAAGACTCAGTGGGATAGTTTAACCTAAATATTCTGCTGGCTTTGCATTTTCTAAATTTTCTATTTTGTGTATATTTCCACAATGCCGCTCAATAGTTATTATGATTGATTGTGTTCAGAGCAAAACGCTGCCCTTTACAAGGTTGCAGGGAGAAAGAACAATATTCACTTTTAAATGATTAGCCAAGGGAACCAACGGTCTTTGAATTTCCTTAAAACATTTTCTTTATAAAAAACAAATTACTAGTACAATTTTATTTTAAAACATCTACATTTATCCAGATCAGGGTACTCTTGGTTTTACCATATAAATAATTAAAACTTTTCAGTTATTTGACAAAAGTGCTAAATGTAAAATGCTTTGATGAAGGAAAATGAGGTTTTTTTTGATCCACCATAATCCAGGAGGAGGAGGAGGAGTGGGTCTCCAGATATTGCAAGGAAACCTTGGATAAAACCTGCTTCCCTTTCATCTCCTCCTTCCAACTAATTACGATGACGTCCTGATTCTCCTTCTCAATTTCATACTCGAGTGTCAAGGATCATTCTATTGGATTCTCAGACATCCTGCAATCTGTAAACCAACTATACTCCATTAACGGGATAGCAGGTTCGGGTGACAGACCAATTGAAACATACACAGGCAAGGTGCCTGGGCTCAAACTCTTCTGGCCCCACATTATTAAGGGAAAAACTTTGCCCATCCACGCAACTTTGAGTTGAAATTAAGATTGACCCATCAGTGTGGGTGGTTACCTTGATTTCCATCACCAATAATGTTGCTCTTATTCACTTCAACACCAAGCCAAGAGTGCTTTTTTTCCCATCACTAATGTCATTCAGAAAGTTATAAAATCAAAGAATACCCACAATACAAAAGGAAGCCATTTGGCCCATCAAGCCTGCACTGACAACACCCAGACTGTACCCTGTAACCCCATGTATTTACCTCCTAATCTCCGTAACACTAAGGGACAATTTTGCATGGCCAATCAACCTAACCCACACATCTTTGGATGCAGGAAATATCTTGGTCCGGCTATCTGGGCTAAATGGTAGGCACCATTACTGAGCCTCATATCAAACTAGTCACTTCCTTGATGCATTCTTTACCATCTTAATTTCCCACCATGTCCCAAGTGTGGATAATGGACTCCTCCAATTGACCTGCTATGTGCAGGAGACTATTCCTCGGTGCCTAAGCATAAGCCTCTGATCCTAACATTCTGCAATTATCTTTTTTTAGCAGCCGGATTTGTGAAATGTGGACTGCAGTGTTGTTCATATAGACTGCCTGGCCAGTGATGTCTTGCCCATGTTCCACATGTGCTCCTCATGTTCACGAGTGTCTTATATGTTACTGAGCAGCCTTCGCTCTAGCTGGGTCAGTAATGTGCCTGGGCTAGTGTTTAGATGCAGACAGTGACTGATGGCAGAGCCTGGAAGTGTAAGGGTTTGGTTATGATCCTTCTTTTGAAACACAAGAGGAGGAAGAGAGAGGTTAGACTGTGTTGCTGAGGATGAGGGATCAAGGGGTATGGGGGGAGAGCAAGATCAGAATATTGAATTTGATGATTGGCCATGATTGTAATGAATGGTGGAGCAGGCTTGAAGGGCTGAATGGCCTACTCTTGCTTCTATGTTTCTATGTTATAAGGATCCTTTATGACTTTTGATAGGAACGGTGACAGGAGAGATTCATGATAAAGTTTGCTGATGGGCAGTGCAAGGTATAAAAAGCAAAGGAGCAGATTGCAGTAATAAGCCTGCAGCTGGAACCTGTCTGTCTGGTACTCATTGCAGGATTCATTCATGGGGAGCTCCAATCCTTGCTTCTTAGTAATAGGCACATTTGGGCTTTCACTCAGTTGCTGTTTTTAGCCTGAGAACACAAAAGGCAAACTAAGTGAATTAACTTCAGTAACAATGAGATACAGTAAAGTTCAGGAGACTGTTTACAGCCAATGATGCAAGTGCTGATGGATACATGTGACAAACAGTAACTCACATAAGCCTACTAGTCGGGGGCATACGCACAAGGATGTGAGGGAAGGAGCATTTGGTGAAGATTGAAAAGTTTATTTATTAGTGCCACAAGTAGGCTGACTGCAATGTGAATGTCCCCTAGTCACCACGCTCTGACGCCTGTTTGGGTATACTGAGGGAGAATTTAGCATAGCCAATCTACCTATGTCTTTGGACCGTGGGAGAAAAACGGAGCACCTGGAGCAAATTCATGCTGACATGGGGAGAATGTGCAAACTCCACATAGACGGTGACCCAAGCCGGGAATCGAACTCAGGTCTCTGGCGCTGTGAGGCAGCACAGCTAATCATTGTGCCACCATTGCAATGCAGATCCTATGAGCATTAATATAAATTCTTAGGCGTCTTACTATTGGGAGAAGTGTTGTAAGTGGCAGATGCAGTTGATTAAATGCATTCTTGGAAGGGATGAGGATCTGTGCCCAGCTACCTGGTTTGTGGCAATGTGTCTTTGAACGCTGTCTCGCTCTTGCTGTCGATGTTGAAACGCTGCAGCTGTACATTATTTCCCATTTTCACATCAGCTTCCATCTACTAAAACTGCCCACGATACTCTACATACTCTATGGTGGTATCAGTGTGCATGTGATTGGATGCTAGCTGTCCCACTCTGTCACAGTCCCAGCAATGAATGTTCTGCTGCAGAGAATCTAAATTCCTGAATGCATATAGGATTGTGACCGTAATCTGGACAGACACGTACAAAACTAAGCCTTGCAATTTTATGACTAAGTCTATTAATTACTCTGCAAGATGAATTCTCAAATTAGTTTAACTCAAACTAAGCATAGAAATGATACTATTGGCACGCTGCAGTGTTGGCTTGATACACTCCGCAGCTTTCCTTGTTTGGCAAAAGGAGCATTTCATGTTTTATCTGTGCCAAAGAGTGACATTACTTGGAGCTGTTTTACCTGCATTAGATGGTTAGGCCAATTCCGTTAATGTTGATAATCTGGCTAATGACACATAAGGACTTCCTGCGTCTTTTATATCTTATGGAGGTAATGTTAACATTTATTTGTTCCTACTGCTGATTACAAATAAAGTTGTCTGGTTAAGATGATTCTGCTTCGTCGTTGAACTGAAAGGCACATTACTTGCTTGCAGTTGATTTCACGTTCTTCATGAACTGAATTTGGAAACAAAACTAAAACCCCAAAGTAGAAAGGCATGCAAGTCATGCACTGCTTGTGTGTGTGTGGTGGAGGCAAGTTCAATCAATTCATTCAAGAGGGAATTGGATTCTTATCTGAAAAGGAAGAATATGCAGGCTACTTGGAGAAGGCGGGGTAGTGGCACTCAGTGAAGTGCCCCCACGGAGATCTGTCACAGACATGACAGGCCAAGTGCCCTCCTACTATGCTGTTAATGAGGCTGAGAGACCAAGGGCACCAGTAACGCAATATCACTCCTTGAATGGATGCTTTCTGATGTCATTAAATGGAAGCTTGGCTGAATCTACAGCTGTGTTTGGCAAATGCAAACATATGGAGGAAGGACACAGAGGTGGGTCTTGGATGGATAGCTCTTTCAAAGATCTAGCCCAGATCACAGGGGCAGCACATTGGCACAGTGCTTAGCACTGCTGCCCTCACAGCACCAGAGACCCGGGTTTGATTCCTAGCTTGGGTCATTGTCTGTGTGGAGTTTCCGCATTCACCCCACAATCCAAAGATGTGCGGGTTAGGTTGATTGGCCATGCAAAATTGACCCTAGTTTCAGGGGGATTAGCAGGATAAAAATGTGGGGTTACTGGGATAGGGTGAGATTGTTGTCCATGCAGGCTTGATGGGCTGAATAGCTTCCTTCTGTAGGAATTCTATGATGAGATAGACAAAATGGCCGCCTTCTGTGCTGCATAATTGACGTGAGAGGAAGGAAGGTATGTTGTGTAACTGAAATGTTGGTCTCCGATGTTCACTTATATATTAGTCCTGGCTAAATTTGATAATTTTTTCTCTGTCCTGTTCTTTGAATGTTGATCAGTGTGAAACCTATTATCATTAATAGACAAGAATTCTCACCGGCTAGTTAGAGAAAGTAGCAGTGAATAATGATGTGATTAAAGACACCTGTGTGCTCTATCTGAGAATAATGGACTTGTCAGTTAATTGACTTGTCCATCTTCAGTTACCCATCCTCATTTTTCTGTATAAGCCATCATTACACAAGTAGGACGGCAGCAGTTCAGTGCTGTAACTGATGGGAAAACAAGAGCCAATATTAGGGAAAATGGACCTTTAATGCAATGTAGATAAACAATATGTCTTGTGTAATGCAATAATACTTCTAGGTGAATGGTCAGAATTGAAAATTCTTAAGCCATGGCATACATTCTCTATTTAAAAGTTACAATTTACCTGTATATCAACACCACATTTACTCATTCCAGCTGCTATCACCTGGCTTCTAGTTTAGATAGAGCACAAGACAAACATGTCTCGGCACAGTAATGCAGTGGTTAGCACTGCTACCTCACAGCACCAGGGACCAGGGTTTGATTCCCGACTTGGGTTTCTGTCTGTGTGGAATCTACATATTCTCCTGTGTGCGCACGCACGCCCGCGTTTGCTCCGGTTTCTCCGTAAGTGGATTGACCATGCTAAATTCTTCTTCACTGTATCCAAACAGGTGTTGGAGTGTGGTGACTAGGGGATTTTGACAGTAATTTCATTGCAGTGTTAATGTAAGCCTACTTGTGACACTAATAAAAAAAATAAATTTATGAACTATTTGGTGCATTAGGAGTTTAGGTTCATTTTGGATTGGTAATGAGATATCAGGATGTAAACTCTGAGGCAGTAATTGAATCATAGAATCCCTATAGTGGAGAAGGAGGCCATTTTGCCCCTCGAGCCTGCGCTGACCACAATCCCACCCATCCCTGTCCCCATAACTCTATCCATTTATCTTGTTCGACCCACTGACGCTCGGGTCAATTTAGTATGGTGAATCAACCTAACCCGCACATCTTTGGAGTGTGGGAGGAAACTGGAGCACCCAGAGGAAACCCATGCAGACATGGGAGAATGTGCAAAGACCATGCAGATGGTCACACGAGCTGGGAATCAAACCTGGGTCCCTGGCATATGAGATAACAGTGCTAATCATTATGCCACCATGACGCATCCCAATTGCTTATGTTTATTTCACCAAATATCTTTTGAACCCTGAGGTGAGTTTCATGATATTTTGAATGGAAGGATCAGAAAATCTACAGTTATAATAGGATTGCACTGAGTAAAAAGATAGCACTACACACTGTGACCGAAGAAATTGGGAAAGAGGCCAGTGAGAGATGATCTCAGGGTTAGCATAGAAGCCCTTTTTTTTTTGCTCTTATTTTTCTCTTGCAGCACATTTTCCAGAAGCCCCTCCAGATATCAGTGTGCTCAAACATGCAGTAAGTGCGAGACGCTTGTATGTAAATGAGAAGATCTTGTATAGAATTGTTTGTGGGCAAAGATCAAGGCCACAGTTAGAGGGCTTAGGCTTGTACTCAAAGTGTTTTGACAATATGAGCAGGTAGCACTAGCTGAGCAGGGGGCTTGAAATGTTTCCGCATTTTGGTCTCCTCAGTCTGGAATAGCCTAGAACACTAGCTAGAACAGCATTTTCACAGTCCAAGAATAGACATTTCCCTGCAAGCAAAATTACAGATGTAATGTTCATTTAATGATCCATGTGCTTTCCTTTATGTAGCCATCAGTTATTCTTCAGAACTTCTGACATCAGACAAAGCATTAAAATTTGGCTTTATTCTTTAAAAGTTTGATTTATAACCAGCCTGACATCTTTTGATATCTTTTGGAAAAAATCAGTGTTGTCTCCCACTGTATGAGGACAGAATTTGGGATATATATAATATATATATGCAAACAATAGAATAGATTTCCATCTGAATTTACTGAACCTTGTAAAAAAAAAGATGCACTACCCACATAGCTCGTCAAACCAAGGAGCAGGAAGATGCATTGACTGTCTGCAAAACTTTAGATGAAATATTAACTTTGGAGTTAGTAGAAAAGTTCTTTTCTCGGCTGTGCTGTTAAGAAAAATTTGTGCAAACTATATTTCAGCACTTTCAGGCAAGGAAATAATTTCCTTTCCATCTTTTCACCATGGAGTTCTTCCCATAAGGTTCCTATTGTGACACTGCTGTGCTTTTAAAAGATGTATTTTTTTAATCATATTCTCCGCAGCGACAAGCAACTTTGTTTTTGTTTCATTGTGGCACCGGTTCCTTGATTAGATGTCCTTCTTTGCTACTTAAATGATTTAAATGATTTATTTTTAATTTGGGCCTCATGCACTTTCTGGGAATTTACGACCCTTATTGAAGTGATATGGAAGGATTGATTGACAGGTCAGGTGGCACAGCTTTTTTTAAGTTTTACTTTCAGTTTTAGCTACTGGTTAGTTAGAAGAGGCTGTACTGGTTTACAAGCAGCAAGCTCATGTGCTCTCTCGCTGTGTCCCTGGTGTTTTGGGAAGCTGTCCTGACTTGAAGCTCATCTGTGTCTATTTCAAGAAAGCTGCTGAATCCAACAAAATATAAGCAGAAAAGCTTTCTGTGCTGATTTCAAAAAAGAAGGTTTGTTTTTAAGATTTGTTTGGTTACAACAGTGCATTTAGTTGTTAAGGTTTACATAATATCATGTATGTTTTTTTTATCCTCCTGCTTGTAATTGGTAAAAGTTTTTGCTAATTTTTTTTCTATACATATTAAGTGTATTCCTAAATAAACTTATTTTTTGATCAAAGCTCCCTAGTAGGTTGTTTGAATCATATCTGCAGAGAAACATCTTATGCTCACCCCAGCCAAATTCAAAGTGCAAAACTTATGGTCTAGGCTGACTTCGTAAAATACCTTGGAGTTTCTAACATGAATTATAACATTATTATGATAGAAGCAGATCCAATACAGAAGGTAGAAGACATTAGAGATTTGTACAGGACACAAAGGTGCATAAATGATCCTTTTATTGAAAAATGGAGAGATATTGAAGAGCAGGAAGCTACAGGCTAACTAGCTGTACATGTTATAAGGAAAATATTAGAAACTATTAAGAAAGATGTAGCAGGACACTTGGAAACATCCAACATAACCTGGTAGAGCTAACATCATTTTGAGAGCAGGAAATCAAAATTAACTAATTTATTGGAGTTTTTTGAAGAAATAACATGTTTTGATAAAGAGAAACCAATGGACGTACTGTGCTTCCAGAAGGCATTCAATAAGGTGCCAGATTGAATTATTTTAAAAAAAGCTCATGGTGCAGGGGATAACATATTGCATAGATAGAAGAGTGGCTGGCTTACAGGAAACAGGATAGGCATTAAAGAGCCTTTTTCTGGTTAACAAGATGCACATTAAGAGCTGTGTGCCACTGGGATCCGTGTTGAGACCAACTTTTTTATGATTCATATGAATCATCTGGATGAGACACCAAAGCTGTTGAGTGGGATTCTGTGGCCTCCCCATGATGGTTTTCTCCATGGCGGGGGGTGGTGGGTCATTGACTGTGGCGAGATCTTATGGTGATGAAAGGCTCTCTTCAAATCTAAAAGATTTCCTTGGTTTATTCATTCTTTCTGTTTCTCATGCAAGTATCCTTTTGAGATATTAGTGCACGCACCCATTTTGTGGGTACAGACAATTTTACTAGGAACCTTAACTCATGAAACTGGATATTGAACCTCTTTCAAAATAGCAAAGGAATTCCATAGAAATGTATTGAATGATCGCATTGTACAGTATGATTCTGATCCACTAGTATGACTTAACAAACTTGAATCCTGCACTAATCATTGCTCCAATATATGAAGAGTGAAAGTAATGGAATAGAATCACATAAAGCAAAACTGTTCACAGACCATATGTAATCCATCACGCCATGCATGCACCACACCAAATCCAATCAATCTTCTGCAGTAAAACTACTGCAAACTCTCTGCATTCGATTTGTTTTCTTCTTGTTAAAGCTGGGAAGATGTGTTGGATCAGGACAGTCTGCTTCATGTCTTTTGGCATTGCTGCTCTGTAGCTGGACACTCTTGAGATTTCCTCAGAACTTGCTGAAAGGAATTTTCTCACTGGATTTCCCCCATCTCCATTGAAGAAAAATCTTCTCCTGTCCTGTAACTTGGCAGAACCGTCCTCAATCCCTCCTGCGAGAGGATCGCCATGGTGGCACATTGGTTAATTAATCTCATCAGAACACTGGCAGATGGCAGCTTTTAAATAAAAAATGAAAGCTTTGAACCGCTCCTTACTTTCAAACTGACACGCTGCTTTTAGTCTGGGATGGGAACGTAAGATTCTTTTTATGTGGGTGCATGTAATGTGGGTCGATTGTTTATATGAATGCGGTGACACTCTGTGTGAAAAGGTCAGTGCTCAGGAAGGAAAGGGAATTTTTAGCAGCATACTTTAAGACCCATCTCTTCATATACACTATCAACTGCGACAACAGTGAATCGTGAAGTCTTGAGCAAGATCAACATAGATTGTCTCCCAGTATAATTGAAGGATCAATCAGTTTTTAGATAGTCTTCTCTTTCAAGCTTGCAGTGTGAGCATTTCTTTGAAGTACTCTTGTCTTTAAAGTTATTAGTTATAACATTGAAATCCCAAACAAGGTAGCAATAGTGCCATTGATGCCACTAACAATCTTCTTGGGCTTGGTCCCTCCCCATTAATAGGAGACTATTAGTTGCTGATGGGTAACAAGAATCTACTTCTGAAGGTGCTGGAGATGGAGAAAGGGAACTTTGATTTAGGCAGGAATACACCTCCTCATTTGTTCTTTGGCAACAAGACAGGAGATTCAGTCTGGTTTAATAGGCAATATAGAAGGAAGGGACAGGAGCAGCATCAGGCAAGCCTTAGAATGATGAATTAACTTAAAGAAGTGACTAAATAGAGCTGCAGGCCATGCTAAAAACCAAAAGCTACAGAAAGAACTAAATGCCCCCCCCAACCCCACCGATAGCTAATGCGTCAGAGCGAAGCTCTGTATTCTGTCAAGTGGTGGGGGATATTCCGGCAACTAACAGAAGCTGGAAACTCCAGGACTATCCCCATCCTCAACTGTGGTGAAACTTAGCTTGTGAGTGTAAGAATCAAGATTGATGTGTGTGCACTACCTTTCGCAGAAGTGCTGGGTGCATAATCCAAAATAGTCTGCTCTTCAGCTAGCCCCACTCTCACAGATACCAATACCTATCCAAGTTGATTCATTGTACTAAGATGCACGGGGGACAGCTAAAGCTCTGATAGCCTGACCACATCCTGGCTGTGGTAATGAAGATTGTATCCATCACCAGCTGCCTCCAGAGCAAACCAGTGTAGCTGTGACACTCGTATTTGCCCAACATGTGCAGGAGTCTCTAGGCATGTGCTAAGTATAAAAAGGCAGAGCGAATAAGGCACCGTCCTATCAATCAGCCTTTGGTCAGTCATCAATTAAGAACTTTGAGGCTTTGACTTTCCAGCCACCACCCAACTTCTGCAGCTACTTGTTTCCTCAACTATACCCTCATCTCCATCTCTGATGCCCCTAGTCTCCAACAAAATCATAACTCTCTCTCACCCTGCCTATTCTCAGAGTAAGGCTGCAATCTTCCTCCCTCAAGAACAAGAGATGTAAATGTGAACAGATAAGGTGACAACTGGTTTAACCATTCACTGCCATATCTGGCTGGCTCACATATATCAGTGTTGGGTATTATCCGCTTCTCATTACTCTGGTTTCATTCCAAAAGATAAAGTTACATTTTATTACTGCAAATCATCATCTGAAAACTCCTTCCCGTGTCCACCTCCACCTCTACCCTACTAACAATGGCTGAGGGGCTCGTAGATGTCATTGTCACTAAGATCAAGATCATTGATCATTTGTCCCTACTATTTTCCCATTCTCACCTTCCAGTAGTCCACCAGCCAAACTTCCTGAACTCACATCACGCTCCAGTCTATCTTCCCCCATTCCCCTCCTGAGCTCATACTGCCCATGAGGCCTGCCCACTCCTGTCCCCTCAGACCTCTTCCCACTAAACTGCTGGCCATCAAATAGTCCTCAACAATTGTTTCTTCTCTTGTGTTGTCTCTTTCTCCATTAGTGGCAGCACAGTGGTTAGCACAGCTGCGTCACAATGCCAGAGACCTGGGTTCGATCCCTGGCTTGGATCACGTTATGTACAGGGTCTGCTGTTCTTCCTGGGTTTCCTCCGGATGCTCCAGTTTCTTCCCATAGTACAAAAGATATGCTGGTTAGGTGCATTGGCCATGCAAAATTCCCCCTCAGTGTACCCAGACAGGTACTGGAGTGTGGCGACCAGGGCATTCTTACAGTAACTTCATTGCAATGTTAATGTAAGCCTACTTGTGACACTAATAAAAAAGTATAAGAGTATAAGTAGAAGAGGAGTGTATGGAGAGTAAGACAACCCTTGACCTCTCCACCCTTGTAGATGAGTGCCACATTACCAACCTCCCCTTTCAGGTGCACGGTCTGTGAATGTGCTGTTGCCTTCGAATTCCTGTGTCCATCTTCCCCAAACTCCATGTTTGAATCCCTCCAATCAGGTTTCATCTCTGCCATAGTACAGAAGCCGCTCATATCAAAGTTATAGATGATATCCTATGTGTCCTTCATGACCTGCCTTCAACCTTTCTCACATATGACCACCCCATTGTCCTTCATTGTCTCTCCAGACCATTTAGTGTGTAGCACTACACTTGCCTGATTCCATTCTTATCGAGCTCAACATTGCAAGAATACCAATTGCAATGGCTTCTCTCCCCTGCTGCCGTCCCCCGAGGATCTATCCTATTTCTCATCTACATGCTGCCCCTTTGGTAACATTATTTGAAGAAACTTGTTAAGTTTTCACATGTATGGTGATGTCACCATGCTCCACTTACCCCTCTCCTCAATCTTTGCTGAAGTATCAACATCCAGAGCAGAAATTTCCTTCAGTTTAACATCAGGAAGACTGAAGCCGTTGTCTTTGGTTTCCTAGCCACTGTTGCTAGACAACTGTCAGAGATCAGATCCATATTGTTTACAACATTAGTGTTACATTTGACCGAGCTGAAATCCTGACCACATGTTGACACTATCACTCAGACCATCTATTTTCACCTTCTGAACACTGCCTCTGCTTATCCATCACTGAAACCCTCACCCATTCCTTTGTTTACCTCCAGTCTCGATTATGCCAATGCTTTCCAGTTGGCTCCCTACATCCTACCCGCTTTAAACTTGAGATCTTCCAAAAGGCTTTATCCATAGAATCGTAAAATCCCTACTGTGCAGAAGGAGGCCATTAAGTCCATCGAGCCTACACTAACAACAATTCCTCTCAGACCCTATTCCCATAATCCCACATATTTACCCCACGAATCCCTCTGACATTAGAGTCAATTCAGCATGGCCAATCAACCTAACCCGCACATCTTTGATCGTGGGAGGAAACCGGAGCACCTGGAGGAACACCACGCAGACATGGGGAGAATGTGCAAACTCCACACAAACCTGAGGCCAGAATCAAACCTGGGTCTCTAGTGCTGCAAGGCAGCAGCACTAAGCACTGTGTGTTACCGTGCCGCCCATGTCCTTACTCATGTCATGTCTCATTCACCCATCACCACCTGAGATCCAAAAGGACAAATACGCAAATTGCTGTATCCACCATTGACTTTCTGGGTGCAGAGTGAATTGGTGGGAATACAGCCCAAATACAATGATGTTAAAGTCTTTCATGTGCAACGATCCCACCTACCCTGGAAATTTGGCATCGTTCCTTGGTGCTACCAACTTTTATCATATATCATTCCAAAGTATGCAGAGTCTTTTGGAAAGCTACTGTGTAATGATGGACAACGGGAATGGGAAAACACACACTAAACAATGTTTGACACGTGAGAGATAAAGATAACATCTCTGTCAGTCCTCGTGTGTTTCAACCTACATATAGAAACATATGTCACAACAGATGTGCTTGGAAACGCAATTGGAACCTTCTCCGCACAATACCTCGAAAGAAGCAAATAGCCAATCACTGAATCATCATGCTTGTTGTTGGGGAAAGTGAATGCACATGCTCGACTGGAGAGCAGGAAATACGAGCCTGAACCTATGCTTGTGAACATTGACATGTGTATCTCTGCTAATCATAAAGCACTGACTACATTGTTAGTTATGCCATCTCTCTCTATGCATCTACAGATGATCGCATTGTCTTCATGAACACAACATTGATGTTGAGTATTTTGCAGATTCATGCAACCAAGTAACTGACACACTTAGCCATTCTATTGTGGCAGATAGTTTTAACAATAGAGAAGTGACTGACAGCCATTTCTTAGAGCTCAGAATGTCTGTTTTCTCTAATTACAGAAATATTTTTGACATAGTAACATCTCTGATGCTGGTACTGAGATTTCCGAGCTTGATGCTGTGTTTCTGTGTGATCACCTCAATGAGGTGTACCATCAACATTACAGTTGTTTATCAGAAAAAGAAAATTATCCTGATAATTGCTCTCATCAAAATATCCTGTTCTGAATGCTATCAAAGTGTTTTGCATTCCACTTTGTGCTGTAACCTAATGGGTAAGTGTTAATACCAAGCAACCACTTGACCTACTTTGAAATCACTTATCTGATGAAGGAGCAGTGCTCCTAAAGTTTGTGATGCCAGAGAAACCTGTTGGACTTTAACCTGGTGTTGTGAGACTTCTTACTGTGCCCGCTCCAGTCTAACACCAGCATCTTCACATCATGTTTTGGTTCTGATAGCAATGAATCGAGTTTGTGATTTGGCTGTTTGCTGTGAATCTGATGTCCAACTTCTAACTGTGGTTCCTTTCCGAGTTTGCCTTGTTGAAGTACACTTTGGCTTTCTCTTGTCGCTTTGCAATTTTTTCTTTGATCTGATTTGATCTATTATTATCACATGTATTAACCTGCAGTGAAAAATATTGTTTCTTGCACGCTATACAGACAAAACATACCGTTCATAGAGAAGGAAAGAAGAGAGTGCAGAATGTAGTGTTACAGTCATAACTAGGGTGTAGAGAGAGATCAACTTAATTCAAGATAAGTCCATTCAAAAGTCTGACAGCAGCAGGGAAGAAGCTGTTCTTGAGTCAGATTGTTGCATCTTTTTCCCGATGGAAGAAGGTGGAGGAGAGTATGCCCGGGGTTATGCTGGCTGTGGTTTGCCGAGGCAGTGTAGACAAAGTCAATGGATAAGAGGCTAGTTTACATAATGGACTGGGCTACATTCATGGCTCTGCAATTTCTTGCACTTTTGGGCAGAGCAGGAGCCATACCAACTGGGATACAACTAGAAAGAATGCTTTCAATGGTGCATCTGTAAAAGTTGGTGAAAGTCATAGCTAACATGCCAAATTTTCTTAGTCTTCTGAGAAAGTAGATTATAGATTGTTGATTGTAGATTATGTCATAATGTCAGAAGGTGATGAATTTCATAGCTTGCCAGGAACTCTGTAACTGATTGGAAACTAACTGTGATGTACTGTTTACAGTGAGGATCTCTGACAAACGTATTTTGTAAACAACTTGCCTAGAATGTGAATAACTTATTAGTGTCACAAGCAAGCTTACATTAACTCTGCAATGAAGTTACTGTGAAAATCCCCTTTCGCCACACTTTGGCGCCTGCTCAGGTACACTAAAGGAGAATTTAGCATGATTAATGCACCAAACCAGCATATCTTTCAGACAGAATTTAGAGCACCCGGAGGAAACCCATGCAGATACAGGAAGAATGTACAAACTCGGCACAAGCAGTGACCCAAGCCAGGAATTGAACCTACGTCCCTGGGGCTGTGAGGCAGCAGTACTAACCGCTATGCCAGCCATAACTAAGGTTGTGATATTTGTTGCAATGATTTCCAGCTATGTAGATTATGAATAACAAGGAAAAATCTTTGAATCTTAAGAGCTATTCGCAGAAGTATCTATCGCGGGAATTGTTGTCGTGGTTTTTTTGGCATTGCAATCAGTTTTTTGAGGTGAAGGACATAGTTTGACAGATTTGTTTCATTGAATGTACTTGCTACACAATCTCTAGTAAACTCTAATATGTGATGAATTATTGCTGGCCACCAGACTCCTTCACAGAGTCATTGTCTCATCTTAATGAAACTTGAATATCTGTCATGAGCAAGATACAATACATTTGGCTTTTGAGTTAACCACTTAAGCTGTGTGTGTCATACAGTTGTTGTCAAACAATACGAGCTCATTGTGTACTGTGAGTATGGGATCAATTCTTGCCCCAGTTTATGATGCCACTCAATTCTTAGGTACTGGCTTACTTTTTGCATGTACGCTATTATCGCCAGTTCTGCCTTCAACACCTCTTATGCAACCGTGAATCTTGTGACGCTTAAAACCATCATGATCCGGGTAGTCTGTGTATGTTTGTTGTTTAGGATATAAGTTAAGGCTGTTTAGTTTTTGAAAGTGGAAAATATGTTAAGTGGGATTTTACAGCTCGCTCATCCTGAAACTGTAAAATTCCGCCCCAGGTCAACGGTCATTGACCACCCCGATTCTGATTCCCGTGTCGTGCAGTGCGGTAAAATTCCAGCCATTGTGTTTGATTGTTCAGTTGTTTGTTTTGAGCAGTTGATTGACTGCTCATTGTGCCGTGTTGAGAGTCAAGCTGAGGCCACAGCGAAACTAATAATAAGCAGTAAGTTAGTGGCTGCTGACATTCACACACACAGCCCAGTGAGGATCATCTCTGCTTGTCTCCAATAAATGTAGGAATTGTAATGTAGGAAATTCAGCAGTCAGTTTGTGCACAACCAGCTCCTATACTCAGCGATATAATAATTATCGCATAATATGCCTCAATTGATATATAGGGAGATGAATGTTGGCCAGGACTTCAGGGTTAACTTCCCAGCTTTGCTTTGTGATTGCACCCTGGGCTTTGTATGCCTAGTTCGGAGTGTGAAGGACCTCAGGTTAACCATTTATCCAAAAGTATAGCTTTGAGTGTGGCACTACACTGCAGTGTCAGCCTGCATTTTGAGCTTAGCTGTCTGAAGTGGGACTTAAATCACATGCTTCTGACTCAGAGGCAATTGTGCTTCCTACACAGCTGACACTATGAGAGACTCGTGCAGAAAGGTCAAAGCCGGGCACTCTGCTTTCTAATTGCTATTACTATAAAGTTACCGTAGGAACGAGAAGCAGTTTGATCACGCAGGCTATTTGCTTTTCATGCAAAAAACACCATATGGTCTTCCCAAGGCAGTTTATTTGTTACAGAAAGTTGCACAATGCTTTACGCTGGTTGCTTTATACTGTTCGTACCCATGTACTTGTATTAAAATAAATAAGCAGAGGGTGTGAGGGCAGAAATAGATAAATCAAATGGTCGAAGATAAAAAAAAAGTCCCAATCCATGACATGCTCCTGCTTAAACGTTTGGAACTGAGAATGAGAGATTTTACTTCAACTGATGCAGAAAGAATGATTACTTTTTCTGTGTTTGACTTCATTTGATTTGATTTATTATTGTCACATCTGTTAACATACAGTGAAAAGTATTGTTTCTTGTGCACTATATAGACAAGGCATACCATTCATAGAGAACAGTAAGTAGCCTCAAACACCAGGTTAATGTCCAACAGGTTTATTTGGTAGCATAAGCTTTTGGAGCACTGCTCCTTCATCAGGTGACTGTGAGCAGCACTCTGAAAGCTCGTGTTACCAAATAAACCTGCTGGACTTTGATCTGGTGTTGTGAGACCTCTTACTATGCCATCCTAATCCATGCCGGCATCTCCATATCATGGCTACCATGTTCATAGAGAAGGAAATGAGAAGGTGCAGAATGTAGTGTTACAGCCATAGCGAGGGTGTAGGGAAAGATCAACTTAATGTGAGGTAGGCCCATTCAAAAGTCTGACAGCAGCAGGGAAGAAGCTGTTCTTGAATGGGTATGTAACTTCAAGCTTTGGTATCTTTTTCATAATGGAAGAAGGTGAAAGAGAGAATATCCGGGATGTGGGAGTGTAAGCAGAGTTATTGGATGGGAGGCTAGTTTGTGTGATGGATTGGGCTACATTCACAATCTTTCATAGTTTCTTGCAGTCTTGGATGGAGCTGTGATCCAACTGGAAAGAATGCTTTCTCTGGTGTATCTGTAAAAGTTGGTGAGAGTTGTAGCTGACATGCCAAATTTCCTTTGTCTCCTGAGAAAGTAGAGGCATTACTGGGTTTTCTTAATCAACATCTGTCAGTTTTCACCTACTCCTGATTGTCTACTATTAGGTGGCGCTGGATGCAAGCAATGTTTTTGGTAACGGTGGATCTTTTAAAAACTATTGTAAGTTCTGGGTTTTCAGGGTGGTTCCAAAGCAAGAAGAGGGTTGGTGGAGAAGTAGCTTGGCTCCGGGAAAGGAGTCTACAATGTGGTACCCAGGAAGCTGAAGGTATGACTGCCAGTCTTGTCAGAGAGAGTGGGCATGCACACATGATTAGAGGTCATGGACTGGATTTCATAGAATGATAGAATCCCTAGATGATAGAATGATAGAAGTAGACCATTCGAACTATTGAGTCTATCCCGACTATAAATCCAACCAGGCTCTATTCCCATAACTCCATACATTTACCCTGTCACTAGGGTCAATTTAGAATGGCCAATCTACCTAACCCGCACATCTTTGGACTGTGAAAGAAAATCAGAGCATCCAGAGGAAACCTACACAGACATTGGGAAAAGTGCGAACTCCACACAGACAGTGGCTCAAGACTGAAATTGAACCTGGGTCCTTGGCTCTTGTGAGACAGCACTATTAATCACTGTAATTACCTTAGTCAGGTAGCAGGAGATCTCAGAGATCGGGAAGGTCAAGGCAGAGATGGAATTAAATCTGAGGATAAGAGATTGGAAATGTTGGTGAATGGGAGCACATGGAGGCCAATAAGGACTTAGCATGGGATAAGATACGGAAACAGAAGTTTGGATGAACTGAATATTGCAGAGCATGGAAGAAGGGAGACCAGCCAGGACAGTTTTTGAATAGTTGAGTTGATGTGATAAAGACAGGAATTGTAGTTTCAGCTGCAAGAGGGAGTTAGGTAAGGGTTAGAGGCCAAGGTAGATAGTAATTGTGAGTAAGAAGATATAGTGTCAGAACCTCAACACTGGGTTGAAGAATCTGGTTCAATCCAAGACCAGGGAAAATCAGTGGTGAGGATGCAAGATTTGTGGAGCTGGTTGGAGATGTTGGCTTTGATCTTCCTGGAAAGAAATGCCAATTCATCCAAAATGGGATTTTGGCAAGCAATCTGCAAGCACAGAATCAGTTCATAGATCAAGATAAGCACACAAGAGTATCTATCAGTGTTCAAGTGTAAGTCGAGCCCATTAAAAATGTTGCAACCTAGAGACAAACAAGAGGAGGAGACCAAGGACTTATTATTAGAGTGATCCTGCAATGGTTCAGGCAAAAACCTTTCTAATAGTGATATATCCTGTATGATCTTATAAAGGCCCATAAAATAATGAGGAGCATAGCTCAATTAGATAGTCAACATCTTTAAAGATAAGGGAGTTTAAAACCAGAGGGCATAGGTTTAAGGAGAGATACAAAAGAGTCCAGAGAGGCACTTTTTTCCTACAGAGGATGGTGAATGTCTGGAACGATCTGCCAGAGGTAGTAATAGAGGCAGGTACCCACCTTACGTGGGTAAATTGGGTATGGAGGGATAGAACACTACAGCACAGAACAGGCCCTTCGGCCTTCGGATTTGGGCCAAATGTGGGCAATTAGAACTAGCTTAGTGGTTTTAAAAAAAGGACGGCATTGGCAAGTTGGGCCAAAGAGCCTGTTTCCATGCTGTAAAATTCTATGACTCTATATCAAGCAGCTCACATTTTCATAAGTGTGCATGATGAAAAATTACATCTGCCAGTTATTAGAACTCCCTAAAGATTTTTTTTATCAGGACACTGAATTTTCCTACCTGATAGGGATGGCTTGTGAATAATGGTTCTTTTGGGAGAAGCTATCAGCATAGTTATCCTTTCTTTACCCAATTTTTTTCAGCCTTTTTCTATTATGGAGGCAAGAAGTATGCTGGACCTTTATGAATTAACCTTTAAAATCCCAAATTTGGTTTCACACAGAAACAAATACTGTTTAAACAGAAAGAACCTTCCTACGTCAGCTAATCAGGAATCGAATGAGGGGGTGCTTGAATGTAAACACAAGGGAATGAATTTCTCCAAATCGGGGTTGAACACGGTGGTTAGCACTACTGCCTCACAGTGCTACGGACCTGGATTCAATTCCAGCCTCGGATCATTAGGGCCATAGAGTCATTGTCTTTGTGGAATTTGCACATTCCCCCTGTGTCTGCATGGGTTCCTCAGGGTACTCCGGTTTCCTGCCACACTCCAAAGATGTGCCAATCAGGTGGATTGGCCAATTAAATTCTCCCACTGGCCAGGGGTATTGGGATTGTAAATACATGGGGTTACAAGGATAGGGCCTGGGTGGGATTGTTGTTGGGCATGCTCAATGGGTCAGAAGGCTTCCTTCTGCACTGTAAGGATTCTATGCAGACTTTGGTCAGCTCACGGTTAAACTACTGGGATAAGTCACTGCTTTACTGTTATTAAATGGAATTACAGATTTGGAATGTACAATATCTTGCTGTGCACTCCCAGGACACATCGGAAGCTGATGCAGCAGAAAAGGGTTGTCCCAGTTTTGTGCAGTTTGGGTATGTAATTATAGCAGGGTCATCATTCTCTGGCTAAAGCAAAGGAAAGATTCGCTGGAATGTTACCAGAGCTAACAGATTATATTTATTAGGTCACCAATCAGTTTAAGATGAAAACACCCAACTTCCTGGATATTTCTTCAAAACTTTGAATTTCTGATGCTTGGAGTCATATATTTATTTGAAAGTTCGAAGTAAGGTTCGAACTTTGGGACTTTCCCACTGGAGCAGTGTAGCAGGAGGGAAAGTTTTCAAAATTACGAAGCATTTTTAGAAGCCAAGAAGCAAAAAGTGATCCTCACAGAATTGATTCCAAAGGGGCACAGACACTGGGTTATTACGGGAGAAGGCATTTAAAAGAAATGTTTTCCCACAGGATTATTAAAACATGGCGGTGAAATTCAGCCCTGCACTTGTGGTGCCATTTTGAGTGGGAAAGTAGTATTTGTGATGAATTTATTCTGATGAGGCTTGTGCTGGACACCATTTCATAGAATCATCAAATTTTACAGTGCAGAAAGAGGCCATTCAGCCCATCAAGTCTGCACCAACTATGATCCCACCCAGGGTCTATCCACATAACCCCATCTTTTTGCCCTAGCTAGTCCCCCGACACTAAGGGACAATTTAGCATGGCCAATCAACCTAGCCTGCGCATTTTTGGACTGTGAGAGAAAACCAGAGCACCCAGAGGAAACTCATGCAGAATAAAAGCAAATTACTGCAAACGCTGGAGTCTGAAACCAAAAGAAAACACATGGAAAATCTCAGCAGATCTGGCAGCATCTATAAGGAGAGAAAAGAGCTGGTGTTTTGAGTCTAGATGACCGTTTGTCAATCCCAAGCAGAAACTGGGCGAACGTGCAAACTTCCCATCTTCAGTCAGCTGAGGCCAGAATTGAACCCAGGTCCCTGGTGTTGTGATGCAGCAGAGCAACCACTGTGCCACCGTGATACTCCATTGTAGTTTAAGATATTAGCAGAGGAAGTGGGAGCATGTGCTATATCATTAGCAATGTAAATAAAAGCAAAATAATGCAGATGCTGGAATCTGAAACAGAGACAGAAAATACTGGAAAATCTCAGCATGTCGGGCAGCATGTGTAGGGAGAGAATAGAGAAATTAACATTTCTAGTCTGCGGAACTCATTGTCATAACTAAAGAGAGGTTCTTGGTCTTTAAATCTTTGTTTATGAAGAAGGGTCATGGAGATTTGAAATATTAATTTTCTCTCCCTAGGGAAGCTACCAGATCGCTTGAGCTTTTCCTAGCTTTCTGTGTAAGGTAAGTACACTGTGACATCAGTCAGCAAGCTGTACTGATTTGATGGCTTCCATGTCATCCTCAACCTCAATGTGGCAGCATATTCCCACCCAACTGTGTTTGTGATGAGCAACGGGTACCCTCTTCCCCCTCCCCCCGCCCCAAACCTCAGTTTTCTTGCCAGGAGTCACCTAGCTAAAGCTTGCCCTGCAGTCGGTAGAACACTGGCGGAGCCGAGAAGAGACCCATACGCGGCCATTAATTTGATATTTTAGATCCTCAATAAGTTGAAGAGTGAGGAGGTGACCAATGCCACCTCCGGCTCCTGGAAAACTTGAGGTAGGTGGGAGTGGGCTGCTAGGCCGCAGACAGTCCACCCACCAGATTTTAGGGGGTAGATTGCCTGTGGCCTAGCACAGGGTTGAAGAGAGGTGGTTGGGGGGAGGGTGAGGGTGACAGGTCAGGGGTCGGCTATGTTTGGAGGACAGCCATTTTCGTGGGTGGGATGTAAGCAGGAAATTGCTTGGTATCCTAGGAGATTGGGAGCTTGTGAACTGGTTTCCTGAAAAGTCTTCTGCTAGCCTCTATGGCAGGATTGGACTCCATCCACCTCTCCCCTACTGGCATGAACCTTCTCTTTTCACGCTTGGATGTTTTTGGGGGGAAATCCCACCCAATATCTTTTGAAATGGAATTAGAAAGTATTTGACAAAACAAAATACAAATTAAGGAATTAGCGCATGTGCCTCCTTTTGTACTGCGAGTTTCGGATAGCTTTACGTGATGATTGGTGGCATGGCAGTGTCTCAATGCTCCCTCCAACCTTCCCGTACATTTACCCAAGATATTTATGTCAGATATTGCATCGCATTCTTTACAAAAACAGACAATAACAGCATCTATTTTTCACAATCTGGCTGGTCTCAGTTGTATATAACTCAAGGATTTCATTAAAATACCATTTTTCTTTATGGTGCCCAGGGATTTAATCACACACTGCCTGCCGTGTTATTTTTCTCACATTAATCGTGGGACGAAGGCACGGAATTATTAACAATCTGGCAGAGTCCTTACTTTAATGCCCTCGTGGAGGTTACAATGTGATGTATGATACCTGGCAATAAAAGCAACTGTGAGCTTCAACGTCATGGGGAGAAAGTTATTTTCATCCTCAATTGATTCTAATCCAGGTTCATGTTATGTTAAAGTGAATGGCAAATAAAATAAAAGCGAGAAACTAAAGTCTATGGATTGTGTGGAGAGTAGAAGATAATAGATTATTAATGATTTCAATGTTTCATAAGCTTATTTCATGTTATGATTTCTTCTGTTATGCAAATTACAATGCAGTATAACACATTCAGTAAGCGCCATCTTTATACCAAGCGCCACCTTTATACCTGTTTGGGAATTCATCTGTTCCAAGAATCAGGAATTCAATCTTAAAGAGACAGTTAGGAAGTTGGTTCTTATTTCTTCTTTGGAAGGTAGAATGGATGAGCGCTCACCTATTCCCTTGCCAGTTGTGCAGAGATGCATTCCCTTGGATGAGGGGGAGAGGCACAGAATAGAATTGTAGACTGTAGTGGCACAGTCGCACTGTGATTAGCACTTTTGCCTCATAGCGCCAGGGACCCAAGTTTGATTCTTGGCTTGGGTCACAAAGAAGATACCAGGTAGTAGAGAAAGCAATCACTATGCCCTCTCAGAAGCTGATGCAATTACATTAACAACAGCATTAACTTGCACTCATGTCGTACTTTCAAGCCTCAAAATTGCAAGATGCCTCCAGTATCCCTCCCCCACATAGATTACTAGTGAAGATGGCATCATAGTCTCTGAGGTAAATTAGTTATGTTAATACTTGTTGCCAGCGAGGTTCTCACTTTGTCACTGTGACAGAGGCAGACGATGACTCTCACTGTGATCCGCATCCCTCTCGTATTTACATGGGGTGCTTTTTATCAATTTGGCTTCTATCAGTGGATTACTGCAAATAGACAGTCTGGCGACTGCTGTGTGGCATATGAGTGCTGTATGCATCAGTTTCAGACCAAGATGTGTTGTGATTGTATTTCCTTTGACCTCAAATTTCCCCCTCCCCAGGCAGTGGCAGTATTGAGGATTAACCCAAATAATGCACAGTGAGTATGCAAATCTTTTAAGTTTTTTTATTACCTGCTAGCAAGAACAGACGCAGTGAACAGCGAATTTCACAATGATGTTTTGTTGATTCATGCAAAAACTTTGCAGTTATAGTGAATTACAGCAAATGAGAAATGAGCAACTTTCTTGTCCTTCATTTGCATACATAATCCATCAATCCTAGCATAGCTTTTTGCTCTTTCTTATCCAATAGAAAACTGTCTCCTTCATTAGCATATTTATGGCATAATATTTTGTTATTTGATAATTGTCATCGTAACTTGTTTTTGTTTTCATCTTGTGTATTAGCCTGGAATCCAGTGTTTGTGAAACTGATGCAAGGTTAGATTAGTCTCTTATCCTGAATATGCAAGTGCTGGTCTCACTGTTTTACTAATAAACATTTTCCATTCCTTGACAGAATTATTTGTCATAGCTTAATTTCCACAATGGTAATTTTTCTCTGCCAGCATTTGCAGTTTTTAACTGCTTTTAATTGTAGTTTCACAAGCTCCAGCAACTCCATGCTGTTTTATTTGAAGTGAGTATCTTCAATCTTGCAGAACAAAGTGGCCATAGCTAAAATTACAACTTAATTTGCGCAGCAGTTTATGTTGCGTGGAGTGTTGGCAGTACTCTGGCACATTGCCAATGTTGCCGTTTTCATTTATTGGTCATTTCAGTGAGTGGTGAAGACCAAGGATGGCATTGTAATTGAGCCCAGTATCAGCTTACATTCACATTCCAGCATGGCCAATTGAACGGTAATCAAGAGGAGGATATCCAGCTCAGAGACACAGCAATCCCAGTTATAGACCAGTAATGGTGCGCTAGAGCACTTCATATAGTTCAGCACATCCTGTAAATGAGTCTCTGAGCTTTCTGCTTTGTGAGGCTCAGTTGTTTGCATCTTTGTGATCTTACCCATAGCACAATCAGAACATCTATTTCTTCTACCAACCTGTCTCTGAATCAAACACAAATAGATGTAGGCAGGAGTGCAAGCTGGGACAGGGTAGGTTTAGTGTTGGATTTGTGATTGCAAACATAAAGTAGCACACACTTAACATATATAAACATATTTTTGTTACTTCTATATTGGTAAATATAACTTGGTGTCGTAGGAACAGAAATAGGCCATTCGCTCCCTTGAGACTGCTGTGCCATTCCGTTAGATCATGGCTGATCTATAACTCACTTCCATTTTTATGCTTTTTGCTCCACATCGCCTGACATTGTTTGTTTCACCTGATCTATAGGCCGTGGTCCTAATAGCTTCAGCTAATGTAGGAGCCACAGATTTTTGGGGGAAGAGTTTCAGATTCCCACTACTCCTTGATGTGAAAAAAGTGTTCTTTCAATCGGTTTAGTTCTAATATTAAAATTAATGAATGTATATTTCCTTTGATGGCCTGTTAATGGTGGACACTTTCTGGTACAAGTACTTTCCCCGAATAGAAGAGAGATGACTGAGAGGGAGAAAATAATCTGCAATTCCATTCCTTCATTCAAAGGGTAAAGATGCCTTTAGCAATAGCTCCGTCTCTTTTGGCTGAGTTATTAAAGTACGTTGACTTTCATTGCAAGGTAAAAGTAGTCTATTCTGCATTTAATTCTCATGGGGTATTAGCTTCTTATTCCAGTGATAAATCATCTGCTGATGACTGCAGGCATTTTCCTCTATCAAAAATAATCAGAAAATTCAAGTGTTCAGATAATTGCCCAAGCAAATTGCAAACCAGAACTGAGTAAAATTCTTTGTCACAAACCCAGTTAATCAAAATACAGGATTCCTGATCCTAAGAATTGTATGAGAAAAATAACAGCATTGTAACCTGTTTTTGGAAGACTTATGGTGTAGCCTTTTCGCAAATAAAATTTGTATAATATTACTGAGAAATAATATGCGAACATGGAGTTGTTTAGATGATGCTTAAGTTAGTGATTCCTAAGCAAACAGGTAGCATTTAAGGAACCTTATTCTCAGATTGCTGTGTTTATTTATTTTCATTTTTAAAAATTATTCAGTGGATTAATTATGACGAGTTAAAATTATTGTGTGGTGTTATGAGTGAATGCAAGTGCTTCACCCCTTTTGTAAAAGTAAAATATTGCAGATGCTGGAACTCCAAAATTGAACACTGGAAGTATGAGCAAATCTAGCAGCAACTGTGAGAGAGATATAGAGTTGATGTTTCAAGTTGATTGCGATTCTTTTTTTTCAGAACTGAAGGAGAATATTATGAATGTGGTAGAATCATACAAAGCAGAAGAGGCCCTTAGCTGAACTCCCACCTAATCCCATCTACCAGCACTTGGCCCATAGCTTTGAATGTTATGACATGCCAAGTGCTCATCCAGATAATTTTTGATGGATGAGAAGCAACCGGCCTCCCAGGCAATGTCGTCCAGACCATCATAACACTCTGGGTAAAAATATTTTTCCTGGAGCTACAATTCAGGTTCCCATCCCCAGAAGTAAAAAACGTAGCTCCAATGTACAGGAGGATGAGAATAGGGAGGTCATGGATAAGGTTTCTAGGTCACAGCAGTGTATTAACATGGATAGAGCATGGATAGGATTGGTTGTTGCAGGTTCAGATGTTTCAGTCAGAGCAGAGAAGGTGATAGAAGGGAGGGAGGCATGGCATTGTTAGTCAAGGACTGTATTATGGTGGCAGAAAGGACGTTTGATGTGGACCTGTCTATTGAGGTAGTATGGGCTGAGATTAGAAACAGGAAAGGAGAGGTCACCCTGTTTGGAGTTTTTTATAGACCTCTGAAAAGTTCCAGAGATGTAGAGGAAAGGATTGCAAAGATGATCCTGGATAGGAACGAAAGTAACAGGGTAGTTGTGATGGGGGACTTTAACTTTACAAATATCGATTGGAAAAGATATAATTCAAGCACGTTAGAGGGGTCAGTTTTTGTCCAATGTGTGCAGGAAGGTTTCCTGACACAGTATGTAGATAGGCCAACAAGAGGTGAGGCTACATTGGATTTGGTACTGGGTAATGAACCAGACCAGGTGTTAGACTTGGAGGTAGATGAGCACTTTGGTGATAGTGACCACAATTCAGTTATGTTTACCTTAGTGAAGGAAAGGGATAGTATATACCAAAGGGCAGAAGTTATAGTTGGGGGAAAGGTAATTATGAGGCTATTAGGCAAGATTTAGGATACATAAGTTGGAGTAGGAAACTGCAGAGGCTGGGAATATGGAGCTTCTTCAAGGAGCAGCTACTGTGAGTCCTTGATAAATATGTACCTGTCAGGCAGGGAGGAAGTGGTTGAGCAAGGAAACTGTGGTGTACTAAGGAAGTTGAATCTCTGGTGAAGAGGAAGAAGGAAATTTATGTAAATATGATGCGTGAAGGCTCAGTTGGGGCACTGGAGAGTTACAAATTAGCTAGGAAGGGGCTAAAGAGAGAGTTAAGAATAGCTAGAAGAGGACATGAGAAGACTTTGGAGGATAGGATCAAGGAGAACCCTAAAGCTTTTTATAGGTATGTCAAGAATAAAAGATTGGTTAGGTCAAGATTAGGGCCAGTCAGAGACAGCAGTGGGAAGTTGTGCGTGGAACCTGAAGAGATAGGAGAGGCACTGAATGAATAATTTTCGTCAGTATTCACGCAGGAAAAAGTCAATGTAGTCGAGGAGAATACTGAGATATAGGGTTGTAGACTAGATGGGATTGAGGTACATAAGGAGGCGGTGTAGCAATTCTTGAGAGTATGAAAATAGATAAGCCCTCTGGGCTGGATGGGATTTACCCTAGGATTCTCTGGGAGGCTAGGGAGGAGATTGCAGAGTCTTTGGCTTTGATCTTCATGTTGTCATTGGCTACAAGGGATAGTGCCGGAAGACTGGAGGACAGCAAATGTTGTCCAGTTGTTCAAGAAGGGAAGTGGAGACCACCCTGGGAATTATAGACTGGTGAGCCTTATTGCTGTTGTGGGCAAAGTTTTGGAAAGAATTATAAGAGATACGATTTATAATCATCTAGAGAGAAATAAATTGATTAGGGGTAGCCAACATGGTTTGGTGAAGGGGTAGGTGTGCCTCACAAACCTTATTGAGTTTTTGAAAAGGTGACCAAAGAGGTGGATAAGGGTAAGGCAGTTGACGTGGTGTATATGGATTTTAGCAAAGCGTTTGATAAGGTTTCCTATGGTAGGCTACTGCAGAAAATGCAGATGCATGGGACTGAGGATGATTTAGCAGTTTGGATCGGGAATTGGCTAGCAGATAGAAGACAGAGGGTGGTGGTTGATGGGAAATATTCAACCTGGATTGAACTTCAGTTACAAGTGGTGTACCTCAGGGATCTGTTTTGGGGCCACTGCTGTTTGTCATTTTTATAAATGACCTGGATGAGGGTGTAGAAGGATGACTAGTAGATTTGCTGATGACACCAAAGTCGGAGGAGTTGTAGACAGTGAGGATGGATGTTATAGTTTGCAGAGGTACATAGATAAGCTGTAGAGCTGGGCTCAGAGGAGGCAAATGGAGTTTAATGCGGGAAAGTATGAGGTGATTCACTTTGGTAAGAGTAACAGGAGTACAGAATATAGAGCTAATGGAAGGACTCAATAGTGTCGACAAGCAGAGAGATCTCGGTGTACATGTGCATAGCTCCCTCAAAGTTGGCACCCAGGTTGATAAGGTTATTAAGAAGGCACATGGTGTGTTAGCTTTTATTGGTAGAAGGATTGAATTCGGAGCTGTGAGGTCATGTTGCAACTGTACAAAACTTTGGTGCGGCCACACTTGGAGTATTGCGTACAGTTCTGGTCGCCACATTATAAGAAAGATTTGGAGGCATTGGAAAGGGTGCAGAGGAGGTTTACCGGGATGTTGCCTGACATGGTGGGAAGGCATTATGAGGAAAGGGTGAGGGACTTGAGGTTATTTTCGTTAGAGAGAAGAAGGTTAAGAGATGACCTAATTGAGGCATACAAGATGATCAGAGGTTTAGATAGGGTGGACAGTGAGAGCCTTTTTCCTTGGATGGTGATGGCTAACACGAGGGGACATAGCTTTAAATTAAGGGGTGGTCGTTATAGGATGGATGTGAGAAGTAGGTTCTTTACTCAGAGAGTAGTAAGAGTGTGGAATGCCCTGCCTGCAACAGTTGTGGACTCACCAGCTTTAAGGGCATTCAAATGGTCAGTGGATAGGCATGTGGATAACATTGGAATAGTTTAGGTTAGAGGGTCATTAGATTGGTTCCACTGGTCGGCGCAACATCGAGGGCCGAAGGGCCTGTACTGTGCTGTAATGTTCTATGTTCTATGTTCATCCTCACATCCCCTCCACCCGACACCCCTCCCCCCCTCAAACCTATCCCTCATCTTGAACCTATGTCTTGTGATAGACCCTTCAACTAATGGGAACAGGTGCTCCTTAACAATTCTGTCCATCTCAATCGTAATCTTGTATACCTCAATCAGATCACCCTTCAGTCTTCTGTTCCAACTAAAACAAGCCAAGTTTATCCAATCTCTCTTCATAACTAAAATGTTCTATCCCAGGCAGCATCCAGGTGAATCTCCTCTGTACCCCCTCCAATTCAATGAAGAATTTTACTGAGGCGACCAGATAGGTTTTGTACTTTTGTTTTTGCTTTTGCTCAGGATTGGAAAGCTTCCTCAACTTGACTTCCAGGATACATGATCAGTCTGTACCGTCATAGGAGGCGACCAGGGATTCCTTCATTCCCAAAATAACAAAAGTACGAAATAAAGACCAATTGTTCTAATGGCAGCTTTCCTCACCTTCAATATGAACCCACCAGCCACCTCCCGGCCAACACACCTACACGCCACCCTGCTGTGGTGCTACTCATCTTTTCAATACATAAAGTGAGGGGTACCAAAAAATATACTCCCTTACTGTGAATATAAGGATTGCAACATTAAAAAAAAGGTAAATACTGCACAACCCTCATGTCATGCGACTAATTCGGTATGTTCCCCAACAGAAAGAGGGAGACCTACAAACACTCCCCAAACAATGAAATATTTCCATGTTACTAGCACTGAAACCCGAAAATTAGATTTTGACACAGGGCCAGAAACAAAATGGGTAGATCCCATTACCATCCCATTCCCCTTGTACCCACACATCCAAGAACAAGGTGGATTGCAAACGGTGATGCACATTAAACTATGGCCTCCATTGTTCCATCGTAGGGGCTTGCTGGTGGATGAATATCCACTAAAGAATAAAAAAGGAACATTCTTGAATTTTGCAGTGCAACTTGATAAAAGGCGACTAAAGTCTCTATGCTCATGTATCACACGTCCTTGTCAGAATAAAATACAAGATCACGAAATCAAGATTATAATCACAGGGGATCAAAATTCAGGATTAAATGATGCACTGCAGGATAATGTAACCATCTCCAGGCACAAGCCATTACAGGAGTCATAAAATTTACAGTGCAAAAGGAGGTCATTCGGCCCATTAATTCTGCACCGACCACAATCCCACCCCAGTCCCTATTCCTGTAACCCCACACATTTACCCTGATAATCCCCCTGGTACTAATGGAAATTTAGCATGGGCAGTCAATCTAACTCACACACCTTTGGATTGTGTGAGTAAACTGGAGCACCCAGAGGAAACCCACACAAACCTGGGGCAAACATGCAAACTCCATACAGACAGTGACCCCCAAGCCGGGAATTGAACCCTGGTCCCTGGAAATATGAGGCAGCAGTGTCAATAGTTGTGCCACCATGCTACTCATATGAGCAACATCCGGGATCAACCCAGAGACTCGCTGAAGCCTTTGCAGCTCCGCCATGTCATTGCCCCGAAGCACTGGTAAAGAGAACTTTAGGCCCCAGCAGGTGGCAAAAAGCCATCGGGTTTGGCTGTTTCCAGCCCTTCTCGATGAACACTGAGGACAAGATAACTTCTGACCAATGATGAGAGACTTCAACCGACCCCAGGCTGCAAAAAGCAGACACAATGTGCTTTATCAAACTCACAACACCCAGCCTTCAAACTGAGATTGTGAAAGCATGACAGCCAATTCTTAAATTTAGGCAGGAATTCTTCCTCAACAGCCCTCCAGGAAACCAGGCATGCAACAGATGCTCCTTCTCCTGCCTCATTTCCCCAACTCAGTCGGGAAGTATGACACACCATGCAGCAGGATTTCCAAGGATTGAGGGTGAGCCCCCTCTGAGGAATCTGCCCTCTCGACTGATAGGTTTCTCTTCTCGGCTTCATCCATTCTTTTCAGGATGTCTCGCAGTTCATCAATGTGAGCATCACTAATCCATGCCAGGGAGCTGAAAGCACCACTTACGCCTCACCATCTACATCTTGAATCTGATGCTTCGCCAAAATGCAGGCTGTCTCACCAGTGAAACTGACACTGGGAACTGGATCCCATCTCGGCTGTCTCTCTGATCGCCTCAATCAATCATCTAACTTGACTCCTATTCGTCAAAATTCAGCCAGAAACTTCCAGGAATATATCACAGATTATGCCAATCGGGATGAAATAATTGTGGATTGCATAGCTAAGAACCTATGATAAAAGCTCCTGGGCTTGTGTCACAAGACTCCTCCCCCCACCCGAAGAATCTTTTAATAAATTTTTAAAGCTATTAATCAAAATGTGAACATACGTGATGAACAGCTTTTGAATTCAGCCAAGCACTCACAATGAGCTACAGTAACACATCCTGGGAAATGTAAACAATGGAGTCTATTGAAAATGAAATGCCATCTTTTTCCCCAACGCTGCTCAACTTGTTCTGTCAAAGCAGTCCAGAAGCAATGGTTGTTTTTTTTTCCCTAAGTTGATGCTGATGATGGTTGTTTTCAATTTTAAAGTGAGGGAATTCAAACAACTTCAGTTACATAAACTAACTATCCCAAATAGTGTTTTCTTTAATTTTGAATGCATCATAGCACTTTTTCTTTTGAAGAAAGTACTCTAATGCATGTCAACATTTATGTGATGCTGATCAATACAATTTTCGTCTTTGTGAAGCTTGTCAGTGAAAGAATTTCAATTTTAATTCAGCACTTTGGACTGATATCCCCTGTGGCTCATAACTCTGCTGAGAGACCGTGAACTGCATCCATTTACAGAGGAGTTGTGATTTGAATTGCCAATGTCACAAATGGAGCAACCAAGGACAAAATTGCTGCTGCATTGGTTACGCTGATCTCTTGCTGATTAGAATTACTGGAAACAAAATAAGAATGGGAATCCAGAATCACATACTGCTATTTTTAAAAGACAACCAAGTTGTCCCAGTACAAAGATCCAAACCCTTTTTCTGAAAGAATGAATGATCACTTCCAGAAGTCTGCTAATGAGCGAAAAGCAACAACTATATGTTTCCTCTGGGAGTTTCAGAGTTTTATCAGTTAGGTAATCAATAGATCCCAACCAACGGAGAGCATTTCATCACCAGAATATAAGTCCCACTACAATATAACAGTAATCAATAGCGACTTAAACTAAGCTGAAGCACATGGAGAAATTCCAAGCCACACAAGTTGCATTTTTGTTGAGAACAGCAGCTATGAGTTACATCAGAACTTAGGAAATCGATTAATTAATTATTAGAGCAATTAGCAATTCATCAAGGTTCCCTCGGATAGGACATGTAAATTTGCAAAATTTTGCATGGACTCTGATCTCTGACTTCTGCATGGAAATTGACTCTAGTATTTAAAGCACATTAGAGGTGGTTTTCAGAAATGTGATTATTTTAAAGTGCATTAATCATATACCAGAGGACTTACGGACCCGTCCATTGTATTAAAGAATGGCTAATGTTTGTGGAAATGCACTTGTAGAACAGGGAATGCCCACTTGTTCTTTGGATCATCTATTCCAATTGATGTTAAAAGTAAATTAAATAAAGTCACAGAGTCCATTAGTATATTTGGATATTTGTCAGGAGTGTAGATTTATCTTGTTAAGGATTAGCCTTTGAGAACCGTGACAGCATGGGGAGATCAATGGACTAAGGGTGTAGGCGAAAATGTAAGTTGTGAGAAATTTTAAGTCTAACATGCAAATAAACATGAAGTTCATCATAGAAGTGGAAGTCACTTGTAAGAGAATAGTTTAACTCTCATTTAAAAAGATAAGTAGAACATAGAACATAGAAAAACTACAGCACAAATAGGCCCTTCGGCCCACAAGTTGCACCGATGATATCCATATCTACTAGACTTATGTATAACCCTCAATTCTATTAAGTTCCATGTACTAATCCATAAGTCTCTTGAAAAACCCTATCAAATTTGCTTCCACCATCACCAACGGCAGCCAATTCCATTCACCCATCACCCTCCGAGTGAAAATCTTACCCCTGATATCTCCTCTGTACCTACTCCCCAGCAGCTTAAACTTGTGTTCTCTCATAGCAACCATTTCAGCTCTGGGAAATAGCCTCTGAGAATCCACCCGATTCAGTAGAAACAGGGGAAGACCATTTGGCCCAATGGACCAGCACCGCCATTCAACTTCAACTCCACTTTCCCATCTGCACACATATCACTTAGTGGGCAGCAAGATGGCACAGTGGTTAGCACTACCGCTTCACAGCTCCAGATACCTGGATTCGATTCCCAGCTTGGAGTCTGCCTGGAGTTTACACAATCTCCCCGTTTCTGCGTGGGTTTCCTCCTGGTACTGCAGTTTCCTCCCACACTCCAAAGATATGCAGGTTAGGTTGATTGTCCAGGCTAAATTGTCCCTTGGTGTATGTTAGGGGGATTAGAGGGATAATTAGTGGGGTTGCGGAGATGAGACCTGGGTGGGATGCAGTATTGGAGAGTCAATGCAGACTCAATGGGCTGAATGGTGTCCTTCTGCTTTGTCGGGATTTGATGAATTCCCCGACACCAAAAATCTGTCAATCTCAGTCTTAAGTATATTAAACGATGATTCTACAACTCTCTGAGATAGGAAATTCCAAAAATTCACCTTTGAGTGAAAAAGTTTCTCCTCATCTCAGTCCTAAGTGATTGGTCCCCGATCTTGAAACTGTGCCTTCCTTATTCTAGATTCTGAGCCAGGGGAAACAAACTTTCAGTATATATTCTGACAAGCCCTTCAATGTTTCAAAGAGGTTCACCTCATTCTTCTAAACTGCCGAAAATATAGACCCAAGTTCCTCAGCCTCTCATCATAACACAAACTCCTCATCCTTGGGCCCAATCTAGTGAACATTCACCACTCTGCCTTTGCAAGAATCTCCTCCCTTAAATATGAAGATCAAATTTCATGATGTAGCCTCATCAAAACCCCACACAATTTTAGCAAGACTTCTATATTTTTGCACTCCAATTCCCAAGTTCACAAGTGACAGCTCAAGGCCAATTAGAGATGGTAAAAAAAAATTGGCTGAGTCAGCGACACTCATTTTCCGTAAATAATTTTTTTAAAAAAAGCTAAAAATGCCCTATTTATCCTTACTCTCTGCTTCCTGACCATTAATCATTTCTGTATCCATGAGAATATATCATCCACAATTCCACGAGCATCTGTATTAACCATTTGTGTGGTATCTTATCAAATGCTTTTTGGAGCCCCTTTTATCTATCTGAATTAGAACATCCTCCACAAACTCTATTGAAGCTGTCACATTCCCTCTCGGGAAACCATGTTGTATTGTTCTAATCATATTAAGTGCATTGCTAAAATTTCCTTATTAATAGATTGCAATATATTTCCAATGATTGATGTCAGGCTAACTAACCTGTAATTCCCCGTGTTCTCTTTTTCTCCTTTCTTGAACATTTTTGTTACATTTGCTAATTTCCAATCTTCTGAGAATCTAAGGAATTTCAGAAAGTCATAGCATCTTATTATCTCTGTGACTATCTTTTTTAGAACTATAGGATATAGACAATCAAGCCCTACGGATTCAGCAGATTTTAATCCATTGAGTTTCTCCAGTACTTGTTGGAATAGCCAATTCTTTCTCCATTGCTGTTAATTGCCTTAATTTCCTCACTCTTA
This sequence comes from Sphyrna mokarran, assembly GCA_024679065.1. NCBI lineage: Eukaryota > Metazoa > Chordata > Chondrichthyes > Carcharhiniformes > Carcharhinidae > Sphyrna > Sphyrna mokarran. The sequence continues at coordinate 21,281,895 of JAGIQG010000015.1, read as the reverse complement.
TTAATGACTAGATGACTAGATAAATCTCTCTTTCTGCTTGGAACCTTTTTTTAAAAAAAGTTTATTTATTAGTAAGGCTTACATTAACATTGCAATGAAGTTACTGTGAAATTCCCCTAGTCGCCACACTAAGGCATCTATTTGGTTCAATGCACCTATTTAGCACATCTTTCAGACCATGGGAGAAAACCAGAGTACTCGGGGGAAACCTGCACGGACACGGGGAGAACATGCAATCTCCACACAGACGGTGATCCATGCCAGGAATCAAACCTGAGTCCCTAGTGCTGTGAGACAGCAGTGCCCCTGTCTCTTCTACTGTAAAGATAGACACAACTTTGGTCCATAAAAGTTCTTTCAATCTGTTTTTATATTTCAGGCTAGTTTACTCATTCTATTATTCTTTGCTTTTTAGTTGTAATTTGGATGTTTCTACAACGCTCCAATCCTCAGACTTTGTACTAATTTCGCAACATTATAAAGCCTCCGCTTTTAATCAAATACTATCTTTAACTTTCTTAGTCAGCCAGGATGGATATTTCTTGCTGATTTGTTTGTTTTTACAAGGCAATGTATTTTTGAATTATTTTGATAAATGTTTGCCACAGATTATTTAGCACTATTTACATACTGTGAAAAACTCTTGGCCGCCACACTCCAATGCCTGTTGGGGTACATTGAGGGAAAATTTGGCGTGGCCAGTTCACCTGAGCTGCACATCTTTGGATTGTAGGAGAAACTGGAGCACCCAGAAGAAACCCACACCGACACAGGAAGAATGTGCAAACTCCACACAAACAGTGTCTCAAGCCGGGAATTGAACCCAGGCACTATGAGGCAGCAGTGCCAACCACTGTGCCACCATGCAGTCCTCCATTTGTTGCAGTAATGGGGGTGAAACTGACAGTGTTCATTATCATTACACCACTGAAATTGTCAGCAATTTTGAGAGTCTACACCTGTACAGAATAGCGCAGAGAGCCAATAGTTGCTATCCATGATTCTATTTTTGTTCAAAGGTTAGGCTATTGTGCCATCCCCTGATAGCAATCGGTAGATAACTCATTGGTTAGAATCTCCCTCAGGGCCGATAACATTTAAAGAAAAGAATTCCCATGAAACCAAGGAAGGAAAACTGATGGACAACATTTCACTTTTTAAAACATTTACTATAACAAAACATCTATATAAAAATAATTCAAGTGTTAATTAGCAGATGAAGGACATTTTGAGTATAAAGTAATTTTCACTTTAAACATGCAATGCAACAAAAATACGCTTCATATAATGGTAAGAACTTGCACTGACGCCCACACAAACGTGGGAACAAGTCCAATCCCACAGTCTTTCTTACACGGCCTCTGTTATTAGGGTCACTCGATCCTTTCAGCCCTTGAGCCTCATTCACCAGCAGAGATGTAGAATATTGCATCCAATATCCCCTGACAATCACCACTGATGTCTACAAAACCCTCTCACTCAGGAATGACAGTCTTGATAGCAGGGAATCCCCAAAGACTCAACTCACTGATCCCTTTAAACAGCCTAACAGGCTCTGGCAGCACTGAGACGGTAGCAGTGGATCTGATCCAATTTATAATCCTTTGCTCAACCTGTCTTCCGGTCTTTGCTGTTTGTAACTGGATAATATGCATGGTATCATGTTTGTGAGAGTAGAGACCCTGCTTCAATACCAGGTAGAGTATAATGTCTGAGCCCACCTTTTAGTTAGAGGATTTCTTTACCCGCTGCTGTAAAAGGTGGGCACCTATGGACCCATTGGTTTGGTATGTCAAGAGGCTGGGAATGGTACTACATAAATGCATGTCTTTCTTTGTATTACTAATTTTTCCCACTCAACCTTATCTAGAGAAATCTTTTGTCTAACTGCCAGCAATTTTCCAAATACTATTACTATTAAGACTGCTGACGTTTTGTTATATAACCTAGCATGGCATGGTGTCACAGTGGTTAGCGCTGCTGCCTCATAGTGCCAGGGACCTGGGTTCGATTCGTGGCTTGGGATCAGTGTTGGTTGGAGTTTGCACATTCTCCCTGTGTCCATGTGGTCTTCCTCTGGGTGCTCCTATTTCTTCTCGCAGTCTGAAAGACATGCTGGTTAGGTGCATTGGCCATGCTAAGTTCTCCCTCAGTGTACACAAATAGGTGCCAGAATGTGGCGACTGGACATTCTCACAGTAACTTCATTGCAGTGTTAATGTAAGTCTACTTGTGATTAATCAATAGACTTGTAACTTTGCATCTCCAGCATAGTTTGAGCGTAAAATAATAACCTTCTCACGTAATGGAAAGATAAGTATAATATTTATTTCAATTATGGAACAGGAGCATGAAGAATGAATGTATTTCATGCAGACAGCATCTGTCTCTCCATTAACAGCTTCTAGGATGGATTGCAGATGAATGATTATGGAAGCGTTAAGATGACTTGAATATGCAGAAGTTTAATTGCCTCGTTATACTTGGGGAAATTATCAGTTTTAATTTAGAAATGTTGAAGCGTAGGTCTTTCCAGAATAATATCAATCATAGGAAGATATCAAGGGCGGGATTTTCCATCCGCGCTCGTCCCAAGACCAGAAAATTCTGCCTGAGGCCATAGATTCATAGAATCCCTACAGAAGAAGACCATTCGAGCCTGCACCAACAGCACGTTGCATGGCCCATGTCCTGCCCACTACCGTTCCTGTCGAAGGCAGGATGGGAAAATTCCATGTCAAGTGTGAGATTTGAACCATTTTGCGGAATCTGTCTGTTCCAGCCTTTAGCCGTCATGTGAACAATTAGTTCTAATCCTGTTTATTCACCACGTTATCATATTCCTTCAGCCCTCTTTTTTCACCAGCGCATGCAAAGTTAGTCATTTCAATCCAGGATCCATATTAACCTGTTTGACACTCGGAGGTCACAAATAGCTACAGAGAGATGCAGCTCTGTAGCACTGCCACAGCTGCTGGGCTGTGAAAGGCCCAAAATGTCAGCCAGGTAGCTAACCAGGCATTTCTGGTGCAGCCTGTACAGTGCACCATGCACAATGATGATAAAGATGCTAAGGTGGACATGCTCTGTGTGCAGTGGAAACATACTAAATGTGATATTAGTGAGCAACTAATGCCAAGTTGGCCCTTGACCTGTCATTTTGGACCTTGCAGGTAAATTCTAACACCCTCAGCTACATGAGGAAAGTCTTCCCCACCCCGTACAGCATTATCTAAAGGGATCACAATGAGACTTCCAGGTGAGGTGGTTTTGACTATTGCTGCAGACTAAGTGTAATTGTTGTGTTGAACAGAGGAGTTTGGAGAAGTTTCTAGATTAATACAGGAGTGGGGTTGGTCTTCAACAAGGCGGTCAGAGGAGTTGGAAAACAGTTGAAGAGAAATTTGCATTTGCAATCACTTCTCTACTGCTAATAGGACAGAGACATGAGCAGGGGCAGCAGAGAAGGGAAGATGCGCACAAAGAGAAAGAGGACTCTCTCTCTCTCACGATAGGGACTTCAGACAGTACAGCACACAGGGGGAAGGAGGCCTTTCTGACGCAATTCCTTACAATTTTCCTGGTCCCTCCACTCCCATTACCTTTAAAATTCAAGTCTGTACCGACTGCAATCCTACCCAGGTCCTATACCTGTAACCCCACATTTTTACTCTGCTAATCATCCTGACACTCGGATCAATTTAGCATGACCAATCACCCTAATCTGCACACCTTTGGACTGTGGGAGGAAACCGGAGCACCCAGAGGAATCTCGGATGGAACTATAAAGCTTAAAGCTAAATTGCACTCTTTAGCTTTTCCAGCAGTGTTCTGCATAATGGACAGAAGGTGAAGTTCAACATCTTTGACTTCACAAATTGGATAGAAATGAATCAGCTATGCATTTTGCACCTTACCATTTATATCTGTGGAAAGGAAACTGGTCGGTGTGTGCAACAAGTAATCAATTCATTCCTATTCCCTTGCAGCCATGTGGATGTTGGATGCCAGCTTCATACTCTTTATAATTCATTATTAGTTAGATCATCATCTATTATGAAGTTATTGCTCTCTTTTTCTTTATAAAACCAAACACTCCAACAGTTCAGTATCTGTTACTGTGAGATCTCAGATGTTATAAACCTCAGTGTCAAGAGCAAGTCAAAAAGCTCAACAACCTCATCTTTATACCTATCAAGATCAGTTAAGATCAAATGTGCAATTGAAAGTGATGATAGGAACAGCAGCGATGAAATGAACAGAGCTGCAATGCTCAGCTTGATAGAACATTCCAATGGGCCAGAATATGTTTCTGTCCACCCTGACCTGGGAGAGATTTTACACTGAGGTGAACAGGGCCTTGGAAACCCACGCTTGCCCTCTTTAAAGCCCTGACGTGGGCATTTAGTGCTCTTTCCCCATCCAGCCTCAATTTATAGGCTGGTGGGTGGATGGCAGCTCGGAGGGTTGGTGGGGGGAAGTGGGTGGGAACGTATAAGTGAATATAGCAATGTTTTGGTTGGTAAGGGGGGAGGGGGTCACCTTCATCAGAAGTCCCTCTTGGAATGGGGGTGTCCTCCCTTTAAGACCCCACTGACCACCAAACCTCCCTCACCTCCAAACCCCACCCACCGTCCATGCCCTCTCCCTTCTCCCAACCCGGTCTATCCCCCAAAACTCCAAATGTCCCCTTTGTGAACCTCCAGCATTTTCTACCCTGCCCTGAGACCCCTGCCTGTTATCTGACATCTGGTTCCCAGGATTTGGTGCCAGCAGCTCCAAGCCGTGCCTCTTCCGCCCACTGTGGTGTCCTACTTGGAGAGACTAGGGAGCTGTCTGCCAATCTGATTGGCTAACTGCCCTCCAAGGCAGGGCTTTATCCCTAAAAAAAGGAACGGAAGTGCTGTTTTCTGACAATTCGTACTTGTTAGAGCAGGATATGGCATCAGAGTCAGAACAAACAGAATCCCTACAATGCAGAAGCAGAGAATTTAGCACCAACTACCCTCCCCCCCAAAGAATGTATCACCCTATGCCCATACCGTGCATTATCCCTGTAGCCCCACATGTTTACCCTGCTAATCCCCCTAACCTACATACCTTGGGAGGGGCAATTTAGCATGACCAATCTACCTAACCTGCAAACCTGTGGACTCTGGCAAGATTGCACCAGTATCTTTCGGGCAAACAAACCAATGGATTTTCCTTTGAGGACATCTGGATGACCAAATTTGTAATTAAAAACCAAATCAGTTACAGGTTGTAGATACTGCTGGTTAGGTCAATATTTATTGCCCATCTCTGATTGCTCCTGAAAAGGTGATGGGAGCTGCCTTCTTGAAGTACGACAGTCCATGTGGTGCGGGTTCACCTAGAATGCTGTTATAATGTAATAATATTTTAAATTGCATCAAATATTTAAAAAAGCACACAACGGCACACTGGAGAGTTGAAGGAGCCATTTTTAAAAATTACTGGGGTTTAAAATTGCAAAAGCTACTAACATAACCCCTGCATAAGTACCAGCTAGTAAAATCTTTTCACTGGTGGTCATCATCATACCATATTTTTTTTAATTTGACGGAAAATTCCAACATACATGTTGTTATGCAAACAGCAAATCTTTCGGCCTTTATTTACTGATAAAACTTACGCAGTTTGAAGTTTAGTGAATAGGTTGCCAAGGTTTGGCAGTTCCTGATTTTTGTATTCCTGGATGGTGATCTTTATCGAGAGTAAATTTTCTTTTGTTATGTAACATGATGTTCCAGAAAATGAACAGTTATGTAAGGTGATTTTTTTTCAAATGTCTAAACATAATCACTCTTTATTCTGGCTAAATAGCTGAATATTTCTATAGTTTATTAATAAAATATTGGGAATGGCTGACTTTATAATATTTTTACCTGTTCTGAGTTCTAGAGGACAGTATTGGTCGCTGAAACATCATTACATCCATTATAATGTTAAGCTGTCAATTTATATTGAATGATAGAATTAAAAGCCTTAGTTACAATGCAATAATATCTGAAAGATTTTTATCTATCATAAAGATCATGTGAAACATAGGCTTATTTTTGTATGTTGAGGCTAGGGTAGCAATGGTTTGCTATTTATCATGGAGGGTTGATAAGTATTCTGAAAGGTAGGACGTCAGTGTGGCATGGTCACGCGGTTAAGTTGCAAAGTGGACAAGCTTATTACAGGATTGGAGTAAATCTCCCTGGGTAAGCTTGTATACTTCAAAAATCACAAATTGCTATCTTTATCTCACAGTCTACAGCACAATATGTTATAGACTTCTCATTTGTATTTTGCAAAGTAAAGATTATTTGTTGTTTTATGATTTAATCCTTGAAAGTTTCAAAGAACCTCTACAGTGCAGAAGAAAGCCATTTGGCCCACCGAGTCTCCCAACAGAGCAACCATCCAGGTCCTATCCCGTCAGCCCACATATTATCCCAATAATCTGCCAATGTGACACAATAGCACAGTGGTTAGCACTGCTGCTTCACAGCACCAGGGTTCCAAGCTTGATTCCCAACTTGGATCGCTGTCTCTGTGGAGTTTGCACGTTCTCTCCGTGTCTGCGCAGGTTTCCTCCAGGTGCTCCAGTTTCCTCCCATATTCTGAAAGATGTCTGGTTAGGTTCATTGACCTGAACAGGCACTAGACTGTGACGACTAAGGGAATTTCACAGGAACTTCATTGCAGTATTAATGTAAACCTTACTTGTGATCAATAAGTAAACTTTAACCTACACATCCTGGAATACTAAAGGCCAATTGAGCAATACCAATCCGCTTAACCTGCTCATCTTTGGAGCATCCAGAGGAAACTCAGGACCAGAATTGAACCCGGGTACCTGGCGCTGTGAGGCAGCAGTGCTAACCACTGTGCCACCGTGCCACCCAAAAGTGCAATTCCTTATTTTACTTACAAACTGTTTCATGAAGACAATTTTGGGGAAAAAATATTCCTGGCTGTTGTCTGTTTTGTATGTGGAAAGTATTTTATGTCTTAACATCAAATTCTGTTATGTAAATACAATAATTCAATCAAATTGCCAAACAGTAGAAGTATTCTGGTCATACACTCTGAAATCTTCACACCAATGTATCAAAAATAAACCACAATTAATCAGACAAATTCACATTCTCTAGGATATACTGGATATTATTACATTGTAACCAAGGCCTTTACTCTTAAACTGAGGCCCAGTAAGAAATCATAGAAATCCTACAGTGCAGAAGAGGCCATTTGGCCCATCGAGTCTGCAATAAACACAAATCCACCAAGGCCCTACTCCCTTATCCCTACATATTTGCCTGCTAATCCCTCTAACCTACGCATCTCACAAAACTAAGGGTCAATTTTTAGCATGTACGGTCAACCTAACCCACACATGTTTAGGCTGTAGGAGGAAACCGGAGCACTGGATAAAACCCATGCAGACACGAGGAGAATGTGCAAACTCCACACAGATAGTGACCCAAACTGGGAATCGGACCCAGGTCCCTGGAGCTGTGAAGCAGCAGTGCTAACCACTGTGCTACCATGCCACCCACAAATGGTTTTTCATAGAATCCCTACAGTGCAGAAGGAGGCCATTCAACCCACCAAACCTGTACTGACAACAATCCCACCCAGGCCCAATGTATTTAGCCCATGTATTTACCTTGCTAGTTCCCCCTGTCACTAAGGGGCAATTGAGCATGACCAATCTACCTAACCTGCACTTCTTTGGAATGGGGAAGGAACCTGGAGCACAAGGGGATTTTCACAGTAACTTCATTGTAGTGTGAATATAAGCCTAATTGTGATTAATAAATAAACTGTTTTTTTTATTTTTAGCCTGTGATTGTGAGTGGAAATGAATGATTATAGTCTAAAATCAGGTGTGTGGCAGAAATAGAGCAAACACTGTGATTTCACTCAATGTAAGTGCGAAACAATTTATAATGTTTTATATTCAGGACTCCACTTTTTTTATGAGAAGGCAGTTTTTGAAGAATCTGTTGGAACGGGTAGGTCCCGATATCTACATGGTCCAAGGAGAGAATGGTGCAGGATGTGGGAGTGGACTGGGGAGCCTAGGAAGGGATGGGAATTCGAAGGGGGTGATATCTGGACTTGACACTTGGAATTACAGGTTTTTTGGCTAAAACTAATTGTAGAGCATCTTTAAAATTTTTCTAGTACATTTTCTTCCTAACAGCCAGTCTGATTGACACTCTGGCTTCTCCTGGCCCACAAGCAGTGCTGTTAATCTATCTCTCTCATGGATCCTGCCTTCTCACCTCCTTTGACCTGTTGGGATTCCCAAACCCTGTGAACCCAATCTCTGTTGCTTAAAATTAAAATGCAGCCTACTAAAAATAATTTTACAGACCAACCCACCTCCTGAATTTGGTAACCTAGATTAAGGAAATTCGGCATGTCAGCAATTTTTACAGATGAACCAGAGAAAACATCTTTTCCAGATGTATCACAATTTGGTATGACTCCTACTCTGCCCAAGACCGCAAGAAACTACAAAGGGTTATGAATATTGCCCAGTCCATCACGCAAACCAGTCTCCCATCCATTGACTCTGTCTACACTTTGCACTGCCTCAGAAAAGCAGCCAGCATTATCTAGGGCTCCACATACCCCGAAACACTCTTTTCCACTTTCTTCCATCAGGGAAAAAGGTACAAAAATCTGCGATCATTTACCAACCGACTCGAGAACAGCTTCTTCCTTGCTGCCATCAGACGTTTGAATGAACCTACCATATATTAAGTTGATCTTTCTCTGCACCCAAGTAATGACTATGACACTATATTCTGCACTCTCTCTTTTCCTATGTTTTGTTTGAATAACACACAAGAAGCAAGACTTTTCACTGTAATCCAATACATGGGACAAAAATCAAATCAAACCACCCTGAGTGGCCTCCATCAAAACCAGGAGTCAGGGTGGAGTTTGAAATTTGAAATCGATGATAATTCCTGCCGTGATGTCTGTAAATTGTCAGAAGATTTCCAGATCAACATGGTCTTTTTGCAAGATGGAACTGTCATCAATGTAACTCTGACTTTCTTATTGATGCATTCACTGGTTTGGTCCACCTTTTCTCAATGCGGAAAAATAGTTTTCTTTATAAAACTTCTTAAAGTTTATTTACTAGTCACAAGTAAGGCTTACATTAACACTGCAATGATGTTACTGTGAAATTCCCCTATCCACCACAGTCCGGGTCAGTGCACCTAACCAGCACATCTTTCAGAATGTGGGAGGAAACAGGAGCACCTGGAGGCAAATTGCACAGTAAGAGTCTGGCAACACCAATTTTAAATCCAACCAATTTATTTGATAGTAAATCTGCTAGCTTTCGGCGTTTGTGTCTTCGTCAGGCGAATGAGATGTTCTCCCTCTGTCTGTGCAAATTGCACAGACAGAGGGAGAACATGCAACTCCACACAGACAGTGGCTCACGCCAGGAATTGAATCTTGCTCTTTGGCCCTGTGAAGCAGCAGTGCTAACCGCTTGTGCTACTGTTCTTTGGATGCTGAGTCATTTGATGTTAATGCAAACAGGAGTGAAGGTCCTGGATCAGGACATGGTGTAGTGACCTTATCTGAGGATAACAGTGAAAACATTCTGAAAGAGTTAGGGAAATACCAGGGGATATTCACCCTGCTGCTGAGTTCAGCAACTTCAATACAAGGTCTTCTGTAACTTTCTCATTGTCATTGTGTAATCCCCTCTAATCAAATGTACAAAGAAAATGCGTCAAGAAATTTGTTTCCTAGTGTGGAGGTAACTCCTCTGAAGTTTGTCACGGGAAAAGTAAAGTTGTCATCGTCCCAGATGACCACAGGGTGCTGTCCCTTTGAGGGGAAGAGAGTTGACTGGTGAGCACTACCGCACCTCAGGCAAAGTTGAGAATTTGGGCCCTTCATGAGTAATCTCAGCTGATGTGGGAACTGAACCCATGCTGTTGGGTAGCATTCTGCATCATTAATCAGTTGTCCAGCCAACTGAGCTAACAGACGCCCCTCAATTGATAGCAAGGCATATTTAAAGATGTGTTGACAGAAGATGTCTAGTTAGCTGTAAACTTTGCTTTGTGCCTTCAGCACGTGGAAAGTTGAGCGTTGGAGAATCAAAAACAGATCCTACAAGAGCCCCAGGAACCTAATTAAAATATATTCCTCACGCTCTTCCATTGTTACTGGCAGCTCAATTTCTTTTACCAATATGGCGGCCAGTGCACTTTGAGCTGGGAATTTGTGCATGCTTCTTCTCTGCCAATTAGAGGGCTTAGTAGGCCTGTCAGTGCCTGTAAAATTCGTGCTGTGGGGCCAAATTCCTAGGAAGTTGTTTCCTACCAACAATTTCTTTTAAATCAAAGGACAAAAAAAAGTGGAAACTTTGCTAGCATTAAGTGAATGGAAAACAAAGGCAGCATTGACCCATGATCAAAAGACATAAGAGGGAGAATTTCGAACTTTTGATCCTCTAGGACTGGCAATTCTCAGAAGCATGTGGGAAACTTGGAAGTCAGGTTTTGATGCAGTGTTTATGATGCCACTGTTAATGTCCTCACTCACAGGTCCACCTGATTAACCTGCTTGGCTACCAATTAGGCGGGGACCACTGGAGAAGACACTGTAGGACTAGGCACATCTGAGGGGAGAGAAATAGAAAGTTTGATCTCTTGAGGTGGTTGCTGAGATCCTGGTTTGGTAGCGGGGAGGGGAGAGAGAGAGTGAGAATCTGATGCCTCACTGGATGCGGTGGAGGAGGGGAATTGAAAATTGAAGACATCCGGAGGAGGGGCTCAGTGATCTTTGGGGGGATGCGAGATCAGTTGCATTGTGGCGGGCACAAACTTTCGGAGCGGTGCCCCTCCATCTGATGAAAAGGCAATGCTTCAAAAGCTCATGCTAATAAATAAACCTGTTGGACTTTAATCTGGTGTTGTGAGACTTCTTACTGTGCCCACTCTGCATCATGGCTTTGCGTGGGTGGGGGGGGGCACGATTTGGGGAGGGACAGAATTAGAGATCAGAGAGCATAAGAGTATCACAAAGTCATAGAGGTTTACAGCATGGAAACAGCTCTTCAGCCCAACTTGTCCATGCTGCCCTTTTTTTTTAAAACCTCTAAGCTAATCCCAATTGCCCACATTTGGCCCACATCCCTCTATACCCATTGTACCCATATAACTATCTAAATGCTTTTTAAAAGATAAAATTGTACCCACCTCTACTACTATCTCTGGCAGCTTGTTCCAAACATTTACCACCATCTGTATAAAAAAAACTGCATATTTTTATGCTTTTGTATCTCTCCCCTCTCACCTTAAATCTGTGCCCTCTAGTTTTAGACTTCCCTACCTTTGAGATCACTGCAGACCCTCAGGCAAGAGTGGAATAGAAGGTTTTTTTGGAAGTGAGGCGGGGGCACAGATTCAGAAATTAGAGGCTTTGAGAGGAAGTTTGGAGATGTCTTCATACAAGGGTGAGCCTGAGGTAAGAGGCGTTGGTAGTTGGGAGGGGTTTGGGGAGGGGGGGCGGTGGAGGCCAGAAGCCTTGAGGAGGTTAAAGACTTCAGAAGGGAGATTGGGAGAGCCAGAGGAGATCTTTGATGATCTGGATGTTGCGAGACAGATAAGCTGGGCCCACCAGGTGGTGAAAATTCACTTTGGTCGCAAGTCCAATAATTTTCCCCTCCCTGTATCTGCTGTGACTTGGGAAGAATAGCAATCCCGAGTTAATTTTGAAATGGTGTGTACAAACATGGCCCATGGCTCATCATACTATTAAAGTACGCAACCCACCTTCTGGGAGAGGCTTGGATGTCTATCCTCATTTTAAAACCAGGCGCAGCTTAGGGTCGGGATTCAGATTTTCAACTGTTCGACCTCCCTCTTGTCCCAAACCTGCCTTGCCTTATGAGGTTAAAATACTCCCCGTTTGATTGACGTTATAATAAAACCAGTTTCCTTTACCTGGTTAAAACAGAATGGTATTGTGTCCAAAAAAAAAACAGATGTGTGAAAAACTGGTGAACCATTTAACTGGAATTGCCTCATATTTTTCCCAGTTGGGATCCTATTGTTGAGCTGTGTGGATGGTTGAAATGTTGTTGCTTTATTTAGAATTTCCTTTCTTCAGTTTATTGATAGATTTAAGGTCAGAGTCTTGCTGACTTGCATTGGGCATTCTCTTTGTAATTAATGTCCTCAGGATGGGGAAAGAGGTGTGCGATGGTGTTTGAATCCAGTGTGATTGTACCAGGTTAATGAAGCGATAACTAAAATCTTCAGCATTCAGACTCCCTCCCTGGGCAAAGTTCTAAATCTTTATTATTATTGAGTGCACCCATGGCTAAGTGAGACAGGGGAGCAGGGAATTAATTTTGAATATGTGCCCAGTTTTCTCCGATATAGTAATGCAGTGCATTGGTGGAAGCAACAGTTCAGGTACATATCTTCCAGGGTGGAGAAGGCAACTGTGCCAGACCCAAGTAAACACCTTCCGTGGTGTGGTCCCTCTGCATCCCTCTTTGTTTTGAAGGATCCTCCTGCACAATTTTTAATTATTTAGCAAAGAGTATAATCTGCAAGACAAGGTATAGTTGAAAATTCTACTGCATTGCACACACGTACTGGTTGATAAAAGGGTTGCTAGCAGAGAGGAAGTATCAGAACAAATTAATGCAGATGCTGGGAATATGGGACTGCATTTTTCCATTACTCTGCAGTGGTCGGGCAGATATTGAGGCAGTCAGGTCCTGCATGAGGAGCTCCCATCCTCATTCCTGTTGATCGGTGTTTTGGTCAATGTGGGATAGGGAATGGGTCATGGAGTACTCATTCCCTTGACGATTCCATTGTCCAGGTAGACATTTTAGCCCTGCTGCATTCTTCATGGTGTCAGGTCAGCTTCTGAAGACAGTTCAGAAGAGATGTCATGAACCACAGAGGAATCCTAATAGGAGTCTAGAATGGTTTGACAAGCAAGTTCAAAATGTGTTGATAACTTGATGTATCGGCATGTAATTTTGAATGAAGAGTTAAATATGTTTTTTAACGCTGATTAATGATTGAGTTTTGTTCTTAAAAGGTAAATGATCAGCTGTGTGACAATGGAAAAGTGTTCCTGTCCATTATAATGTCCATTATAATATTATAATACATTATCCATAGAAAAGGTACTTTTCTACATTGAACAGTATTGATGTTCAAATTTGGCCATGTCATTTGTCCCCTGTGATTTAATGTTCTAACTGAATGACAGCTTGGGCATTTATTCCTTCGCATTTATACTTGAAAAGATGGCTGAGCTCTTTCAATTACTCCAGAGTTTTAATATCTTCAGCTTTGGAGGTCTTGTTTATTCAGTTATGCAGTGGGATTCTATTGTGAATGCCTGGCTGAGTTCTAAACCCCACTCATGAATTGAACTCAGTGGTTGTTTTTGCCAGAGCTGTCAAGGGGACTGGGACTTTATTTATTTTGATAGTTTTGTGACCACTTAATGGCATTGTTTCTTAGAAGAGGTTTTTGAATATATGTTTCAGTTTGAGTAACTTGACTTCACCATCTCATTATAGGGCTTGACTTCTCTACAAAGTGGATAGTAGGTGAGTTGGAATGCTGAAACATAATGCTGAGACTCTACCCATTCCCCCACCACCACCGCCCCTCCCGCCCCCGCCCCCGCCACTACTGGCAAGATTCACATTACAGCCTCTGTATTGCATAGAGTGCCATAAATTATTATTACCTTCCCCACTGACAAACGGGAGGAAAAGTATACTGGACATGATTCTCCAGTTTCCCACATATTTCCCGCTGGCTGGAGGTGGTGCTTTATTTTGCTAGCAGTGGGATTCTCTGATCCCACTACTGTCAATGGGAATTCCCATTGACATCACCCGACTCTGGCAGGAAACCTGTGGGTGAGGGAATCCCGCTGGCATGAATGCTACTGTTCACTTGCTTGTTCCACACATGAAAATTTTTTTAGGGTAATTTTGCCTGAAATTTCTAAGAGATATGGATTAAAGGCAAGTTAAATGGATTTGAGCTACAGATCTTTGATCTAATTGAATACCCAGTGGGTACCTACTCCTGTTGCTATAAGATCCATCACAAATCTACAATTCTCACTCTTTCTCTGTGAAATGATAGTTGGTCGATATTTGGATTCACTGTTTCTCACTCTAAAGCTACAGCTTCTCATAATGCAAAGGAAATAAAGATTTCTGATGCTTTAGAATTGCTTGGACATTTGTAAAATAATGCATTTTGGAGCCAGATTTAGAGTAAATTATACTGTGAATGGCAGAACTCTTAGGAACATTAACATACAGAGAGATCTGGATGTGCAGGTCCATAAATTCCTAAAAGCGGCAATACAAGTGGTCATGGTGATTAAGAAAGATGATGGCATGCTTACCTTCATCAGCCAGGGCACTGAGTACTGGAGCTGGGAAATCATATTGCAGCTGTATAAAACCTTGGTTAGGCCATTTGAAATATTATGTGCAGTTCTGGTCGCCACATCACCAGAAGGATGCGGAAGGTTTGGAGACAGTGCAAAGAAGGCTCTCCAGGATGTTGACTGGTCTTGAGGGTGTTGGCTATGAGGAGATGTTGAAGAAACTAGGATTGTTTTCACTGGAAAGAACATAGAACATAGAACATTACAGCGCAGAACAGGCCCTTCGGCCTTCGATGTTGCGCCGACCAATTAGGAAAAATAAAGGGAGATCGGATAGAGCTCTACAAAATTATTAGAGGAACAGACAGGGTGGATAGTCAGAGGCTTTTTCCTAGGGTCAAAGTGTCTGTTACAAGGGGCACAGGTTCAAGGCGAGATGGGCTAATATTGGGCCGGGTCTGCATTGCAGTGTAGGCAGGCCCAAGCGAGATGGGCTAATGAGGAGGGTGCCGGTCTGGTCACTTGTTCCCTATTCTAGTGCCTTTGGTGGCTGGAGGCCTTTGTACAAGGGCACACAAGAGACAAAATGCGATGTCCTATTCATCAGCCCTGCTGACCAAGAATCCTGAGAGGAACCCAAACACACAAAGTGTTATCCCATTGCATCCCAACGTCAGGGTGATGCAATGCTTCGTCCTACTGCCTCACAGGTTCGATTCTGGCCTTGGTTGACTGTCTGTGCTGAGTTTGAACATTCTTCCCATACATGGGCTTCCTCCAGAAGTTCCAGTTTCCTCTCGCAATCCAAAGGTATGCATGTTAGGTTGATTGGCATGCTAAATTGCCCCTTTGGATCCCAAGATTTGTGGGTTAACAGTAGGAAATGTGTAGGATAACAAGGACAGAGTGGGGAACAGGGCATGGGTAAGATATTGTGTCAGAGAGTTGATGCACTCTCAATGGGCTGAATAGCCTCTTCTGTGCTGTCAGGCTCAAGAATTCTCTGATGTCTTATTTGACTATTGTGATGCATCTGTGCAATCTTTCATAATTGAATGAAAAATAGAAGCAGTCTCATAGATTCATAGAAACCCTACAGTGCAGAAAGACGTCATCTGGCCCATCGAGTCTGCACGATATATTAACTGAATTGATGACATCTGTTTTACACTATCACAAGGCAGAATTGTCCTGTGTGAACTTTGACATTTTATATGCTAGTTTATCAGGTTTTAGGCCCTTTTTTTGTTATTTAAAAATGTACTCAAACATTACTCCATTCCAAAATACATTCCCTGAAGTTTAAAACAAAAGGATACTCAACTTTATACAGGATCTTCCGGTAGCACAAAAGAAGTCAGTGAGACACTGTTAATCGCACTCTGTACATCCCTTTTTAATTATTCAAATGCACCTGAATACCAAGTTAGATGCAATCACACAGGCACCGGTGGATTAAGCCCAAAGCCAAGTTCAGATAGGTTCAGACTTGGCTTGTCAGTCAGTTTCAACCAATGGATCATCCACACGGGATGAGAATGTTCCAGCCTCCACAAGATTCTTGGAAAGGCAGACATGGAAATAAATTGTATCTCAAACTGAGATTGAGATAGAAATGAAAAGAATCCAAAGCCACCTATAAGAATATTAGAATCTCAAGAGTGCATCAGGAGATCCATCAAGTCTGCATCGTCTCTCTGAGAGAGTATTTTGCTCTATCCTCATAACCACATATTTACCTGCTAATCCCCCTAAACTATACATCTTGAGACACTGAGGGCAACTTGGCATGGGCAATCCACCTAACCCACACATCTTTGGACTATGGGAGGAAACCAGAACACCTCGAGGAAACACACACAGACTTGGGGAGAAGGTGTAAACTTCACATAGACTGTGACCCGAGGCCAGAATTGAACCCAGCACCCTTGTGCTATGAGGCAGCAGTGCTAACCACTGTGCCACGATAGAAGTGGAGACTGTTGGTGCAACCTAACTCAAATTCTCTATATGAACTTGAGGATCTCAACTGCCATAAATGTAAAGGTATTTTAGCCGTCTTACTAATACAGCAAAATATCATTGTTCTGCCCTTTGGCTTGGAGCTGCAGTGAACAGTTTGCACATTTTTGGAATTATTTTGAAATTGTGCAAAGTGGACCTTAACATGAGTGTAAATTACATCACTATTTCGAAACATGTGTATCTGAGGGACAGATAATCGTGTGAAATCTTTACCCCTGCTTTCAGCAGAGACAATAAAGCTTCAGGGGATATTAGACATATTCTTAATTCACTAGATTGTAACCTGACGGAGGATTTGCAGCCCACACTCCTGTTGACTGTTGTGCAATGCGGGATAAATTACACCCAGGGACACTTATAAGCCAGAAAGATCATATGCTCATGCACAATGTATTGCATTATTTCAATGTACTCTGTATTAGAACGGAGGAGTGCAGAGGAGTATTGGAAAGTCATCACAGAAAGGTACATTTTTATTTGCATGGCAGAGTTTTAAGCACTGTAAATGTACAACGCAATAGGGATTGGTAAGTACGTTGCCAGAAAACAGAGAAGAAATTACAAGTGTTTGAAATGCATGGTCAAACAATTTACATTTAACGACCAGCCTCCCAGTAGCTATGCTGCATTCATTATTTCACTCTAATAATCATCAGTTACCCACCCGAGGTCAATAAACCATTTGGCATCTGAATATCCACTATATGTTCGAGAGACAGTTTGTAACTTGATAATATTGTGTGTTAGTGAGTGGGAATTACATCTTGGATATTGTGAAGTGTGCTGTCCTGTTCTAACCCAAGCTTGAGATTTGAGAATTTTCCAAGCAGCGCTAATACTCTTTGGCAGAATCAGTGCTGTGCGATGCAGCCTATCCATAGTGGTTCAATGTAACCGATCACAGCCTTCATAACTTGTCAGTTTCCCCTCCTACCATGCTGTGACCTTTGTCTCATCACCAGGTTCGGGACACAGCATGACGATGTTCTACTTTTGGAGTGGGAAGAAGGATTCCACTGGGAAAATCCATTAATGCAACGTGGTTTTCAGAATCATAAAGGGCAAAGTGACTGCATGAGGAGGGGCTGTCAAAGCAAGGGTGGGCCTCATTAATAAATTTGCCAACAACAGACCCGTTCAGAGTGTGTCTGAAGTCATCTTTGGACCTACAAAGATTGTGCAACTAAGAGATTGCTGGATTGTGAGTTGATCCATAGTACTGATTATTTGTCAGCATTTCAGGTTGTAAAGGCAGGAGTGTGTCGTAGCATTGTCCCAAACCTTATTGTTTGTGGCCTGCAGAAATACTATTCATGTTACGTCAATTCTCTCTTCTCCAAGCACCTCACATTCCATTTGCCAATACTCAAACAGTGGCCCTCAGTCTATTAGGTCTCTTGTACCAGTATTCACACTGTTCTGCGCTGTAATGTTCTATGTTCTATGTTCTAAATATCCCCCGCTCCCCTGAATGTGAACCCAGGTTGATACCCTCGCTCTTGTTGTCCTCTGTTGAGAGTCTGATCTCCTTCCACTTGCATCACAGTGGCCAGCTTAGGGCAATATGGCTGTCATGGAAGGCAGCAAGTGCCACTCTTGCAGTAGGAAGCCCCCTCACCCCCAGACTCGAGCAGAGATGGTGCAGTTTCATAAGCTGCTCACATGCCATGCTGAAGGCTGGCAGCAGAGAAATGCACCTGAGGGCTGATGAAGCACTGGTTGGGTAAAGGGCCTGCCAGGCATTTGGGGCTCACTTGACAAGCAGGCACAACACCATTCACCAGAATCAGTGTTGGGTGAGACAGCTTTGCAGCCTATCCATAGCGGTTCAGTCTAACCGATCACAGCCTTCACAACTTGTCAGTTTCCCTTCCTGCCATGATCTGACATGTATCTCATCACCAGATTGGGGACAAGGCATGAGGCTGATCTACTTTTAGGGGGAGAGGGGAAAGGGATTCCACTGGGAAAATCCATTTTAATTGATTCTTTAGTGAATCCAGTTGGCTTCTTTAGGAAATGTGGGAAGAGGAAAGAACACATCTGGATATTATCCATCAGAATTCTATCCCTCACCTTCCCCCAGACCAAATTCTACAGGCCTGCGACAATTCACCCTCACTTCTCCATTCACATAAAAAATGCCTGTCCAAATCTGTTTTATATGAAATTTTATATGGAAGGAAATGGACTCTGTAAATGCATACAGTTTTAATTTAGGCAGGTATGATCGGCACAGTCTTAGAGGACAGAAGAGCTTGTTCCTGTGCTTTACTGTTCCTTGCTGTTTAAGCGGCACAGTAGCACAGTGGTTAGCACTGCTGCTTCATAGCTCCAGAGTCCTGGGTTCGATTCCTGTGTTGGGTCACTGTCTGTATAGAGTTTGCACATTCTCCTTGTGTTTGCGTGGGTTTCCTCTGGGTGCTCCAGTCTCCTTCCACAGTCCAAGGATGTGTGGGTTAGGTTGATTGGCCATGCCCCTTAGTGTCCAGGGACGCGTAAATTAGAGGGATTAGTGAGAACAATATGGGGGCAGGATCTGGGTGGGATTGTGTTCAGTGCAGACTCGATGGGCCAAAGAGCCTCTTTCTGCACTGTAGGATTCTATGAATAATATGATGCATTCTGGGATACTTCCATTTTTCCACAATTAAACATTCAACTACCCTCGGCTGCATAAGATTGTGAAAATTTTACGTTTGCTTACAAAACTTGGTTTCAGAGAAATGAAATGAATAAGAATAACAAATGACTGTGATTGTCATTTATGATCGGGATCTAAGGCTAACAGCTTATCTTTGGTGATATAAAAGCCTAATTTGTCAGAGATAGAAAACTTCACCTAAACCTAGCATCAAACACATGGAGTACATGACCTGTGGTATTTTTTACACTCATGAATCGGGCTTCCCCTGCCAATTCATACCAGGATCATTGCATCAGCAAACAATATGGTTAAGATAGAACTAATTAATTAAGAAGTGGCACAATGGCACAGTTGTTAGCACTGCTGTCTCACAGTGCCAGCGATCCAGGTTCAATTCCGGCCTTGGGTCATTGTCTGTGGAGAGTCTGCACGTTCTCCCCATGTCTGCAAGGGTTTCCTCCAGGTGCTCTGATTTCTTCTCACAACCCAAAGATGTGTGGGTTGGGTTGATTGGCCATGCTAAATTGACTCTAATGTCAGGGGGATTAATAAGGTAAATATGTGGGGCAACAGGAATAGAGCCTGGGTGTAATTGTGGTTGGTGTAGACTCAATGGGCCAAATAGCCTCATTCTGCACTGTAGGGATTTTAATTCACATATAATTAGTAATCTGAAAGTTGCCTTTTAAACCTTTCCACAAGGGATTCGATTTTATTTTGAGAAAGTTTTTGCTTGAGTTGTGGTATTTACATTTGGTGCTGGTATTTGCCGAGTGCTTTTTTTCTATTATTTATATTTGCCGATAAAGCTAGTTGGCTTAGCTTGAAACATCTCTACTTAAAAGACTGCTTTACAGGACCAGTCCACTGTTAATTCAACACAGGCTCTGCTGCAAACCGAACACTTGTTAATCCACTGGGTTCTGCACCAATCTACAAGGGCAGGTATCTAAGATCCAGTTTCCAGGAAGCTGTGGATGAAGTCTGATATCAGAATCTTGTGAGAGGCACTAGAATTAAAACATAGAAATAAAAATTCTGAAATCATTAATTATAGCAAGTTGGGAGAATAAAATTCCCAATTTATGTAAAGTTGTTTTAAAAAAAATGTTGGACCGACCAAGTCAATGAAGAGGAAATTCTAAAAGAACTGGTGAGAGTCCCGTGTGGTGTGCTTTGGGGAAAGCCATTTGCATTAAGTGCCAGTCAGCCAGAAGTGGACACTGCCAGCCTTTCTTGGGTTCGAGGACCCTGGAGGCCAAAATCTCAATCCTCCCCTACCCTCCTGAGAGCTGCCAGCAGCTAATCATAGGCCAGCAACTATGTGTTGCAGGTGGTTCCACTGGGAGTGCGGTGGTTGTTGCCCATAATGCACCCATCAGAGGATCAGTGAAGGACTCCGTGCCAAAGAGGTGAGAGCAGCCTGGGCATGTGAGGGGCTTGTTGGGGGGCAGGAGGTGTTTGCAGTGGACATCTCAACTTGGTGGGAGATCCCTTGAAGAGACTCCCTCCTACCCGATTAAATCCAACCTCTCCCCACCCCCCTGCCAATGAGGATAGTGGAGAGATTTGCACCAGTTCACCATGCACAACGACTTTGAGACTTAGCCACTTTTTGGAAGGTAGTGAGCTTTGTGCCAGTAAGGGGGGCGGGGTTGGGGCCTAAAAATACTGTTGAGCTGGCCTTCACCTTCAGAACACTCAAGTGCTGTTCCGCAAAGGTGTCCCGATCTCAGCGCTCTGGGAGAACTCCCTGTTCCCCCATGGGCATCACCCATCCGCCCTCCAACCCCCCCCACCCCCTCAACATTGGCAGCATGTACCCTCCCCTCCAATGACATGGGTTTCCGAATCAGGACACCCCCCCCCCCCACCCCCCTGCCTCCAATAGATCCCCTCACCTCAGAGTCCACACAGAAAGACAGGGAATTTTCGGATCATTGGGTGTCATGTCCCTGCTCATTTGGTCTCTTTAAAATTTATACATCCATCGCTGACAAGTCCAGCATTTATTGTCCATCACTAATTGTCCTAGAGACGGTGGTGAGCACCCCTCCTTCTTAAACCACTGTCATCCGCATGGCAAAGATTCATTTTGAGCTGGTTGGTAGCAAGTTCCAGAATTAGAGGTAGAATCACATGTGAGATGTAATGGTGACAAGCCCAAAGAGAGCAGAACATAGCGAAAACAAAAATGAGGGCTAAAAATAAATTTTAAATGTTGAGCAATATTTAAAATGACACTACTTAGGACCGCCTGGGAACAATGAAAACCCCATCTGGTGTCTTCCTGGAGCCAAAAGCTACAATTAAAACTAAATGATAAATATCTTCTGATGTCCAATCGCTGAGATGAGACCTTTAATCAGTCTTTTCAATTTGTTTGAAGTGCTACCTGATGGAATATCTTTAATTCCTGCCTGTCACTTCAATTCAAACACCATGGTCGAGCCACCTGCTTTCTAGCTGTATAAATCTACTCCCTGGGGCTGTTTCACAATGTTAGCTCACACGGCTAAAGAAGCACATGGTCATTTCTCACCATATACACAGACACGCAGACACACACACACACACACATACACATACACACACACACACACTACCCCGTCACGTCTAACTTGTTTGATGGGGTCAAGGGTCATCAACCTTATGCCAGATGCCAATTTTTAAATTTAGTCAAAAATAAGACACCTTAAGAATCAAAATGCCACCAATATCAAAGGACAAGACACAGACACATTTCAGCAACATTTTTAAAGGTTGTTTCAAAAAGGTTGTTCATTGAATACATGAATCATTTCTCATAAATACATTGCTAACAAGAGATTTTTTTGAAAAAAATGAAACAACCATTTAATTACCATCAAAATGGGTTTGATCGATCAAGGTTGAAAGACACACTCGAAGCCACATGTGGCCATGGAGCAGTTATGGCTCCAGTTATTCTGGAAGTTTCTGCACACAACACAGCTTCAATCTTCCAATAAGGAATTAAATCATTTCCATCAAATATCTTCTATTTATGACTTAATGACCCTAATTAGTGACATATATCTTACTGTGAAAGTGAGCACACCTTCTTTCCAATTAAACAGTCGTTGTGTCTTAACTGTAAACTTGTGTGCCACATTAGATGACACGTTCCCAACAATTGGATATAAATGCTACTCAATATTTAATGGAATTGAAACATAGTAAGTGATGTGCTTGGATTTCATTCATAGAATCACTGCAGTGCAGAAGGATGCCATTTGGCCCATCGAGATGCATCAGTTCTCCAGCAGAGCATCTTACTGTAACGCCACGTATTTACCCCACTAATCCCCAGAACCTGCACAGTTTTGGATACCAAGGGGCAATTTACCGTGGACAATGCACCTAATCCGTACATCCTCGGAGTGTGGGAGGAAACCCACGCAGGGAAAATATGCAAACTCCACACAGACAGTCACCCAAGATTGGAATTGAACCCAGGTCCCTGGCACTGGGAGACATCAGTGCTAACCACTGTGCCACCATGCTGCCCACTTTCCCCTCTTTTGTCCTAAACATGAATTAAGATTTGCTCGCTCTGTGCCCCCACCTAATGACAACTACAACACATAAATTCTTTGGACTCTCACTTTGCAGTCTGTTAGGTTGTAAAGTCTCTAGTTAGCTACATGCAGAATGTTCAATGGCAGGATGTTTAAGAAAGCTCCAGTTTCCTATCTGTCCACCGGTTCCTGGGGCCACACAAATCCTTGACTTTTTCAATGTCTCACTTCGGGTTTTAATTTCATTGTCCAACAGCTGCACCCATACATCATGTGGAACAGTTATTGGAAAATAATCTTCCATTTCAGTTCATTGAAAGTCAAGATGTTTTCTTCCTCAACCTTTCCAATTGCCCTTCATTTCTATTATAAGCTTTTTAATAATTATAATCATGAACTTAATGTAATAATTTAAATTGATACTTATATGAATGTGGGGTGAGACTTAAGAAGTTCAAATTATTAATTTCACGATATAATGTGTTCCATTTCTAATAATTTAAGTACTTTAAAGAAACTGCCCACTATTCTTACCATTACACCGCAGTTTCGGGAAGGTTTCCTAGATTAATAGCAGGAACGGGTGGGTTATATTATGTGGAAAGTAAGAAGCGACCTGAATAAAATATATAACTTACTGAAAAGTTTTGACAGATTAGATGTGGAAAGAATTTTGCCTTTTGTGAGAGAACCTAGAACAAGGGGTCACAGTTTAAAATGAAAAGCTTTCTCATTTAAGACGGAGATTAAAAGAATTTTTTTCTGAGGGTCATGAGTATTTGAAACTTGCTTCCTGTTTCATGTTTCATGTTATAATGTTGACAGCAGAGTCTTTGCATATTTTAAAGGCAAAAGGAATTGTGGGTAAGCAAAAATACGGAGTTGTGGTGGGGGTGATTCTTATCGGTTTGTCAGACTGGTCGATCAAAGATAGGGGCGCATGCGCAATAGCACCCTTTAATAGTCAGCAGCTGACTTCCCAGCGTGGATAGTCCCCATCCACTACCCCTAATGGTGCAAATCACACTTTGCCTCAATGTTTTAGCAAGTATCATAAGGTTTCACTTTTACTCTCACCTCTCTTACTCTCTTTATGGACTTTAGTAAGGCGTTTGATAAGGTGGCCCATGGAAGACTTCTACAGAAAATGCAGATGTGTGGAATAGAGGGTGATTTAGCTAATTGGATTAGGAATTGGCTGGCAGATAGAAGACAGAGGGTGGTGGTTGATGGGAGATATTCATCGTGGAGTTCGGTGACGAGTGGTGTGCCTCAGGGGTCTGTTTTGGGGCCCCTGCTGTTTGTAATTTTTATAAATGATCTGGATGAGGGTATTGAGGGATGGATCAGTAAATTTGCAGATGACACTAAAGTCGGTGGAGTGGTAGATAGTGAAGAGGGGTGTTATAGTTTACAGAGTGACTTGGACAAGTTGCAGAGCTGGGCCGAGAGGTGGCAAATGGAGTTTAATGTGGAAAAGTGTGAGGTAATGCACTTTGGCAGGAACAATAAATGTGTAGAGTATAGGGCTAATGGTAGGGCTCTTAATAGTGTTGAGGAACAGAAGGATCTTGGTGTATGTGTCAATAGATCCCTGAAAGTAGGCAGTCAAGTGGATAAAGTTGTTAAGAAGGCATATGGAGTCTTAGCTTTTATTGGTAGGGGGATTGAATTTAGGAGCCGCAGCATCATGTTGCAACTGTACAAAACTCTAGTGCGGCCGCACTTGGAGTATTGTGTGCAGTTCTGGTCGCCACATTATAAGAAAGATGTGGAGGCATTGGAGAGGGTACAGAGGAGGTTTACTAGGATGTTGCCTGGTATGGAGGGCAGGTCCTATGAAGAGAGGTTGAAGGATTTGAGGTTGTTTTCGTTAGAAAGGAGGCGGCTAAGAGGGGATCTTATTGAAGCATATAAGATGATTAGAGGTTTAGATAGGGTGGACAGTGTTAGCCTTTTTCCTAGGATGGAGAAAGCTAGCACGAGGGGACACAGCTTTAAATTAAGGGGTATGAGTTATAGGACGGATATCAGAGGTAGGTTCTTTACTCAAAGAGTGATTAGGGAGTGGAATGCCCTGCCTGCAGCTGTTGTAGATGCGCCAAGTTTGGTGGCGTTTAAGAGGTTAGTTGATAAGTATATGGATGAGAAGGGAATGGTTTAGTTTGGAGGGGCATTGCTTTTTATTTTGGTCGGCACAACATCGAAGGCCGAAGGGCCTGTTCTGTGCTGTATTGTTCTATTCTATTCTATTCTATTCTATTCTATTCTATTCTATTCAAAAGAAGGTCTGAAATTGTCTCATTTCCATACTCATTTGGCACTTTGAATTTTTTTGTAAGATTGCCCCATTAACCTTACTGAATGGTGGAGCAGGCTTGAGAGGCTGAGTGCTTCTAATTTGGCAGTCCAACTGTATTTGAATATGTAAACAATCTAACAACTGCTTCAAGTATGGGTCCTACATTGGAATTTTTAGCAAAAAGGTGATAGTTTCCTCTCAGCTTTGAAGGCCATTGCGGGCTTGCTAGATGTCTGTGCATGATTGAGTTTCAAAGCTACAATCTTTCACAAGCTCAGCAACAATTATAATAGATGTGAACTCTGCAGCATGTTTAGACAGATTCATAGTTGAGGGAAAGCATCTTTTATTTCTTAGAAACATATTAACGCTGATTATCAAATAAATGAAGATAGCATGCTGGAACTGATCAATTCAACTTGCTAATTGCAGCGACGATAGTAAAAATCAAATAGCCAAGTCCAGTGTCTAGAGTAATATGTGAACTAATTATTGACAAAATAAATTGGAGTAAGAAGGGATTTAGCAGAGTCCTAAAAATTTAATGAGCAAACATAACGAGTTATTAAAAGTGGATCCGTTGAATATGTGAAGGGGAAGAAATTGGATGGGTGATGGGGAAAGGGCAGATGAGTGGGATAGTTGGTAATTCTTTCCTAGAGCGGGCACAGGCAGAGAGATCAAAACCGGGTGACTACAGGCCAGTTAGCTCCTTCTCGTTGGGAAGATGTTAAAGTCCATTGATAGCAAAATAGTCTCCTTCTGTGTTAATGATCTGTGGTTAGTCAGGGAGTGATGTTCCCTTCTACAGCTGTTTTTCAAAGGTTCTTGAGAATGACATGGTATAAAATTTTACAGTTGCACGGTCAGCTAGACACGCGAACCCTAGCCAGCCATTTTAGAAAGTTATATGAAAAGGAACTTTCACACTTTGGGGAGTGATGGAAGTGAAGCGAGTAATGCTGAAGAGTTTTGTTGTCAGGGGTGCAGTGAAACATGACTAGGAAGTTTGCAGGGGGCGGGATGAACACAAGCGGGGATAAGTGATGCAAAGCTCAGGCAATATCCTATACAATGAGTCACCTGGTGATCAAAGACACGGCAAAGAAAAATTGGATGGGTGTTAGAGACACAGTATTGAGAGGTCTGAGCTCATCATGGCTGTGACTGAAGCATTAGACAAGTGTTCTCTGTAAGGTTGGAACCTGCTGCAACTGCAGCTCAGGAATGTCCACATAGCAGTATTAAAGAGTATCACCTGACGATGTCTCCAGCCTCAATAACTGAGATTGTCATTTCAGATACCATGGATATTGCCAGGTATTCAACGACCAACTACGATTCGAGGGAGGTGATAGCCTCTGGTATTATCGCTAGACTATTAATCTAGAAATTCATTTAATGTTCTTGGGCCCCTGGTTCAAATCCTGTCTTGACAGATGGTGGAGTTTGAATTCAATCTCGACTTAAGAATCTACTGGTGACCATGAAACCATTGTCAGGAAAAACCCATTTGTTTCATTACTGTTTTTAGAGAAGGAAATCTGCCTCTCCTGCATGGTCTGGCCTACATGCGACTCCAGAGCCATTGTAACATGGTTGACTTTCAACTGCTCACAAGGGCCACTAGGGATGGACAATAAATGCTGGCCAGCCAGCGATTCACATGTCCCACGAATGAATAAAAAAACTATTCCAGTTCTTCCCAAATGTTTTACTATTGTGACCCTATTTTAAAGCTTGGCTGAATGTCAAATTCTCCATCCTTGCTTGTAGCAATGATGGGGGAGGGGGTAGTGAATGGCTAGAAAATTCTGGCCTGGGTCTGTTTAAATAGCAGCAACGAACAGCGCTCCAAGCTCAAGATCAGGTTTTTAAAAGTTGTCCACGGAATTATTTTAGAAAAGATTTGCATACACCTCAGCTTGATTAATAATCCAACTTCTCGAGTGGATAATTCCCTATTAGCTGCTTGCAAAGGATTGTCGATGTAGGTGCCCTGTGGTTGACACACATTTTTCCATTGCTAATAACAAAATGGAATTCTTTAATTCTTTAAAACTCTGTATTCGGTCTCCTTTGACCACAAGTTGCAGCAAAGAATTCCATTTTCCAAGAAGTGGGAAATCGAACTCCAGTTACTTATTAACCAGCATTAATATGATATTGAAACCCTTGCTATTTTGGGGCGCTAAGATTTAGAGTGAACTAGTTATAGACCTATGATGTATGATTTCTCTGTCACTTTTTAAAGCAATCTTTAATGAGATAACTACTTTTAGTAAGCTAATAGGGGAATTATGCTGGGTTTTATATTAGTCTCTGGCCATTTCAATTATAATTGGATTTTAAAGATTGGTTGGATACGTTTCATTTTTAATTTAAAAATTCCAAAAATGTTATTTATCTTCAGCAGTTCCTGACAGCGTCCTAACTCCCAGAAGATTTTAAGTTTGGTTTTCATGACGGTGATATATGGCTTGGTGGTACTTGCAGTAATTGTATTTAGATTGAATGAATAAATTGGACCAATGTTATAGCATCTCCAACTAATATAAACAGAATCAACATAAATTGTCCCTTTTTAAAACAAAATTCCTTTGTAGGATATGGCCATCGCTGACTGGATTTATTGCCCATCTCTAATTGCTCTTGAACCATTCCAGAGGATATTTAAGATTTGGGGTGGCACAGTGGCACAGTAATAAGCACTGCTGCCTCACAGTGAGAGGGACCTGGGTCACTGACTGTGTGAAGTTTGCAGTTCTCCCCGTGTCTTCATGGGTTTTGCTCCAGTTTCCTCCCACAGTCTAAAGATGTGCAGGTTAGGTTAATTGGACATGCTAAATTTGTGTCCCGAAATGTGATAGATTAGACAGATTAGCAGAGAAACTAAGCAGGGAAAGAGTCTGGATGGGATTGTTGTCAGTGCGGACTCAATAGGCTGAATGGCCTCCTTCTGCACTGTAAGGTTTCTATGATTCTATGATCCATTGCTGTGGCTCTGGAGTCACATGTTGGCTAGATCAGGTCAAGATGTCAGATGTCCTTCCCTAAAGGACACGTCAGAATTTTAATTCCAGATTTTTAATTGAACTCAAAATCATAGAATCTCTGCAGGGCAGAAGGAGGCCATTCAGCCCATGAGTCTCCACCAACTCTGAGAGTGCATCGTACTCAGGCCCACTTCCCCCCTCCCCCATCCCTCAGCCTTATCCCTGTAACCCCATACATTTATCATGGTTAGTCCCCTTAACCTACATATCTTGCGACACTGAGAGACAATTTGGTGTAGTCAATCCACCTAACCTGCATGTCTTTGAATTGTGGGAGGAAACCTGAACACTCAGAAATTCCACAGAGAAATTCCACCAAGTGCCAAGGTGGGATTTGAACCCAGGTCCCCAGAGGATTATTATGGACCTTGAGATTACTAGTCCAGTGACAACATCACCATGCTACTCTCTTCCTCATAGACTGGTTATTACCCCAATTCTTTCATCAATATTTACACTGAAAAAGTTCCATCTTAATATTGTATAATCTATAAATTACTTAATTGTCCAATGTATTTGTGTTAAAATGATCATTGCATTGGAAGCAATGTTTAATGACATTGACAGGACAAAGTTGGCAGTCGTTGGATAAGTGTTGATTAGTTAAGGAAAGCCAACATGGATTTGTTAAAAGCAAATTGTGTTTTAATAATCTGACAGAATCTTTTGATGAGGTAACAGAGGGTTGATGGAGGTAATTCTGTTGATGTGGTGTATATGGACTTCCAAAATGGATTTGATAAGATGCCACAAAAGAGGCTGGCCTGCAAAGTCAGAGCCAATGACATAGAAGGGACAGAGGCAGCAAAATGCGATTGGAGGAAGGTATGGAATGGAGTTGCTTGGGAATCAGTTCAAGGGCCATTGCTTTTCTTTGACCAGTGTTAATGACCTATGTGTGCATGTGTAAGGCAGAGTTTCAAAATTGTCAGATGACACAGGACTTAGAAAAATTGTGTATTCCGAGGAGATATGATCGACCTCAAAAGGATATGGACAGACTAATGGTATGGGTGGATATGTGGCACATGAGATTTGATGCAGGGAAGTCTTAGTAATGCATTTGAAAAATTATACCATGATTAGAACAAACCGACATGATTTTATTATAAGGAAATCCTGTTTAACAAAGTTATAGAGTTTTTGGAGCTTGCAACTTGTAGGGTAGATAAAGGGAAACCAGTAGATGTAGTATCAAGAGTGGTCAGAGAACCAACAGGAGAAAAAAACCTAATTGAACCAACCCATCATTACAGTATTAGTGGAGATGACCATTGCAAAGTGGAAAATTATCCACATGCATCCCATCCACAAAAAGTAGGACAAATTATATTCAATGCCTGCCCTATCAGTTTATTCTCAATCAGTAAAGTGACGGAAGTTGTCATTGACAGAGCTGTCAAGGGTCATTTATTGAACCATAACTTGCTTTTCGATGCTCCATTTGGATTCTGCCACAATTCAAGATTTTGATCTGATTTATTGTCACATACATTATTACACAGTGAAACATATTGTTTCTTGTGTGCTATACAAACAGAACACAACATACATAGAGAGGGAAAGGAAAGAGTGAAAAATGTAGTGTTATAGTCATAGCTAGGGCGTAGAGAAAGACCAACTTTGTGTGAGGTAGGTGAATTCAAAAGTCTGACAGCAAAAAGGAAGAAGCTGTTCTTGAGTCGGTTGGTATGTGACCTCAGACTTTTGTATTCTTCTCCCAAAGGAAGAAGGTGAAAGAGAGGATGTTTGGGGTGCATAGGGTCCTTAATTATGCTAGTCCCTTTTCCGAGGCATTATAAGTGTCGGCAAAGTCAGTGGATGGGAAGGTTAGGGTTAAGATTGCGTGATGGCTTGGGCTTCATTCACAACCATTTATAGTTTCTTGTGGTCTTGGACAGAGCAGGAGCCATATCAAGTTGTGATACAACCAGAAAGAATGCTTTCTATGTGCATCTGTAAAAGTTGGTGAGAGTCATAGCAGACATGCCAAATTTCCTGAGTCTTCAGAGAAAGAAGAGGCATTGCTGGGCTTTCTTAACTATATTGTCGGCATGGGGGAACCAGGTCAGGTTTTTGGTGATTTGGATACCTAAAAACCTGAAGCTTTCGACCATTTCTACTTCAATATACACAGGGGCACATTCTCCACTTCCTGAAGTTGATGACAATCTCCTTCATTTTGTTGATATTGAGGGGAAGATAATTGTCATAGCACCAGTTTACCAGATTCACTATCTTGTTCCTGGACTCTGTCTCGTTATTGTTTGAGATCACATTGCATCCTTCATCCAGCTCAATTCCAAAAGTGAGGTGAGAGTGACTCCCTGCACATAAAGGTGGCATTTACCTGAGTTTGGCATTAAGGAGCTCTCGTAAAATTGAAATCAGTGCAAATCAAGAAGTTGACTCTCCATTGGTTGGAGGAGAATGGTTGGATTGTTGATAGCCCATCATCTCAGTCCCGAGACATCATTTCCAGGAATTCCTCAGGATAATGTCCTTGGCCCAACTATTGTCAGCTGTTTCATCGATGAACCTCTCTCCATCATCACATCAGAACTGTGAGTGTTAACTGATGATCACAGAATCATAGAATTCCTCACAGTGTAGATGGAAGCCTTTTGGCCCATCGAGTCTGCACTGATTCTCTGAAGCAGCATCTTACCCAGGCACACGTCAAATAGGGAAGAACGTGTAAACTGTATTGATTGTACAATGTTCAGGCACCATTCTCAGCTCCTCAGACATGTAATATAGCATATGCTAGAAGAGAGACAGGTTGTTGAAGCTTCTTGTCTTGTATCCATCAGAATAAATGCAATACCTAACTTCAGATAATCAGAGAAATTGATGCAGTAGGCTTGGGAAGCCTATTGTTCTTCGTCGTTTTCTCCATGGCTGTGCCTTGGCCAATCAGAGATGACTTGCCAACCAATCAAAACTCTCTTCTCCTGCTATACTTCAATTTGTTTTATTGATTAACTTTTTAAGTATGAACATTTGGAAGTGTTGTTTATAATGGAGATATTTGTGACAGGACTACTTCTGGTTCATTGCTAGCCGCATGCCCCAGTTTTACGTGGGTAGGGCCAATTGTCCTCAGCTCTCGTTTGCCTCCAAATAACTGGTCATATAAAAGAGCTCACATATCTCACCACAGCTGACAAACGAAACTACGGGCATCATCTGCTTTATCTGGTGTAGATGCATGAAATCTGGAATAATGTAAGAGGCAGATGATCTTAGCAAGAGGACAGTGATTCAGAAGGCTCTGGTGCCTGTTCGGGTACACTGATGGAGAATTTAATATGGCCAATGTACCTAAACAGCACATCTTTCAGAATGTGGGAGGAAACCGGAGCACCCAGAGGAAACCCACGCAGATATGGGGAGAATGTGCGAACTCCATACTGACCCAAGCCAGGATTCGTGCCCAGGTCCTTTGCGCTTTGAGGCAGCACTGCTAACCACTGTGCCTAAAGGGTATGACAAAGGGTGGGATTTTTCTCCCTTTCTATTACGTTTCACAGCTGTGAGAAGTGGTGAGATCTTATGGTCCTGTTGTTGCTAACAGGCTTTCCCATTGAATGCATCCCTTAACACTGGGAAATCCATAGCGGGGTTGCACTGTCGGTAGGACTTTAAGATCCCACCAGCATGAACAGCAGCAAGGTTTCGATGAAAGTGTTTCATAATTTCACTCCTGAAAAGTCTGGCTTTAATTCTGAGAATCTATCTCCTGGCCCTGGTCTAGCAGAAATAGATTCTCCCAGTCTGCTTCCTTGTAAGCTCTTAAAAACTTTAATCAAATCACATCCCTCCTAACGTTCCAGGTTTAGGAATACAATTCTAGTTTGTTCATATGTTAACTCTTGGGACCGGATTTTTCAGTTCCAATTCAGGATTGCACAGAGGTGGCCAAGAGAAAAGAATGGCGGTCCAGGGATCCAGAAGTCCCAGCCCCAGTTCTGTCTCCATCTGTTATTATCGGTGTGGGAAAATGGACAAATTGCTGCTGATTAGAGGTTGCATTCCATTGTAGAAGTGGGACATTCAGAAATTCTGCATTTCTAGCAAGGCATCCACATTATGAAATCTTTTCTAAGTCACACTTGTAAGTGGAGATGCAAAGCATGGAGCCAGGGACCATTGCTGTATGTTGTATATATTAATAATTTAGACATAAATGTGGGAAGTGTGATTGGGAATTTTGCAGATGATGCAGTACTTGGCTGTGTAGTTGATAGGGAAGGGAATTGCTGTCGACTGCAGAATGATATTAGTGGTTTGGCTGAGTGAACAGAGAAGAGGCGAATGGAATTCCATCAGGAATAGTGTGAGGTAATGCATTTAGAGTGCAAACAAAGCAGGGGAATATTCACTAAAGTGGAAGATGTTGAGGGGGGTTGAAAAAGTGAGGGATTTGGAGTGCATGTCCGTAGGTTATGAAGGTGGCAGGCCAGATGGATAAGATAGTCAAGAAAGCATATGGAAAGCTTTCCTTATTGGGTGAGATGTTGAGTCCAAAAGCAAGGATGTAATGATGAAACTGTATAAAACTCTAGTTAGTCTACGGCTAGAATTCTGGGTCTGCACATTACAGGAAGAATATAATCTTTCTGGACAGAATACAAAAGAGATTTACAAGAATGTTGTCAGGGCTTGAAAATTGCCGCTATGAGGGAAGATTGGACAGGCTAGGGTTGTCATCCTTAGAAAAATGAATACTAAGGGGTGACCTAATTGAAGTGTACAAAATTATGAGGTGTCTGGATGTAATCGATTTGTTTCCCTACTAACTGAGAGGTCAATTGCAGAGGGACATCAATTTAAGATGATTGATAGAAGGATTAGAGGGGACATGAGGAAAAGCCTTTTCACTCAGAGGATGATGGCATCTGGAATTTGCTATCTAAGTTGGTGTTGAAGCTGAAATGCTCAACTCATTTAAACAGTACCTGGATTTGCGTTTTAACCCCAAATGTAACAGGATATTGTTCTGATTCTGTTGCATTTGAACATGGACTGCTTCAGTATCTGAGAAGTTGCAAATCGTGCTGAACGTGATACAATCATCGGTGAACATTCTCAACAGCAAGAGGTTAGTCTGACTCGTGTCTCATTTCCTTGCTGCCCTATCTCAATATTCTGTAAATAGACGGGGACATTCCAATCTGAGGGAATGGTTTCCAAATTGGAGTTTGGAAGAATACAGTTGAGACATCTGCAAATATTCTCATCTCTGCTTCTTTTAAAACCCTGTGATGGAGTCTAACATGCGCCTGAGGAGATTGTCCTATATTAAAGGTTCTGCTTCAATTCAAGTTACTGTCGTGACAACAGTGACTATCCTACAAAGATGTTTCATTTAGACTGAAGGGATTTGAGATTCCCAAGGTGATAGAAGATGTTATATAATAGTGAGTTGTTCTATTATTATTTAATTCTTGCATGCAGTACACCAGCTAATCACGTCCTCTTTTCAGAATGATATGGCAAATTGCAACACAGCATCTAATCCAAGCAGATCTCTTAAAGTTTTCAGTTCCTTGAAAGTTTTTGTTCTGTTTGGAGGGCAGATTGAGGAACTTTGCAACATTCAGAGGTAAAAATACTCTGCGCTTATCAGGGTAATGCTGAAATTCAATGGGATTTTCCTCTTTCCCTCTCCCCCATTCCTATTTTCCACCAATCCATTCTGATGAGCACGACATTCACAGCAGAATGATTGCCAGTTCCTAGGTAGAAAATATTGCGCTTAAATATTCTAAGCTTGAAATAATGAATGATTGGAATAAGAGTGATTGACTAATTAATAGCCAAAATACAACCTCCTGACAGAATTATAGATACTGTGTTGTGTAAATGTGTCACTTGACTTGTTTCACAGATAACATTTATTCTCATGCTTAGCAACAAGC
The DNA here is from genome assembly GCA_024679065.1 of Sphyrna mokarran. Taxonomy (NCBI): domain Eukaryota; kingdom Metazoa; phylum Chordata; class Chondrichthyes; order Carcharhiniformes; family Carcharhinidae; genus Sphyrna; species Sphyrna mokarran. Next base: position 21,247,960 of record JAGIQG010000015.1, on the reverse strand, counting down.
TAACAACAATTCATAAAGATTTGTTGCATTCAACCAAGGACTTCAACTAAACAAGTAACATATTAACTAAGTTAGAGTTCAACTAAAATGCTGTTCGAATAATACAAGGAACATTCATTACCAAAACAGTAATGATGGAATTTTAGTCACTCTCAAAGTATACATCCGGGCTTGATGTTTTCCGGAAGTTTTTGAAGTTCTCCTGTAGCTGTCCGCTGTCTGTAAGATCTTTCTGGCTCGGTATTCTTCTGTAGATTGCTGGATAAATCTCTTCAGAGATATTTAAACTGGCAGGAGTGAGGAGCTGCTCTGGAGATGAATGCTGGCTCTTTGACTGGCTGCTCTAGCCACTGGAAATTTCTTCCAAGATGTCCTCTCTTGAAAAGGCTGATGCTTTTGCCTTTATATCTGCCATGAACTCGCAATTTTCTTAGACCACGATAGGTTTGATGCTGTCAACACCATTAAATTCAAATCTGATAGACTCTTAATAACTGATGGTCCTTTTTAACCTGATTGGCTGGCAGAATGCAAAGGCTGTTACCAAGTCAGTCCTGCTACATGGTCCTTTTGAAACAAATACTGCAACCTAGAGTCTGTGTGTACTCTGCATTTTAGCACAGAGCTCAAAAACAGCTCTTAAAGGGACCACGCATGGTGTTTTTACCCTCACTCATATTTTACAATTCTTTTATATATTTACAATTCCTTTATATCTTTATAACTATTCTTTACCAACTCAACTTCACAGAGAAATGGAATGGTTTGAGGACAGAACCCAGAGTTTGGTGCCAAAACAGCTAAAACTGTGGTCACCAACAGTGACGCCAGTATCATCAAGATACATAAGAGGCCAGAATTGGAAGTGTGCAGTGATTCCAAAAGCTTGTAGGGATAGAGGAACGCTGTGAAGATAAGGAGGAGCAAAGCAATGAAAGAATTTGAAAAGAAGGATGAATTTTTAATGTGGCATTTTCCATCACCAAGGTCAAAATGAATGAAATTTGGCACGAGTTAAAATTTGTGTAACAGAGTTGGATGAACACAAATTTATGAAGAATGGAAGATGCAACCAGCAGCGCTTTGCAATATTCCCATTTGGAGGTAACTAATGTGTGGTAAGAGTTTCAGCAGTAGTTGAGCTAAAGCAGGGTTGGAGTTGAGCAATGCTACAGAATGTTGTAATATGAGGCACATGTACTTTTAAGCATGTGTATCTTAATCTGCTGTCATTCACTGTGATTGAGATATGTAATTATGTATTAGTCCCATGACTTAAACTCAATCTACAAGTAGCAGTGGTCATGGTCAGCTGTATCTTCTAGATAGTCTCCCAGAACTCTATCTGTACATAATCTCAATTGCAAATAAAGAACTCACAATATTTGTGACTCATCAGAAACTGAGTAGGTCACATGATCCACTGCTTCTCTTTGTTGTGTTCTTCTAACTTTTGGGCCTTGCAAAGTCTTGATGCTAAGCGGATCAAATAAGTAGATAATCTGTCCAGCTGGGATCAATTCCCCATAATAGATCCAGTAATGCAAAAGTCACTTAAATCTTTGACTTGAGCAATGATACAATCCAGGAGGGAGTCAGTGTTTTAAACAATGATGCCTCCATATGATTTTGTATTTGTCCTTTTGGGATGTTTGTTATAATGAGGCCACACTGAGCACACTTTGTCAGCAGATGGAGACCAATAGCCTTGGCTTTACTCATCCTTTGTTTCCCAATGGTTCTGCTTCAGACATTGGAAACCCTGACAGTAAAGTTCCCTGGAAGGATGAACCTTTCTTCCCTTGGAATGGCAGTGAGGATTTCATAAAGGACGGCATAGAACTTTTCCTTAACATCTTCATCGGAACCTTGGACCCTAAGGAGCATTTGAAACATATGTGGAAACAATGCAGTGTGGGGAAGGGAGGGGTGTATGGGGGTGGAATTTTTGTTTCGCTGCATGTTTTGTGTGTGAATTACCACAATTTAGGTTTTTTTTTTGAAAGAATTTTGATTTTCCTGACCCCATTGCATTTTCCTCTGGTCTTTTTTCTTAGGGGTCAGGACTGCCTACTATGCAAAAAATATATACCAATTCTATTGAGGTTGGATTCCCCATTTTAATAGAGGGATGAAAATTGGATTTCTCCCATTCACCGATTTTTGTCTAGGGGCGCAGTGTGAACGTAAACCCTACAGGGAAAGACAAAACCCTGTGCAAAATCACACGTTAGTCAGGAGTGCAGTCTGTGCATGGCCAAACAGCCCAAACTCACTAAGTGCACTCCCAAGAAGAAAATCTAACCTGGGGAAAACTAAGCAACTTTGGTAGTGCGGCTCCTTGCTCAATTGAGATTCCACTGCTGATCTAGGGGACAAAGACTAATCATCTCAGAACTCTTCAATGATGGCCTGTAGTAATTCCCTCTCCTCATTATACACAGAGTAACTCACACTGATTCAGATGCAGAGGCAATTTCATGTCACAGGAAGAAACTGAAGAGTGATATTAGCTCTACCCAGCCAGCAGGTATTTTGTGGGTGAGCTGTTTAAAATTGCCTGGGTGAGTTAATCACTAACGCCCTGACCAGATCTTGCAGCCTTTAACTTTAACCTACATTTCTGAACAGCAACAAGAACACTGACATAATCCTGCAGCGCTTTGTTTTAATATCAGGATTTGGGGAGGCAGTGGTGCAGTGGTATTTTCACTGGACTAGTAATCCAATAAAAGGCTATTAAGGCCCAGGGTAAAGTTCGGACAATCCGGATTCAAATCCCAATCCGGCAGATGGTGAAATTTCAATTTAATAAATAAATCTGGAATTAAGATTCCGGTGGTGACCATGAAATCATTGTCAACTGTTGTAAACACCCAACTGGTTCACTGTTGCCCTTTAGGTAAGGAAATCTGCCACCATAACTCTGATCTACATGTGATTCCAGATCCACAGCAATATGGTTGAATCTTAAAAAGTCTTCTGAAGTTGCCTATCAAGCCACTCATTTCAAGGCCAATTAGGGATGGACAATTATGGTGGCACAGCCAATGAATTAAAAAAAAAATGAGGGTGCTCTGACTCAGGCTTTGACTGCTGGTTTAACCCCCAAACTGTCACTCTAGAGGAGTTTAATAGTCCAAATGAAGACAGCAAATTCATGACCAGAGAATAAGTTTTATTACTTATGGCAATAGGAGGAATAGCAGTGCTCCTCCAGGCTTTGTGAGATATATCTAGATCTCTTCCAGCCTATTACTTGTTACAAGCCTCTTGCACAGCTTCCACTGTGTGCCTTGTCCTCTTGCTGGTGAGCTCTCCCTTTGCTGTGGCTTCCCTGCTACCTGAATGTCCATTCACAGTCTTTTGTTTACTAATTGATTTTGAAGAGGAGTTTACAATTATGCACAGAATTGCTTAAATTGGAACTAATAAAGATATGCTAGCAGTTAAAAATTGTATATTGTCATGTTTAAATATTTCAGTTGGTAAAAGTTATGCGGATTCAGTGGCACAGTAGTTAGCCTGCTCCCTCACACCGGCTTCAAACCCATCCATTGGTGACTGCCTGTGGAGTTTGCACATTCTCCCCAGATGCACATAGGTTTCCTCTGGGTATTTTGGTTTCCTCCCACAATTCAAAGATGTGCAGGATAGGTTGGTTGCCCATGCTGCTTAGTATCCAGAGGTGCATAGGTTAGAGGGATTAGTGGGGTTACTGGGCAAAATTCTGAAAACGGTGATTTGATTCAGACTCGATAGATCAAATGGCCTTCTGCATTTCATAGGGATTCTATGAATTTGTAGTTAAACTATATTGTCCAATAAAGTTTGATTTGATAAAACCTTCGCAGTGGGTCAACAGAATCAAACCTGGGGTGAATACTTTACACTCACACTATTGCCAAAATCAAAAACAGTTCTGGTCTAATCTAACTTCATAATAAACCTTGGAGATTCTGAGACCCTAGAAGTATGATACCAATACAGACAGGGTAATGCTGAACTAAAAGTGTATTTCACTCGAATTCACTCAAAAAAAGACGAAGAACACAGGAGCCACAATTGCTTGTTCCTTTAAATAAGCAATAGCCTGCACACATACAGAAATGGTTGCAAGAACTGTTCAACTGCAGAAAGTACTCCAGCCCTGGCTGTGTGCCTGCATTAGATGATTAGGTGCAATGCAGAGCGTGTGCACAAATCCTCCAACAACCTTTCATTTGAGAGATGGAAAATAAATCTTTTTTTTGACAAAGAATACTTTCATATATTTAAACAGGTTCTGCTTTTGGCTTTTTGGAACTAACCTCCAAATGAAATTACTGCCAATATTCTCCATAACTCTCCGGAGAAGAAATTATGATATCAAACAGAGATTCTATTTCCGCTGCATCGACAATAAAGCAATAATGTAACATAGTCAAACAGCTCTGACTGATTTCTCACATTACAAAAAATAAACATTAGTTTAATTTTATCACTTTTTTAGTTGATTTGTTCCTGTTTTGATTCAGAATTTATAACCCTTGTGTCAAATGGAATATACTTTGGGCAGCCATATGGTGTGACAAATATTGTCTGATTAGCCCCATATTGGTGATGCAATATTTATAATCCGGATGATAAACTGGAATATAATGAATCATAAAATATCCCTCTCGCAGACAACTGTGCCAAACCATTTCTTTACAATATGGACAATCATAGCATACACGCTTTGTATATTGTGGTTGATTATAGTAAACCAATTCTCACTAACGTCTTATGGACTCGGCATGGCACGGTGGCACAGTGGTCAGCACTGCTGCCTCACAGTGCCAGGGACCCGGGTTCAATTCCCGGGCACTGTCTGCGTGGAGTTTGCACATTCTCCTCCATTTCCTCCACGTGCTCTGGTTTCCTCCCAAGTCCAAAGATGTGCAGGTTAATGGATTAGCCATGCTAAATTACCCCTTAGTGTTCAAAGATGTGTAGGTTAGGAGGATTAGTGGAGTAAAGATGTGGAGTTATGGGAATAAGACCTCAATTGGAATGTTGGAGCAGATTTGATGGGCCGAATGACCTCCTTCTGCACTGTAGGGATTTTATTATTCTCTATCCTTGCTATATGCTGTAAAATATGCATCCTTCAGATATAATTGATCTTTTGTTTTAAATTTAGGAGCTGGGATGAAGGGTCATCATTCATTGTATACCAGGTTTGAATGACAAGAGGAATCCGTGCTTGAAGTAGTGGTCAGATGATATAAAGCTTAAATTTTGATAGCTTGAAGATTCTTGGGAATTCCAAAGTTTTAAGGTCCTGCAAAAAAAAGGTTCCCATACAGAACTCAGCAATTAATTTTGATTTGCACATAGTAGAAATGTAGGGAAAACAGGAAAAACTTACAGAGCCAAGAAGGAAATTAAAAGAGAAAAGTTCAGAAGAAGACGAACCATTGAAAAATATTATTGATTGATTTAGCAATGAGGAGGATGTGGAATTCCAATTTTTCTAAGTTTAAAAGTTAAAGTTTATTTATCAGTGTCACAAGTAGGCTTACATTAACACTACAATGAAGTTACTGTAAAAATCCCTTCATTGTGAAATCCGGCACTTGTTCGTTTACACTGAGGGGGGAATTTAGCATGGCTAATGCACCTAACCAGCACGTCTTCCAGACTGTGGAAGAAAACCGGAGCACCCAGAGGAAACCCACGCAGACGTGAGGAGAATATGCAAACTCCACACACACAGTGACCCAAGCTGGGAATTCAACCGGGTCCCTGGTGCCATGAGACAGCAGCACTAACCACTGTGCCAGCTCCAGAATGATGAAGGGCAGCAACAGCTAGAGTGCTGGTGCTTTCCTTGCTGAACCTTTCATCAAGCTGACACGGAAGTTATGTTCCTACCGCCCAGTGATGGAAGCTGCACTCACTTTTGAGGCCCCAAATGTCAGTAGTTACAGGAATAAATAAAAATGGAACCATTTTTCAAATTCATTTTTATGGGATGTGAGTGTTCCTGGTTGGGTCATCGCTAGCTGCTTCCCACTGCAGAAGACATTTGAGAATCAACCACATTTCTGTGGGTTTGAGTCACATGTCGGCCAGATCAGGTAAAAATGACAGATTTCCTTTTCTAAAAGACATTAGTGAACTAGGTGGATTTTTCTGACAATTGACAATAGTCATCTGTAGTCATTTTAGTTCTAGATCTTTTCATTGAATTCAAATTTCACCATCTGCCTTAGTGGGATTTGAACATGGGTCCTCAAATCCTGTTCTAAGTCTCTGGATTATTAGTCCAATGACAACCCCACTGTGCCACTACTACCTCCCCAAGTAAGGTGTGTGATGTATTTTGAGGATTAAAGTATATGTCACAAACAGAACATTCACACTGCAATGAAGAGTGCCAAGTTTGGTGGCGTTTAAGAGGTTAATTGATAAGTATATGGAAGAGAAGGGAATGGTTTAGTTTGGAGGGGCATTGCTTTTTATTTTGGTCGGCACAACATCGAAGGCCGAAGGGCCTGTTCTGTGCTGTAATGTTCTATGTTCTATGTTCTAAGTCATTGTGAAAACCCCCTGGTCACCACACTCCAGCACCTGTTCAGGTACACTGAAGGAGCATTTAGCTTGGCCAATGCACCTAACCAACACATCTTTTGGACTGTGGGGGGAAACCAGAACAGCCAAATGAAACCCATGCAGACACGGGGAGAAAGTGGAAACTCCTCACAGATAGTGACCCAAGCTGGGAATTGAACCCGGTTCCCTGGCCTTGTGAGGCAGCAGTGCTCACCACTGTGCCACCCCAGTTGCATATAGAACAAGTGTTTCATTGTTGTCTGTGACATATAGAATGGCAGTGTTGGATTTTGATAGCTGGTTTGATGGGTTTTGGTGGTTTGGTTGTGAAATGTTCATAGAGGGGGAATGAAAATGTTACTTTCAGTACGCAGGAGATTAAAAACTAATTCAGACATTTCATTGCAAGTGGACCCAGAATGGAGACTTCAGGGCATGTGGTTCATAAGGAGTAGGTGGGTATTGAGAAGAAATGTTCGCATTCCTGTCAAATATGAAAAGCTTGTTTTGTTAACATTGGGTAGAATTTATGTTTTGTCTAAATCAACTGGAGAAAGACTGCATGAGGGGCTGGGATCGTTTTCACCTCACTGAACCTGAGGTGTCTTAACATTCGATAGCATGTAAGGGAGTAGTGTTGAGGTGTTAGAATTTTGAAGAAGATGTTCAAATCTTATTCGTCCTGCACCCCAGTTGGTATTCAGTATGAGTAAATACAAACTCATCATGAACCTAGGTTTAGTTGGCAACTTGTGTTTTACAGATGTAAATACAATTGTTCCAAATATCCATTTATTCTGCAACATCGGTGCACATCTTTATAAGAATCATAAGATTGCCTGACCTGGTGGCACGGTGGCATAGAGGTTAGGACTGCTGCTTCACAGCATCAAGGACCAAGGTTCAATTCCAGCCTTGGATCATTATCTGTTTGGAGTTTACACATTCTGCCCCTGTCTGTGTGGGTTTTCTCCAGGTGCTCTGGCTTCCTTCCACACTCCAAAGATGTACAGGATGTGTAAATTGGCCATGCTAAATTGCCCCTTAGTGTCCAACGATGTGTTGGTTAAATCGATTAGCCATGGTGAATGTATGGGGTTGCGGGCTACTCTCTCACAGAGTCAGTGCAGACTCAATGGGCTGAATGGCCTCCTGTACTGTAGGATTCTATGTGGTGCATGGAAACAAGCACAGTTTAAGCAAATGCAGGCTTACCTTAAGTGTTTGCTTAGGACAGAGGGGTTTGCTCATGTGTTAGATGATGATGATGATGACCCACTGACACAAGTTAGAGATGTTGTAATCATGCCAGAAGCTGGTGTCCCTTCACCAGATTCCTTTTATTTACAAATTTCCCTCCATTTCTAAAAGTTATTCAGAGTGTCAGTAGACAGGTGAGGCTCCCTGATTGGGCAAGCAATCGTTATCTCAATCAGGGAGCTCATACTCCACCTGATGGGCTTTATTAAGGCCATTACACCTACTCTGTAAGCTGTTCAGATGTAGTACTGATAAAACAAGTGTTAAGCAGGTGCTTGAGCATGTCTACAGTCTGTCTAAGAGCCAACTTCCATGCCTAGAGTGCAAGGCAGAAAGACCAAGTTCCAATACATAGTGGCAGCAATGGAGTCATCAACGTGAAAGACACATTGCGGTTATCAAAGGAGTTACAGAGTGAAGAAACCTTCAGAAGCAGCTTGAGAAATTTTGATTGGACTATAAGAGGACACGTTAGAGAGAGGTACCAGACGGGCAGTCTGTGCCCTTGCTCTGCCCATTTGACTGCCTCAAGGGTGCACAGGCCAGCATTGGGAATTATGGAACTCTGTTTTCTCCAGGATTGAACAGTATCTTCATGATAAAGAACCAAAGCTGAAGTTGGTTTGTTTTTTTATGCAGTAGCAGATGACGTTCTGTTAAGGCAGGGCATGCAGAAATCCACCACAGAATTTGGTCCCATTATTAAAGCCTTTGATGCCTGTTTTAGTCTGAAACAAAATTTAGCAATTAAAAGAGCTTGTTTTAACCAGTGTTCACAATGACCCCGGAGAATCAATTGAATTATTTATAATCAGCCTCTATCGCTGAGTTAGTTCATGCACATGCAGGGCGCTAAAGGATGAGCTAATCTGTGATCGCAGAATTGTGGATTTTCAGGATGTAAAAGCTTTCCAACTTTCTGCAGACTGCTTGGTTACCTGAATAGAAACAGTCTGCAGGGGCACAGGGAAAATACAGGAAAATGGCACAAAGTTATGATGCTTGTGTGGAGAGCTGGTACAAACACGATAAGCCAAATGGCTGCCATGAGGCTTCATGTGACATTGTAGATTGGGTGGGCCCATGAGCAGTGGTCCCACCCAGACAGAAACCTGTCAAACAAACTGAAAGGACAGGGAACTCCACACCGGCAGCCATTTTGAGATGCTTGTGGTTATGGCAAAAACCTGGCATAGATACCAAGGCTGCCCAGCAGAAGGCGGGGAATGTTTCCCATACGGACATTGCCAGCATTCCAGCAAATGCAGCAATTTTAATCAAAGTCGCAGAGTTGCAAGTATTTATAAAACACATTCCTTCCAAGAAATGGAAAGTCCTATGGTAATTAATTCACCTTAATGCAGACTACTGGTCAGTTACAATCAGAGTTCAAGATACAGATACTTCTTTTAAAATAGTTACTATATACACTATATGTTAATATATTAGCAGATTACCTCTACTGACTTCTGGCAATGATCCTTCAGTCATCAGGTATCAAGTTACAGAGTTCAGGCACTTTACTCTTTCCAACCAAAGACAGGATTATTGCTCCTCCTACTTACAAGCTGCAGTAGAGATCCTGTCCGTATTCTTCACAATCCTTCTCTGCAGTGATGTTGATAAACTTCCAAGAAAAGCTTGTTGATGTTCATTAATTGAATGATTCATTGTCCTTTTCTTTAAATCTATCTTCAGAAGCTGAGGAGGTTTATAACTCAGCAGCAAGTTCCTTTCTTTCTCAGAGATGCCATCCACTAGAGCCAGAGCAGACAAGCTGGTTCATGATCTCTCAGTTCTTCATGGCCAGAGGTTGCAGCAGACAGTGACCATCCCCGTGAAGACCTACTGGAACTGAATTGATTCTTCCTGGAGAGTGATAAGGAAAAATCCCTTGTAGCACTGAGTGATCTCTTGGTGAGGTCCAAGAGAAGGAGCCATCTTTCCCATTGCTACATACACCATATGAAATCTCTGTTTTTTAGCAGAAGCAGCTTTGCTTTAAGCAGCATTCATCTGAGCTCCATTGAACATTCTGGTATATTGTTTACCTTATCCCCTATTGTTTAGGAAGGGTCTTCCAGAGAGAATGCTTTACCAGGGTCCACGTTAGAGTTGATGGAGGATCACTGTGTTAGACAGCTGCTATCTTCCCAGGATGAAAGCAAATTGGTACCCATACTTCAGTCCCAGCCGAATGTCGACTCCTCTTCGGTGCTGGGGGGTCAGCAGAGAAGTTGAATAGAATTTGTAGATGTGAAAAGGAGTTGAAGAAATGCAATGTAAATAGTTACAGCCATAGATTTGCATGACTCTTCTTTAGATTGGATATGTTAATGTATTTTGTAGATGATTATGCACCATTGACACTCGTCAATCATGTGTAGAGACTCTCAAGAAAGAGGTTAGAATCATGTCTAACAGCTGTATACCTGCTCTGTGTCCTGTTCAGATGTAGTATGAATGAACTATGTTCAATAGACACCAGAGTACGTCTACAGTCTGTCTAAAAATCAAGTCCTATGTCGAGAGTTCAAGTTTAGTGTCACAAGTCAGCTTACATTAACACTGCAGTGAAGTGACTGTGAAAATCCCTCAGCCACCAGACTCTGGCATCTGTATGGGTATAGTGATGAGAATTTAGCATGGCCAATCTACCTAACCAGCATGTCTTTTCGACTGGGAGGAAACTGGAGCACCCAGAGGAAACCCATGCAGACATGAGGAGGATTGCAGACTCCACACAAACAGTGCCCTGAGCTGGGAATTGAACCCAGATCTTACCACTGTGCCACCATGCTGCCCAAGATGGAAGAATCCTATCTCAGAACATGATGGCAACTCAGAAGAGCTATTTTTATCTCCCTACTGTCTCTGTTAAATACTAGCTTCAGTCCTTTCTGCCAACCAACAATTTCCCTTTCCTCCATTTAATGAACTCCCAATATCATGCCCAATTTAGGTTGCTTCAGGCTGGAAAATTAGCCCTTATGGACTTCAAGACTGGTGTGCTGTCTGAATAAATTTTTGACGTGTTCCAGTATGATCCATCTTATACGTACAGTACTTTGCTTTTTAAATTTTGGTTTTAAGTTCAGCAAGTTGTCTAAATGGGATATTTCCCTCTGTGTGTTGCCTTTGATGAAATTATAAACAGACAGCTTCATCCATTTCCTCTTATCAGTTATTCATCTTAGTCAGGCCCTGGTTCACATGATGAGTGCAAACATGCCAAGTTCTCAGACTCCAGAACAAGCTGGTGGGTGGCCTACTCTCACCAGAAGGTCTTCCTGCTCTTCCACAAAAAGCTTCAGTGAAATATGTTTCCTGTGTTTTTTGCTGGCCATAGCTGGAATTCTACACCTCGATTAACAAATGTTCACCTTGGAGTGTGAAAAGAATTTTACAACAGAAGCTCTTTTGAAAGAGAGAAAACACATCTCCTAAAGAGACAATTCCACCTATTGCTATAGAGGAATCACAAGACCTTGAGACAAATGACTATATCGATCACATAGTGCTTCATAGAATTGCTACAGTGCAGAAGGAGGCCATTCAGCCCATTGAGCCTGCACCAACAACAATCCTACCTAGGCCTTATCCTTGTAACCCCCAATGCATTTACCCCACTAATCCCCTTGACACTAAGGGGCAATTTAGCATGGCTAAGTCTTTTGGACTGTGGGAGGAAAGCGGAGCATCCAGAGGAAACCTCTGCAGACTCCACACAGACAGTGACCCAAGCCAGGAATCGAACCCAGCTTCCTGGCGCTGTGAGGCAGCAGTGCCAACCACGATAAATGATATGGGTTAATTTTACCGTCCCACCCGACATGGGAATCAGAGTGGGCGAAGGGCGGACTGTGGAAAGGTCTGTTGATCTCGGGCAGGATTTACCAACAAGACTGGAAAATCCCGCCCTACTTTCTCAGAACTGGAAGCTACTTTTTACATTTTCACCACCTCGTTTACTAAATTAATTGTGAGGTTTCATCATGCAAAAGGCAACTAAATGCTCATTATTAATAATCAAGCACTTTCAATAATAAGACATTAAACTCTTGGTTCAACAACTTGCAAGTCATTTTGGCAAAATTGTAAGCAGAAATGCACTGTGAAGTGTTTGCTCCCACACTGATGATGTGTTTCTGATCATGCATGTGATTAAAATTTAAAAAGTATTAAAGCATTTCATAAAAATTAACATCACAATTGTTCACATTGTGCTGATGTTGTATTGGTATAGCATATACATTTGGTTTGAAAAGCTTTCTGACCACAAGCGCAAGGAAAAGTAGTGGGCTCCTCAACCCCTTGAACCTGCTCTGCCATTTAATAAGATCAAGGTCGATCTAATATATCTTTAAATTTGCAGTCTGCTGCCTTCCGATACCCTATCACCCAAAAATCTTACCAAAATCTTACTTACCAAAAATCTATCTACTTCTACATTTTAACTATACAAAGATTCTCTTTCTACTGCCTTTTCTGGAAGATAGCTCTCAAGATTCATGACCTTCTGTGGGGGAAAGCAGTTTCACTTCGTCTCCATTTTAAATGGATAGTCCCTAATTTTTAAATAGTGTCCCCTAGTTATAGACTCACACAGAAGAGGAAATACCCTTTCCACATCCACCTTGTTAAGATCCCTCAGGATCTTACGTGTTTCAATCATGTTGCCTCTTACTCTTCTAAACTCCAGCAGATACAAGCTTAGCCTGTCCAGACTTTCCTCATAAGAGAACCTGCACATTCGTGGTATTATTTCCTCCTCTGAACTGCTTCCATTGTATTTACATCATTTCATAAGGTGATCAATACTGTACACAGAATTCCAGATGTGGTCTCAAATAATTTGCTTTATTATTGTCCCTTGTATTTGTACGCAGTGAAAAGTATAGTTACTTGTGCGCTATACATTCAAAGGATGCTGTACGTAGGAGGAGAGAAGGTGCAAAATGTAGTGTTAACAATCATAGTTAGGATGTAGATTTGGAGATTGTCACTCCCCCACTGCCCTGGACATTGCCTCACACACACCCCTGATCGTCTGCCTGAATGCAGCCCCGTCTCCAATCGTGGTTCCCCCCTCCTCCCCCGACTTTCCCCCTCTGATCTTCTCTGCCCTTTATTTTCTATGTTATTTCAAATCACAGTATAATTCAAATAGCCCGTTCTAAACTATTGTATTATAATCCTCCAGTAATTACTTCATAACTGATGTACCTTCAATGCAGATGCAGGTTTTGAGCCACAAATTTTATGTTTTAGTGCTGCGTGTGCCATTTTGGTTGGAAAAGAGCATTTGTACTTTGTGCACCCACTTTGAGGGTTGCTGGATTCCAGTTTGCTGAGGGTATCACTCTGGGCATTAGGAGCATGCATCAAGAGTCTGCAGGGTGGGCAGATTGTGATGCCAGCGCATTTTCAACCCCAATGCTTCAGGTGACATCCACTTTTAAACCTTGCGCAGCTGAACGCGTGTGTCCCCAACCCCATCACTGCTACTTAAAGAGAGCATCAATTGCTTACAGGTTAATTTCTCGATTGCGACTGTGGCTGGAAGTTGGTGAGGTCTGCAGAGCGTGGTGCAGCCCCTGGTGTGCGGCTGGGTTCAATGGTTTTGCTCACACTACTCACCTTCCAGTTGTGGTTGCTGTAGTTACCCATTGCCCCCTTGATCTGCAGCACGACAGGGGAGATTGAGCTGAGACCACACAAGCAGAGCAGGTCGGGGAGGAGTGCTCAACAGGTGGCTGCAAATCCACCTTGAGCCTTGGAGCGGCCCTCTCTTTTAAAGCCCAGCTCAGCTTCCCTTCTGCCTGAATCTTTCTGCGATCCATCATTTAGTCATGACTCATTAACTCCCTGGTTATTATGGGTATTCATCCATTTTGCATGGATGATGATTTTGGAGGAATTTGAATAATAGATCAAGTAGCATGATTAATGAGACTGAAATAGTCTGTTGGTCAACTCATTATTCACCAGAGATTTTTGTTCACTTTCTAACAAGCAGAGGCTTTGTGTGGATGTCAAACGAAACGTATGGGGTTCCAGAAACAGCAGAAATAAGCTCGATAATTGTTATTGCTGCAGTGATATCACTTAAAATGTTCAGCATTAATAAATGAGAGTGTCCACAGCACACCCTGAATTTCTTTGGCTCAAAATCCATCGGAACGTAATCCAGTGGCCAATGTTTGACAGTGAGTGATAAGAGTCCGGGGGACACCATTGCGTGGTGTTCACGCACACACACACACACACACAGACACACACACACAGTGTTAGATGGTTAAACACACTAGCTACTCACTCTACCTCCATAACAAAGTGCATTTTTTTAAAACTTCATTCAAGGGATGTAAACATAACTGGGAATCATACAATCTTTACATTGCAGAAGGAGGCCATTTGGCCCACTGAGTCTGTATTGACCACAGTCCCATCCACTCCCTATACCTGTAATACTACATATTTTGAGGGAGCTGGGGCTTTTCTCTTTAGAGCAGAGGAGCATGAGAGGCAACTTAATAGAGGTTTATACGAAAATGAAGGGGGATAAATAGAATAGACGTGCAAAGACTATTTCCTCGGATGGATGGAACTGTTACCTAGGGGGCATAACTATAATGTTCATGGTGGGAGATATAGGAGGGATGTCTGAGGTAGATTCTTCACTCAGAGTGCTTGGGGTGTGGAATAGACTGCTTGCTGTGATAGTGGAGTCGGATACTTTAGGAACTTTCTAGACGTTATTGGATAGGCACATGGAGAACACCAGAATGATAAGGAGTGGGATAGCTTGATCTTGGGTTTGGACGTAGCTGGGCACAACATTGAGGGCCGAAAGGCCTGTACTGTGCTGTACTGTTCTATGTTCTATGTTACACTGGGGTCAAATAAGCGTGACCGATCCACATATCTCACACATCTTTGGATTGTGGCAGGAAACCAGAGCACCCGGAGGAAATCCACGCAGACCGGGGGAGAAAATGTAAACTCTGGACAGACAGTTACCTGAGACTGGAATTGAACCCGGGTCCCTGGCACCGTGAGGCTGCAGTGCTAACCACTGTGCCACCGTGCCACCTGGCAAGGTCAATGTTCCTCACTGTCCTTATGAAGGTGGCAGCAAACCCCCCAGTTATCTCCCATCTTGTTCCATTAAGTCTCAGTAAAACTCCGCACAGTGAATCATTCTTCAGTTCCACATCAGCACAATGTGCAAAGACACTTCATGTATGAGCGTAATAGCTGCGCAAGACACACATAACCTTTGGATTTTAGGTAGATGTTATGTGACCTGAAGAAAATATTTTCTTGGAGTTATTAATTATCCTGCTGCTGTCACCCTGAAATCTGGACTTTGTGAGTGTTGTAAATATTTATCACAATGTACACTGGAGTTTTTTCACCTGAGTTCAATTGCATTTAGTGTATGACTGAGGCTTTGGTAAAAGTATTATTCATTATTGAGCACCGTAACCTTTTACATAGCCCTTGGTCGTGTCCTTTCTTTTCCTCATATGAGGCTGAACATTATTGGAGTCATAGAGGTTTACAGCATGGAAACTTGTTCATGCTGCCCTTTTTTTAAACCTCAAAATAAGTCCCAATTGCCTGCATTTGGCCCATATCCCTCTATACCCATCTTACCCATGTATCTGTCTAAAATGGAGTAAAATATCATTTCATCATAGTTTGATGTTTATCTTTTTGGAACATTTGCAAACAATCAACTTTATTCAGATACAAAATCCAAAGACCCACTGTAGGAAAGCTCTATGAACCTGACATGATTTGAACACATAACCTTCTGATCTGGAGTCAGACATGCTACTGTGCAACACAAGCCCACACCTTCTTTACTTCATTCCTCCTCCTCTCCCCACGTGTGATGCTAAAGGATAGAAGTTGCTTCCACAGAATGACATCTGAAATATCTCGGGAATGAGTGTGTGATGTCAGTTGATGATCCTGATGAACCCATTCATTTAACTGTGAGGATCAGAGCCTCACAGCTAAACCAAGTATTTGGCATACTCTAATTTTGGATTAGCTGCTTTAAGCTTATGACATCCAATTCCATCGATGCCATTTTCCTGTTACATGTCAATTGGGACTAAGTTCTTGAAGTAAGGTTCCCTCTGTGAAATAAGAGAACACAAAATGATATGTGTTCTCAGACTCCCTCTGTGAAATAAGAGAACAGAAAATGATGTGTGATTCATGGCATGGGTTCCTGGAAATGATTAGCCTTCATCAGAGAGACAGTGTCAAAGGCTGGAAAGCTCTGAAAGCGATGCCCTGGCACATCTCCTGAGTGCTCAACACTTTCAATAAAAGGAATAACTTATCACCAACTGGGCCAAGTCTCTCCCAATTCCCAAAATTGTCAAAATGTCAAAATTCAGGACATTCATTTTGGCAGGTTTCCAACCAATGCAGACTGACGAGTAATCAAGCAATGGTCCTGATTAGCCACTTTCTGGGAGGACGCCGTTAGCATAACTCATAGTTTTGGTTGTATGCTGTCGTGTAACGGATCACACGCTCAAGAAATGATATCCAATAGCATCTTGGGTTTGTCACAATGCGTTTTCTGAATTAATTACGTGTTCATTTGGAGAGGTAGTGCTGTCTAGATGTAGCTTCCTCTGTTAACACTCAAACGCTAATCATTGACAAATGTTTTTCATGTTAGAACTGCCTTGCTAAGCTGCCGTTGTTCTTATGTAAATCCGTCCTTGTGTGATGGTGTTTCAGTCTCCTGCAGGATTCCATGCCCCCTGACGTATTGCTCCATGGTTGAAAGGACTGCATTAAGTGTTGTTGCTAATTGCCTCTCACAGCAGCCAGATGGTCCCCAGTCCACTGCACCTCCCAAGGATGACCCCATCATTGGAGTTCAGTGTGACTTATACTTCTGTGATTATTGAGATTGTTAACATTTCGTGACACATTGAAGAGGATCGTGAAAGTGTTCTGGGCCAGGTTAGAAACTCCAAAGTATTTTATGGAGACTGCCCAAACCATACATTTTGCGTCTTGAATTTGGCTAGGATATGTTTCACTCCATGTATGATTCAACAACTAACTGGGGAACTTTTATCTAACAAAGTTCATTGAAGAATAGAGTGGTTAGAAAGAAAATTAGCAATACCTTTTATCTATTACAAACAAAAAAAAATGAAAATAACCACAGTAATGTATCAAGCCTTAATTAAATGTTAAAGCCATTCCAACAAACCAAAGCCTTTCATAGACAAGATCCTTTTTCACAGGGTTAATACAGCACAGATTAAAATCCCATTTGACTGAAACTGAATCTTTTTAAAACCTGTACTTTCCTTCCAGAAGGCAAAATATTGCCTTGAGCTAACCAGCAGACTTTCCAAATAGAACAAGGAGATAGAGAGAGAGACTTCAGCTTCTTTCTTGCTTGATGCCCCTTTTAAAACTCAAAACTAAACTGCAGCCTCAGAACTGTCAGAACAGAAATCTTAAGCTCACTGGAAAGAAAAAAAATCTGTCCAGTCTCACATGACTTATTGTCCTAACAATGTAGGATCATAAAACTAATCCCAGAATAAACACAAACAATCCCCTTTAAATTATTGAAATCCCAATAAAAGGGCTCATCATAGTAAGGCAATAATAATGACATCACTGAAGCTGTGAACTGCAGAAATCATGTTTTTTTAAAAAAAAAACTTTGTTAAAAGTACACTCATATCATAAAAGTATTATTGTGTCTCTTGCACCCCGTTAGGAAGATGGAGGATTGTAGGACGTGTGCTGCCACTGCACAGCAGATATGACCCTTGATTTATTTGACCCTACATCCATTCTGACGTGCCTCTATAAGGATCAACAATTAAACCATTTGAATCACAGTACCTAAACATAATGGCCACTAATGTGCATCTTTAATAAAGGAACTAAGCTTATTCATCGTGCATTAGACCCTTGAATTCAGCACCCAGCTGAGCCATGCGTTCCATGGTTTGAGCAGGACAATTACAGGGTACCTCTACAATTGGTCATGAGTTACTGTGCTGAATTCTTCCCACACTCCTTAAAACCCCAATCCCCAACATTGTTTTTTCTAGTTTGTTTTTCAGTTTATATCTTTGTTAGGTGAGGTTGAAAATGGTGCTTTTGACTTTGCACTGGAGAAAAGCTTCCAATCTCCCCCAATCACTCACCAAGTTTCTCCTATTGTCCTCCGTACTCACCGCCTCCTTATCTCATTCCTCCTGTCACTAGCCTCCCTTGGTTATCCTTGATCCGCATCATTATCCATGTGGATATTGCTGTTTTCTCCCTGGCCCCTTAATGTTGATGTCTGTGTGCCCTTTGTCAACCTGACCCTGCCCCTTCTCAAGATATCGTCCCTTTTCTTTCTGGGACTCCCTGCTCTGAGACCACTCAATACTGCCTATGAATTTTCAGTTACTGAATTGGAGGTTACAAATATCTCCCCAACTACAGTCTGTCTCACAATAAGAGAACTCTACCTTCCAGGACCAAATTCTTTGGGTGACTGAGCATGCCCTTATACCATGCTGTGTGCGACATTCATTGCCAGAGAGCCTTTCCCCCACCCAAGACTGGGACCAAGACACCAGTGCCATTTAGGGCCCTTTAACTCGGCCCTCACAGTGCCAGGGCAGTTTCTACAATATATCCCTGACAGCATGCCCTCAACCTCTGGACAGATTCTACAATTTACCCCTGACAGCATGCCCTCAACTTCTGGATAGATTCTACAATTTACCCCTGACATCATGCCCTCAATCTCTGGACAAATTCTACAATTTACCCCTGACAGCATGCCCTCAACCCCTGGACAGACTCTACAATTTATCCCTGAAAGCATGCCCTTAATCCATGGACAGACTGTACAATTTACCCCGACAGCAGGGCGTCAGCCACAGGATAAACTACAGTGTAACCTCGACAGTGTGGCCTCAGCCCTGTGACACTGTTTAGTATTCCTCTGATAGTGTGTTCTCATCTCCAGGACAGTTATGTCTGCATTATTATATCATTAATCTGTATGCAGTCCTGTGTTTATTTCCCATCTTCTGTGATAGTTTGAAAGGCATTCTTTGTATTTTGGAATAAATGATTTGCTGAGATTCAGTGTTGATTGTTAAATCTGGGTGACGAGAGCCATTATCCAACTGAAAATAAAACTGGAACTAATGGTTCATAAAAACCTCAAACTCCTTATGAAATCTGTAATCCAGCTGAGAGCAATATATTGGGAAAAAAAAGGCCTGCCCTATGATAGTGCAGTAGCAAGAACATTAAAAATAAGTTTCTCATTAAAATGGAGCATATAAAAGTATACGTGCTGCTTTGGAGATATACATCTGATTTATAAAAAACTGAAAGGATCGTAGCAGCATCCGACATAAATAAAAGATAGACTAATTTTCTGTTTTGAAACCTTCAATATCTAATTACAATAACTGGGGGAAGATCTCATGAAAGCAATATTATGGATCAAAAAAAACACACTGAAAATCAAGACATTCAAGATTCTCGGTGGGACAAGAACCCGTTCAAGTTCCACGGAGAAGATGAAAACGCATTTCTGGCCCATTTATTAATTTGTGTTACTGCTCAGTCATGAGATAACTCGAACAAATTCGCTTTGAGAAATCAATTTTTGAAGCGATGAATACTGTTTTTTGTTATGATTCTGACTGAAAGAATTTCGAGTGATTCAAAGCTTTGAGTAAAGCAGCTGTGTGATATCAATCCGTGCCATGGGGTGATGATCAGACTTCACGTGACATGGCTGACTGATGCGCGGACTATCGGTCACCCTCAGGGATTTGCCTGGTTTGCTGGGTCTGTTTCCAGCCTCGGGTCACTGTGTGGGTAAAGTTCACACATTCTCACCGTGTCTGCGTTGGCTTCCTCTGAATGCTCCGGTTTCCTTGCACAGCCCAAAGATGTGTGATTTAGGTGGATTGACCATGCTACAAAATGACACTTAGTGTCCAAAGATGCATAAGTTAGGGGGATTAGCAGTATAAATATATGGGGCTACGAGAATAAGGGGGCCAGGGAGCCGGGGAGGTGGGGAGCGGGGGAGTGGGGGAGCTGGGGAGGGGGGAGTTGCGGGAGAGTTGATGCAGACCCAATGGGCAGAATGGGCTCCTGAGCTACAGGGATTCCATGATTTGGCTACAGCCCAGCTCATGGGTGACATGGTGACATAGTGGTGTGCACTGTTGTGGGGCTGCCTTGCAGCTCCAGAGACTAGGGGTCACTTCTGGCCTTTGTAAGGCGTTTTTAACTTTAGTAACTTTAGTAAGGCGTTTGATAAGGTGGCCCATGGGAGACTTCTGCAGAAAATGCAGATGTATGGGACAGAGGATGATTTAGCTAATTGGATTAGGAATTGGCTAGCAGATAGAAGACAGAGGGTGATGGTTGATGGGAGATATTCATCGTGGAGTTCGGTGACAAGTGGTGTACCTCAGGGGTCTGTTTTGGGGCCCCTGCTGTTTGTAATTTTTATAAATGATCTGGATGAGGGTATTGAAGGATGGATTAGTAAATTTGCAGATGACACTAAAGTCGGTGGAGTGGTAGATAGTGAAGAGGGGTGTTATAGTTTGCAGAGAGACTTGGACAAGTTGCAGAGCTGGGCCGAGAGGTGGCAAATGGAGTTTAATGTGGAAAAGTGTGAGGTAATGCACTATGGCAGGAATAATAAATGTGTAGAGTATAGGGCTAATGGTAGGATTCTTAATAGTGTTGATGAACAGAGGGATCTTGGTGTATATGTGCATAGATCCCTGAAAGTAGGCAGTCAAGTCGATAAGGTTGTTAAGAAGGCATATGGAGTCTTAGCTTTTATTGGTAGGGGGATTGAATTTCGGAGCCGCAACGTCATGTTGCAACTGTACAAAACTCTAGTGCGGCCGCACTTGGAGTATTGTGTGCAGTTCTGGTCCCCACATTATAAGAAAGATGTGGAGGCATTGGAGAGGGTACAGAGGAGGTTTACCAGGATGTTGCCTGGTATGGAGGGCAGGTCTTATGAAGAGAGGCTGAGGGATTTGAGGTTGTTTTCGTTAGAAAGGAGGCGGCTAAGAGGGGACCTAATCGAAACATATAAGATGATTAGAGGTTTAGATAGGGTGGACAGTGATAGCCTTTTTCCTAGGATGGAGAAAGCTAGCACGAGGGGACACAGCTTTAAATTAAGGGGTGATAGTTATAGGACGGATATCAGAGGTAGGTTCTTTACCCAAAGGGTGGTTCGGGAGTGGAATGCCCTGCCTGCAGCAGTTGTAGATGCGCCAAGTTTGGTGGCGTTTAAGAGGTTAGTTGATAAGTATATGGAAGAGAAGGGAATGGTTTATTTGGAGGGGCATTGCTTTTTATATTGGTCAGCGCAACATCGAAGGCTAAAGGGCCTGTTCTGTGCTGTAATGTTCTATGTTCTATGTTCTATTTTGGTAACTGTCTGTGTGGAGTTTGCATGTTTTCCCCATGTCTGCGTAGGTTCCCTCCAAGTACTCCAGTTTCCTCCCACAGACCAAAGATGGGCAGGTTAGATGGATTGGCCATGCTAAGATGCTCCTTAGTGTCAAAAGATGTGTAGATTAGGCAGATTGGCCATGCTAAATTGTTCCTTAGTGTCCAAAAATATGTAGGTTAGGCAGACTGACCATGCTAAATTGCTCCTTAGTGTCCAAAGGTATGTAAGGTAAATGCATAAAAGGTATATGGGGTAAATGCATGGGATTACAGGGATTGGCAGGGGAATGGACCTGGGTAAATTGCTATATTGAGAGTCGTGCAAACTTGGTGGGCCGAATGGCTCCTCCTGCATGTAGGGATTCTAGAAAAATGAAACATAGTTTTCAGTCTGACTTTCCGTGTATGTTAACATGAGATTAGTAGTATTGGAAATATATCTGGAGTAACTATGTCGTGACTCTATTGGTTTGAAGGGGTGGGAGGGGTCCAATTGACACTTTTAACAATGATCCCATTGTAGCTGCCTTCTTATGTAACTGGTTGGGATCACGGGAGTTCCTGACACTGATGATTGGATGGTAAGAATTCTTGGTAATTCAAGTTAAAGGCAGAACTATTGAAAGACCCTGTGAAATGTGTGTCAGCTGCTATGTGGAAAAAAAAGATGCTCTTTCAGTTCTGTTCACCAGACCCACAGATGTGGTCCTGCTGCTGTATTGTGGATGAATGAAGAGTGGTTACCATCCTCTTGCTTAAGTAGCCACAAGCTCATGGGACTTGGGAAGAGCAACACAGATGGGAAAAATTGTTATTTTTAACCATTGAGGCTGTTACAAGGATATTTATCTGGTGTTACTCAAGTGAATGCTGTTATGATCTTGGTACACACCAGTATTTTTCTTTGAAAATTTGAAACCCCCCCAGTTATAAAGTAATATTGCACGGTTTATAGAATATTAAAACCTGATCATAGAATCCATACAGTGCAGAAGGAGACTATTTAGCCCATTGAGTCTGCATCGACTCTCCCAATACCCAGTCTCTCCCCCTCTAACCTCACACATTTACCCTATATAAGAGTCAAACAAAGCAAACACTGAATAATATCTCAGATACTAGTTTATACTCTAAAGCCCCAAGTCAATGTAAGTTGAACATAAATTAACAAGCCAATCATAGCTGATCAATTATAAATGACACATTAAATGGCAGATATAACTGAAATATTTTGTTTCAATGTTGAGAGATCCACACAATTCATAGATCATCCAACTCAGTCACAAAGCTCTTCAAAACTGCCTTCCTTAAGAAGAATTTCAGTTGCCTTTCTTTGAGGGGCTAGTCTGATTTCCAACTGACTGTAGAGTACAATATATCTAAATTCCATTTGTATGTTCTTCACTAACAAAGACATATGTTTGCAAAACCTTCTCATCCAGGTTTTCTTTTATTCATTTGTGGAACAAGGGTGTTGTTGGCATTTATTGCCCATCCCTAATTGCCCTTGTTCTGATGGCAATTGAGAATCAATTACTTAGCTGTGGTTCTGGAGTCATGTGTAGGCCAGACTAGGTATGGATGGCAGAATTCCTTCCCTAAAGGACATTAGTGAACCGGATGGGTTTTTTCGAAAATCGACAATGGTTTCATGGTCATCAGTAGATTCATAATTCCAGGATTTTTTGTTACTGAATTCAAATTCCACCATCTGCTGTGGCGGGATTACCTGGGTTTCTGAATTAATAGTCCAGCGATACTTGGTCATTGCCTCCCCTAAACTAGATCAAATATAGGTCTGAATGGTGTTGATCTGTCAGCGTTCTCTTTAAGAAACAAAAACAGCTAGAGTAACTGTTCACTTGTTTATTCTCAGCTTCTGCATTTGGCCTCTGTCTTCTTTAACCTGCCTGAACTGCACCACTGGGCTCATTGACTTCTGCTGAGCTTAGTTGGGCAGAATTTTACAACCTCCACCAGTGATTTTTGCAGGCAGAATAGGTGGGACCATGTCTGTAATATTTCTTGGATGTCTTTCCCAATCATCCCAACTTTTGTACAGTTTTACGCTAGGACAGGCAAGATCTAGAATTTCCAATTATTGACCTCAGAAGGGCTGTTTCCCGCCAGCTTGAATTTTCATTATAAAATTAACTTCCATTAAAACTGAAAATGGGTGCATTTGAGGTAGCTTCAGTTCCTGTTCCAAATACTTTGCATTTTAACCTTTGGCATGACCTTAACCCTTTGGGAGTTAAGGGTTTGGGAGTTAAGACTTGGCGTTACGTTGTCCACTCTCTATGAAAGCAGTAAATCCCCACAATCTTCCAAATCACAGACAAGACTGTTGCCACTGAGTCAGAGTTGACTGCTGGTTCATGTCCAGTCCCTACACAATCTCTTATTATAATTCTTTATCACGGAAGCCCATATTCCAGCAGCCAGTTCTGTCAAGCTGAAAATTTTCATCGAAAGGTTTGCCTCAATCACTTGTTCAAAGGGCTTCAAGCATAAATTAATTATAATCCAGAAACATAGTGCATGATTACTTATTGGCACTCAGGATGTGCTGCAGATGAGATTTGTGCCCGTTTCTGTGTATGTACCACTTCAATCTGCAATAAGACGAACACTCTGGCTGCATAACAAGATGGGACATCATGTTGTGGATCAATTCTTCCTGTGTCAGGGCATACTGGACATCCTTCGGTTGATGAACACTAAGGGAATTGAAAAAAGTCCTCCCCTGACATGCAGCTGGTACCATCAAGTTTATTTTTGACACAAAAACAGAAAATGCTGGAAAATCTCAGCAGGTCTGACAGCATCTGTGGGGAAAGAATGAAGCCAAGGTTTCAAATCTAGATGACCCTTCATCTGAGCAGTTTATTTTTATCTTACTTGGCTGTTTTTCACTCCCCTTACAGCCATCACAAACAACTACTATATTATAATGCTGGTTTTGTTTAAAATCTCATCTGACGGCTCGCACTAATTCCATTTACTATCGCTGTTGGTCTTGGAGGGCAACCTGCCAACACTGACAGTGTACCAGAACAAGATTTTCCAGTTTAAAAATGTACTCAATAGTGTCACAAGTAGACTTACATTAACACGGCAATGAAGTTACTATGAAAATCCCTTAGTTGCCACACCTTGTGAAATTGGCTCGAGTATTTTAATGACATTCTGATTGATGATTACTGAACAACAATCCCAGATAGATTAGACGAAAGAAAGGAATGCTTAATTTATGTGACAAGAAGAACATTTTGTTATGGTTATGAAACACTGTTTGGTTACATTAAGGGAGAATTTAGCATGGTCAAAACATCCTAGAATATTACATAGAACATAGAATACTACAGCACAAATAGGCCCTTCAGCCCACAAGTTGTGCCGATCATATCAGTACCTACCAGGCCATAGAACTATCTGTAACTCCCAATCTCATTAAATCCTATGTACTCAACCAGAAGTCTCTTAAAAGAGCCCACTGAGTTCGCCTCTACCACCACTGAAGGCAGCCGATTCCATTCACTCACCATCTCTTCTGTATTTGCCCCCCAACATCTTAAACCTGTGTCCTCTTGTAGCAACCATTTCAGCCCTGGGAAATAGCCTCCGAGAATCCACTCTACCTATTCCTCTCAACATCTTATAAACCTCTATCAGGTCGCCTCTCAACCTTCGTCTCTCCAGGGAGAAGAGACCTAGCTCTCTCAATCTATCTTCATGTGGCATGCCCCCCAGTCCAGGCAACATCCTTGTAAATCTCCTCTGCATCCTCTCAATAGCTTCCACATCTTTCCTATAGTGAGGCGACCAAGAACTGCACACAATACTCCAAGTGGGGCCTGACAAGGGTTTTATAAAGTTACCTCCCGACTCCTAAACTCAATTCCTCTATTAATGAAGGACAGTACACCATATGCCTTCTTGACCACATCCTCCACTTGCGGGGCAGATTTAAGAGTCCTATGGACCCAGACCCCAAGATCCTTCTGCTCCTCAACACTGCCAAGACTCCGACCCTTGATATTATACTGCTTCATCCCACTGGTCCTGCCAAAATGGACCACCACACATTTATCCACGGTGAAGTCCATCTGCCACTTCTCGGCCCAGTCTTGCATCTTATCTATGTCTCGCTACAAATTCAGACATCTCTCCAGACTATCCACGACACCACCAACCTTCGTATCATCGGCAAACTTACTAACCCATCCCTCCATTTCCACATTCCAGGTCATTTATGAAAATGACAAATAGCAAGGGTCCTAGAACAAGGGTCCTGGGGCACTCCACTAGTGACTGACCTCCAGTAAGAGTCTGGCAACACCAATTTTAAATCCAACTGATTTATTTGATAGTAAATCTGCAAGCTTTCGACTTTCGTCTTCGTCAGGCAAATGCAGTGTTCTGGTCTGCGATAGCACACATATCAGCACAGACAGTCACAGATAGCTGATTAGAATGCGAATCCTTACACCTAACCTGCTATTCAAGTCTTAAAGTGGCTAACAATATGGGTGAAGGGAACCCTGAGCATTGGTTAGAGAGATGTGTATTGTCTCCAGACAGCACAGTGAGTGAGGTTTTTTGCTAACCCAGGCAAGTTATGGGGGTTACAGATAGTGTGACATGAAGCCAAGATCCCTGTTAAGGCCGTCCTCATGTGTGCGGAACTTGGCTATCAGTCTCTGCTCAGCGGCTCTGCGCCGTTGTGTGTCGTGAAGGCCGCCTTGAAGAACATTTACCCGAAGGTTGGAGGCCGAATGCCAACCTTCGGGTAAATGTTCTTCAAGGTGGCCTTCACGACACATGACGGCGCAGAGCCGCTGAGCAGAGACTGATAGCCAAGTTCCGCACACACGAGGAGGGTCTTAACCGGGATCTTGGCTTCATGTCACACTATCTGTAACCCCGATAACTTGCCTGGGTTAGCAAAAAACCTCACTCACTGTGCTGTCTGGAGAAAATACACAATTCTCTAACCAATGCTCAGGGTTTCCTTCACACACATTGTTAGCCACTTTAAGACTTGAATAGCAGGTTAGGTGTAAGGATTCGCATTCTAATCAGCTATCTGTGACTGTCTGTGCTGATATGTGTGCTATTGCAGACCAGAACACTGCATTTGCCTGACGAAGACGAAAGTCGAAAGCTTGCAGATTTACTATCAAATAAATCGGTTGGATTTAAAATTGGTGTTGCCAGACTCTTACTGAGTTTACCCCAGTCCAACGCCGGCATCTCTACATCATGACTGACCTCCATGCAGACAAAGACCCATCTACAACCACTATCTGCCTTCTGCAGGCAAGCCAGTTCTGGATCCACAAGGCCAAAGCCCCTTGGATCCCATGCCCTCTCACCTTCTCAAGAAGTCTTGCATGGGGGACCTTATCGAATGCCTTGCTGAAATCCATGTAAACCACATCCACTGCTCTTCCTTCGTCAATGTGTTCAGTCACATTTTCGAAGAAGTCAACTAGGCTCGTAAGGCACAATCTGCCCTTAACAAAGCCGTGTTGACTCTTTCTGATCATATTGAACTTCTCCAAATGCTCATAAATCCTATCTCTCAGGAATTACAGTGCAGAAGAAGGCCATTTGGCCCATCAGGTCTATATTGACCACAATCCCACCCAGGTCCTATCCCCATAACCCTATGCATTTACCCTGTCTAGCCCCTTTGACACTAAGGGGCTAGACACCGTGCTAATGAACACATCTTTGGACTGTGGGAGGAAACTGAAGCACCCGGAGGAAACTCATGCAGACACAGAGAGAGAGTACAGCTCCACAGACAGTGACCCAAGCTGGGGAATCAAACCCAGGTCGCTGATGCTGTGAGGCAGCAGTGCTAACCACTGTGTCACTGTGCCGCCTCTTTTTTAAAACCACTTTGGTCTCTTCTGTCTTTGGTCAATCTCTTCGGTCTTAAATCTTCAGGCATAAGGAACGTTTGAAGGACTAGTTCATGTGGTAGGAAAAGTGGTTCAAGTTCAAATGATCATTGTTCATGCCTGTAAGTGGAATTAGCAGTTTACAATCTCCCTGCAGGTTTAAGTGCCCTATTTTTGTGCATTGTAAAGTGTTTGATGAGCATAACAAAATGTTCTGTTTGTCACATAAATTAAGCATTCCTTTCTTTCGCCTGACCTATCTGGGGTTGTTGTTCAACAATCATCAATCAGAATATCATTAAAATGCTCGAGCCAATTTCACAACATTTTCTGAAAAGAAATAGATTCAACATCAGTGCAAATTTCCAAAGGGAAGTTGATGATTTCAACATGCTTTTGGTTATTTTTCCAAATCCAGATGAGAAAAGGATGCTTGCAGGTCAGCCCCCATAAAGTTCCCACTGCACTTCCAGTAACATTTGGTGGATGGCACAATGGTTAGCGCCATGGGCTCACAGCACCAGGGACCTGAGTTTGATTCCGGCCTCGGGTGCATGCCAATGAGGAGTTTGCATATTCTCCCCATGTCTGCGTTGGTTTCCTCTGGGTGCTGCAGTTTCCTCCCACAGTCCAAAGATCACAGAATACCTACAATGCAGAAGGAGGAGGCCGCTCAGCCCGTCAAGTCAACACTGACCACACTCACACCTAGGCACTATCTCCATAACCCCATGTATTTACCCATTATGCATTAGATGTGCTGGTTAGGTGGATTGGTCCATGCCAAATTGCTCCTTAGTGTCAGGGGGATTAGCAAGGTAAGTAAGTGGGGTTACTGGGATAGGGCCTGAATGGGAATGTTATCGGCACATGGTCAATGGGTTGAATTGCCTCCTTTTTTACTGTAATGATTCTACGTTCTGGCAAGGCAAGAGCAGAAAGTCAAAAGAAATTCAGAGCCAGTGTTGAGATAATGAGTTTGCTGATAGTTACAGGATGAGTAGTTCTACTTCAGGAGGGCTTTGTTTAAAGCTTTGATGACCTTAAAGTGCATCCCTTTCTCTTGGTAGAGAGTGGCAAAAGGAGAGAGAGCAAACCAAGTACAGGTTTGTTTGACATCCCATTACCAACCATGCCATGAATGGAGGGAGACATAGAGCCATGAGGAGCAGCAAGTCAACACCCTAATAGAAATGTGGAATGCTCTAAGCTGCAGGGGTATCACTGATCCAGCTCAATGTAATACATCTTAGAATAAAAAAGAGCCAAATCAAATGCCATGAGTGTTTTATTCTTCTAAAGATTCTATATTGACCAATAAAATGATTACCACCATTCTAATATTGTCCAAAGCCAACCAGGTGCTATTGTTGTTGCCTTTTTTTAACTAATAAGACACACTGCAGTCACAATGTACTAGTAGGGGGAAGGAGGGAATGTTTAATGTGATGTATAAAGGTGCTAATCAAGATAGTTGAGTGAATGGCTTTGTCCTGAATACCGTGGAGCTTCATGTGTGTTGTTGGAGCTGAACTAATCCAGGCAAGTGGGAAGTATTCCATCACTCACCTGACTTGTGCTTTGTAGATGATGGACAGCCTTTGCGGGTTTAGGATGGAGTCACTTGATGTGAAACATTCAATCTCTGACCTGCTTTTGTAGCTGAATCCTTGTGTGGCTGGTTCATTCAGTTCAGTGAGTTAAGCAGCCAGGATCATCTCACAGATTTAGCGCAATGTTCACAAAATTATGTTTCCCAATGAAGCATTTTGTCTGCTGGGAATTCTGGAAAAAATAAACAACAGTGTTTGCCTAAAAATGTTTCACTGATTTAACTAAATTAGCAGCGCAATGATCTCAAAATGAAGGAACAGCAGTAATCTCTACTGACATAAAAACAGGCGTGAAATTATTCTAACTATTTCTTAAGTCCTTTTTAAAAACCAGGCACTCATAGGATCGTTACAATGCAGAGGAGGCCATTTAGCCCATCGAGCCTACACCCACAGCAGTGCCACCCATGCCCTATCCCTGAAACCCAATGTATTTACCATGCTCGTTCCCCCGAAACTAAGGGTCGTTTTATCATGGTCATTTTACCTAATCTGCACATCTTTGGACTGTGGGAGGAAACCAGAGCACGCAGATGAAACCCACGCAGACACGGGGAGAACGTGCAAACTCCACACAGACAATGACCCAAGCAGGGAATCAAACCTGGATCCCTGGCACTGTGAAGCAGCAGCACTAACCACTGTACCACATCCTGACTCCATCTATAAGTTGGGTATTTAAATTCAATGCACAGTGCTTCTGAGCTGTACAGCAACCGAGAAGGTTTCAGCTGTGACTCCCATCCCTGAATTTGGCTGAGTTAGCAATGGGACATTGGTTCCAGTCGGATGCATTGGTGGGAATTCCAAGTGAGATATCAGGAGAAGCCAGAAACGAGTTGACTTGTGAGGCCTGCATGGTGTGAAAATCTTACCAAAATCACTTGCCTGTAACACTCACATAAAGAATGGAGATTTGGATAAGATGTTCGGCATATTTTAGTTAGACTTTGGCAGAATCGTTGTCTTCAGGACAACTGGGAAGAGATAGTGATGAATTCATACTTGAATAACTAAAGAGCTTACATAATCTAATTATCATCTGTGTTGCTTCTTCTGTACTTTAAAAAAAAACTTTATCCTCCTGAGGGAAAAAAATAGAGAGGTTATTCACAACCTTGATGGCGCTTTTGTTAAAAAATCCGCAGAGATTAATTGGACCAGTTCCTAACTTGTGATTGGTTGGGTAATCGCAGTCAGAGCAGTAGCTGGGGATTATGATTAGCCTCAGCGGGCTGGATTATGTGGGGAGGGAGATTAAACAGTGTTGCCGTTCCTTGTCACTTATGAGTTGTTTTTGCTGGAAAATATGCATGCAAGCTAAGAACGGTATCAGGTCAGCTGACCAGTCAGCTTGACAACACCTTCACAAGATGCATCTGGATTTTGACAGTATTACGAGGCCTGCCATTTGGGTTGTTAACTGGGGAGCTAGAGATATGTGGCTTTTGACAGCACAAAGGGAGCCCATTCCACATCCTTTATGAAGTAATAATTTAAAAGCTAAAGCACAAAACATTGCATGTTTAACAAAATATAACAAGCATAACCTTTTGGAAAGGATTTTCTAACTTTGTTGATGTGTTTTCATGATGGGGACATGCCCGCATTGGACTGGGGTAAACACAGTAAGAAGTCTCACAACATCAGGTTAAAGTCCAACAGGTTTACTTAATAGCACAAGCTTTCAGAGTGTTGCTCCTTCTTCAGGTGAGTAAAGAGGCCATTTGGCCTATTGAGTCTATACCGACAATAGCTACCACTAAAGGCACTCCAAACCTATTTTCTTGAACTTGTCCCATATCCTTGAATGTTATGATATTTCAAGTGCTCATCCAAATATTTTTTAAAGGCTGTAAGGTTTCCAGCCTTCACTGCCTTCCCAGGCAGTGCATTTCAGATTCCCACCACTCTCTCAGTAAAAACGACTTTCTCAAATCCCCTCCGCATCTCTTGAACCTTACCCTAAAACTATGTCCCCTCGTGATTGATCCCTCAACCAAAGGGAACAGCTGCTCCGGACTCACCTTGTCCATACCCCTCATAATCTTATATGCCTCAATCCTGTCGCAGCCTCAGCCTTCTTATAGCTCAAATACTCCATCCCAGGCAACATCCTGATGAATCCCCTCTGTACCCCCTCGAGTGCTGTCATATTATTTGAGAATAGTCCTTCTTCGAACTTTGCTGATCAAAATGCGTAAGGGAGTAAGAGCTACTACTACCCCAAAGCACAACATTTGCAAGACTGATCTTCCTTCCTTACATTAGAAATATTTTAATATTTGGAAGAACAGTTAATGACATAACTGTATTACCAGTGCTATCAGACTATGCCTCTAGTAGTAACTGGTAAACTTAGTTATGTAGGCATTGGAATTTAACAGCAGTGTCTTATCAAAAACAATTCCCTGTATCTAAATGTGTGACCTATTTCTTCATTTTGTAGCCTTAAGCACAAAGTAAAAATAGGAAAAAAAATCTTGGTTTGCACATTCCACTTGGTGCCTCAATTGTAGTTTTGTTTAATTATATCTGCAATATATTAAAAATAGTGGGTAGAATTTTCCACCTGGAAGATTAAGCTGGGTGGGAGTATTCACAGACATCCTCAATCTCTCTTTACGTCAATCTGAGATCCCAACTTTCTTCAAAACCATTCCAGTACCAAAGAGAAGTCAGGCGGCGTGTCTTAATGACTATTCAGTGGCTCTAACGTTGATCATTATGAAGTGCTTCAACAGGTTAGTCAATTCCAGCTTCCCAAATTGCTTGCATCCACTACAGTTCATATATTGCTGTGACAGCTCTACAGCAAATGCCATCTCCCTGGCCCTATAATCAACCCTAGAACACCTCATAGAGCCATAGAGGTTTACAGCATGGAAACAGACTCTTCAGCCCAATTTGTCCATGCCACCCTTTCTTTTTTAAAACCCCTAAGCTAATCCCAATTGCCTGCATTTGGCCCATCTCCCTCTGTACCCACCATACCCACGTAACTATCTAAATGCAACTTTATCAGTACTCCTTTCGTCATCACCCTCTTCTTCATTTGCGACATCCTCAGTGACATTCAGTCTTTCGGAGACCAATTTAACATATTTGAAAGGACTTAATCGGGCAGGATCAAGATTTTCAAACTTGAAAATCAAGTCCCCTCCAACTTGATTTTCAAGTTTGCTGATGACACCATCATTGTGTTTGGATCTCAAATAATGACAAGACATGGTACAGGAAAGAGAGAATCTGGTGAATTGGTGTGATGACAATAATTTCTTCCTCAATGTCAACAAAACCAAGGAGATTGTCATCAACTTCAGCAAACATAAAGGAGAACTTGCCCCTGTCAAAATCAGTGATGCAGAAATGGGTGAGAGCTTCAAGTTTTTATGTGTCCAGATCACCAACAACCTGTCCTGGTCCCTCCATGCAGACGCTATAGTTAAGAAAGGCAACCTTTTCTTTCTCAGAAGACTAAGGAAATTTAGCATGTCTATTATGATTCTCAACAACCTCTACAGATGCACCATAGAAAGCTTTCTTTCTGATTGTATCACAGCTTGGTATGGCTCCTGTTCAAGACCGCAATGAAGTACAAAGGATCATGAATGAAGCCCAATCCATCATTCAAACCAACCGCCCATCCATTGACACTGTCTACACTTCCCTCAACCTCAGAAAAGCAGCCAGGATAATTAAGGACCCCAAGCAACTTGGACACTTTCTCTTCCATCTTCTTCCATCAGGAAAAAGATACAGAAATATGAGGATAAATACCAACTGACTCAAGAACAGCTTCTCCCCTGCTGCCATTAGACTTTTAACGGATTTACCTCGCGTTAAGTTAATCTTTCTCTACATCCAAGCTATGACTGTAACATTGTACTGTGCACTCTCTCCTTTCCTTCTCTATGTACGGTACGCTTTGTCTGTATAGCATGCAAGAAACAATATTTTTCACTGTGTGCTAATTCATGTGACAATAATAAATCAAATTAGTTCACTGGTGGGCAGGAAGGTTACTGTGCAGGGGGTGTGGACTGGACACAGTCATGTTCTGTTCAGCTCAATATTTATGCATCCGTGTGGAGCACAGTGAATCTCTTGGTGGGGACAGGCAGGAAGTCGCCTATCCCACCCCAACATTCCCTCTTGGGTTCAAAGGTGCGACCAATCAGCCAGTCACTCAGTGCAGGGTGAGAGCTCCGCATTGTGCTTCTTGCACTATGTCCAAGAAAAGAAATCTACTTTCAGCTCTGCAGTTTAGAAAATCCTCCCCCAGAGATATTCCTCCAAGCTGTCCAAAAAAGTCAAGAGGTCCAGGTTCTCAGAATGCGAGGAGAAGACCCTCCCATCTTCCCGCAGTGGCCTAGGAGCAGGAATCCAAGGAAAGAAATGGATTATCGTGCAGGAAGAGGATGCATGATCTGCTGTATGAACCTAGAAAAGTGAATTATATTACACCACATAAAAAAGTTGGAAAGGTCTCAGTGCAAACACAAAAAGATGCTGCAGGTTCCTTTACCTTATAAAAGCAAATTATTGCTGATGCTGGGATTTGAAACCAAAAGCGAAAATGCTGGAAAATCTCAGCAGCTCTGGCAGCACCTGTAAGGAGGGAAAAAAGCTGATGTTTCGAGCCCAGATGACCCTTTGTCAAAGTTCATTGTCATTGTCATTCCCTCATTGCACTTTGACAAAAGGTCATCTTGTTCGAAACATCAGCTCTTTCTCTCCTTCCAGATGCTGCTAGACCTACTGAGATTTGCCAGCATTTTATCTTTTGATTTCTTTACCTTGATAATATCCTTACAGACACATAAACCAGTGAAGAGTCATCACGAGTTTGACGCAAAGGCCTCTTGCTTGGGACTGGCAGGGTTGCAAATGGTTTACTTCCAGTGATTTCCTGAGCATTTACTTCAAGTTTCTCATCCAATTCTCCCCAAGACACCCTCCACATCTAAACTCACTGTTTCTTCAACTATAGAGCAAATCGATTAGTTTTCTAAACTCAGCCTTCCTATAGCACTTCAAAACTGATCACTTTACTGAGTCCTGCAATTGATTGTTCAGATAATTATTGTCCACATGGCCTTGTCGTTCTCTCAGAGGGCTTAAGATCTCTGTCTTTTCTCTCTGACACACAAACCTTCTCTCAACTCCTTTCTGTTTCTGTCTCTTTGTCACTGTTGCTAGGTAACAGTAAAGCTTTTTCTATTTTGCTTTTGTTTCCAGAACCATCGAACTCTCAGCCCTTTTTAACTCATCTCTTTAAGGATTATGAGACCTCATTCGAAAATTATATCTGCAAGCAAACCCAAAAGGCCTGAAACCTTTTAGTTCCAAACCTAATCAGACTCCCAGGTGCCAAGGTTCATCAATAAAACCTTAATCAAACAGAAAACATTTTTAGTTTTCTCAACACACAAATATATATTTAACTTAAAATTTTATGTTGTTCATCATATAACTGTTTGTAAGTCTCTCAGAATCAGAATCATAGAATCCCTACAGTGCAGAAGGAGGCCATTCAGCCCATCAGTTCTACACCGACAAACATTCCCATCCAGGTCCTATCCCCGTAAAACTGCCTATTTACCCTGCTAGTCCTCCTGATACTAAGAGGCAACTTAACATGGTGCACATCTTTGAACTCATGGATTCCATTTTTCTAGGTCAGTTAATGCTCCAGAATGTTGGCTTCAAATTGTGTTCCAATCAGGAGCTTCTGTTGATTGAGTTCTCCCAAATTATCACCAAAGTGCTTAGTTTATAATGTCACATGTGCATGATTAGGCAACGGCCATCATTGATTTCATTGTGTGAAGATATTGTACCTTTAAGAAATGTATTTTAGTCATGTTCCTGTTTTAACAGCCTGTTCTAACCGTTGGATCTGTATCTGATAGCCCTATATTATTATTGCAGCAGCATAAGTGCTCTTAATTGCTAGAGTTAGAAGTCTGACAACACCACGTTAAAGTCCAACAGGTTTATTTGGAACCACGAGCTTTTGGAATGCTGCTCCTTCAGTTTGATGAGGGGGGGGCAGTGCTCTGAAAGCAAATGATTTCAAATAAACCTGTTGGACTTTAACCTGGTGTTGTGAGACTTCTTATGGTGTCTACCCGAGTCCAACACAGGCATCTCCACATCTTAATTGTTAGAATGTTTGTTTTAATCACACAAATTCAAGATGAAGGGCATGAGGTTTGGAAGGGGATGCGAGGAAAAACCTAGAGGGTGGTGTCAGTCTGGAATGTGTTGCCTGTGAGGATGGTAGAGGCAGGTTGCCTTACATTGTTTAAAAAGGACCCGAGTGAGCACTTGACATGGGATGACATTCAAGGCTGTGAGCCAAGCACTGCTAAATGGGATTAGATGGGAGGTCAGATGTTTCACACATGTCAGTGCAGACTCAATGGACTGAAGAGCCTCTTCTGCACTGTACAATTCTATGAATATGGGTTGTTAGTGTTCTCCTGCGGTTTTGCAGAGTAGGATTGACAGGGTTGATTGACAGTAATATCAGGTGACTGGGTGGAGCTAGGCTTACACAGAGATATCAATGGGAGTGTGCTACTTGGGATCTTTGGAGAGAAGTTGTTTTCTCTGTGTCTTTTTCTCTGGAGTTAGAGACTAGAATCTGCCAGGAAGTAAGTCTTTTACTCTGAGGTTCTGCTGTTGGGGGTGGATCTTTGTTTGGAGGTGGTTATATGAAAGTCAGAAGACCAGTATCTGGTTGGGTCTCTGTCCAGGGATGTTGAAAGGCTGGAAATCCAGCTTCCATGTGAGCACATCTATTTTTGATGCTAACTGGCTCTGAAGAAGGGATTTATGTCTATGGCTGATGCTCAAATTGGATCAATAGAGGTGGCTAGCTGTTAAGAATTATAACTTGTCATGTTTAAGCATTTAAATTGGTAAAAGTTATGCTAATTCTTTTTGTTATCTTCTAAGTGTGCTCTTAAATGAAGTATGTTTTGACACAAGCTTCCTAGTGGGTCATTTGAGTGGATTATCTCATGTTCACCCGAATATCAAAATTATAAGAAGTTAGCATCTAAGCTAATATACCTTGGAGTTTCTGGCCTTGGCTGTTACCAGTTGCACTTACATAGCATCTGCATTATCGTCAGTTGTGAGCTGTTAACTCATGAGGTCTCATATTAGCTACATGTGTCCCAAGGTTCATTACGAATGCAGGGTGAGAGACTGTAGTTGGACAGTGTAGTCAGGACAAGCAAGGCTATCAAAGTGTCTGGAGGGAGGTGTAATGGGCATGAGCAATGCTGAATGTCTTTCCTTGGTGATTGCTGATTTCAGCGACAATGCAGCTGAACAAGACAATGTTATAACAGGCACATTAGCCCAGGCAGCAAGAGGGACTTGTGAGGGGTGTGTATGTGCGTTTGGCTGTAGATATTACCAGACCTCACATGAAGAGTTGATCTCCATGAATTGAGTAAGTAATTAGCAGGGTTCCCCTTCACTCAGCCCAAAGGAGAGTCATTAACACCTCCCACACACTTTGAGATGATGCCATATATTTTTTCCTGAAGCTCTGTTGAGCTGCATCATTACTTTTGAAAGTAGAAGATGATTTGTATTCTGTATGTGAGTGCTTTCAGTGCTTTCCAACTTCCCCTGTCACCGTTTCCCCAAGATCCTCCAATCCTCCTCCACAGTCACCACCTCCAAATTCCCTTCCCACCCGTGATTAGTCTGCATCCCCCATCCTCTTGACTCTATTATTATTCTTATACATATTCCTGTTCTTGCTCTCTTCCGTTTGAAGTTGAATCTGAGCACTTCTGTTCTCAAGGCCAACTGCAGGCCCATTTTCAGAGAGACCCGCCCCCAACAAACACACACAATCTTCTTTTATTTCTTGAATGTGACTGTAGTCTGATATCATCCTTCCAACTCCCAGGACCAAACACTGAATCATAAATCATGCCCTTTGCATACTGTTCTGTAAGGCCACAACTTCCCAGAGAGGTTGTCCCCCACCGAAGACAGGGACCAAGACAATCATGCCATGCCAGGCCCTCAAGCATGCCCCCTGGACAGGCTAATTGCATTCCCTAGATAGTCCCTTAAACATATCCCTGATGGACTGGCCTCATTCCCTGAAGAATCTACTAAACAGTCTTCTATCCTTCCTCTTTCATCTTCCCCACTCCCAACCTTATCCAGTCCTGTCTCTATCTCACCCTGCCCTGCTGGTCCTCCTTTCCCACCTCTCTCCCTTGCCATGCTGTCTCTGTCTTGTCCTTTTCCACTGATTAGCCCCAGCTCCTGGTCCTGTCTCTGTCTCCAGCAGTTGCAAATTCCCCTCTGCCGAGCACCATTTTGACCTGGAACTGTATCACTATTTCATCACTATTTGTGGATCAAAATTCTGGAATTTTCATCCTAACAGCACTGTAAGAATGCATGCACTGAATAAACTGTATTGATTCACGTACACAGTCAGTGCCACCTTCCCAACAGAAGTCAGGCTCACCGGTCTATAATTTCCAGGATGGTCCCTACTCCCCTTTTTGAACAAAGGGACAACATTTGCCATCCTCCAGTCTTCCGGCACAATACCTGTAGCCAACGACGACATGAAGATCAAAGCCAAAGGCTCTGCAATCTCCTCTCTAGCACTTGATCAGCAATGTGATCAGCACTTGGGCATTGACCAAAATAAGTTCCTGACTTAACAGGATGAAAGAGAAATTTAGCTTAGAACCAAGGTAGAGAGGGGAATAAAAGTACTCTGAATCAGACTCTGATGATTCTGAAGAAAAGATGGATTGAGAAACTTTAGTCAGAATTTAGTGGGGGAAAGAGCTTGGCTTTTGGGCTAGGCCCTCAAAACTGACCAGGGTCCAGCCTACCAAGGGTGGAAATTCCACCTGTCGAGGATTTCTGGCAGTCTGAGACTGGCAGCTCTGTATGGCCAGAAGCACCTTAGTGGATCTTATCTATAATGCATTCAGAGGAAAGGCCTATGATCTCCAAAGGCTCGCAGGCTGCAGGTGAGTGAGGCTGGGATGGGGTAACGTGAAGCTGGTCTTAGGAGAAGAGGTGGGTGTGGTAGCTGGAGAACGTGGTCAGAGGAAAGAGCAGGGGTGTGATTTTCAGTGGACACTGCTGCCCTGTGCTGGGGTCTCTTTATCAGGCACTATATGAAGACCGCCCTGCCATGCCAGTAGGCCGCAGGTAAACCTGACCAGGTTGACAGGGCAGCCTCCAGGATAAGACATATCTCTCACATTTAATCCCTGAGCCTCCATTAAAGTCTGGTGAGATCAGTGATAATTGGCTTGATAACGAACCCAACTGACAACCCGCCGTAAACAAACAATCTTCTCCCATGGGCCCCTTCCAACCTCCAACATATTCTCAGGAGATTTTCCCAGCTCCAGGAACTGACGTGTGGCCTCTTCCATCATTAAGTGAGTCCAGCCGCCATGTCTCCCATAGCAACGGACTGCATTATAAGTGCTGGAGTAGCCAGCAAAGCCCAAATCTCTGGAATGAATATTAAAAAAAAATGAATGGAGCCACTTTTAAATTCTAAATGGAAAAATGGCATGTACTTTCTATTAAAGCTTAATAACTTCAAATGTGATGTTGATTATATACATAAGGACAGTCATAACAAACAATTAAGTTAATAAAGACATAAGCTACAGTCAGCATGAACCCATCGTGCTCTCAATAAAGGTTATTTGCTCTAATTTACTCAAGCTTGTTCTGAAGAGATGTTTCCCTCTCGACATGTTTGATTTTCTGCTTCTGTTTATTTATTTTAGTCCAGTTTTTGTAAGTTGCTATAGTCTGCACAATCTCCTCAAGCTGCCCATTTCCCTAACAAGCGTTTCTGAAGATCCTGTTCAATCTTTGATGCGTTGTTGTTCCCGTTACAGCTATCCATGAATTTCCAAGTGATCTTTTTACCAATAAGGAGAGGCAACGAGGAGGAGTTTTACTTCATATAGCAGGAGTGAGTATATTTACATTTACAAATTTTTAATTGAGAAAACGACCAAAGCATTGGAAAATACATGTTAGAGCTACTGGAAATAGTCTTTTCTATTTTATTTTCTGACAATATACAATTGGGATAAACCACAGAATCCCAACAATGTCAAAACAGTGAGTCTGCATCAATTCTCCAAAAAAGCATCCCATCCAGCCTCTCCCCGCCATCCTATCCCTATAACCTTCTCATTTGCCATGGCTAATCTACTTAGGCTACACATCCTTAGACTCTAAGGGACAATTTAGTATGACCAACCCATCTAACCTGCACATCTTTGGAGTGTGGGAGGAAACTGGAGCACCTCGAGGAAACCCTCACAGATATGGGGAGAATGTGCAAACTTCAATCAAACAGTCCCTTAAGACCAGGATTGAATTCAGGTACCTGGCGCTCTGAAACAGCAGTGCTAACTGTGCTGCACCCACAGCAATTCTACCCAACCCCTATCCCCATAGCCCCAGCTACCCATCCTGCTAATCCCCCTGACACTAGGGTCAATTTAGCATGGCCAATCCACTTCACCTGCACATCCTAGGAGGTGGGAGGAAACCAGAGTACCTGGAGGAAACCCATGCAAAGAACAAAGAACGAAGAAAATCACAGCACAGGAACAGGTTCTTCAGCCCTCTAAGCCTGTGCTGACCATGCTCCCCGCCTTAACTAAAACCTCCTACCTTTCTGCGGACCATATCCCTCTATTCCCACCCTATTCATTTATTTGTCAAGATGCCCTTGAAAGTCACTATAATATCTGCTTCCACTGCCTCCCCCGGCAGTGAGTTCCAGGCATCTACCACCCATTGCATAGAAAAACTTGGCTCGTGCATCTCCTTTAAGCCTTGTCCCTCACATGCTAAACTTATGCCCTGAGTAATTGACTCTTCCACCCTGGGAAAAAGCTTCTGACTATCCCACTCTGTCCATGCCCCTCATAATCTTGTTGATTTCTATCATGTCACCTCTCAACCTCCATTGTTCCAGTGAGAACATACCAAATTTCTCCAACCTCTCCTCATAGCTAATGCCCTTCGTACCAGGCTACATCCTGGTAATTTTTTTTTGTACCCTCTTCAAACCCTCCACATCCTTCTGGTAGTGTGGCAAGCAAAATTGAACACTGTTCCCAGTCTGGCCTAACTAAGGTTCTGTAAAGTTGCAACATGACTTGCCAATTTTTAAACTCAATACCCCGACTGATGAAGACAATGATGTATGCCTTCTTAACTATTTCCTCCACCTGCATTGCTACTTTCAGTAACCTGTATACCTGTACATCCAGAGCCTCTGCCTATCAATACTCTTAATGGTTTTGCCATTTACCATATATTTCCCATATACCGAGGGAGAATGTGCAAATTGAACCAGATCCATGGTACTGTGAGGCAGAGGTGCTCACCACTGTGCCACCCTAGATAACAAAGTTCAGGGAATCAAGGAAAGATCATTTGGCTTCCCTAGTTTAATTCCATGGAATGTTTTAAAGTATCCTGTGTCATTATCTTATTAATACCATTTCATAAATTATATACATCAATGACTTATTTCTAGTCTCAGAAGCTTAAGTTCCCTTAATCTTTCCTCCTAGTTCATTCTCTTAACATTTAAGATTAGCCTGATTGACCTTTCAAATGCAAGTACAACTCTTCTGTAGTGTGGTGACCACAGCCTAACGCTGGTCTAGGCAGTGCATTATAAAATGTTAGCACAATTTCTATTAGCAATACACTTTCTTTTCTTGTTAAATATTCTGTGAATCTATGATTTTAAAATGTTTTGCCACAATATCTGACTCCTTTCTAAATCTTACTAAATTTATCCCATTCATTATTAAATGTCTTATGAGTATGTTGAATTCATTATACCTAGCTGTATTAATTTCAATGCATGACATGTGTTTGTATCTTTGCATAACTGATCTAAATGCAAATATTGTGCTATGTCTCCTATGGCTATTGCTCACCTGATCATCAGCAAAATTTAACCAGTTTACAATTCTTTTCAGTATCCACTATATTTTATGCTAATTAAAAACCATAAGGGCTGCAGTAGATCATTATGGGATTCTTCCACAACACAGTTTCTCCCCAGTCGGACATTAAATGTTGGCCAATTACTGTGAGTGGTTTTCCGAAGTAAGAGAGGAGTTGCTGCCAAATCCAAGTATAGCACGGGAAGGAAGTCCTGACTGGAACCCATGAAATGCTCAGATTCACTGGGTCAGTATAGTTACTGTCAACTCTACAGTTCCCACACAGGAAAACACAGTCCTGCAGCAAGTTGAGTGACCAGGGCAGGTCAGGTAACGTAAGAGGAATTGTCACACTTTCTGGGGATGTTTTGCACTGAGCATTTCTATCATTCAAAATGCTTAATGTCTCACTATATTGAAGAGCCATGAGGTGGAGTTGCTGTCGTTGGACAGGGGTGGGCACAGTAAGAAGTCTCACAACACCAGATTAAAGTCCAGCAGATTTATTTAAAATCATGAGCTTTCAGAGGGCTGGTTACTCACCTGATAAACCTGTTGGACTTTAACCTGGTGTTCGGAGACTTCTTACTGTGTTGAAGAGTTTCTAGAATATACTACTAATATTCTTATGAAGAACTTCGTCAACCTCTACCTCCATCTGAAATGGTGAAACGATGGCCCAGTGATATTACTGTTAGACTATTAATCCAAAAACTCAGCTAATGTTCTAATCCCACCATGGCAGATAGTGGAATCAGTGCAGAGGGAGGCTATTTGGCCCATCGAGTCTGCACTGACCACAATCCTACCCAGATCCTATCCCCACAGCCCCATACAAGTACAGGATTCTTTTTTTATTCATTCATGGGATATGGGCATCTCTGGCTATGCTGGCATTTATTGCCCATCTCTAATTGCCCTTGAAAAGGTGTTGGTGAGCTGCCTTCTTGAACTGCTGCAATCCATGTAGTGTAGGTACACACACAGTGCTGTTAGAGAGGGAGTTCTAGGATTTTGACCCAGTGACAGTGAAGGAACATGTTTCTCAGTCAGGATGGTGAGTAACTTGAAGGGAAACCTCTTGGTAAAATGTTCCACTGTGCCTGCTGCCCTTGCTTAGTCATGGTTTGAAAGGTGCTCTCTAAGGAAGCTTATTGGTTCCTGTAGTGCATATTGCAGATGGTACACACACACACACACACACGTGCACACAAGCATGCATGCACACACACTCATGCACGCACACTCATGCACGCACACTCATGCATGCACACATTCATGCATACACCCATACACATGTCCACATACACACACACATACACACACACATACACACACACACACACAGTAGGTTATCATTCAGATTATGGATGCAGAGTGGTTATGAATACAGAATTGATCATTTATGGAAATTACATTAAGGAGGTAGTATGAATATATGAGGCTGTGTTCACAAAGGAGCTTCCTGAGTTGATGGCATGTTTGTATGTGGAAGGAGGATATCAATAGGACTGTTTATGCATTAGCCAGGTGCTGTTCAAGATAAGGCCTCTGTATCAGATTGACATGTAGCTCTCGCAGCCACCAACACATTTGTCTTCGGCAGCAGTTCCATGGTCACTATTGCAATGCCAGTCATTCTTATCTTCAGATTGATTTTTAAACTGATTTCAAGTTCAGCGACTCGCATCTTGGGATTTGAGCTGACTTAGTAATAGATGCTATGCAATTTCTCACATCCTGCCTTTACCCACTGCAATAATGCCTGAAAATCCCAAAAAAATAAGAAAATCCACTCTTCTGTGCGGGATTGTGTTCTTGTGGAATGGCCCTGCTCCTTGGGATACTTTCTTGTTGTCCTCAGACTGACCACCTGACATATTTTTGAATATATTATGTCAGATATGAGAATCCTTGAAGCCCTTGATGTTAAGACTGGAAGCTCAAATTCAGTTTTGATGCTGTCGTCCTCAGACTTTGAGGCCAGTATTTTATGACCTTGCCCACCCGAGGCCAATGGAGAATGGTGTTCTGTGGGCTCCCCCCACTGATTCTGGAGCAGGCAAGGAGATAAAATTCTGGCCTGAGTTTCTGTTTCTTGAATGTTGTTTTGCTTTCTTGGCTGCTGCAAGTGCCACTTAAGTCACCTTATTTTGATTCTCACTGGAATTAGTAATAGTAATTCTGCTGTTCCAGAAGCCTTTCTTTTGATGATGTCTTTGGAGAGTTGTGTCAAGATGCCACTTGCATTTAATTATTCTTTTTTATTTTGGTTTCCATCAACATATCCCATGGGGTCAAAGCGCAGAACAGAACCTTCTTTGTGTCATACCTGGCGATTCCTGCTGCAAATGAGCATGAAATACTTCATCATAAGAGTGACTTCATGGAACTTCTCAATAAAAACTGCGATAAACTGAAAGATACCAATGCTCCATTAACAGTTTCTAGATCAGTGAGTCAACAAAATGGTTTAATTTGGTCTTTCATAGAATCTGCAGTGCAGAGGGAGGCTATTTGACCCATTGAGTCTGCACTGACCACAATCCCACCCAGATCCTATCCCCACAATCCCATACATTTACCCTAGCTCGTCCTCCTGATACCATTATCACAAGGTCATTTGGTCCATCAAATCTGCCCTGCCATTTGACCATGACTGATCGAAGGGGCTGTTTAGCATGACTAATCCACCTAACTCACGCATTTTTGGACTATGGGAGGAAACCTATGCAGACACAGGGAGAATGTGCAAACTCCACACCAACAGTGACCCAAACCAAGAATCAAACCTGGGTCCCTAGCGCTGTGAGGCAGCAGTGCTAACCACTGTGCCACTGTGCTGCTGAAGGTGGAAGCAACAATATAGATTATCTTCAACAACACAAAAACAGAAAAATGCTAAAAACCTCAGCCGGTCTGACAGCATCCATGAATACAGCCAATGTTTCAAGTCACAGTTACCCAGACGCAAAGCATTGGCTCTGTTCGCTCTTCACAGATACTGTCAGACTTACTGAGATTTTCCAGTGTTTTCTGTTTTTGCTTCAGTATTTTGTCTTTATCTTAAAGTAAATTGTCTTTCTGAGGAAGACAATTGTCTTTCAAACCAGGGACCTAAATATGATTCAAGCAGATACTGACAGGGTAAAAATGTTCTTCTTCAACATTGCTAACACTCTTAGAAGATTACAGGTTCAAACTGCACGCCAGACAGTTGAGAGAATCTGAACTGAAGCTCCATTGCAGTATATGGGATGTGTTGCACTGCCAGAGGTGCCATCTTTTATCCCAAATGCAGTCTGCTGTCCCACAGGGGTATAAATGATTTAGTGGCATAGCTTCAAAGAGAGAGTTCTCCCGTGTCCTGATGAATATCTATCCCTCAACCAGCATCACAAGTTCGTAAGATATAGGAGCAGAATTAGGCCATTCAGCCCATCAAGTCTGCTTCACCATTCGACCATGACAGATCAGTGAATTAGGTTTTCTTTATTCGTTCGTGGGATGTGGGCATTGCTGGCTGAGTCAGCATTTATTGCCCATCTCTGTGGGCATTTAAAAGTCAACCACATTGTGATAGATTTGGAGTCAGGTGTAAGCCTGACCAGGGAGCAGTGACAGATTTCTTTCTCTAAAGGAAATCAGTGAACCACATGGGCTTTTATGAGAATTGACAATGGTTTCGTGATCATCATTAGACTTTTAATTCAAAATCTTTTATTTAATTCAAATTTCACCATCTGAGGTGTCAGGATTTGAACCTGGTTCCCCAGAACATTATTCTGGGTCTCTG
This sequence comes from Sphyrna mokarran, assembly GCA_024679065.1. Classification (NCBI taxonomy): domain Eukaryota; kingdom Metazoa; phylum Chordata; class Chondrichthyes; order Carcharhiniformes; family Carcharhinidae; genus Sphyrna; species Sphyrna mokarran. The sequence goes on along the minus strand of JAGIQG010000015.1, from coordinate 21,203,271 downwards.
AATTACTAGTCTGCTGATAATACACTATGACGCTACCTCTCCTTAGCCAATCATTGACCCAATCCTAAATGGAGGAGCTTATTGTGGAAATTGGCTATTGCATTTTGAACAAACAAATACACTTCAAAAAGCATTTCAGTGGCTGTTAGTGGTGTTTTGGGATACCCTGAGACTGTAAAAGGCACTTAGAAATGCAAAGCTTTCATTTCCCTTACTAGCCAACTTGAAATGATCTTGGATGATTTGAAGATGTCTCATATGATTCTGGTAGCATCAAATATTGCAGCAGAGCTTGGGCTAAAACATTGCCATTCTAATTTGAAACTGATCTCAGCTGGGTGAGGGTGATTGCCCTTGACATCAAGACACCATTTGGTGGAGGGTGGCATCAAGATGCCCTAGCAACATTCATTGGAACCAAGGAAAAAGCTTTCCACTGGTTGGATCATACCCAGCATAATGGAAGCTGGTTGTGCTCCTTACAAGCCATCTTAGCCCCAGGACATCATTGCAGATGTTCCTCACCCATTTCCAGCTGTTTCATCAATGACCTTCCCTCTAACATAAAAATCATAAATAGGGATGGTGGCTGATAATTGCACAACAACATCCATCAACAGAACATCATCCATAATCTATCCAATGTAGATGGACAAGGAAAGTGTATGGGAATGCCACTATTGGCGAGTTCTCTCCAAATCTCACACTATTCTGATTTGGAATGATATGCTTCACTCTCTCTGGGTTCAACCTGGAATTCTCTGCCTAACTGTGAGGCTGTGGACAAATTGATCTCAGATGGACTGCAGCAGTTTAAAAAGGCAGCTCACCACCAGGTTCTCAAAGATAGTTAGGGATAGGCAATAAACAGTGGTCTTGACAGTCACCTTTACATCCTATGAGTGACTAAAATGAAAAAGAATCCGTGCCAGATGTAGAGTTTAACCCTCGCATAAGCCTGAATCCAGAGTTGAAAACTGTTCCTGGGCAGGCAAGAAATTAAAACTTTACTCCAGCACTTCTCCAAGTTAGCTAACATAGGAACCAGTAAAGGTTACATTGATGCAATAGCATGCTTTTCTTTCAGAGATTTAGACTACTGAACATTGCCTGTCCAGTTTTAATTTTGTATCAGGCTGTGTTGGCCATGACAGAGGAATGCTTGTCACTGATGCTGTGTATCTACAGTGGAGTAAGTGTTACCTTCTCCAGCACTAAAATACCTCATCTTAACCAGAAGAGAAACATTTCAGGAGTTATTTTCTTGGCCCTTGCGCCTGGAAACCAAGATGGCTGCACTGTCAGAAGTGCCATCTTTCATAATGGTTACAAGGTTCCAGGAGATAAAATGGAGGTCAGTGCCATAAGGTGAGCGTTCCTTTAATGCTTCCCTACATTCTCCAGAGCATTCATTCATGGGCTTTGGGCCATTTTCACTTGTAAATCCAAAGAGGTTGTAGAATGACTGGGGAAGCAGGATGGGAGAAAGAGAATGGGACACAAACACATCCTCATCTTCGATGGTTTCAGCCCTGTTACAGGCTCTGGTTTCTGCTACGCGGCCATCACGAAAATTACAACAGGTTAGTGGCTGCCTCCACTGCCTTTGTAGTGCCTATGTGGAGGACCTCTTTATTCTGTTATAATTTTGTTCTTTGTTTTGGTTCAGAAGGGGAGTATGGTCGGTGCAGGCTTGAAGGGCCGCAGAGCCTGTTCTTGTGCTGTAATTTTCTTTGTTCATCTGATAGAGGACCTCTCCCTCCGACCGTCCAGAACCTTGACGTGTGTTCTCCCTGTATGCATTCTTCCCCAACTTCCCCAGCTCCTGCTGAGGTCAAAGTACATCTCCCGTTTAGGTGATGCAGGCTAGCATTAAGTGCAGATATCTTCTCACAATTTTGTGTGCTGTCTTCTTTGCAAGAAATGGATGTGAGTTAATCATATGTCGAAGTTCCTATGCTTGTTTTTGTGTCTTACTGAATTTTGCGGCCTTGTCGTATCATTGAATGGAATCCCCACAGTGCCGAAGGAGATCGTTCGGCCCATCAAGTCTGCACCAAATGTCCAGAGCATCATGCTCAGGCCCTATCCCCAGATATTTACCCCATGAATTCCCCAAACCTGTACATCCTGGAACACTAAGGAGCAATTTACCATAGGCAATTAATTGAATCTGCACATCTTTATTGTGTGGGAGGAAACTGGAAATCCATGCAGACACTGGGAGAATATACAAACTCCACACAGATAGACACCCAAGGCCAGGAATCAAACCTAGATCCCCAGCACTGTGAAGCAACATGCTAACCACTGTGCCATGATTTTCAAACACCGAGACATCCAGACACTTGCAATGATAACTGCGTTGTAACCCTGCCCAATTATTGCTGAGCTGAAATGTCACTATTTTCCAGTCTATTGCGTTTTAATTTTAGGAGAAGTGACAAACAAAGTTATTAAAAAAGGACTTTTGTTAAGATTATTCAACTTTCGTTCACATTGTTTAGCTTGTACAAATAAACAGAGCACACGTTGCTGTCACCATAAAACACAGAAAGAAACTAACAGCAGATTACAAGGCCAACAGTGTTTGAGGAACTCAGCAGTCTAGTCAAGAAATGTATGAAATGAAAACGTGCATCTTTTTTGGCTGAACGGTATAAATTCCACAAAGCAGTGCTGTCAGAATACCTGGACTGCAGCAGGCTATAAAATAAACCAGTTGGCTCATTTTAAAGTCCCATAGAAATTTATGAGGATAAGGATCACATGCAGCACAGTGGCACACTGGTTAGCATTGGCTGCCTCGTACAGCCAGGGACCTGGGTTCGATTTCCGGCTTGGGTCAATGGATGTGTGGAATTTGCATGTTCCCTCCATGTCTGCTTGGGCTTCCTCCAGATGCTCCGGCTTCCTCCCACAATCTGAAAGACGTACTGATTAGATGCATTGACTGACCTGGGCAGGCACCGGAGTGTGGCGACCAGGAGAATTTCACAGTAATACAAGGCTTAATGGTGACAACTAACTGAAGGAATCAACTATTTCAAGTATGTTCGCAGAACGAAAACTATACTTAATAAGGAAGGCTGTCAATTCTCAAAGACAGCACCAAGCATCATTCCTCCTCACCAAAAGTCAGATGCTAAAGTACAAAGAACAAAGAACAAAACAGCACGGGAAACAAGCCCTTTGGCCCAACGAGCCCAATGTTCCCACCTCTATCCATGATCCCTGTCTATGTTTATAGATCTATGGATTAAAAACCAAATTTGAGACAATTTAGGGAGAATTTGTTTTGCCAATTAGCCTAAGAGCTCATCTTTGGGATGTGGGAGGAAACCGGAGCACCCGGAGAAAACCCACGCAAACACGGGGAGAATGCGCAAACTCCCACAAGCACAGGCCCAAATCCGTGTATCTGCACAGCACAGCAATAGTCACTGAGCTGTCGTGTTGCCCATCAAATGGTCCAGGTCAAGCGTATACTAACAACGTAAAGCACTAGGATTCTCTCGAAAAAAATCCAAGAGCAGTCCTCTCACGACCCATCGCGTGTATGCCCCTCGTTAGACAACAAGGTGGACCAAAGCACCTGTAGGATAAAAACAAGTACATCAATATCATCATCTATTTACACACTTCCCAGGGACTCCCAAGGCTCATGATCCCTATTTTTAAATCAGTTTTCTATACCCCTCCATTCCCATTCTGTTCATGTGCCCATCTAAGTATTTCTTAAATAACTCCAGAGTACCTGCCTCCACCACTTAACTTGGCAGCGCATTCCATATCCCCACCACCCTCTGTGTGAAAAAACTCCCTCTAGCATCCAAATTATACCTTACCCCCCTCACCCTAAACCCGTGACCCCTTGTGCTATTCGTGTCCATTCTAGGAAAAAGCTTAACCCTGTTTACTCTATCTATACCCCTCATAATCTTGTACACCTCTATTAGATCTCCTCTAAGTCTACGTCTTTCTAAGGAAAACAGTCCCAATTTGCCTAATCTCTCCTCGTAACTCAGACCTTCCATACCAGGCAGCATCCTGGTAAACCTCCTCTGCCCTCTCTCCAGAGTCTCCACGTCCTTCCGGTAGTAAGGCGACCAGAACTGGACGCAGTATTCCAAATGAGGTCTAACCAACGTTTTATACAACTGCAACATTAAAGGCCAGCTCTTGTACTCTATACCCCTTCCTATAAAGGCTAACATACTATATGCTTTCTTCACAACCTTTTCCACTTGCTCTGCCACCTTCAGAGACTTGTTCACCTGCACTCCCAGGTCCCTCTGCGTTTCTATACTCCTAATAGGTCTACCCTTTATCATATACCTCCCCCCTACATTCTTTCTCCCGAAATGCATCACCTCGCATTTATCAAGATTAAATTCCATCTGCCATCTATCTGCCCAAGCTAGCAGCCTATGTCCTGCTGCATCGCCTGACAATGCTCCTCACTATCCGCAAGTCCAGCCATCTTTGTATCGTCTGCAAACTTGCATTTATTTATATAGTTTATATCGTTTAGCTGCTCTTGGGATTACTAGCAGAGGCAACTAACCAACTCTCTTGAGACTGTCAAAATTGCTGGTGATCTATCTTGTCTTTGAAAATATTCTAAAGACCATAAGACATAGGAGCAGTATTAGGCCACTCGGCCAATTGAGTTCTGCTCCACCATTCAATCATGGCTGATATTTTTCTCATCCCCATTCTCCAGCCTTTTCTCTATAATCTCAATCCCTTGTTAATCAAGAACCTATCTATGTCTGTCTTAAAGACACTCAATGACTTAAAAGATAACTGTAAAAATGTTTATAGCATATGTATGCAATGCTATGTAAGGATGTGACATAATATTCTTTGGCTGTCATTATTCAGAATAAATACTTGCTTGTTCACTGAAGAGTACTATTATAAGAATATCTGGGCCGCACAACTCCATGTGGACCCTCCCTGCATCCCTACAGTTTTGAGATTATGGGTTGTTTCTCTTGGGGGTTTTGCCAGTCTCCTGTGCAAGATGTGGCTGAAAACTGGAGAACTTTTTCATATAATCGGCTCTCTTCAGTTCAATGATTGTCCGCTGTGAATTGAAACATGCCCTTCATATCTTAAAAAGTGAGTCTTTTCCTTCAATGTGCTTCAGTCCAGAGGGTGACAAAAACAATTAGCACAAGGCTGAGGTGGGGGGCATTGGGGGCGAACACTCCAACTCCCGGAGGAGATTCTAGGGGTTTTGTAGCTCAGAATGTACAAAACCAAGAGAGGGAATTCTCTGAATTGCAATAAGTCGATCAATTCTATTGGTACCTACCAACTGAAGGAGAAAGGTTTTCAGTATAGACATTAACACTGTAATGAAGGTACTGTGAAAATCCTCTAGTCACCACATTCCAGCCCCTATTAGAGTACACTGAGGGAGAATTTAGCATGATCAATTCATCTAACCAGCACTTCTTTCAGACAACGGGAGGAAACTGGAACACGCAGAGGAAATCCATGCAGACACATGCAAATTCTGCACAGGCAATGACCAAACTGGGAATCAAAACTCAGTCCCTAGCACTGTGAGGCAACAGTGCTAACCACTGTGCCACCATGCCTCTCCACACCTATCACATGTGGAGGTGATAACCGAGTGGTCACTAGATTAACAATCCAGAAACTCAACTAATGTTCTGGAGTCCTGGGTTCAAATCCCATCACTGCAAATGGAATGGAATTTGAATTCAGTAAAAAAAAATCTGGAATTAAAAATCTACTGATGACCATGAAACCATTGTCGAAAATCATAAAACCCTGCCTGGTTCACTAATGTCCTTTAGGGAAGGAAATCTGCTATCCTTACTTGGTCTGGCCTACACATGGTTCCAGAGCTATGTGGTTGAGTCTGAACTGCCCTCCTAGGGTAACTAGGAATGGACAATAAATGCCGGCCTTGCCATCAACGCCCACATCCCACGGATGAATTAAAAAAACAACATGGCATGCAATTAAATATGCGACCCATTAATTCTTTCTGCCTTGTTTGATAATGGGCATGGCTCTTAAACCAGTCAAGTGGCTGGAATGCTTTCAGAGTAGTATAGTTTATCATTGCAAGTTCTCATCTCAGTTCCTCTCAGCAGATGTCGTATGAAGGTAATGTGAATGTTTTGCATGGTGAATGCTGCAGACTCTGTCTTCGGGATATAAGAAATTTGAGGGAAGGAGGGAGTGATGAATGTCAGAAAAACAAACATTTTGGGGAAAAATAATGAATGATACTTGTTCTTTTCTCTTCACAGGCTGTGTACATGTTTTATGCACTGGCGATAATTTGTGATGATTTCTTTGTTCCAGCTTTAGAAAAAATATGCGAGGTACGTTAAAGTGCATTTATTTGACATTGATAAAAGTGGTATGTGAAACTTGTATAAAACATGAACCTTTTGTTTGACAGTAAAATGAACTCAGTTGGAGTGTGTATTTGCCTATTTTACTCAGAATGGGCTGAGTGCAGATAGAGTCTGCTTTCACAGTTCTGATGAGATGTATGAAGTACAGCTTGATCTCATGGATTTACAGCACACTCTCAATGTTCTAGAGCACTGTGTGAATCTATAGAACTACGAAACCAGTCTGCTGCAAACATAATTGAAGGAAAGACTCAGACACACCATGGCTTTCCAGCTATCCTGAAGTAGTGATGAGATCTATGAAACTCACCAGGTTTTACCAGAAAATGCTGGAAAATCTCAGCAGGTCTGACTGCGTCTGTGGAGAGAGAACAGAGCCAATGTTTTGAGTTTTGCTGACCCTTCGTCAGAGCTAAGAGCAAAGAAAATCAGATGAGATTTACACTATGAGGGTGGACTGGGTGGGGGGAGGAATCTGTAATTGCAAAAAGCCAATGTAAATGATGGTGAAGAAAGCTAAGAAAGATGCTAAAAATGTCCATCAAATGGTCAGAATGTGAATGGCAGAACAGAGGTATCAATTGCTAAAAGACACTCCCGAATCCCACCCTTATTGTATGAATCTCATCTGATTCTCTTTCAGCCAGACTGGAACCATTGGCTCTATTCTCTTCCCATAGATGCTGTCAGACCTGCTGAGATTTTCCAGCATTTTCTGTTTTTGTTTCAGGTTCCAGCACCCGCAGCATTTTGCTTTTATCCAAGTTTTACCAGTTAGTCCTAGTCTCAAAAACTTGATTTTCCTAATTTTCTGTGTTCTTCAAAATGTTGCTCTGGCTTCATTCGGTAAGGGTCAAACTTCATATTAAAAATATTCAGAGGGTGAGGTGTAAGTCCAGTGTGAATCAGACAGACAGTAGGATGAGAAGTAATTTCAGTATGAATGAGAAAAACACCATGGTGACTCGTAACTCCAGTATGAATGAGACAGACACTAGGGTGAGGTGTAACTCCAGTATGAATGGCACAGATACTAGAGCGATGTGTAAGTCCAGTATGAATGGCACAGATACTAGAGCGATGTGTAAGTCCAGTATGAATGAGACAGACACTAGGGTGAGGTGTAAGTCCAGTATGAATGAGACAGACACTAGGGTGAGGTGTAACTCCAGTATGAATGGCACAGATACTAGAGCGATGTGTAACTCCAGTATGAATGGCACAGATACTAGAGCGATGTGTAAGTCCAGTATGAATGAGACAGACACTAGGGTGAGGTGTAAGTCCAGTATGAATGAGACAGACACTAGGGTGAGGTGTAACTCCAGTATGAATGAGACAAACACTAGAGTGAGATGTAACTCCAGTGTGAATGGCACAGATACTAGGGTGAAGTGTGACTCCAGTATGAATAAAACAAACGTGAAGGTAAGGAATAAGTCCAGTATGAGTGAGAGAGACACGAATAATTCAGAGAGTTGAATTAAATACTCATAATCAGAGTATTGACCTGCAAAAGTGTTTGGTAAAACAGAAAATGACCTACATGTTTAGTATTCAAGTTAATGTGACCAGGTACTTCTTGAAAAATGAGTGTGGTTCAAACCATCCTAAAAATGATAAGACGGATAGAATTTGCCTGGAGGTATTTCCAATGTTCTGTAAATGGTCTCTTCTCTTTTTTTCTGTACAGAGATTACATTTGAGTGAAGATGTAGCTGGTGCCACATTCATGGCAGCTGGAAGTTCAGCACCTGAACTGTTTGCTTCAGTTATTGGTAATGTTACACACGCCTTGCAGTTAATGTATTATCCTAACAGAAACAAAGTCCCACAGCACCAAGATGGGCCTTTTAAAACAAACTGCACCCCTCCATCGCCCACCGGTTGCCTCCCAGGTCAGCCAGCCTGACACTAGCCCGTCTCCGTCCCCACCATCCCCATCCCCTTGGCAATGAAGAAATCACATTTTACGGGCTCTTTTCTCCCGAGATGGGTGAGCAGAGGTTGGAATTTTTCCAATTCCCGCACCCCTGCTTTGTTGAAATTCCAGGCCATGACATGGATTCCCCCGAAGCTCTGGTTGAATAATGGCCAATTGATGAGTTTACAGTGGAGTTTAGGGGGTCCAAGAACCATAATGCCCCATTTAATTTAGTCCTGTTTTCAAGCCCAAATGTTGTGAACCTGAGCCCCTTTCTAGTGACTCGTGAATAGTCTAGCCAGACACTGCAGTGCAGTACTGAAGGAGTGCTGCTTTTCTTTTGGTGAGGTGCTAAAACCGGACTGTACCACTCATGTCAATAAGATTAAAATTCCCAGGTTATTGGAGTTCTCCTGATATCCTGACCAGTGTCAACCCCTTAATGTTAAAAGTTTATTTATTAGTCGCAAGTAAAAGAGTCTCCATAATATTATTGATCGTTTTAGCAATAAAGAGGATGTGGATTCCACTTTTTTTTAAGTTTAAAAGTTAAAGTTTATTTATTATTGGCACAAGTAGCCTTAAATTAACACTGCAGTGAAATTACTGTGAAATTCCTCCAGTCACCACACTCCAGCGCCTGATCAGATCAATGCATCTAACCAGCACATCTTTCAGACTGTGGGAGGAAACCGGAGCACTTGGAGGAAATTCACACAGACACAGGGAAAACAGGCAAAAGCTACACAGACGGTGACCCAAGCCAGGAATCAAACCCAGCTCTTTGGTGCTGTAAAGCAGCAATGCTAACCACTGTGCCACCGTTCCACCCACTCTGCTGATACCTACAGAAACAGATTACCTAGTCATATTTCACAGTGGTTTATACAACTAATCTTGCTGTCTGTAAATTACCTATATGGTTTTCTACATTATAACTATGAAGTGTACTTCTTATCGAGACTTCCCGAAGCTGTGCAAAGCCTTATAAATGCGAGTTCTTTCTTTATTTTGTTTCAGTGAGTTAGAATAAAAAAGATCCTTCATTGCTAGATTCCTCAACTGGACCCACTTTTAAATCTGTGTCAATACATGCATTTTGACTGAGTTAAAATTTCGCCTGCAATTTTCAGTAAATCTCCTGCAGTGAGGCTGTTAAAACATTTATGGTGGTCTTGTGCACTTAACCCTTCTGCGAAAGCATTAAAACAACTAATTGCAGAGCTGTAATAGCTAGTAATGTGTCAATTCAATGCTATTACAAGTCTTGAAGCAGCTTTTAACAGCAAGTTAACCATTTTTGGGACATTCCTATTTACTTAACAGTAAGAAATTATCACGTCAGTCACCAAAGCAAAATACCATCACATAGCACGGTGGCACAGTGGCAAGGACACTGCTGCCTCACAGCATCAGAGACCCAGGTTCAATTCCAGCCATGGGTGACTGTGGAGTTTGCATATTCTCCCTGTGTCTGCATGGGTTTGCTCTGGTTTTCTCCAACGCTCCAAAGATATGCAGGTTAGATTGATTAGCCATGCAAAATTGCCCCTTAGTATCAGGGGATTAGCAGGGTAAATATATGGGGTTACAGGGATAGGGCCTGGGATTGCTGCCGGTGCAGTCTCAATGGGCCAAATGGCCTCTTCCTGCACTGTAGGGATTCTATAATTCTATGAAAAAAACTTGATTCCATCAAGCTACCCCACAGAACTGATTGGAGAGGGGAAACTCCCCCCTTTGGATCTCCAACCAGGGGCATGATCTCCATCAGTCAACAACGCCCCAGCAATCACTCAAATCCTCACAGGAGGAGCAATTGTTTCAAACATTCTTGGAATGAACGCTAGGAATGTGGATCCGATGTAACATAACCTTTTTACGTTCTTTGCAGGGGTCTTTATCACCCACGGAGATGTTGGGGTTGGAACAATTGTTGGCTCCGCAGTATTTAACATATTGTGTATCATCGGTGTGTGTGGAATCTTCGGAGGGCAGGTCAGTCCGACTGAAATACTTAGAAAATAATACAGAGCAATAACATTAATTTTTCTGATACTTGATGGACTACAGTCACGTGGGGTTCATGTGCAGCGAGATATTGTAATGCTATACTGTCCAGAGCTGATGAGATGAGTGCAAGGATACTCAATCTGCAAAAAGATAGGCCTGTGTGTATACTATATCACCGTGCCTGCCAAATAACCCAGTACATATCCATCCTTCAGCCATTTCACTCTTTGCCTTAGCAGTCCATCTCATTTTGGAAACTGTTCCTTTTTTTTAACCTATCCTTGCAGCATTGCGCTACCTGGGGTATGGTGGCACAGCGGTTATCAGTGCTGCCTCACAGTGCTAGGGACCCATGTTTGATTCCCGGGTGGATCACTGTGTGGAGTTTGCATGTTCTCCCTGTGTCTGCGTGGGTTTCCTCCGAGTGCTCTGGTGTCCTCCCACAGTCCGAAAAACATGCTGGTTAGGTGCATTGGCCTCCTTAAATTCTCCCTCAGTTTACCCGAACAGACCCCAGAGAGTGGCAACTAAGGGATTTTCACATTAATGTCACTGCAGTTTTAATGTAAGCCTATTTGTGATACTAATAAATAAACTTAAACTTAAATGTGCTATCTGCTCAATTTATAGCAATCTTATTACTGGATAAAACATGGGATTATGCTATGCTGTTCATAGAATTCCTGCTACAGATGGAGGCTATTCAACCCATCCAGTTTGTGCTGACAACAGTCCCACCCAGCCCCTATCCCTATACCCACATATTTATTTTGCTAATCCCTCTAATCTACGTATCCCAGGATAAGGGGCAGCTTAGCATGGCAGTGCACCTAACCAGCTCATTTTTGGACTGTGGGAGGAAACTGGAGCACCCAGAGGAAACCCAAGCAGACACGGGAGAATGTGCAAACTCCACTCTGGCAGCGACCCAGGTCAGGAATCGAACCTGCGTTCCTGGCACTGTGGGGCAGCAATGCTAAAGAGTGGCTGAGGGCTTCGACAACAGAGGAGCTAAGTTAGCATGGAAATGGGCAATGTCACAGGGTGCAGCACGATGCCACAATAGTCAGCATTGCCACCTCGCAGTGCCAGGGACCCAGGTTCGATTCCCAGCTTGGGTCACTATCTACGTGGAGATTGCACATTCTCTCCGTATCTGTATGGGTTTCCTCCCACAGTCCAAAGATGTGCGGGTTAGGTGGATTCGCCATGCTAAATTGCCCCTTGGTGTCAGGGGGACTAGCTAGGGATAGGGCCTGGGTGGAATTGCGGTTGTAGCAAACTTGATGGGTTGAATGACCTCCTTCTGCACTGTAGGGATTGTATGATTCTCTGAGGTAGAATGGAGAGATAAAACTGGTGAAGACATGAACCATCATTGCTTCAGAAAGGAAACTAAAGCTTTTCCAGTTTGAAGTATTTGTTCACAATATGACTGTTTACAAAAAAAAGAAGCAAAAAAAAATTATGAGCCAGACGAAATTGGTGCATTAATCAAGAAGATTAAATGGACAAAATCCATAAGGAATAAATTACCTGATTAAATAACTTGTCCAGAGAATTTGAGATCATATGTTAAAAATACATTCCCTTAATGGGCAAATACTACCTAGCTTCATATTCGCTAATCTCAGTCAAATGTGATGTGCATAGCCCTGGCTTTGATAACACCGAGCTCCTTCTTCCCACTTCATCTCTAGGGTGGTTGTCAACAGACGGCGCTGGGAAATGGGGCTTCCTAAAATATTTATGCTGCATGACATGATATTATTCACCTATAAAGGTCATTCCTGACCAGTTGGATTAAAGTACTTGGATGGTTGATTGCTGTATGGAGCACGTTTGTATGTGAGAGACTGCAAACCGGTCCATTCAATCAACTATCCACTTAAGGACTGCAAAATTCTATTTTCTGTGCACAACATTCCAGATAAGTAGCTCATCCAGAGATAAGAAATCCTGTTATCGGCAGGCCAGTTGCATCTCAAAAACCAAATCTTCCCAATCCTCCCTTCACCCTCTACAGCTCCCACCACTCTGAAGGGGAAGGTCTGCTGACATCTGCTGGTTGCTTTTTGATTTGAACACTTTTCATCAGCATGGAAAATTATCTTATTTTGTTTCTTTATATGTGTGATAAGTCTTCGGAGGCAGAAGTCCCTTCATCAACGTCTCTCTAATTATAAACTCGAACAGTGGTACAGAGTGCTATCAGTTAGCAATTACCTCCGGGGGTGACAGAGGAACTGACACTCGTGGTTAAGTACAAGGAAAAGACTCCCTGATTGACCCATCAATTGGATCCTTAATCAGGGAGTTCATTACACCCAATAGGCCAACCTCAATGGCTTGACAGAAGTCATTATAACATGTTTTTTGTGCCCTCCTCCCTGAGCTACGGGTTGAGCTGTGACCACCCTCTTCCAGCTGTTTTGGCTGCCTATCCAGTCTTGGTCGCTAGATATAAGAACAGCTCAGGCTGCAATCTTCGTCACCGCGGAATAGTTCACCATTAACAGTTACCACTGACCACATGGTCAATAAAGTCACCACATGAACATAGTCACACTGTCAGGCCATTTGGCTCTTTGAGCTTGTTACAGCAATTAGATTGTGGCCTGTCTGTATCTCAAACACATTGGACCAGCTTTGTTCCAGAGTCCTTGATACTTACACATAAGAAACGTCTATCCATCTCAGTTGACCCAGCAACCACAGAATTGTGGGGAAGACAGATTTCACCAATGCTTTTTGGGAACAAATGGTCCCCCGATTCACTCTTCTGTGACCTAGCTCTAATTTTATTGGAACACAGAGCAGGAATTACCCCACGGACATCATGGCCAGAAGCTTAGGGTCAAATGGAGGCCACAAACCCTCAGTATATGAGGAACAGTGACCCAGCAAAGAAATTTCCCAAATACACCAATTAGAAGCCTGAGGAGAGGTTCACTGTCTGATTAAAGACCAGAGCAGACGGGTTCACTGTCTGACTAAAGACCAGGGCAGACGCGCTCACTGTCTGACTAAAGACCAGAACAGACGGGTTCAATGTCTGATTAAAGACCAGAGCAGACAGCTTCACTGTCTGACTAAAGACCAGACCAGATGAGTTCACTGTCTGACTAAAGACCAGAGCAGACGGACTCACTGTCTGATTAAAGACCAGAACAGACGGGTTCACTGTCTGATTAAAGACCAGAACAGATGGGCTCACTGTCTGATTAAACACCAGAGCAGACGGACTCACTGTCTGATTAAAGACCAGAGCAGACGGGTTCACTGTCTGATTAAAGACCAGAACAGACGGGTTCACTGTCTGATTAAGGACCAGAGCAGATGGGCTCACTGTCTGATTAAACACCAGAGCAGACGGGTTCACTGTCTGATTAAAAACCAGAGCAGACGGGTTCACTGTCTGATTAAAAACCAGAGCAGACGGACTCACTGTCTGATTAAAGACCAGAGCAGACGGGTTCACTGTTTGATTAAAGACCAGAGCAGATGGGTTCACTGTCTGATTAAAAACCAGAGCAGACGGGTTCACTGTCTGACTAAAGACCAGAGCAGACGGGTTCACTGTCTGACTAAAGACCAGAGCAGACGGGTTCACTGTCTGACTAAAGACCAGAGCCGACGGGTTCACTGTCTGACTAAAGACCAGAACAGACGGGTTCACTGTCTGACTAAAGACCAGAGCAGACGTGTTCACTGTCTGACTAAAGACCAGAGCAGACGGGTCACTGTCTGACTAAAGACCAGAGCGACGTGTTCACTGTCTGACTAAAGACCGAGCCGACGGGTCACTGTCTGACTAAAGACCAGAGCAGACGTGTTCACTGTCTGACTAAAGACAGAGAGATGAGTTCATTGTCTGACTAAAGACCAGAGCCGAAGGGTTCACTGTCTGACTAAAGACCAGAGCAGACGGGTTCACTGTCTGACTAAAGACCAGAGCGACGGGTTCACTGTCTGATTAAAGACCAGAGCAGACGTGTTCACTGTCTGATTAAAGACCAGAGCAGACGGGTTCACTGTCTGACTAAAGACCAGAACAGATGGGTTCACTGTCTGACTAAAGACCAGAGCAGACGGGTTCACTGTCTGACTAAAGACCAGAGCAGACGTGTTCACTGTCTGATTAAAGACCAGAGCAGACGTGTTCACTGTCTGATTAAAGACCAGAGCAGACGTGTTCACTGTCTGATTAAAGACCAGAGCAGACGTGTTCACTGTCTGATTAAAGACCAGAGCAGACGTGTTCACTGTCTGACTAAAGACCAGAGCAGACGTGTTCACTGTCTGATTAAAGACCAGAGCAGACGGGTTCACTGTCTGATTAAAGACCAGAGCAGACGTGTTCACTGTCTGATTAAAGACCAGAGCAGACGTGTTCACTGTCTGATTAAAGACCAGAGCAGACGTGTTCACTGTCTGATTAAAGACCAGAGCAGACGTGTTCACTGTCTGATTAAAGACCAGAGCAGACGTGTTCACTGTCTGATTAAAGACCAGAGCAGACGTGTTCACTGTCTGATTAAAGACCAGAGCAGACGTGTTCACTGTCTGATTAAAGACCAGAGCAGACGTGTTCACTGTCTGATTAAAGACCAGAGCAGACGTGTTCACTGTCTGATTAAAGACCAGAGCAGACGTGTTCACTGTCTGATTAAAGACCAGAGCAGACGGGTTCACTGTCTGATTAAAGACCAGAGCAGACGTGTTCACTGTCTGATTAAAGACCAGAGAGACGGGTTTGTGTGGAGCAGACGGTTCACTGTCTGATAAAGACCAGGCAGACGTGTTCACTGTCTGATTAAAGACCAGAGCAGACGTGTTCACTGTCTGATTAAAGACCAGAGCAGACGTGTTCACTGTCTGATTAAAGACCAGAGCAGACGTGTTCACTGTCTGACTAAAGACCAGAGCAGACGTGTTCACTGTCTGATTAAAGACCAGAGCAGACGTGTTCACTGTCTGATTAAAGACCAGAGCAGACGTGTTCACTGTCTGACTAAAGACCAGAGCAGACGGGTTCACTGTCTGATTAAAGACCAGAGCAGACGGGTTCACTGTCTGATTAAAGACCAGAGCAGACGTGTTCACTGTCTGATTAAAGACCAGAGCAGACGTGTTCACTGTCTGATTAAAGACCAGAGCAGACGTGTTCACTGTCTGATTAAAGACCAGAGCAGACGTGTTCACTGTCTGATTAAAGACCAGAGCAGACGTGTTCACTGTCTGATTAAAGACCAGAGCAGACGGGTTCACTGCTGTAAGACCAAGAGGTTCACTGTCTGATTAAAGACCGAAGAGTTCACTGTCTGATTAAAGACCAGAGCAGACGTGTTCACTGTCTGATTAAAGACCAGAGCAGACGTGTTCACTGTCTGATTAAAGACCAGAGCAGACGTGTTCACTGTCTGATTAAAGACCAGAGCAGACGTGTTCACTGTCTGATTAAAGACCAGAACAGACGGGTTCACTGTCTGATTAAAGACCAGAACAGACGGGTTCACTGTCTGATTAAAGACCAGAACAGACGTGTTCACTGTCTGACTAAAGACCAGAGCAGACGTGTTCACTGTCTGATTAAAGACCAGAGCAGACGTGTTCACTGTCTGATTAAAGACCAGAACAGACGGGTTCACTGTCTGATTAAAGACCAGAACAGACGTGTTCACTGTCTGATTAAAGACCAGAGCAGACGTGTTCACTGTCTGATTAAAGACCAGAGCAGACGTGTTCACTGTCTGATTAAAGACCAGAGCAGACGGGTTCACTGTCTGATTAAAGACCAGAACAGACGGGTTCACTGTCTGATTAAAGACCAGAACAGACGTGTTCACTGTCTGATTAAAGACCAGAGCGGACGTGTTCACTGTCTGATTAAAGACCAGAGCAGACGTGTTCACTGTCTGATTAAAGACCAGAGCAGACGGGTTCACTGTCTGACTAAAGACCAGAACAGATGAGTTCACTGTCTGATTAAAGACCGGAGCAGACGGGTTCACTGTCTGATTAAAGACCAGAGCAGACGTGTTCACTGTCTGATTAAAGACCAGAGCAGACGGGTTCACTGTCTGACTAAAGACCAGAACAGATGAGTTCACTGTCTGATTAAAGACCGGAGCAGATGGGTTCACTGTCTGATTAAAGACCAGAGCAGACGTGTTCCTGTCTGATTAAAGACCAGAGCAGACGGGTTCACTGTCTGATTAAAGACCAGAACAGATGAGTTCACTGTCTTGACTAAGACCGAGCAGACGGGTTCACTGTCTGATTAAAGACCAGAGCAGACGGGTTCACTGTCTGATTAAAGACCAGAGCAGACGGGTTCACTGTCTGATGAAGACCAGAACAGACGGGTTCACTGTCTGATTAAAGACCAGAACAGATGGGTTCACTGTCTGATTAAAGACCAGAGCAGACGGGTTCACTGTTTGATTAAAGACCAGAGCAGACGGGTTCACTGTCTGATTAAAAACCAGAGCAGACGGGTTCACTGTCTGACTAAAGACCAGAGCCGACGGGTTCACTGTCTGACTAAAGACCAGAGCAGACGGTTTCACTGTCTGACTAAGACAGAGCAGACGGACTCACTTCTGATTAAAGACCAGAACAGACAGGTTCACTGTTTGATTAAGATAAGAGCAGACGTGTTACTGTCTGATTAAAGACCAGAGCAGACGGGTTCACTGTCTGACTAAAGACCAGAGCAGATGGGTTCACTGTCTGACTGAAGACCAGAGCAAGCGTGTTCAGTGTCTGATTAAAGACCAGAGCAGACGGGTTCCTGTCTGATTAAAGACCAGAGCAGATGGGTTCACTGTCTGACTGAAGACCAGAGCAAGCGTGTTCAGTGTCTGATTAAAGACCAGAGCAGACGGGTTCACTGTCTGATTAAAGACCAGAGCAGACAGGTTCACTGTCTGATTAAAGACATGAGCAGACGGGTTCACTGTCTGCTTAAAGACCAGAGCAGACGTGTTCACTGTCTGATTAAAGACCAGAGCGGGCAGGTCCACTGTCTGATTAAAGACCATCTTAAAATTGCAGCCTTTCTCTGATAATGGGCCTTAATTGGCCTTTAGTTCCTGATAATTGACTACCCGTCACAGCACAGTGACTGGCAATGGAAGTTTTCATGCCTGCCTGCTTCCATCGTCACCCATAAGAATTGTTACACAGAGACCTAGGCGTGGACCTTGAGCCTGTTCTTGCTGCTGGTCCAGAGGATTATGATGCCTTTTTCTGGATTTCCCTGCCAGAGGAAATTGATTCTCGTCACCCCATCCAATTAAATTCTTTTGTCATTTTAAACAACTCAATTAGATCATCCTTCAGTGTACTGAACTCGAAGGAATACTTGCCAGCGCGAGAAATTATAGTCTGAAAGTACATCAGATTGTCCTGTGATATGTTAACTCTCCAATACATTGTGCCAGGCTCAGTGATGGTCTATCTCCCTTTGCTGAGCATATAAGGAGCTTGTTTCATTCTGAATCTGGAAATTATCCAACTTCTGCCCAGTATCCTATTCTCAGTTAGCAGTCAATAGACATAGTAACAAGCATTGTGTATCGAGGTCATATTAACTGGGAGAGAGAATAAAGGTAGGAATTAAATCCAGGCCTGAGTTTCCTGTGTAAAACCTGGCACAGTGCAGCCAAAAGAAAGGTCATATTGTCAATTTGTTTAAGTTTATTAGTGTCACAAATTAGCTTACATTAACATTGCAACGAAGTTACTGTGAAAATCCTCTAGTCGCCACACTCTGGCACCTGTTTGGGCACACTGAGGGAGAATCTAGCATGGAAAATGCATCTGACCAGCTCATCTTTCAGACTGTGGGAGAGAATTGGAGCACCCAGGAGAAACCCACTCAGACAAGCCTACTTGTGACACTAATAAATAAACTTTAAAAAAGGTACGACGAGTAAGAATAATCTGTGCCAGCTTTGATGAGGAGGTATAATATAGGGGTTTGAATGCTAATCCCTCACCTGGGCGTGAGGGTTGAAAGGGTTGCGTGCCCAGGAGATCGCCATAGGAACAAAATGTGAGAAGTTCTCATGAGAAATCCCAGTTTCTTTTTCAGTCACCTCATTTTTATCTTTTGCAGATTGTGTATCTGACACAGTGGTCCGTGTTCAGGGATTCATTATACTACACCATATCGGTGATTCTACTTATTGTGGTAAGTAATAAAAGGCACCGTGTACAGCAGTAAATGCAGGATGTGTCAATGGTTTCTGATAGTCTAGTACTCTCAAGTGATATATTACCAGTTGCAACCATACATATCAAGGGCTATATTAGCAGGTTCAATTACATCCCATTATAATAATTCCAGGAGTCGGCTATGAAGGAAGCGTGCTTTTATTGCACAAAATGAAAATAGAACAACAACCACAAGCCTGAATTGAACATGACAGGTTCCAAACAAGACTAAATGGTTAATGGACCCTCTCATGGTCTTGCTTTATACAGGGCTTGGAATTGAAAATAAGTAGTGTTCAATGAAGCCAGCTGGGAGGTCAAATTAATGATTTCCGCATGCAGATCATGGGGGTTGTTAATAGAATAATAACCTCCATATTAATATGGGGACATATTAATAGGTTAATAGATTTCATCCCCATGTACTTCTGCAAACATACTATATTGCAGAGAGCAACAAAGGCATTTTGTTGCAGTGTTAGTTGAATGGAACCTGTAACATTGGAGATGGAAAAGGAGATGGAATAATTTTGTATGGTCAGTTCTATCTCTGCACAAAGATAGTTAATGAGCACTTTTGTTTCCCTGTTGTTGTAAGCCTGACTCTTGTTTATTTTTAAAGTTTTCTTACCTTTGATCATTTATGCTTTATCTACAAAGTGCTTGCTAAATTCAGGTTAATGATACTCTCTGTGAAACTATTCAGACAAGAATAGCTTCTGCCTGCAGCCTCCTGGATTGGCATTTGTACTGAATATCAGGCAATTGGCATTCATACCAACATATTGCAATGCAAAGTCATGGCCCTATGTAATATAGTAAGATACATAGCAGTGATTCTTACTGATTACCTTGACATTTTTATTTAATAATATTATTGCAGGTCTCTTTTTCAATTCGTTGTTCAGTCATATGTCAATAATTCTCCCACCCCACAAAGAATATTCTTTCAGAAACAGCGTTGGAGGTAGAATTCATGATGGGTGAGATTCTCCAGCCTCTCACCGAATGTTTCCCTCCGCTGACTGGAGGTGGTATGTTCTTTGCCAGCAACAGGATTTTCCAGTCCCACCACAATCAATGGGAATTCCCACTGATGTCACCCCATGCTGGCGGGAAACCCTGTGGGCGGAGGTGTGCTACCGGCAGAACAGGAGATTCCCACCAGTGTGAAAGGCTGGAGAATTCCGATCTCATGATGGGTTTTAAACAGGAAGTGGAAATATATTTGAACGATAATTAATCGAAAACAATTTGGTGACAATTAGGACCCTATGAATGGGAGCTAAAGAATAGCTTTTTTGCAGCTCATAGGATGGGCTGAAAGGCCTTTTTCCATGCTGTTATATCCTAACTTAAAGGTCATCTAAACGGTTGTAGTTTACACTAAAGCAAAATATTACAGCTGATGGCAATCTGAGTTAAAATGGAAAATGCTGGAACTCTATGAAGGTCATTCAGCATCCATGGAGAGGGAAGCAGAATTATAATTTCAGATAGATGCCATAACAAGCTAGAAACGGACCAAGACCATTTAGACCCTTTACCCAGTCCAGTAACCTTTAATACTAGTCTAGTGACAATACCAGTATGCCACTGTTCAATTGGGAGGCAACGATATAGTGGCATTATCACTGGACTGGTATTCTAAAGGTCTAAGGCGACATTTGGGGACCTGGGTTCAAATGCCACCATGGCAGATGATGAAGCTTGAGTTCAGTAAGAATCTGGAATTGAAAGTCTAATGATGACCATGGAACCATTGCCAATGGTCATAAAAAGATGTTACCAGGACTATTGGGCCTGAGTTATATGGAGTGGTTCACCAGCCTAGGACTTCATTCCTTGGAACTTTGGAGAGTGAGGGGTGACCTTATTGAGGTGTCGCTCACAGTCTTAGAGAAGGGGAATTGAAAACTAGAGGGTTTAAGATGAGAGGGGAAAGATTTAAAAGGGAGCTGAGTGCCAACTTCTTCATTGCAGAGGATGGTCCATATATGGAATGAGCTGCCAGAGAAAGTGGTTGAAACAGATACAATAGCAACATTTAAAAAGCATTAGGATAAGTACATGGATGGGAAAGGAGTAGAGGGATATGGGGCCAGACCAGGGCCAATTGAAACTAGCTGTGAGGGCACCATGGTCAGCATGGATTGTTTGGGCTGAAGGGCCTGTTTCCATGTTGTATTGTTCTTTGCCTCTTTGAAAAACCCATGTCCTAAAAAAGGAAGAAAGAGAAGATCTGTGCTAAGGTGGTGGAGGAAAGGAGTGATTGAAAGGCAAAATGGATACAAAACAAATGCAGGATAATAATGAGGCAATGAATGAACACAAGGGGCAAAAATGAATGTCCTCAATGGGTGTGAATTTGCAGACGGATGGGTGGAAAGGGAGAATTAGGTAGGTGCAGTGGTCATAGCACTGTGCCTATGACTTACTGTTGGCTTTTTTACCAGAAGGGATTGGGGACAGGCAGAGTGGTGCGACTTGCCCATTGACAAATTGGGGCCCTGAATTGCCTCCACCTGTTGCCGCTGGGAATTTTCCTATGGCAGGGGCGGCCTGTGCCAAGTCCCATGGCTTTGATATTGTGCCAAGGAAAAGTGCCTATTATGTGGGCAACCTGTGTTAAGTGGAATCCTCTTCCCTCCCCAACCCCTTCCTACCTCACAAGATATCCACCCCTTTCATTCCCCCCTCCCTACCTGATCACCCTTGGTCATTCAACTTTCTCACTGGGGCCTGCAAAGAACTTCACCCTTATCTTCATCCAGGCTCCGGTGGACTGGCCACAGTTGCAGTGGTGGGCACCATTTATTGGGCTGGTAGCTTTTGAAAATGGAAAGCCCTCTTCAGTGGGGCAGAGCCATAAGGCAGTCGATTGTTGTGGGGTGACCCTACTGGGTGAAGGTGATTCACACTTTGGGCAAGGTCTCCATCCCTTATCTAAAACTTAACTCAAAAGATGGATCTAGAAGGAACTTAAAATGGCTACGAAAATATTGTGACAAGCGCCTGGGAGCAGTAAGTACGATGCAAAATTGTTGAACTCTAGTGTCTTTTTTTGCTTGATATTCCAGATTTTACTAATTGAATTAGCATTCCACCAGCTGAAGGGCTATTGAGGCCTGAGGCTGTCAAGTGTCTAATTGAAAGCTGAGGTGTTTTACCTGGAATTTGTCCAGTTTTGACAAACCAACTGGTTGGTAGCCTTTCTGGTTTAATGGATGCATAAAGTGGCGCAAATATCTCGAGCAACAATATTCAGGTTCAAATTTTATCAGAAGATCAACATCTATCTGCCTCACAAGTACCATGTAAGTTAGAAAAGCAATAGGCAGTCCACGGATAGATGATAATAACTCACATCAGGAGGTAAGTGTTTCCAATAGAGATGGCCTGTAAGCATTCTCCTTCTATCCTTGAAATTATGGTTGCTTTGTACTATCTCCTGTAACATGAAAGTGTGTCCCAGTCGCTATAGTGACCAGAGTAAGTGGCTCTGTATCGAACCAGGATAGCAGCTTCCTGCTTTTCTCATGGGAACTAACATTTTCTGTAATTTGAATTTGAAGGGATTTTTTTTTTCTTCCTCCAGAGTTGTTGATAGAAAATAAATTGTACTCCGGAGAAAGGAATAGACGACAAGAAAATTGCCAATCTTACTCGAAGCAAACTGCTGGTATAATAAATCCAGCAAGGTTGTGAATAATTGGATCAGTAAATCAGTTTCCCGAAATGGATGTTAGGCTGGCTTCCTGCCACTGCCTCAATCGATTTCTTCGAAACAATAATGCACAGAAAGGAATTCCCTCCTCTGGGAGGAACATGAAAGGTCAATTATTGAATGGGGTAAAAACTTAAAAAAAAAAGGCTGGAAATACTCAGCTGCTCAGGCAGTGTCTGTGAAGGGAGAAACGGCTGGGGTTTTCCAGCCCCGGTAGGTGCGGTAAGCCAGTCAAAAGTCCATTAGAAATATCTTGGATACCACATCCCAGTGGCTATTCCTGCAGTCTGATTGTTGACTTTGAGTGTTCATAGACACGCTAAGTGGAGATTTGTCACTGCGGAATTTAACTCTGTTCCAAGTTAAGAATCACACGCCAACAGGGCTGTCAGGAAGAAGATTAAGAAGAGCCACCCTCTTTGTTTGCCCTCTCTATATGACAGGCACCCTGAACAATTATCCGTTTACCACTGCAGTGAGCACAACATTGACAAAATACCAAAACTGAGATTTTTCTTATTAGGGCGGCTGAATCATTAGAATTACAGCATCCTCACACTGCAGAAGGAGGCCATTTGGTCCATCGAGCCTGCATCGATCACAATCCCACCCAGGTCCTCTTCCTGTAACAGCATGTGTATTTACCCTGCTAGTCACTCTGACACTAGGATCAATTTAGCATGGCCAATCAACCTAACCTGCACGTCTCTGGAGTGTGGGAGAAAACCCATGCATAAAGTGGAGCAAATATCTCGAGCAACAGTATTCAGGTTTTATCAGAAGATCAACATCTATCAGCCTCACAAGTCCCATGCAGACACAGAGAGAGCATGCAAACTTCACACAGATAGTGGTCCGAGGCTGGAATTGAACCCAGGTGTCTGGTGCTAGGAGACAGCAGCGCCAACCATTATGCCACCATGCCGCCCAAATTGATTCATTGTACAAACTCCTTAAACCACTAGGGAGGCCACTCAGCTAATCTATTAAGAAGAGAATGGATGTCTGTTCATTTCTAAAAAATAAACAATTGTTTCTTCTGCTTTTCTTTGCACCTTCCATTCTCATACCATAGTGCGGGCTACATCCCGGAACTGCCCACCTCCAGTTGAGACCACCGACATATAGCAGCATTGGCACTGAGCTATATTGTCAGGACCATTGATTCATAAGGAAGCGTACAGTTCAGCAGATAATAGGGACGATCTGGAGCCCACTGCTGCCATCCATCAGAATGCCGGTGGGAAGTAGGGGTGAAGGGGGCTGGCTGAAGATCCAGAAGTTACAGTTTTCACCCCGCCCCTCAGCAGCAATGTCATCGGATTCATGTCCTTAATGGGCATGAACCAGATTTGCATTCATTTAAACATATTTTAATCTTATTACCTTCGCCCCCTTGTGGATATTGAAACCACACTGACATGATGTCATGTCAGCATGGTTTATGACAGGTTCACCCAGATGTGAACCTGCCGTGGGGATCCCCCTGGGACGGGTTGGAGCAGACAGAGGATCTGGGGATGCTAGATGGGGTGCCAAACAAGTTGTCTATTTTCTCAAATTACTGTAGTGTTGCTGGAGCTGCATTTTTAAAGAAAAGTGGATATTCCATAACACCCTTGACTTGTGTCTTGTTTAACATCCAAGCAGTCTCTAGCTTCACTGAGTTGGCATCACATTTTTAATTACACTTAGTGTTGCTGGGCTGGGGCACCTTATAAACTGTTCAGTGAACCAGAGTTCAAAAGTAATTACTCGTTCACAAAGCCTGATGCTTCAGTTGAGTAAATAAAAGTTGCACGTTGTCAAAAGTGATTTCAGCAACGTTAATTCAAATTACCGCTAATAGCAAATTGGTGGGGAGAAGGACAGATGTCCTTTAGGGAACTGCTGGCCGAATGGTATTATCACTAGACTATTAGTCCAGAAACTCAGCTAATGTTCTGGGAAGCCAGGTTCGAATCCCACCACGGCAGATGATGGACTTTGAATTCAATAAAAAAATACCTGGAATTAAGAAACTGTTGATGACCATGAAGCTATTGTCGATTGTTGGAAAAGCCTGTCTGCTCACTAATGTCCTTTAGGGAAGGAATTCTGCCATCCTTACCTGATCTGGCCTATATGTGACTCCTGACCCACTGCAATCTGGTTGACTCTCAACTGTCCTTGTATGGTCAATAATTGTTGGCCTGCCAGTGATGCCCAAGTCCCAGGATCGAATTAAAAAAGAGGTAACATAGTATTTTGAATATCAAAGCCTCAGAAAGAAAGTATAGTTGCTTTTTTATTTTAGTTCAAATCAAGGATCTTAATTCTTCTGGTTATGCATTTTGTTTTTTTTAATTAAGTTATTCAAAATGTAAAATGAATTCAAAGATAATTGTTAAAATACCAATTAAATATTCTACTGGCAGACACTATCCATTTGCCATGTCTTGTTGAATTCTCTCTGCAGTAGTTAACAGTCAATTGTCACTGGATAAGTATATCTTAATCATTAATTCTTCATCATTTAATAGTAACGTGAAGTATATAGAAACATACATAGAAGATAGGAGCAGGAGAAGGCCATTCAACCCATCTAGCCTGTTCCACCATTCATCGCAATCATGGCCGATTACCCAACTCAATAGTCTAATCCTGCTTTCTTCCATAACCTTTGATCCTGTTCACCTCAAGTGCTGTATGCCTCTTGAATACATTCAGTATTTTGATATCAACTACTACCTGTGATAATGAATTCCACAGACCCACCACTCTTTTATAAGTCTCCATGGGTCCCTCCTCATTCATCTGAACTCCAGTGAAAACAATGGTAACCCAGTAAACCTCTCCTCATACATCAGTCCTGGCATTCCCAGAATCAGCCTATATACCAACCTTAAGCAGCCTTTAGAAAAAATAGACCTGAAGTTGAATAATAGCCTCCTGAATCTCAAATGGCACCCTGCAGAAATTTCACTGGATTAATCACAGCAAGACTTTGATGTTTGCAAACTGCTTTTACATTACGCTCATTGTTTCTCACGTTATTGATATCTCTAAAGGATGTCACTGCTGCAGCCGCACTTCATTCCATCAATTTCCATACCATTGTCCTTGTTGAGAATGAATTCTCCGACAATAAGATGCTACACATATATTTGTTGAACAAAATTAATGATTCAAAATGTAGAACGAATTCAAAAATGATTGTTAAAAATCAAATTTTGCATTACCAATTAAAATTTCTACTAGTAGACACAATCTAGTTGCCATATTTTGTTGAATTCTCTACACAGTAATTAACAGCCAATTGTCACTGGATAGTATGTCTCAACCATTAATTCTTCATCATTAAATAGTAAAGTGAAGTACACAACCTTAAGCAGCTTTTAGCAATGCTGTCTTTCTGTTTATAAACCAGAGCTGCTTTTCCTTCTGACAGCTTCCTTTGAACATCTCTGCGATGCTGTTTGGGTGGGCTAGTCGCTTAGGACACTGGTGCCTGCACAGAATGGTGGGACTGTGGTCAAGGGAAAACTATATCACCCAGAATGCACTCGTTCCAAACAAATAGCTACACCAACTTGGACTCTTGCTCCAGTTCAGTTGGGTCTTGACCACTGGGGCTTGGCTCCAGAGCAGAGCACTCAGTGGAATTTCAGATTTCCAGATGACCACTTGAGATGGAGAGTGGATGTGTTGGTGAAAAAAGCAAGGAAAGAATCACAAATTGAGTCAGCGCTCCCCCAAGATCAACCCGGTCTTTTTCACCTTATTCCCCCATCCCATTCCGGGCCCGGCTTATGACCCACAATGCCCCATGGATACTTAGTGTTGAGCTGCTGCACTTGTTCTCAGTTGATCACGTTTAACACATAACGTGATGGAGATTATCCACAGTTCGAAGAAGGGGCTGCTGGTTGGATTCTCTTCAGAAATGGGTAGTGGGAGACAGGAAAAGTCCTGGCTTGGTCCTGTCTGCCTCAGGAAAAGTACAAGAATTCACTGATGACCATGAAACCATTATCTGTAAGAGAAAATGCTGGAAAATCTGGCAGTATCTGTAGGGAGAGAAAAGAGCTGACATTTTGAGTCAAAATGACCCTTTGTCAAAGTTGGCACACATAGTAAGTTCTAGATTTGATATGGCCATTTTGGAAAGTTGTCACACTTCGGGAAAGCATTTCACTGCAAGGTGCAGAGATACGGACAAGCAGAACTCCAGAATCCAGTAACGCTTCTGTCTTGCGTGAATCAGTGGGTAGTTTCAGAGTGGGATCGACAAGAGTTCTGGGAGCAGAATAGCTGGTCAGTTATCAAAAATGATGAGCAGCAGGGATGGAAGGAGTTAAATAAATTAAAATTGGAATCAATGTGAACGAAATTTAAATTTTAACATCCTGCATCGAGCTACTCTGAGTTTGGAGCTGCTGTTTTCCAATAACAATGAAACCTACTATAGTAATAAGCTCATACATTATCAAACAATGCTCACTTATTATGCACAAGTAGTGGACTAGACCATGTGAAGTGGTTAGCACTGCTGCTTCACAATGCCAGGGACCCGGGTTCAAATCTGGCCCCGAGTCACTCTCAGTGTGGAGTTTGCACATTCTCCTGTGTGGGTTTCCTCAAAATGCTTTGGTTTCCTCCCACATTTCAAAAATGTGTGGGTTCATTGGATTGGACATGCTAAATTGTTCCTGCGTGTCAGGGGGACTAGCTAGGGTAAATATATGAGGTTACGGGAATCGGGCCTGGGTGGGATTGTTGTTTGATGGACCAAATGGTCTACTTCTCCACTGTAGGAATTCTATGACTCTCAGCTTTCACATCAGAACGGTGGCATACAGGCAAGAAACTGCTGCAGATTCAGTTCTGTCCCCAGTGAACATCTTGCCTAGTTTCATAATGAAGAGGTGACATAACTCATCACGTTAGCGACTGTCAGGCAGCTCTGTTTAGAGTTGAACCGGTGACACAATATCGTCGAGTAAATCTCAAGAGTCACAGCCTGGTCACTGCTATTTATGAAATTCAATTTGCAACTCGCATGGTAATTCTGTGACATGAAAAAGAGCCACAAGGTTAGTAGAATTATTTAATTGCTGTCTTTCCTTGCAGTTCATCTATGATGAGAAAATTGAGTGGTAAGTAGCACAAATCAATAATAATCCTCAAAAAGTTAGAGTTTGTTAATGTAGATGTACATCATTGGCAACTGAGCATAATTAAATTACATTAACTTGTGCTTTCACGGCATAATGTAAGTATTTAATTGTTAGAATCCCAGCTCATGAGTGGGATTTTTTGATCTCGTCCATATGTGCTCCGCTGCTAGCAGGAATGAAGAATTTGACACTCAGCCAAAACTCCATTCCCTACAGCGGCACTGGAGAATCCCAGCCATGGACACAGGTCGGCAGTTTCTGGCAAATATTAATACTGGACATGTCAAATTTCTGCATGATCTCGGCTTCTTCGCTCTTAACTGTTTTTTAATAACCATGGAGTAAAGTTATTGAACAAATTCACAGGAGTCTGCTGCTGAATTTTTAACACAAAGAATAAATGCAGACACAAATAAGGAAAGTGAAATATATTTACATTTGACAAAAAGGTGAAAAAGATCTCAACACAAATGCCAGACAATGATTCCAATTCTCAGTATCCATTTACCACTGCAGTATCTTTATAGATACATAAAGCAGTGAGGAATTACCATATGCTTGACACACTGCTTCTTGTTTGGGACTGGCACAGTTGCAAATGGTTTTCTTCCAGTTAATTTCTGAGCTTAATTGATTGATTAATTAATTAATTAATTAACTTGGTACTTCTCACCCAACTCATTTTTCTCTCCAAGACACCCAGAAAGCACGGGCTAAACTCACTATTTCTTCAACTGCAGAGCAAACGAACAGTTCTCTCAACTCACTCTTCCACCCCAGGCTAAACTGATCAGTTTATTGGGTCTTATGATTATTAATGACTGATTATTTGATTAACTACTCTCTTGTCAGAGAGCCTGTCTTTTCTCTGTCCCACACTGAACAATTCCCCTAACTCCTGCCTTTTTCGATGTCACTAAATCACAGTCACTAGGCAACAAAAAACTTTATTCTGCTTCTTTTTTTTCCAATATCACTGAACTTTTAACCTCTTTTAACCCATCTCTTTAATTTCATGGATTATTGGATCTTATTATAAATGTAGGCAGGGATTCTACCAAAAAAAATTGCAAGTGCCAAATTTGTGTAATAAGTGGAGTAAATCTCACTTTCTTTTAATGGGATTTTCAAAATGAATCTCCCACACTCTGAGCGCTGCAGAATGCCTCAGTATGAATCACTTCAAAAATCTGTGGGTGGAGTCTATTCCCGCCCAAGAGGCTGGCAGCATAGCACTGAGCAGCCCACTGTGCATGCGCCAATCTGTCATAGCGGAGATCATACATGTGCAGTAGCCAAGCACTGCTGGCCCCCTGATCGCTGGCCAACTCCAGTATCCCACATCGGTGACCCCCAAGGCCCAATCGCTGGCATTACGGATGTCTCCAACCCACATCGATGGCCAACCTCAATCAGCCCTTCCCTCCCTCCCCCACTAATCCCCACTGCAGAGTGACAGCAGGACCCCACACCCCAACTAATTGCCCCCATTAGGCCCTGCCCTCATTAGGCCCTGCCTCCTTTGGCCCTGCCATCTTGGCACTGCCTGCTGCCCAGTGGTCAGTGTCAAGATGCCCCTTAGACATTGCCACTTTGCCCCTTGGGCAGTGAAAGAAGACCAGGTTGGCAATGTCCAGGAGAACACCCTCCCTCCCCCCTTACCCCTGATCTCCTGGAGCACCTATATGGCCCCCGTCTTCATTCCAGTGGGGTCCTGCTGCCACCCCCAGCGTTTGTGGAGAACTGTTATGAACCTCACTGGAATGAAGTACTCCTGGAGGGGGAGAGGTTTTTAATCACGTTTAAATTGTGATTAAATACGGACATCAGCTCTGCACCAATTTCCGGCGTGGAGCTGGCGAGGTTGGAAATCCAGCAGCCAGAGACTCACGGTGGCGCCCAATGGAGAGCCAGCTAAATGGCCCCTTGCTGATGCTCGAGCACTGCAGCGAGCTGGGAGAATCACCCTCTCCCACCATATTCCGCAAACAAACCCCCTGAAACCTTCAGTCACAAGTCTATCCTGAGTCTCAGGCAACAAGGTTCATAAACAAAATCAAAATGAAGCTGAAACCATTTTTTTACCTTTCTTTACATACCTATGTATCAAGACATAAATTCAACTTAAAAATATACATTGTTCATAAGATTATATATTACTGATAAACTATAAATGTAGCTTTGAAGATTCCTATTCTAGAATACATTCAGTATAATGTTAAGATATATATTTTTGTCACTAAAGTTTAGTTATCTCTTTGTGAAGTGATGTATACAGATGATATAGTGATTTTGTTATTCTAATCCATTGTGCATTGGAGCAATTGAACATGAGTGTTTGACTCAGCATGGTTAGCTTTGAACCTTTGGCAGACAAACCAAGCTTAGTCCCAAGCAATAGTCAGATATTTTTCCATGGAGACTCCTTGCGGATTTACCTCAGGTGCTCTGAGGCAATTCTTAGCATCTGGTTGTAGAAGAACAATGACAGAGAGCTTGAATAGGCCTGACTGCTTCCTTTCCCAGCAAGGATTTTCTCAACCACTTGTGCTCCTTTCCATTGATTACTGTAATGACCTCCACAAGGCCCATTAGTTTGGTCTCGTGGAGTACGAGCTCTCTGATTGCATCTGGTGCCAAGGGGGTTAGGAAAGGAGAAGGACCTCCTCGTGAACTGCAGCTAGGCCTTGCAAAGCTTGACATAAACATGTAAAGTGGGCGACAGGAGGGTCATCTGACTCAACAGTCCGCCCCTCTACTGCGACTATATACGTGGCTGGGTGTCCAAGGGAGGCCTTCCATGCCTGCTGGGCACCACAGGGACTGGGGTGCAGTATTGACCCCTTTAATCACATCTTGATTTGATGTTTTAAGTTTCCTTTCTATTTTATCTTATGATTTGGGTGGTTCCCTTCTTTTTGGGAGCTGCCCCTTTTAATTTGTCCCCTCATTAATTTAATTTCATTTATTTGGGTGGCCAAAGAGATTGGCACTGATTGCCTGCCCAATCTGGGAGCCCTGCCTGTATATAAATATGGGAAGGCCAGGTCCACTGGCACTCCAGCTTTTGAGTTTGTACTCTTAGCAGCGGAATGGAATTTATAAATAAAGAGAATCTGGTGTAGGGGCACCAGAGGAGTTACTTCAGTTCCACTTCTCATCCTCAGATTGCTAATGGGAGCAAGCCAGCAGTGTAACTGCAAAGACAATCTCTCCTTAAAATTGGCCATTCCATGGAAAAGCTGCATATCTTCCTGTAACTGTTGCCGGGAGGATGTTTTAAACTGGTACACCCACTTAAATTGCACTAGCACAATGCTGCCAACTGAGTCAGGAGTTTAAATGTATTGTTTATGCTCTATTATAAACCAGTAATACTCTGCTTCTTTCTTTGAGGTGGGAAGGCCTTCTCCTGATCCTGATGTATGTAGGCTATATCCTAGTGATGAAGTAAGTTTCCTATTTATTTATTTGTTTTAGTTTTGCTCATAAATATGCAAAATACAATGCTGCCAGAGGTGCGTTTGCCTAACTTCAGTGGTTCTGATTTATATCTGAAATGAAAAGTCTGAATTTTAATGCATTTGGATGATTCAATATCACTTTTTTTTTTGAAATTTGCTCCTTTTTTTGTGTCCTTTCCAACTCAGGTAGCCTTCCAGGCTGTCTGCATCAAGTGGGAATAGAAATGTAGAACTTGCTTTAGATGCAGCAACCCAAATTGTTGAAGCCAAAAATAGAAGAAAAATATCACTGGAGTTAGTTTCTAGATGTTTTTTATTCAGTTTGGAATGCAAGTACCGCTGGCTTGCATTTATTGCTAATTGCCTGTGTGACTTCTTGTTTTTATAGCTGCAGTGCTGATAGGGAAGGGATTGCAGGATTTTGACCCAGTGACAGTGAGGGAAAGGCAGTATAGTTCCCAGTCGGGTGGTATGTGACGAAGAGGTGAATTTACAGATGATGGTGGTCTAACCCATCTGCCGCGCTTGTCCTTCTAGCTGGAAATGGTCAAGGGTTTGGAAGGTGCTATCAAAAGACAGCTGACAAGTTGCTCTCCTGCAACTTGTAGATAGTTGAATGCGTGCGCAGGTAGTAGGGGAGGGAATGAATATTTCAGGTGGTGAATGGGGTGCAGATCAAGTGGGCTGGATGGTGTTGGGCTTCATAGAATCTACAGTGCAGAAGGAGGCCTTTTGGCCCATTGAGCCTGCACCAACCCAGGTCCTGTCTATCCTGGTAACCTCATATATTTACTCTCCCAATTCCCATCGCACTAAAGGGCAACTGTGCCGCTTAATGAGAGTTGGTGGAGCTGTGCTCACCCAAGCAATTGAAGAGTATTCCAACACAATCCTGAATTGTGCCTTGTGGTCAGGCTTTTGAAAATCAGAATTCCTAGCCTCTGACCTGCTCTTGTAGCCACAGTGTTATTTATATGGCCGAAACCAAAAGAGAAAATGCTGGAAAATCTCAGCAGGTCTGGCAGCATCTGTAAGGAGAAAAAAGAGCTGACGTTTCGACAAAGGGGTGCCGTTTGTCGTCAAAATCTTCCGACCTCTACCTCGCAGAGGCTGAGCGCCAACTCTCAGATGCTTCCTCCTACCTCCTCTTGGACCACCACTGAACATCACGCCGTTATCTCCAACGTTTCCTCTGGATGGCCTCCACAGCACCGCCCCCCGCCCCCCACCCCCTGCTGGGCAGCCTGCTTCTACCTACTTCCCTATGCCCACTGTGTTAGTATGTTCCTGCCCCACTGAACTTATTTCCTCTTACCTTGACTCCCCTGGTCCTCCCCATCTACATCCAGGATTTCTCTGATGTCCTGTGTCATATTGACAGTTTCCAGTTAGCAAGCCTTCCCGTTCACCATCAATGTTTGAGCTTTGTGACAAAGAGTCTTCTGGACTCGAAGTGTCAGCTCTTTTTTCTCCTTACAGATGCTGCCAGACCTGCTGAGATTTTCCAGCATTTTGTCTTTTGGTTTCAGATTCCAACATCCGCAGTAATTTGTTTTTACCCTTTATTTATATGCACTATGATTTCTGGTCAATGATAATTGCTCCAGGAAGTTAGTTGATAGAATAGCATTCAGCAATGGTAATGCCATTGAGTGTCACCGGGTGATGAATAGATTGTCCTTTGTTGGAGATGGTCTTTGCCAAGCAATCGTGTGGCACAAATGGTACTTACCACTTAACAGCCTAAGGGATTGCTTAATTCTACATCCTGCTGCTTCCACTGTCATCTCAGGTCCACTGAGTAATACCCTTGATTAATACTGGAAGGAACTCTTATTGAAGTCAGCTTTTCGCATCTCCCCAGACGTCACTTCAGAGACAGACAGCCTTGTGCTTTGGGAAAGCCCGTATGAAAATCTCATTCAGAACTTAGATGAAAATCTGATGATCTCGGGTGATAACCCATCTCTGCATCAACGTAGCTCCCGGCCTTCATTCTGCCACTTGTAAAGCAGAAGATGAATCATTGGGTTATCTTTTCTCATGGGCAAACCAATACATAAATCATCCTTTCCGTGAGTGCAGTACCCAACTTAGATTTTGCATCTTCCTGTTATCACTGCCTTTTTATTATAAATTATAATGAGCACTTTTCATACGTACAACCAGTTACAGCAGTTTTTCAGTCTTACTCATTTTAAAAGCTATTAGTTGGGGGAGGAGAGAGGTGAGTTTTGACTTTGGGTCTGCACAAAGATTATTGGATACCTATGAGCAAATACAGGGACGGTTGATGTACCTTTGGTTCAAATAGCAAACTGAAAGACTTGGCATTATTTTACTTGTTGTCCTGGTGGAATTGTCAGTTGGGAGACCCCTATATCCAGTCTTTCTAAGAGGCATAGTCGTTAGCAGTAGTTAGCACCAGGGACAATTCTGACCTTGGGTCACTGTGCAAAGTTTGCACATTCTCCCTGTGTCTGTGTGGGCTTCCTCTGATTCTCTGGTTTCCTCCCACACTCCAAAGATTCGCAGGTTAGGTAGATTTGCCATGCTAAATTTCCTCTTAGTGTCCCAAGATGTGTAGATTATGGAGAATTAATGGGGTAAATGCTTGGAGTTATGAGCAACAGGTTTGGATGGGATTTCCCCTTAGTATCAGGGGGATTAAGTGGGGTTACAAGGATAGGGCTTGTGTGGGATTGTTGCTGGTGCAGACTCGATGGGCTGAATGGCCTCCTTCTGCAATGTAGGGATTCTGTGAGGGATTCTATGAACGAGCTCCAATAACCTATCCCCAGGTAGCCCAGATCAGTTTCATAATAATCCACATTCGCCTTTTTCTGACACTTCGCCTCACACTTCTTTTACACTTTGGGGAGTAGTGCAGGGTAGATGGTGGGAGCTGAGTATCAACTTGTTGAATCACATTGATTGCTCCTTCTGTGGCCAACAAGTCCTGAAGTGAGATCTGAAATCAGTCTGGAAATTGATATTCAGTTCAGGTTCAGCATTACCTAATCCACCAAGCTTCTGGTCTCCTCTTCCAATATCACTTTGGCACTTATTGGTCCCTTACTCCTCTGTGATGCAGTTTGGGATTTTATTCCTATGGGAAAGGCCCTCTAGAAAGGCTGGATCTCTTGCTGCTGTTTGTCGTCCATTTTGGCACCAGGCAGCTCGGACTGGTTTGAAAATCCATGCATTGACAGTATTCTGCATGTAAATTTTATCTCTGCAGCCGTTGGCATGGGGCAGTGTTCTGGAAGCTGCTCCCCTTCTGTTGGGAGAGGGAGAGATGGAGAGGTTTGTGCACATTGTATTGCCCAGAAGGGAAAAAACAGTAAAAACTGGGAGATCAGAATGCTGGTCCAAACTACTTTTGGGTGGCAGCCATTTTGAACACAAGCTCGTGAAGTGGCCCACTTGAGAAAGATGCCTGTGCAGACAACTCTGTGTCTGCTGGATGCTGTTAAACCAATGCCATCCTGATGTTACACAGCCCTACTGGCTGATGTGATGCTGGTGGTCAAGAGGTGGACCATTCAAACCCATTGTATGGATTTGTCTCTCAACAAGGATCAGGAACTTGGCAGCAAGAGAGGCCCACAATTAGCGTCACTTATAAGGATGAGGGAGAGCTGAAGATTGGGAGTGGGAGTAAGGCAGAAATATACCAACCTCCTCAATACACTCAGTGACCTGCCCGATGCTATGAGCTGTATTGTAGAGACCCCAGGTTGTGGAAAACCGTCTCTGCTGTAGGCCTCAGGAGATGCAGGCTATTTCTTGTCGCCTCTAGCTCTGTTCTATGCCTTGTAACACTCTGTTCAGACAATGTGCCTGCATTGTGAGGCCTGGAAAATCCTCACAGGTACAAAAGACACAGGTTAAAAAAAAAATTACAACATCACAGCCTCAGGCTGGAGTGGCCTGGCAGGAAACTCAGTGCCACTTTGACCCCACTTAGCTTCCTGTACAAATTGGAGCTGACAACAACACTGGGATCTGTGTTAGGATGGACAAGGTGGGCTTTGAGCAGTTGCGGGTAAGATATGTGACCTTTAACATCCCATCTACTTGCTTTCCATTGGGTGGGTAGGATCAAAATAATCCTGTTTTTTTTTATTTTTTGTGGGCCCTACGTGTTTGTGTTAAAGGTTTTGCGATTGATCCTTAGATTTTAAAATAAAAATGCCCTGCCATAACCTTTGGGCAAGTATCCCTATAGATAGGAGTGTTTCATATCATCATGTTCTCATTTAATAAATAATAGGGTGGCATGGTAGCACAATGGTTAGTTCTGCTGCCTCACGGTGTCAGGGATCCAGGTTCGACTCCGGCCTTGGGTGACTGCCTTTATGGAGTTAGTACGTTCTTCCCATGCCTGTGTGGGTTTTCTCCCACAGTCTGAAAGATGTGCTAGTTAGGTGCAATGCTCAATTGTCCCTTAGTGTTCCAAAATGTGTAGGTTAGGGGGATTACTGAGGTAAAAACCTTTCGGGGAGTCGGTGCAGACCAGATGGGCTGAATGGCGGGCTTCTGCAATGTAGGAATGCTATGATTCTAAGTGCCCACAATCCAAGGACTGCAGCTTTCCTTCATTCTGACTTCTCGCTGCCTCCATCTTGACTGCTGAAGTGATGGAAGTTTTTGACCATGCAAACTACCCCGTCCCAACCCCCAGTAAAAACTTAATTCTCAAGCTGAGCCGTTGTCGGGATTCAGCTGTAGGCCATGGTTGGCGCAGGAACTCTGGCTGAACAGCCTGGCAACCAGTCCTGCCTCAGGCCTGAGTTTTGGGTTGTCACTGGGCTGCAATTGTCTGCTGGTTCTCACAATGCAAAATAGGCTGGAGGAATCGAGATGAGGCCTGGGAATTAAAATATCCCTGTCTTCTTTTTGACTGCAGCAGGTGAGTTTTGAAATGAGGGCCAGAACCTAACTTGTAGCTGCTGTAAATATTCAAGCTAGGCTTTGGTGACATCGCGAGGCCCCAGCAGACATTTTTAACTTGAGGCTTGAGTAGTGTCTTCCTCAACAGGCCAAGGTGGCTGGCAATTGGTTTGAGGGCTTGAAGGAAGCCAGTAAATCTGTTTTTTTAAAAAAATTCTTGTGGTTAGGAGGACTTGGCTGATCCCTTCAAAAAGACACCAGTCTTCTCCTGTCTTGAGTATTCCTCCTTCTGCCACCACCTCCCTAACTCACCACAGACCTCAATTACTCTGCGAAACCCTTTGGATCCAATTCACTTGTTAAGGAAAGGAATCTGTTCAAATGGGCCCCAAACAGCAGTGAGTGAGCTGCCCTATTTTAAGTGGGGGCATTTGTGGTGGCACAGTCGTTAGCATTGCTGCTTCACAGCACCAGGAATCAATTACCATCTTGGGTCACTGTGTGGAGTTTGCACATTCTCCCTGTGTCTGCATGAATTTCTTCTAGGTGCTCTTGTTTTCTCCCACAGTCCAAAGATGTGTGGGTTAGGTGGATTGGCCGTGCTAAATTGTCCCTCAGTGTTCCAAGATGGGTCGATTTGGGAGATTAACAGGGTAAATGCATGGGATTACAGGGATAGGGCCTGAGTGAGATACCCTGTCGGAGAGTCAATGGGCTGAATTGCCTCCTTCTGCACTGTAGGGATTCTATGAATGCATTCTTATGAATTTGTACTTCTCACCCAGGAACCTACAAATGGACAGTCCTATCCAGTCCCCGCAATACTACTAACATTGTCCAAGGGAATGGGATATTCATTACGCATATTAATATTCACCTCTTTCCAGTTTAAAAAGAGGCATTGATGGGATTGAGGGCTGACGATCCTGCCATCCCTCTCAAGAATAACATCCTGAACTGCCTTGACAAAGCAGAGAAATGAGGTGTTTTTAAAATGTTAGATTTTACATGCATGTTGGCAGCATACTTTATATGTTGAAGGGTTTATCGTAGTGGTAATTATATATATTATGAAAAATAGATACAAGGGTGGTATGTGCATCAATAATTCTACCTGCAAGTGGGAATAACTGCAAAAACTGATGAGTTGTGCTGTTTTGTTTCATATTTACTTTCAGGTTCAATGCCAAGATACAGAACTATTTAGTGAACAAGTTGACAAAGAACGTTTCCAATGGCAACGTGATTGGCAATGAAATGGAGGATGGTAATGTTGACTATCCCAATATTTGTGATGACCTCTTACTCCCTTTGTTAACTCAAGGTAAGGCTAACCAGACAGAGAACTGGCCACCAAAAACCTTTAAATCTCACTTAGTATAATATTTTACGTGTCTTTATAAAACAGATTTATATATACGTCCAAACAATTTTAGGCATCTTTGTCAAATTTCATTCATTTTTATTGCGAGTCATTTTCACGATAACATCAATTTTCTTTGCAATTTGTTCTTTTGAGATTCAAATGTAATAGAGTCACAGAGGTTTACAGCATGGAAACAGGCCCTTCGGCCCAACTTGTTCATGCCGTCCCTTTATTTAACCTCTAAGCTAGTCCGAATTGCCAGTGTTTGGACAATATCCCTCTATACCCATCTTATCCATTTAACAGTCTAAATGCTTTTTAAAAGACAAAATTGTACCCATCTCCACAACCACCTCTGGCAGCTTGTTCCAGATACTCACTACTCTCTGTGTGAAAAAATTGCTGCTTTGGACCCTTTTGTATCTCTCCCCTCACCTTAAACCAATGTCCTTCAGTTTTAGAGACTTTGGGAAAAGATGTTGACTATAACTGACCTACCCCTCTCATTATTTTATAGACCTCTGTAAGATCATTCCTAAGCCTCCTCTGCTCCAGGGGAAAAATCCCCAGCCTATCCAGTCTCTCCTTATAATTCAAGCCATCAAGTCCCGGTGGAATCCTAGTAAATCTTTTCTGCACTCTTTCTACTTTGATAGAACTGTAGGCCAATAACAAAGAATTGTTTGGACGGGATGTCATGAATAATTGAGTAAAATGTTTCATGTTTTAACGTTTTTTTTGTAATACAAGTAGGGGCAGTAGCGTTCCTGAGAGAGATTCTAGTGAGAAGTTGACGGCTTGAGCGATGCTGCTTTTACATTCTGAGGATCTCTTTGGCTGCCTTTCCGTTGGTAGATGGAGCCAGTTACCAAATGATTCCGCCTCTTTCATCGGAGTCCTTCCCCTTCTTCTACTGACCGCATGATCTATTTGCACGCAACGCCGTAACCCAGCTTGAAGCTAAGAGAGATCTTTTACATCTCGCCCATCTTTTGCTTCGTAATACGCAGGAAATGTCACAGAACGTTGCACAGATGATGTGGACCCACTGTGAAAAGGGTAGTTTCTTCCCTCCCAGCACTTCTGCCAAAGCAAGTTGTTTAAAAAAAAGTAAAATTCATTTTTGCTTTTAAAGTTTATTTGTTAGCATCACAAGTAGGCTTACATTAACACTGCAATCATAGAATCTACAGTGCAGAAAGAGGCCATTTGGCCCATCGAGCATGCACTGACCTCAATCCCACCTAGGCCCCATCCCCAGAACCCCATATATTTTCCCCTCCTAATCCCTCTTACACTATGGGGCAATTTAGCATGAGCAATCAATCTAACCTTCATTCCCCTAGTTGTCACACTCCAGTGCCTGTTCAGGTACACTGAGGGAGAATTTAGCATAGCCAGTGCATCTAACCAGCACAGCTTTCAGGCTGTGGGAGGAAAGTTGAGCACCCGGAGGAAACCCGGAGAATGTGCAAACGTTGCATAGACAGTGACCCAAGCCAGGAATCGAACGCAGGTCTCTGGCATTGTGAGGCAGCAGTGCTAACCACTGTTTTCTCCCTTTAACCTATCTATGCTCAATTTATAATGAAAGTAATTAAGCACTGTTCTACAAGATAACAAACTCCTTTTCAAAATGCGTACAATCATCTAAAGGAAGCTTACCAAGTTATTAAAGATGTGGCCATTGATTCAATGATCTCATCAGATCACCGCGCAAAGTTAACTGCCTAACTGGCCCCTTAAATGGAAGATATT
Source organism: Sphyrna mokarran (assembly GCA_024679065.1). Lineage (NCBI taxonomy): Eukaryota > Metazoa > Chordata > Chondrichthyes > Carcharhiniformes > Carcharhinidae > Sphyrna > Sphyrna mokarran. Next base: position 21,164,334 of record JAGIQG010000015.1, on the reverse strand, counting down.
ATCAGACTCCAATCCTGCTCTTGCTGCTGAACACAAAACAATTTTAAATAACTTCTAAATAATACTGGATATTATCGGATCATTTAGCAGCCGGATTAAAGCACTCAAAAGCGGATTGAAATCATTGACTTCCCTTATACCCTTCACTAGCAATTGGAACTCCATCTAATGGCTTTCAACGAATAAATATCAAAAACACTATGCTCCTTAAAGCGCTTAAGTCAAATGCAGTACAACTTGAGCACAATGCAGTGTACTGCTTCCATTTTCAACGATTCACTCGTGTACTGCAGTGTTCGCCCTCACTGAGGTTCATGTACTCAGTTCCTTAACACTAATTAATATTTTTGAACTGTTCTCCATCTATCTCACTAACTTGTCGCAATTCTGTCTGTTTGGCCTTACTGAGGTACTCAAAAATCTTTTAAAATCACCTTGTTAATGCTATTGTATGCATATTCGCTCTTGAATGTTTAATGCCTGCATTCCTTAGTTATTAATAATGGCTGCCATAAATAACGATTAACTGCAATCTCCCTTAATGCATTCAAAAAGGCTCAAGCCCATAATATGGCTTTCTAATGGTGATGGTAGCGATCTGTGAAAGGCTTAACTTATTCATGTGTTTTGCTGCACAGTCTCTCTTAAGGGTTTATACTTCGCAATTTGCAAATTCAGATCAGTACTTTAGAACCATGTGGGGTTTTTGCAGCATTTTTAGGGTTTGATAACTGGTCTATCCATTATTATTTAACTTATTAATGAAGTGTGCACAGATAAAACAGTAATACATGGAGATGCCAGGTGGATCTATTCTCACTGAGCCACAAACTACATGGTAGAAAGCAGGAAGATATTTAACAATGGATGATCCATCTACAAATTCAGTTCCTTATTTCAGAATATTAATCATGCATTTTGAATTGCCACTGTGTAATATTCTGAAATTACATTCCAGACTGAGGAAATACTAAAGGTAACAGAACACTACTGAAAAATTCCAAATCATGTGTTTTTAAGTTTCTGGTAACAGTGCCAGGAAAGTTAACATTTGAGCCACAGCAGGATAGAGTTCTGGTTGCAGAGCGATTTGCCGGAATTCTATCCCCTCGCCCGCCATGGAATCGGATTGAGCGAGGGACGGACAATGGAAGTGTCCCTTGATCTCGGATGGGAATTTCTGATCTCACTCGAGCAAGGCTGTAAAATCCCACTCTTAAAATCCCACCCATTCTCTTTTGGTCGAAGTGTCAGAGATAAAGTATTTGTATTTTAGATCAGGAGTTGATGTAGTGGTCACATTTGGGTTCTAACCCACACCTCGGGCTGAATAGTATGGGAGAATGCTGAGGATGAGGGCCAAGTGGGATTTTCAGGGAGCCAGTGGGGTAATGGTATTGTCACTGGACTAGTAATGCAAGGACCCAGGGTAATGCTCTGGGAACCCAGCTTCGAATCCCAACATGGCAGGTTTCATTGAATTTGAATTCAATAAAAATCTGGAATTAAAAGTCTAATGATGATAATGCAACCTTTGTCCATTGTCATAAAAACCCATCTGATTCATTTACATTCTTTAGGGAAGGAAATTTGCTACCATTAACCAGTCTGACCTACACGTGACTCCAGACCCACAGCAACGTGGTTCACTCTTAAATCATCCTCTGGGATGGTCAAGAAATGCTGGTTCAGCCAGTGATGCCCACATCCCATGAACAAATAATAAAAAAATGCCTTGCCCTCTGGAGTTGGACCCTTGAGGGAAAGAAAACAGGAGCTGGTTTTAAACCTGAAGACAATCGGCAACGGGCAGCACCCACCTCTCCAAGGGCAACGTTCCTCTTCTTTCCCAGCCTTTGAGCACGTGAGGGAAAAAAGTTGATCTGCCTACTCCTGCCTCACTGCCCACACTAAACACAACCAACACGTCCTTCAGCCTGTGGGAGGGAACCCGAACACACCCATGTAGACACGGGGAGAATGTGCTGACTCCACACAGTGACCCAAGCCAGGAATTGAACCCAGGACTCTGAGCCTGGCACTGTGAAGCAGCAGTGCCATCCACTGTGCCACCATGCTGCCTATGATATACTTCTCTGTGCAGGAGTTTGATTTAAACAATATTTTGAAACAGGGAGATTTCTCATGTTTATTGAATAGATATATTTTCAGCATACATTTCCCTTGACTAGAAAGTTTTGTAATCCTACTTTGCAACCCATGTTCATGTAATTATTTTCTGAAGTGAAACCTCAGTGGACGTGACCATTTCGTGCCGGGCTTTGGGCTTTCAGAAATTTACTTTCTGTTTATGTACAATGACTAGTTCAATCTGCCAATGGTGTGGACAAGGACATCAGCGCGGCTGAGAAGTGCGACAATATTGAAAATGGAAATGTTCCCATGGATAAAAACACAAAAGAAGACAGCAATGAGAATGAAAATGAGCCTGAGCTCACGTCACCGTTTTCTCCACCAGGTAAAGAACAGCACAACATTCACGTATTCCATTTATCGGTGATATTGTCATTTTTTATAAGATACAAACATCTATAATCTTTGACTGAAGTATGATCATCAAATTTTTGCACTGTCTGGAAGCAATTGTTTTCTGCCCTCCAATGGCCAGCATCAAGTATTATTAGTGGACTGGCCTCAGAAAAACAAAACCAAGGCCAGGATTCTCCAATCCCGTTCACCCTGCTGCCAGCAAGAATGGAGGATTTGGTGCTCAGCTGCATTTGCTGCTGCGGGACTGGAGCCACAGGCAAGGCCTGAGGTTTCCGGCCCAAGGCTCTGCTACTTCCACTTTTAGAATTGTAGAATCCCTAACATGTAGAAGGGAGGCCATTTGATCCATCGGGTCTGCATCGACTCTCCAAAAGCACATCATTTTACAAAAGGATTAAATTTTGACAGGATTTCTCCTTTATCATTCACCATGACTTTGGGGAGAGCCTAACCCAATGGTCCAAAGGTCTTCAAACATTTCTGTACGAGGGCCATATGGTATATTTTACACATTTTCGCAGACTAAAGAAAAACGGTTCTAAACTTAGGGGGTTATTTTTATAATAAAGTTATTTTTCTAAAAAGGCGCCAATAATTTTAAATTCATTGCGATTGGTGACTGCGTTACAGCAGCACATGGCAATTGGCTGCAGCAGATGTCAATCACATTGTGGGTGGGTGTTGCTCTGAGCACATCACTCTACGATTGGTCTGAATTGCCATCGCCATTGTTCTCGCTCATTTCAGACAAATGGGGCTTACAGATTGGATAAAGCAGCTGTCACTCAGTCAATGCAGAGTGGCAATTGGATAACTGATGTCTCAATTGCTGATTCGTTTAATGAACTGTCAGTCACAGGATGGCAGCTCTGATTGGACAACAGGCTGGTAAAGAGGGCAGGGATTCCCATGGGTCCATCAGACGCCACGCTGAGTGGCAGCAAATGCCCAGCCTGTGGCTTCCATCCCTACGTCCGGGTCCTGAGTCAGCAGCGGGGTTCCAGATACAGGAATGTTTTCGGCAGCGGGAATCCTGTCCTGCACCACTGGCTGCAGGCCAGATGTAGCCCAGTGCGAGCCAGATGTGGCCCGGGGGCAGTAGTTTGGAGACCCCTAGTATAGTCCATGTTTATGTAACCTCACCGGAATTTCTGTGATTTTCCCTTTATTAACTTTTCCACAGATGATAGGGAGAAAGTGAAGTGAAAATTTATGGCAAAATGTTGCTGACTGTAAGCTTCTGCAAGTGTATAGAGCTGTTACAGGATATGCCAATGTGATGAGGTGTAAACTATTTGGCTAAATAGAAACTCAGTTATAGTCACATGTTTGGAAGATAATTGCAGGTGGGGAAGGTTCTTCGTAATTTCTCCATCCAGGAGAACCTTCTGTTTCTGATTATTCCTTCCTCATTCCAATAAATCCCAGCTGAAAGTCCATTCGATGTGTTGCAAAATTGTCAAGCAGGGAAAGATTGCTATGCACTCATGATAGCTAGTTTGGGGATCACTGCAATCTAGAATTCATTTGTACCCTCATCCTACTCTTGAAATTTCATTTCACTTCAAGTTATATTCCAAATATAGCTTTCCATTGATTGATTCTTTCAATAGGATCGTTTTTCAGGTAGGTCCTACACAAATAGGTCATGATTTTACAGCCCCTCCCGCTGGAATATTACAGTCTGGCTAAATTGAATGGAGATGTGGGTTGCTCATTGCATCCACCAGGGCGGAGACCCACTGCGGTGGGACTGTAAAATCCTTGCCAAATGGACTGAATTTTTGGTCTAGGCCAGCTTTTCCGCTGTGTAAGTAGCACGTGTCCAAATAGAGAGGCCTCAGTGTTGATGAAAATTCAATCTTGGGTCTCACTAGCAAACTGGGCATGAGCTGCTGCTGCTGCTGCTGGCCACAAAGCCATCAGGCCATCCTCAACATGGACAGTGACTCTCAGGCAAGTTCAGAGAGGGAAGTTAGGAAAGTATGAGAGCAGTTTGAGTGGTAGGTGGCTAGTGTTCGAAGTGTATACTGTGGAGGTGCTGGAATGATCTTGCTCCTCTTTCTTTGACAGCTGCTGAACAATTCAGAAAAGGGAGGCTCGATATTTTCTTTGTTCTTTTGGCAATAAATTTCTTAATGGGCCCTGCAACAGGCACTTCAGCCCCAGTTTGCTTTTGTAAAATGTCTAATATCTTTTCTGGACATCCACCTGTGATGCTTGGTAAAGTAAGCCCAATGAATTTGGCAGTGGGACTGATTTCTACTCAAACTGGTTGCAGACACTGCAGCTGCTAAACTGGGATCCCTGGTGCCCATTTTGCTCCCAGTAAAATGTTGCAATGCACTCTGATTTCTAACTTCATATCTCTGAAATTAGCCTGAAAACCCTTCCCTTCATTGTCTCAAGTGCTTTAATACTCTATCAAAAGTGGACATAATGCTCAAAGTGCGATCTGAACAAAGAAGTGAATTTGAAATCATAACTTCTTGTAACATATATTGCACAGTTTTAGCTATGCAGTTCAGGCTGGTTTATTGCTGCCAGCTGTATGTCAGTCCGCATATTAGGCGTTCAATTTTTACAGGATTCCCAGATCTCTCTCAGCTTTATCATTTGTCACTTTGAAACCATTTACAAAGTGTAGTAATGTCCATCTTTCCTTGTGCCAAGATGATATGCAGCCATTTTCTCATGAGGATGAAGACCTATTGCTTTTGCATTCCTCCTGTCTGTCAAGGCTTCCTCTTTATAATGTGAGAGTCAGCTCTTGCTTCAGCGTCACTGAATATCATGTAAATGGTAAACTGAGGACATATAGCTCACATTAAATACTTCCAAGAATATAATATTTCATAACTTCCATTTGACTAAAATTTGAAGCTCCGGGCACTTTGAATGGTTGAAATTGTAAACAGCATTGAGAAATGTAGATCATTTTATTCCAGCTGAGTTTCACGTATAAGTTAAGCATAACCTCTTTGCTCTTGTACTCTACATCCCCACTTATAAATACAATGCAATTTATTAACTGTTCTCTGCACCTGAATGAATGGAGAACATTTCCCTTCTGTCCAGTCTATCTTTGTCAGTAGAGTGTTCAGTTCTCTTGACCCCACACTATCGAATATAATTCTTAAACTCTTCAATCTTGCTACCTACTTCAGAAATTGGTCCCACATACCTCACACCACATCTGGGGGCAGCACAGTGGCATAATAGTTAGCACTATTGCCTCATAGTGTCAGAGATCCAGGTTCAATTCCGGCCTCGGGCCACTGTCGGTACGGAGTTTGCGCATTCTCCCCATGTCTGTGTGGCCTTCCTTCGGTGCTCCAATTTCCTCCCAAAGTCCAAAAATGCGCAGGTTAGGTTGATTGGCCATGATAAATTGACTCTTGTGTCAGTGTAATTAGTAGAATAAATATGCGGGGGTTAGCGGGATAGAGCCTGGGTGGGATTGTGGTCGATGCAGACTCGATGGGCCAAGTGCAATTCTATGATACTCTTCTCCTAAGTGTGGCCAGCAAGCATTTTCATCAGTTAAAGTGCATAGAGATGTATTACCATCTTAATGGTGCTACATGAGTGCCAGTTATTGACTTCACCAAGAAGTTCAAAAGTGACATTGATTTGTCACAAACATTATTCAGTACGTTATTGAACATGTTTATTCAGACAAAAGCTCTGATTCCTACACTTTATCATAATCAGTGTAGAGTGTGCAGTATCCTGCGAGATGTCTGATAGGAGTAATTCCAATTGAAAATGCCCTTGATATCACCTTGAAGCGTTTGTAATTCCTCGGTAATTGGACAGGCAGTTTGCCAATTCACTAATGAAAAATGTGTGACCTTTGTCTTCTCTGTGCTTTTCCAGCACATCTAGTTGGCAATAGGGCGGAGCTGGGCAAACCACTTAATGAGGCAGTCACTCATCCCCATTGCGTTTAATTTGTAAACACTGTTCTGGGCCCTCACTTCATAAATTAACTCTGATATACAAATTGTTATGGTATAAAGATGTCAGACAATCAAAGGCTTTAAGTATCCATAAATAAGCAAGACCCCTCAACCAGTCCATTGGAAAGGAGAGCACTATTCATGTAAATTTTCAATCATTTTAATAGTCTGCACGAAGCAAAGCTGCAGATCAGTGTTACCAATATAATTCCCTTCCTGACCGAATCAATTATCTTTTATTTTGCAAACCTCCACACACTAATGTGCTTTCTCTCTCATTATGAGTGGCACGGTGACACTGTGGTTAGCACGGCTACCTCAAAGCGCCAGAGACCTGGGTTCAATTCCAGCCTCAAGCGATTGTCTATGTGGAGTTTGCACATTGTCCCCATGTCTGCGTGGGTTTCCTTTGGGTGCTCCGGTTTTCTCCCACAGTCCAAAGATATGACGGTTATATTAACCCAACTGGCCGTGATAAACTAGCCATGGTAAATTGGCTTTTAGTATCAGGGGGATTAGCAAGATAAATACATGGGGTTAAGGGAATAGGGTCTGAGTAGGATTGTTGTCAGTGTAAGCTGGATGGACCAAATGACCTCCTTCTGCAATAAAGAAATTCTATAGTAACCCTCATTCTGCAGGTTATTCTCTGGAATAGGGAGGGTGGTCATGGTAAGGAATAAAAAGGAATCAATGATGCTAAATTGGCTGCTACTATATCTGCTATATCACTTACCATGAGATTAACAAAATCAGGCCTATTTGATTCATTTACCTTTCTCTTTTGGAGAGTGATTGGCCTTCTTCTGACAAACAATAACATGTGATAATGAATAAAACCATATCACATCTCCTTTGCAAATCCACATAATGCTTCTGTCCAAGAGCTGATGCATATCCTATCTATAACCTAATCATTATTAACAAAAATATACATTAGTGGTACAGGAGGTGGGTTGTGTAGCTATTGAACCTAAAAAAAGCATAATGTCAAAGAGAGAGAAAAAGCTTGAATGAACTTTGTGGCAATTTCTTCACAGTAACTTACACCTAGTAAAGAATTACCAGTTTTGGTACTATAATGGTTTTTGCTATTAAATATTTTACTATAAACCAAATTACATGTCTCATTACAAGGCTCTATGAGGTGTTACTGTGAGCAAAGTATTAAGGTCCCCAAATAAAACAGAAATATACTCTCTTTATAAACATCAAGGAGATCTTGTGATGCAGTGGGTAGCATCCCTACCTCTGAGTCAGAAGCTCTGGGTTCGTGACCCACCAGAGGACTTGATGGTTGAGGAAGGTGCTTTCATAACGCAGTCAAACAGGTTGAGTGTCAACCTGCAAGTTCTTCCAAACACGCCAATGGCTAGCGGTAAGAGTGGGAGAGACTCCTGGGCAGCCATGCTTGATGTGGAGTGAAGCTCCTCAAGCTATAAGCCTCTGTTACAGCCTAGTGGCCTGTTCCAGGGGTTACTAGCTATGGAAATAGACAGGAAGTTTGCCTTATTGTGCCACTAAGTGCAGGAAGAGAACTAAAATAAATATCAGGATATTTGAATTGACAATGTTTTCCTAGAGTTTCTTAAAATTGTCTATATTTAAGGTAGTCAACTGGATTGGTAACTGAAAACCAGTAATTAAAAACATATTTTGTTGGATTTAAAAGAAATGCAAGGATTAGGTTGATTGGATAAGCTATGTTTGACCAGAGTGTCAGGGGGAAAAGCAGGATAAACCTATGGGGTTGCGGGAATAGGGTCTGGGTGGGATTATATTTGGTATAGACTTGACGGGCCGAATTGCCTCCTTCTGTACTATGGGAATTATATGATTTTCATTATGTAGAGTCGACCCTCATCTGTGTGCGTGTATTTTCTGTTATATTTCTCATAGAATCATATCTCCATTTTATTGACAGAGGGATACTTGAATAAGATGAAGTGGCTAAGTTCATGGCCTGTACTGTTTGTGCTGTTCTTCACTGTCCCCAACTGTGCAAAACCTCGCTGGGAGAATTTCTTCATGCTAACCTTCTTCATGTCCACTATGTGGATTGCAGTCTTTTCTTACTTAATGGTGTGGATGGTAAGTGAGAAATTAATACACAAAAAAATTGTCACACCATTTAAAGCACATTGAGTTACCTTGAATTGATGGGACGTGTTCAGTGTGGCACAAGTATTGCTGCAAATTAATTCTCAGGACCTTCAGCTTGAGTTGCCTGAATTGCTACACAAGATTAAGGCTTATGGGACTGGCATGTTATATCAGAATGGATTCAGTATTCAGCAAACAGAATAAGAATAAAACGATCATTTTTGGGATGGCAGGCAGTAACAAGCGGAATGTCTCAAAAGTCAGCACTTTACAATCCATCTCAATGTCTAAAATGAGGGACCAACTCAAAGGTATCCAAGTTTGCTGACAATACAAAGCTAGATGAGGAAGTAAGTGGTGAAGACAGTGAAAAGAATGCAAAGGCAAATAGACTGTGTAGACGGTTGGGCACAAAGGTGGCAAATGCAGTATAATATGGGAAAAAGTGAAATTACCTACTTGCTAGGAATAATGGAAAAGCACGATACGTTTTTAGAAATGAGAGACTAGGAAATGTGCTTCAAAGAGATTTGTGTAACCTTGTGGCTGAATCATAAAAAGATATCACGTGGTTATAGCAAAGCAATAAGGAAAGCAAATGGTGAGCTCAATTCTCATGAGGATAGAAGAGATAGCCAAAATCACACTGGAGTCTTGCTTCCAGAAGTCCCACCCATTTTCATCAGTTGTGGATTAGGAACAAGTTATAGTTTGCACATTAGTTGTTCACAGAGGCAGCTGCACATGCTGGAGTGCAGCTGCCTTCAAACAGATACAATTTGCATCAGTATTTAAACAATACATAAATTGTGAGCTTTGGACATTTGAGCGAAAGGTCTAAAGCTGCTGGAATCAGCTGGAGAAGTAGGAAACCCTTTTGGAATATTAATGGATAGGTCTAGGAACCCCTTTGGGAGCAGTAAGGTGCCCTTCAGGAAATATCAAGTGTCCTTTGAGAAAGATAAGGTGCCCTTTAGAATTGTTAGTCGGAGGTATGAATGTGCATTCAAAAATTGAATAAGCTGTGAAGATTTTAAATCTCTTAATTTTAAATTAAAAACAAACAGTCTGCTGTGTATACATGCAATTTCAAAATCTATCTGTTGACATAAACCTGAGAATTATCATTGTAGCATTAATGCTGCTTGCTCATTCCTCAACCTTTTATTCACACTGTGGGGGAGGGTAAATTCACAGGCTAATTGACAGATCTAAAGAGTTATAGTCTTTGGTGTGGGACTAGGTATTCATATGGTCATTTTCACAGGTGATTATGTAGTTGAATAAATTTAAATGTATTGAATGGGTTTTTATCAATGACTTTTTTTAAAACAATGGTCATCAATACACACTTAGAACTTTATTGTCATTTTAGCATGGCTCCTGAGATCTGCCCATGGTGGATATTGGATAAGTTGGCATGGAGACTGGAAGGACAAAAGGTGGTTGTAAGGGTGTCATAGGCTGGCATGAGTTGGCACAAAATTGGCACAGGGCTACAAAGTTCCTTGGTATGGATTAAGAAACATATGTTGGCCTATGGGCTATAAAGCATCATAGTTGAGAGTAGAGGAGCATGAGTTGCCTTGGAAGGTATGAGAGACCATGGAGGTTAGGTTGTGAAGGCTTTAACAGATCATAGTGGTGGATTAAATGGCTTAGGTCAACAATGCGGGTATATGGGACCATGGGATGGGCGTAGGCGTGAGGCAGGAGTTATCATGGATGGGGCATGAAGAGTGTGAGGATTGGAGGGGCTGTTTTTTCTTTTATTGTTCTTTTTACAATGAGAAGTGGGGTTCTGGATCACTGAGGCAGGCCTTCGGCACAGTCTGTCCCACTTCAGCGGGCGACAGTCCCTGTGGCTGACTCCGGAATATTTCTTGGAAAGGATGGGGGTGGGGGGGGTGCCTGAACCTCATAAACAATTCACAATTATCAAATTTCCCCTCAAGTATCAGAAACAAGAGAGTGGTTGATGCAATGGAGGAGAGTTGGGTGTGAAATTTGCCTTGGAAGATGACATAAAAGAGGTGAATTGCAGCTGATCTTGCACCCCATGTGCTTTCCTTTTCTAGAGTCCATTTTGTACTGCTGCCCCTTTGACCAACTCTCCACGTTTGGTTAATTATTTATAGCATAAGGATCTCCAACACTGTAAACTTTCAACTGTGTGCAATGTTTTGAAACGGGGTCCACCTTTGCTGTGTGACTCGGGCACTAATGACTTGTTGAGATGGAACCAATGTCTGACTGTTAATTAACCCGTAGGAAGCTAAGTTTCTCAGCTATATTTGTAGAACAGAGTTTCAGATGATCTGGGACTCCACGGGGCAAACCCACAGGCATTTACACTAATGGGACCAATTGGGGTAACCTCCCATTCATTTGATCTGCATCATACTGCACAGTCTCCGAACACAAGTGATTGCTCGCTAAAGATTTGTAACATTGAATTAAGTGATGTGCTAAAATACTTTTTGCAATGGGCATTTTGCATAATTTCTATGAGGTGCAGGGTGTAGAAGCGTCATTGTCATTTATGTATGCAGAATTAGATATTAATATTATTTTAGTTAGATCTATGTTTTGTTTCTGAAAAGTTGTTATTGTGAATTAAATCTAATAAATACTGAACGTGTTAGATTAAAGATGTGTCAGAAACCAGAAAGTTGGTGCAAAGTTTTGTCTGTAATTTGTATATTTTTTTTCAGTGTTGCTTGCTCAAATATGAGGAAAATAGTGGGGGCCACTTTGTCCCACTTTGCGCATGGGGTGCAGACCATGCAAAAATCTTTTGACCTTGAGCGGGATTTTCCAGCTTTGGGGTGAGTGTGGCCAGAATATCCCACCCATAACCATAGAATCCTACAGTGCAGAAGGAGGCCATCGGCCCATCGAGTCTGCACTGACCATAATCCCATCCAGGCACCATCCCCATAACCCCATGCATTTACCCTAACTAGTCCTCTTGACACCAAGGGAGAATTTAGCATGGCCAGTCTACCAAACTCACACATCCTTGGACTGTGGGAGCAAAGCAGAGCATCTAGAGAAACCCCACACAGACATGGGGAGAATGTGCAAACTCCACACAGACAGTGACCCAAGCCAGGAATCGAACCCGGATCATTGGTGCTGTGAGGCAGCTGGGCTAACCACTCTGCTACTGTGCCACCCAGTGTTCCCCTGGCAAAATCTGTATACAGTCCTTCCTCCTAATGAACAAGAAGTATTGCCAATTATAAATTTTTCAATATCAATCCACGCAGTACTGACACAATGGGAATTTATTCTTGGTTTGAAGCTTTTGGTATGTTTTCCCACAGAACATTCTATTAAACAAGTTAAATTGTCGAAAGTGGAGAGCACTTGTGCTCTGGGTCAGTATAACATGGGAATAGAAAGTTCAAAGCTTGCGGTATTTCTAGTATTTTGCCAAATAATTACTTTGCAAAATGCATCTTGTTACTTCGTTCTTGCTTGTTGTCCTGACATCCATTAATACTTACATTCTTATCATCAGTTATTTATTTTTATTCAGTTGATAGTAGGAAGTCAGTTAGACCACATCTGTTTTATTTTAATTTGGCCTTTTGTTGAGAAATTTTCAAATGAATATAAACGAAGTAACACGGACAGTACAGATTGAGTAGCTCAGGTACGTAACGCATTATTAATGTTTTTATTTTTAAAGAAACAGTTTTGGAAAGGCAATTAATAAACAAAAGTGGTGTTGTTGCTTCTGCCACCTATTTATTTATTTATTTTTGATGGAAAGCAGCACTGAGAACATTGAGAGTGTTGAATATAATTTTCGCTGTATCACTTGGAGCTGTGTGAATTTGTCAAGGATAGCCAACACAAATCTGTGACAGTGTGGTTATTGAAGTTCAATGTACCAAACATTTACCCTTTAAGTGTCCTTTTGAAGCAAAATCATTTCACTTACTGGATCGCGGAGAGATTATGGGATTTATTGTGCCATTTCAGGGCTTTTAAGCCTCTTTCTTAGCAGAGGAAACAGTCCTGAGATATGTAATCATTCTGAGTTGACAACTTACTGATTGGCTGAATATTGCCCGTGTTGGGCTGTTCAAACTGTGAGGCCTACTGCACACTATTCGTTATAGCACATCCAAACAAAACTCAAAGAAATTGTCCGTACAAATAGCTGGCATATTGGATCAAAATGGATAATCTTCTGGCATTTGATTTTCCAAATGTGATACGAGTCAACTGTTTCGCTTTAAGCTTAGTGCTGAATTTTATTGGAGCAGAGGCTGCTGAAATCACAGCTATCATTGCACAATATGTACGAGACTGAATTATTATGACTGTAAACAAGCCAAATAAATCTTCAGTACCTAGGAAAACTCCCATTGTTTTGTACTCAGGAACCCTGATATGAATTAATGTGTCATCTTAAAGGAACATGTATTTAAACAGGCTCTTGTGTCTCTGGCTTTAGCTGTACATCAAGGCCAGGTGGCTGTCCTCCAGTCTGTTGAACTCATTTACATTTGGCTATTACTGAGAGGCAGCGTTCACACATGGAGTTGAAGACTTGTAATTGTTCGCTTGTTGCCAGAAGTCAAAGTGATTTTATTGCTGATACCATTTAATAAGACATGCCCACCCATTCAATCTGCTGCATTTACAAGCAGTTGTAACTTAGATACATATTTGATTTGATTTATTATTGTTACATGCTTTAACATACAGTGAAAAGTATTGTTTCTTGCACACTATACAGATAAAGCATACCATTCATCGAGAAGGACAGGAGAGAGTGCAGAATATAGTGTTACAGTCATAGCTAGGGTGTAGAGAAAGATGAATTTAATGCAAAGGTAAGTTTGTTCAAAAGTTTGACAACAGACAGGAAGAAGCTGATCTTGAGTTGGTTGGTGTGTGACCTCAGACTTTTGGATCTTTTTCCCAATGAAAGAAAGTGGAAGAGAGAATGTCCAGGGTGTGTGGGGTCCTTAATTATACTGGCTGCTTTGCTGAGGCAGTGGGAAGTGTAGACAGAATGCATGGATAGGAAGCTGGTTTGCATGGTGGATTGGGCTACATTCACAACCTTTCGCAGTTTCTTGCAGAGTTCGTGGGCAGAGCAAGAGACATGCCAAGCTGTGATACAACCAGAAAGAATGCTTTCTGTGATGCATTTGTAAAAGTTGGTGAGAGTCAGAGATGATATGCCGAATTTCCTTAATCTTCTGAAAAAGTGGAGGCGTTGGTAGGCTTTCTTAGCTATAGTGTTAAGGGACGGGGGTACCAGGACAGGTTGGTGGTGTGAAACCAGTCACTAATGTCCATTTGTATAACTGCCATGAGGTGATATGACTGCAGTAAAGTGACTTTTTTTTGTACAGATCTGTACAATGTTGCATGGTTGTCATACATTTGATAATGTTCACCTGTTTCCTTTCTGTGTGCAGGTCACTGTAACAGGATATACGCTGGGGATTCCAGATATTATCATGGGGATCACATTTCTCGCAGCAGGAACGAGTGTTCCAGATTGCATGGCTAGTTTAATAGTGGCCAGACAAGGTACAGACATACTTGATCATTTTACACTAGTTTATTAATAGTGCTGTATGCTAGCATAAGCCAGGTTTACTCCGATTTCTCACTAACATTTTCCAGTCTGCCTTTACAGACATCCCGACTGTTTGATCAATAGAATTGATTTCTGTTTCAAAGAATCAATGTTAATGTTGATTGTTTTCATGCATTAGCAATTTTACCTTGCCAGATATCAGTGTCTCAGTAAATTTAATACAGAAAGTTCCTTTAAGATACTCAAAATAGATAATAGATCAAATTTATCATTTTTCCCATTGTCGACAGTGGTTAGAGTAATCAGTATAACTTGACAGGAAATGATGGGCAGGATTTTACAGCCAAGCTTAACCCAAGACTGGAAAATCCCACCTGAGGTCAATGGAACATACCAATGGGAGGCATGGTGGCACAGTGGCTAGCACTGCTGCCTCATAGTGCCAGGGATCCGGGTTTGATTCCCAGCTTGGGTCACTGTCTGTGTGGAGTTTGCACATTCTCCCTGTGTCTGCATGGGTTTCCTCCCACAGTCCAAAAATGTGTGGGTTAGGTGGATTGGCCATGCTCAATTGCCCCTCAGTATCCCAAGATGCATAGATTAGAGGGATTAGTGGGATAAATATGTGGGGGTAACGAGAATAGGGCCTAGTTGGGATTGTTGTCGGTGCAGACTCAGTGAGCCAAATGGCCTCCTTCTGCACTGTAGACTTTCTCTGATTGTCCGCTCCGATTCTCAGGCAGGTAGAATTGCTGCCAATGTATTGAGCTCGTTAGTGAGTGAGGGAAAACAGACTCCTATGAATGAAATACACTTCTTTAAAATTGCCAATGTTTCAGTCCAAAAGATAGCTATTCAGACCATCGTCCCACAGAGGGTGCTACTCCCAATCTGCATCAATCTTCTGCTGTAATTTTGGTGAGGAATTTGCAGACCATCTGGAGAAGTTGGAAGGATGTGGAGTCCTTGGAGAGAGTGCAGAGGAGGTTTACCAGGATGCTGCCTGGTATGGAAGGACTGTCCTATGAGGAACGATTAGATAGACTGGGGTTGTTTTCCCTTGAAAGACATCGGCTTAGAGGGGATCTCATAGAGGGGTATAAGATTATAAGGGGTATAGATAGAGTAAATGGAGGTAAACTTCTTCCACCTTTAGAAATGGATAGGACGAGGGGTCATGGCCATAGGGTGAGGGGGGCTATGTATAGGACGAATATTAGAGGGCAGGTTTTCACACAAAGGGTAGTGGGGGTGGGGAATGCACTGCCGAGTAAGGTGGTGGGAGCAGGCACGCTGGGGCTGTTTAAGGGTCTCTTGGACAGCCACATGAGCGGTATGCAGATAGAGGGATATAGTAGGACTGGTTAACTACGGCTTTTTCCACAGGTAATTCGGTCCATACTTGACCAACATTGAGCATGCATTCGGCAGGTGGTGCGGGTACAGCTCTTGGATGTTGACTCATGGGTTGCCTGGTACCTCATGTCGTAAATGAGTGCTTTATGTGGACCATCTGAAGGGCACCATGACAGCTCAGAGACTATCGATGTGGCTGTGCAGACACTTGGAATTGGGCCGGTGTCTGCGGGAGTTTGCGCGTTCTCCCCGGGGTTGCGTGGGTTTTCTCCGGGCACTCCGGTTTCCTCCCACAACCCAAAAATTCGCTCTTAGGCTGATTGGGTAACAAATTGTCCCTATGGTGAAAATTTTCCAAATTAGGATTAATAAATATACTATTATATAGGACTATTAAAATAGGATAATGATTTGGTATTACGGTGGCGCGGGCTCGTTGGGCCGAAGGGCCTGTTTCCCGTGCTGTGTTGCTTTAAAAAAAAAAAAGTTACATGGAACTATATAGAATATGTAGCACAGGAACAGACCATTCAGCCCAACTGATCTATGCTGGTGTTTTTGCTCCAGATGAACCTCCTCCTATCTTTCTTGATCAGCAGATTGTTGTATCTGTTTCTCCCTTGTGCGTGTACTCAGATTGCTCTTAAGTGTATCCATGCTATTTGCCTCAGCTGCTCCATGGTCTGAATTTAATGCTCCCCCACCCAGTGGGTTTGTGAGACCATATCTGGCGTACTGTGAACAGTTTTGGTGCCCAGACTTGAGGAAATGTATTGTTCTGGAGGCAGTTCAGGGATGATCCTCAGTATGGAGGGACTGTCTCCTGAGGAAAGATTAAACAGGTTGGGACTCTACTCATTGGAATTTAGAAGTGTGAGAGGTGATCTCATTGAAATCTATAGGGTTGGTAAAGGGCTTGGTAGGATAAATGCTGAGAGACTGTTTCCCCTCATGGAAGAGTCTAGGAGCAGAGGCACAGTCTCAAAATAAAGGGGTGCCAATTTAAGACTGAGATCAGAAGGGATTTCTCCTCTAAGGTTTGTGAGATTTTGAAACTTACTGCCAGGAAGAGTTATGGGGGCAGAATACTTATGCATATTTAAGACTGAGATATATTTTTGATCAGAGAGGGGAATCCAGGGCTACTGGGATAGGGCAGGAAAGTGAACGTGAGGCATATCAGATGACCCAATTGATTGGCAGAGCAGGATCAAGGGACTGAAGGGCCAGTTATTGACCACTTGAGAACTATTTCTTTCCGAGCTTCAGATTTTAAGTGGTGAGAAGAGTTGCAGGGTCTGGGCAAAGGCAAAACCTAATTAGGTTCTCTCCTCAGGTGGGGAGAGGGCACCCTTTTATGTCGGGCATGTCCCACTTAACTGAAGCTGAGAACGACCCCCCATCCCATCTCCTCAACCTGACCTGCCTCCTATGACCCAATCCCCCACTGTCCCCTGCCACATCCACAACCCCCAATCCATCCCATTCCTTCTTCTCCAGCATCTCCTACCCTGCCCACCCAGAGAAGTCTGATTCTTACCTCTTCCAGGAGACCTCCAAGACCTGGAATCCCAGGACTTAAGGCAGGATTTTCCAGCCCCTCCCATTGGCAGGATATTCCGGTCCTTCCGAAGTTGACCCCTCAGAATGGATTCTGTGTAGGGATGGATGGGCAACAATATGGCCAGTGGCTCTCACACATGTCATGAGCAAACAGAGGGGGTGGGAAGGGGGGTGGTGGGGGGGACTGAAAATCTAAGTTTTAGGCTCTGGGGACTGCCTGCAATTCCACCCCTGGTGGGACTGGAAAACTGGCAACCAATCAAATTGGTTGTCAGCTCTGTCCATTGAGGGGCATAAGTCCTGCCTCCAACCAATCAACACTCATTGGAGTGTGACAGGGATGTGTTCTCTGCCAATTCTTGGGATACAGGAAGAGAAACCCCACCATCCTAGAGATTCTGTCTCACGTGGTAGCAAGTTCCACATCTGACCGCATCAATAGTTGAAGTTGGCCATTTCTCTTGAGAACATCCATTGATTAAAAGTGGGAGAATAAGATAAAACTCCAGTTGAAATTCAACACCATCTGTTCTAATACTATTTCTCTCCTGTTTCTCAGACCATTTAATCCAGCCGTTTATAGTAATACATTCCATGTCCCTCTAATCCTTTAAAGAAAATATTCCTTCTAAACTTTTCTTGTAGATTTCAGGTGTAAATTCTAAATTAATGACACTTGTAATTAATTCATAGAACATAGAACGTTACAGCGCAGAACAGGCCCTTCGGCCTTCGATGTTGCACCGACCAATTAGGAATAAGCAGTGACCCTCTAACCTAAACCATTCCCCTTTCATCCATAAACTTATCTACTAACCTCTTAAACGCCACCAAACTTGGCGCATCTACAACTGACGCAGGCAAGGCATTCCATACCATTACCACCCTCTGGGTAAAGAACCTACCTCTGACATCTGTCCTAAAACCACCACCCCTTAATTTAAAGCTACGTCCCCTCGTGCTAGCTTTCTCCATCCTAGGAAAAAGGTTATCACTGTCCACCCTATCTAAACCTCTAATCATCTTATAATTCAGCTGCCTGTGGGACTAATTATTGCATCTCGATATTTTTTATAACTTTTCACGGTTCTATTTCCAAGTGTTTGTTGAGGAACATTGTGGAGAGAGAGTAATCTCTAACCTGACCCTTGTATCGCTGTTGCATCCTATCACTCCAATGGGAGGCAGAGGGAAGAGCAAAGGGAGGAAAGCTGGATATCAAGAAGACTGCAGGAAAAAGCTCCCAAACAAGGGATCAACAGAATATCACATTGTTCACTGGAAGGGGCGGATGTAGACTCCAGATGCATTGGGTACAGTCCAAGTGGGGCAAGTGGGGCATGGGCAGGTGATGGGCTCAAGGTAGGGTGTTTGAATTGTGGAATAGACTTCTTCTTGAAGCTGCTAGCCTTTTCCCTCTGGGCTACTGACATTGTGCACAGGTGGGCTGGAGAGAGTGATACAAATATACTCAACTGGTGTTTAAATATGGCGCCAAGACCTTCAAACCCAGCAATTGAGGACAAGCGAACAAATCAGCTGTCAGTCCATCAGGAGAGTCAGAAGGAAGTTCACCCGTGCATAATTAAGGAGTGTCTAGGCATAGTTTCTGGTGCGGGATCCCATTATTCTGGCTAGTGGAACAATTTCCATCAGAACTGCCCATTGCCGCACTTAGTCTCAAAATGGGAGAATTCCACCCTGTGTGTTCTGCACTGAGTGGACTGCCTATTTAAAGAATACACCCAAGCAAATCATTTATTGAGGATTAGACTCTGTATCCCCTTCCCTCTATCTGGCCTTTCATTCTTCGAAACCAGCTTCGAAACCAAATTAATCTATTTATCTCCATTCCAAGCAAAATTTAGCCATTGTAATTGAGGGCACAGGAGTCTTAAAAAAATCTGCCACCTCAGCATTGTTCTTCTGGAACATAAGTTATTGGGAAGAATCTCAAAGATGCTCGAGAGTTTGAGGAGAGAGAGAGAGAGAGAGGAAGTAGTCGCCAAGGAGGCTTAATGAGTTAAAGAATGGTTCTTCCCAAAGGGAGCTGTCAGAGCTTTGGAGCTATGTGGCCTGTATCATGGTTGGAGACCTCCCAGCAGCCCAACACTGGACATGGGTCGCAATTTGGATGCTGCTCATGATCAAAATGCACAAAGCCCAAAATTGTTGAGGTTATTTCAAACACTTCGCTCAACCCAAACTGAACTCAAACACACAAACATTGCTGTCATCTCCATTATATTCCGAATCAACTGTTTCCATGGATTCTGGTAACTGCAAAAAACATCTAATTCTTATGGGTTAGTAACACTTTATCAATTGCTGCTTAGACAGCCAGATGGATTTTTATAAATGTGTTTTCTTTATATGTAGGGATGGGTGATATGGCAGTGTCTAACACAATAGGAAGCAACGTCTTCGATATCCTTGTGGGCCTTGGTCTTCCATGGGGTCTTCAGACAATGGTTATTAGCACCGGCTCTGTTGTAAGTCTATTTTATTTTTCATGTTGGTTGACTGGGAAATGCTATTTCAACTAATATTTCTTTGTTTTTCTCTGGTAGTCCTCTTTGGTTCAGCACAGCAATACAATAGTTAGCATTGCTGCTTCACAGCACGTTCCTCTGTGTCAGTGTGAGTTTCCTCCAGATACTCCCGTTCCCTCCCACACTCTAAAGGTGTGTGGGCTAGGTGGATTGGCCATGTTAAATTGCCTCTTGGTGTTGGGGGGGTTGCGGGTTAGCAGTATAAATATGTGGGGTTACAGGGTTAGGGCCTGGGTGGGATTGTTATTGGTGCAGGCTGAATGGCCTCTTTCTGCACTGTTGGGATTCTATGATTCTACTGCACCAGGGATTCAGGTTTGTTTCCTACTTTGGGTCTACATGTTCTCCCCATGTATGTGTGGGTTTGCTCTGTATCCCGTTACAAGTCTGAAAGATGTGCTGATTAAGTGCATTGGCCATACTAAATCCTCCCTCGGTGTGCCCAAACAGGCAACTAGGGGATTTTCACAGTAACTTCATTGCAGTGTTAATGTAAGCTGATTTGTGACGCTAATAAATAAGCATTAAACTTGAGAGAACTGAGGGATCTGATCATAAGAAAGTCTGAGTAGGTGAATAAGTTCTATGAACACATGTTTACAGGCCAAATCACCCACATAACCATTTTCTGAAATTGGAGAGGCTGATTTATAAACCTATGACAAAGTCTTTGATTTTGTTAGTAGAATTAACATCTAAGTTTTGAGATGAGAAGCAACAATTGTACTGCAATTCTACTTTTAAATGCCTGGATTCTCTGCTTGTGTAATTTATAATTAATAACTTTGTTAACTCGATGACAGGGAAGGTGTGGCAGAGTAGTATTGTCACTGGGCTAGTAATGAAGAGACCCAGGATAATGCTCCAGGGGGCCTGATTCAAATCCCACCATGACATGTGAATTCAATTAAAAGAAATCTGGAATTAAAAAATCCAGTGAAGACCATGAAACCATTGTTGAGTGTTGTAAAAATTCATGTGGTTCATCAGTGTCCTTTAGGGAAGGAAATCTGCCATCATTATCTGGCCTACGTGTGACTCCTGAGCTACAGCAATATATTTGATCCTTAAATGCCCTCTGAACATGGGCAACTAGGGATGGGCAACAAATGCTGGCCTAGCCAGTGATGCCCATATCCCATGAACAAATAAAGAAAAACAATCCTGCAATCGAATAGTGATCATTTTGCACGATGAAAATTAAAATATTTCTGGGAATGAAAACATCACTTAGAATTATTTGATAAAAATCAAAATAATTAGAAAATTCCAACTCTGGGTAAAATCCAAAATGACAATCTAGACCTCTCCAGGAAATTCTTTCCTAAGCAGCTTCAGGTGCTGTTCAAGTGTTCAGGGATAAGACGTGGCATAGTGGCACTGTGGTTAGCACTGCTGCCTCACAGAGCCAGGGACACAGGTTCAATTCCCAGCTTAGGTCACTGTCTGTGTGGAGTTTGCACGTTCTCCCTGTGTCTGCATGGGTTTCCTCCGGGTGCTCTGGTTTCCTGCAACAGCCCAAGCTGTTGGGAGATTGGCTATGTTGAACTGTCTCTTAGTTTCCCAAGATGTGTAAGCTGACTGGATTGGCCATGGTAAATGCGTGGAGTTGCAGGAATAGGACAGCCTAGGTAGGAAAGATGGTGTAGACTCAATGGGCCGAATGGTCTCCTTCCACACTGTAGTGAATCTGTGCTATTATTAATGCTGCAATTTACCCTTTAAAAGCTGAAGTGTTTCATTTTATGTCACAGGTGCACATCAACAGCAGAGGTCTGGTTTATTCTGTTATACTTCTTCTAGGATCTGTAGCACTCTCAGTAAGTACATTGCTTTCCACACGTGCAAATGTTTCCAAACAGTGCGTGTTGTATCTCCAAATCCATAACATGAAATGAGTAATGGCTGATGTTATATTGGCCTTCTGTTGGCCGATCCTGGAGAAGCTTTTTCACTAGTGAAAGTGCTGGTCTCCAACTGGATTAATGGGGAGGTGCCATTGGCAATCTGCTATTCCTTATTTTCTGACAATGACGGCTTTAGAAAAGTTGTGATGCTGTCAGAACTGTAGTTTGGACCGTGTTCTATACTGAGTCGTGTCATGAGGAGCTATGTTTACATTATATTTTGCATACATGCTAATAGCTCTGCCATTCTATCGGAACGCGTGATTGTTTGCCAAACAAATCTCAGGCATTTGTGGTGTCTGATAAATCACAATGCAGATACTTGTCATTCACCTGGAGTCTTGTAATATCCTGATACAGGGGGAGGGTGACTTGTGGCACTGCTGCTTCACAGCGTCAGGGACCTGGGTTTGATTCCTGGCTTAGGTGACTGTGCATGTTCTTCCTGTATCTGTATGGGTTTACTCCAGGTACTTGGATTTCCTCCCACACTCCGAAAGGCATGCACCGTACTTAGTTCTTCCTCAGTCTACCCCGAACAGACGCCGGAATGTGGTGACTGGGGAATTTTCACTGTAACTTCATTGCAATGTTAATGCAAGCCTACTGGTGAAACTGATAAAAAAAAATAAAAGCCTTGGATAAAAATCCAGTCCAACGATGGAAGAAAAAATGAAAATTCCTCTCTGACCTCCTCACTCAAAACTAGTCCAGGAGGCCCTGATTAATTTGACAGAGTATCTACCTCTTTTATGAGATGATCTTCGCCCCAGGCAGAAACAGATCTGGCTTCCTCCTCAAAAAGTAAACAGATCAGCATTCACCATCAACCTGTTACCCGGATCCATTCTCTGGGAAAAGAGGAGTTACCGAACTAGTTCTCTCCTTGCATAACTATCAAAAGTAATCCCTGATCCTCTTTAATCTATCTAATTAATAAAATTGATCTATAAGGTAGGATTGCCTAACTAGTTCTGTGCTTGCATAACTAGTAAGAGTTATCCAGTTGATAAAATTGATCTACTTAAGTACAACTTGGTCCCTCTTTTAATTCTCAATCACATCACTCCAAAGTCTACAATTCTCTCAAGTCAAGTGATCCAACTCATTGGGCCTACCTGGCTATGGTGCTGGGATTTGGTCTCGTAGCTGTTCTCTGCACTCTTTCCAAACACTTAAATATCCCTCAGCATATGAGAAAATCAAAATTTAATGCAGTATTTTAAATCGGGCATAAGCAAAGCTCATGAGTAAGGATAAAATTATATATTTTGTTTTGTATTGAATTGAACAGTTAATGTACCATAGAATATGGTTTTAGGAATAGCTTCACGAATGTCTAGATTCATGCACAATTAGAATTTGATCCACTGAAATATCCAAGTCCCTTTCCTTCACCATTGCCTTTTCCTTGCACAATGTGTATATTTAACATTGTACATGTCCATGTACAGAACACTGCACTTTTCTGAGACTTTTTTTTAATTCATTTGTGGGATATGGGCACCACTAGCTTTTATTGCCCTTGAACTGAGTGGCTTGCTCTACATTTTTAAAGGGCAGTTACGAGTCAACTACATTGCTGTGGCTCTGGAGTCATATGTATCATAGAATCCCGGCAGTGCAGAAGGAGGATGTTCCCATCGAGTCTGCACTGACCACAATCCACCCAGGCCCTATTCCCATAACCCCACATATTTTCCTGCTAATGCCCCGACACTAAGGTCAATTTACCGTGGCCAATCAACCTAACCGGGAGGATTGGATTGTGGGAGGAAACCGGAGCACCCAGAGGAAACCCACGCAGATACAGGGAAGATGTACAAACCCCACACAGACAGTGACCGAGGCCAGAATTGAACCGGAGTACCTGGTGCTCTGAGGCAACAGTAGAACAGAACAAAAAAAAAACAGCATGGGAAACAGGCCCTTCGGTCCAACGACCCCGCGCCACCACCTCGATATTCCCACTTCTACACGAGATCCCTGTCCATGTTTACAGTACTAACCATTATGCCATCATGTAGGTCAGACTACATGAGGATGGTGGATTTCCTTCACTAAAGGATGTTAGTGAACCAGATGGATTTTTCCAACGATTGACCATGGCTTCATGGTCATCAGTAGATTCTTAATTCCAGATTCTTTTAAAACAAATTCAAATTCCACTATCTGTCATGGCGGGATTCAAACCCAGGTTCCCAGAGCATTAACTGAATTTCTGAATTAACAGTCTTGCGATAATACCTTGGTCATCGCCTCCCCGTCAGTTGCTAAACATGGGCCTCATGCTGGAACACATCTTGATCTCATTGTCATAGCTAAGCATCCTCAGTGGACCTAACTCTCAAGCACATCTTGTTTTTATTAAGCTGATGGCTGCAGTTGACAGTGTGGGAGCTGTGATCATCAGTTTGATGATAGCTTTATTAGGTCGGGAGCTGTATTTATCAATCTAATGACTACTTTCTCAAGTCTGAGAGGTGTATTCATTAGTCTGATGGTGTATTTATTAGTTTGGGAGCTGGATGCATCAGGCTAATGGTTGCTTTCAGCAGTCTGAGAGCTGTGTTTATCAATCTGGGACCTGTGTTACCCAGATTTCATTCATTCGACTACAGTTTAACAATCTTAAGAACTCGATGATCTATTCTGAGGATTGTTTACAGTTGAATGTTGAATTTAATAGCTTCGGCAGTTTTGTAAATGGACGGCTCATGTGCCTCTCCTAGGGCATTGTTAACAATTTACAACCCTATGTCTGAAAACTATATCCCATGTCTCTGTTCAATGGGATTTAGGAGGCTGGAGGTTTCCTTAAGCTTTACCACTCATATTTACCAGTCTAAACCCTCTGCTTATTATTCCAAAACCTCTGTGCAATTTAATACCGGAACACGTCAGATCAAATTGGTGCCATCAGCACATCCCTCGGTACAAATACTTACGTAGAGCATGACTGTGTCTCTGGAATGTCTAGTCAAATGTGATCTCACATCCACTGGGTCACTATGCATGGGAATCTTTCTAAGCTCCCAGCAAACACTAAAACTCCATTCTGGGAACAGCCTTCTAAATCCTGAACATTGAAGCCCAGCTCACTGTTCTACAATGGAGGCTATTAGAGCCACACACAGTCCTGTCTTCACCTGATGACTGCACTCTTTAGAGTTGGGAATGGATCCATTTATCAGGAATCAGTTCCCCTGGCTGGTTTCCCCCACTCCCACTTCCACTCCACATACCACCTCCTCTTCTCCTCTCCCCTCCCCACCCCTACCCTGCCCCCACCAACTTCCTCAAACACAAAATAATTGTTTAGCTTCTCTGCTTTTGCTAATCTTTTCAAATACCTAAAGAAACTTTTACGGTTCACTTTTATGTCTTTCGTGAGTTTCATATTCTCTTTGCCCTTTCCTGATCAGTTTTCTTATTGTCCTCCTTTGCTGAATTTTAAAGTGCTCCCAATCTTACCTTTTTTTTCTGGCAAACTGTAAGCCTCTCCCTTTCATTTAATATAATCTATAATTTTGTTTGTTGGTCAAGGGTTCACTAATCTTTCTTGTTAGGTTTCTGTGTCTAGAAAGACCATGTTGTTGTAGACCATGCAGTACTTCTTTAAATTCCAGACATTGCCTGTCTAGTGTCAGTATTTTTAGTGTATTTCTGAATCTACCATTATGTCCCTCATATCTGCATAATCTCCTTCATTTAGAAGTTTCAGAATGAATTGTGTCACTTTCAAACTTAGAATTTTTCATATTATGGTCAGTATTTCCTGAAGAGTCTTTTAAAATTAGGTTTTTAATTAGCTTTTTCTCAATACACTATACTAGATCTCAAATAGTCCAATCCCAAGTTGATTCTTCAATGTGCTGTCCCAGAAACCCATCTCATACATACTCAGTATATTTTTTGTGGATTTCCCCTCACATCCTAAGCCCAATGGTCTCACTGAACTCTGATTTTTATTCAAGTGTTTTCAAATTCCACTCTCAAAAAACACACATCAGAATCTTCTCCCAAACAATGTTTTCATCAGATACCTTCACCATGGATCCATTTCCAGGATTTCAGCCTTTCCTTTCAGTATTCCACTTCTCTGGATTTCCATGTGCATTCTGAACAAATCTTGATTACCCAATCACCCCAATAAACACTATTGTAGCACAGGTTGTATTAAGGTGTCACCAACTTTATGACCACTGAGAAATCTGGCTTCTTGCTAACCAACTTCATCAGGTCTGCACTTTTTAGCTATGTCTTTAACTGGGAATCTCTCTCTGCCCCTTCTTTTAACTTCAGTGAATAGTAACTTGCTCAAATTCCAGTTTATTGACCCTTTGACTTCAGTTCTTCTTAGGAAGAAAAATGCAGCTATTCAGCTATAGTGTGCTTTACTCTCGCTCTCAAGAAAACCAGACGAGGACTTTGGAGTTTCAGACACAAATCGTAGTACAGGCTAATCCCAGCACTCCAACTAGTGATGTACCATGAAAATGCCCTGATTCAATAATTATTCAGACAATTATTGTTAAGATCTAGTTACAAAATACTAGCATATATCAATCAAAAGATGTGCATTGAGAAAGGAGTTATCTATATCCATTCATAACTATTGATTAAGATTACCTTGTGCATAAGATGTGAATGTAACTAACCAACTGCAACATGTGCATGCCAACTTGATTATAAGATTCAATCAAAATAAAGGTTCATATATGCTATTTAATCTGATTTATCACTGGTGACATCTGTTTTTTAACAGAACTTGTATATGGTTTGGGGACATCAATTGCACTCCCTTGTCTAGTTTCCCCAGTGTTTAATGAATTCTGAAGTGTTGCCTCCTGAAGTTATCTCTAAATGATTTAACTGCCAGAATAGATGGTAGAACAACCCTACGTTGCTCTTCCAGACCTTGAGATCTAACACCCAGAAAGTCCTGCCTGAGACTAGCCCCTGACTAATTGTGTCCTTGGGAAGCTGCCTTGTGACTAATGGCTTCCCTCTCACAGATTGAACCGAAGATTTCCAAACCTTTTTAGTAAATAGTGGTGATAACGAGCATATGTTAGAGTTTTAAACTTATTTTTCCAATATAATATCCAACACCTGCTTCCTCTCCCTTTCAGTCCTTCTGGAATACCTCTTTTCATCCCCTGGTTTCTAGAGCCATCTGTTCTTTAGCCTGTGGAACTTGCTTTCTGCACCTTACAGCATTATCCTATCTGTACTGGCACTTAATCTGATAGCCGCTTTCCTCTCAATGCCTAGTTTCAACTACACCACAAGGGTTTATGCTTTTCCGTGTGGGCCCCTGGTTGCTAAGCAACAGCCTAGTCTCGCTCTGAGGCTTGTTTGTTTTCACATCATAAACCATTTAATCATAATTATATCAAGAACCACAGACGTGCAGGCACCTTTATTTAACATGAAGCTAACTAAAATTTTAATTCTTCCACAGAAACACAAAATTAAACTTACTTAAATTAATACCTTCTTTATAATATCCACAAACAAAAATATAGATTGTTTGTGGATATTACAAAGAAGGTATTAATTTATAGATTAAATATAACTATATATAGATTAGTTAAAACTACCTTTGTTTCCTGACAAAACTCCTGATTTGACGCCAAGAACCTTATCCCTCACCTCGCCTCTTGAGTTCAGCTCTTTGGTCCATGTTTAAACCTGGATGCATTGAGATCAGGAGACAAGTGACCCATGTGAACCCAAACTGAATACTGGTGAGCAGGTTATTGCTGTTTGATAGCACTGTCAAAAACACATTCCATCATCTTGGTGGTTAACAAGAGTTGACTGATGGAGTAAGAATTGGCCCAGTTAGATTTCTCCTGCCTTTTGTGGGCAGTGTTTCATATGGTTGAGTGGATGCCAGTGTTGTAGCAGCACTGAAACACTTTGGATAGAGAAGTGGCTTGTTCTGGCGGGCAAATCTTTAGAAATACTGCCAGGATGTTGCCAGGTCCCATAGCTGTGTCCAGTGCATCTAGCCATTTCTTAATATCACATTGGAGTGAATTGAATTGACTAAATATTGACATTTCTGATCCTGGTGTCCTTGGGAGAAGACCAAGTCCAATCATCCACTTGACATTCCTGGTAAAAATGGTTGTAAATATTTCAGGTTCTAGGTTCTGTCACATTGATGGTAGGAATATTGGTGGAACTTTCTCCTCTGGTTAATGGTTTAATTGTCCATCATCATCAATGACTAGATTTGACAGGGCTGCAGTACTTTGATCTAACCCATTGGTTATGAGGTCTCTTAACTTTGTTTATTGTTTTGCTTCCACTATTTGGCATACAATTAGTTCTGTGTTGTAGCTTTACCAGCTTGATGTCTCATTTTTAGACATGTTGGCCAGAATAATACGATTCTGTGCTTGGTACCTTATTAATTATGCACAAGCAAGGATGCTTTCAACTCTCAACTGATGGATTCAAATGTGTTAATGCCGTGTTTAAACATCAATCCAGTACACTCATTTCTCCCAGACCCACCTGTTTTTCCGTAGACCAAGCAGGATGTCAGCAACCCAGAGGGAAAAGTTTAGCATCCTCAAGGAAAAATTTGTTCCTTCATTCAAGCATCCTCCTCCTGAGCCCATCATCTGTGAGGTGTCCATTGCCCCATCTGTACCTCTACCAACTGCATCTGGAGTCTTCATCCATCCCCTCGAGTAAACATTCTCTTTGACCCCCTTTATGAGTTTTGTTGCAGGCTTTTTGGGGTCCAGTTTCTCTCCCCTCAGTCATCCCTCTGCCTTTCATTATTTGTCTTCTTCATCCAAGATGAATTGGTTAGTTCTTCTAGCAAATGGTTCAGATGCTAAGATATAGTGCGGGGTTTGACCCTCATTCTGCCTGATGTAGCATAGAAGATTGCCTTCTTACCCTATTCTGTAGTAAATTCCTGTCATAAACCATGTTTCAGCAACTCTTAAATAATCCAGGATTGCTACCTGAAGAAGAACATGGTTTTTAACCAGGAACAGGTCATTCTTCATTTCATACTGTCTGCTAACTTTGAATCATTGCACAGAAAGCCTTGAGAATAGGCATAGTTTTATATATTCAGTAACAAAAATAAAAATTAAGGGAGAATAGACAATTTATGATTAGAACCTAATGTGACCAATAATGATAAAGAAAAGTACAGCACAGTATCAGGCCCTTCCATCCTTCACCTGTGACAATTATGATGCCCTAACTAAACTCAAAATAAAACCTCTGCCGTTGCTCAGCCCCTCTATTTCTTCCCTATTCATTACCCATTCTGACACCTTTCAAATGTTGCTAATGTGCCTGTTTCCATCACTTTCTCTGGCAGCATCATACCAGGCACCCATCACACTCTGCAAGAAAAATTTCCCCCACACGTCTCCCTTAAACTTTCCCCTTCTCGCTTTGAACCTGTGCCCCCTTGTAATTGACACTCCCACCTCTGCCTATCCACCCTGTCTGTGCCTCCTATAATTTTGTAGACCTCGATCAGTTCTCCTCCCAACCTTAGTCTTTCCAGTAATAAAATAACAAATAATGCTTGTAGATGTTTGTCTACAAAGCATGTTGGTTTACCATGATGCTTATGGCCAGAGTGTAAGATTTTTAATCCAGTGATTACCTGCTATGTTAATCAGAATTATTTTCCAATAATGAAGCCCAGCAATCATGTTGAGCATTACTGTGTGGTATTTTACTTTAAGAATGAGGCAATTCTTGTATTTTGAGAGTTTGTAAGCAATAGTTACCAATGTGGATGTTGGACACGTTCATTGGTGTTAACTTCACACAGGAAGCAACACATTTCATAGTTAACCACAATATTTGCTTGGTTTACCTGTTTCAAGTGTGAAAGTTATTTTTAAGGCCATAGTCTAATTAGTTGCTGGAATGGAAAGAATTGACTGATTCTTAGGGTGGGATTTTCCGGCCACGTTTGTCCCTAGACTGGAAAATCTCTTCCAAGGTCAGTGGACTTCTGCATGGTCCTGTCCCACCCGCTGCGATTCCTGGGGGAGGGGGGGGGGGAATTCCAACCTTCAATTTTCAAGACTTTCCAGCAAAATATACATCAAAAGCTGGCAGAGGTGCATGACAAGGTGACTGGATATGATATCTGCTGTGGTAACTGTGTGTATGTTTGTGGTTCTAGGTGGCGGGTATCCACGTGAATGGCTGGAAACTGGATAAAAAACTGGGTGTTTATGTGCTCACGCTCTATGCTATTTTCCTGTGTTTCTCAATAATGATCGAATTCAATGTGTTTACTTTTGTCAACCTGCCAATGTGCCAAGACAGCATTTAAGCACATTGGGCAAACACTGGGGACCGTCGAGCAAAACACTCCGAGGCTCTTCTCGTATTTCTTTCTTCCACGCGTAAAGAATGATTTTTATTTTGCGGCTATTTTTTTGAAAGTTGAACAGAGCTTTCAACGCAGAGCCGACTTGACTGCTGCATCCAGCGAGGAGCTCTCACTCCCTCCTATGGAGCTTTTAAGAAGTACGCCTGTAAATTTTTTGACATCTGGAGAACAGTGTTCGTCTAGATTTCCTTGTTCATCTTATGTGCACACAAGCACAAAATTGTAATGTATTAAACAGCAAGAGAGCTAAAAAAAATCACTTTATTTTTCAAGGGACTTCACCACACATGTTTTGCCTGGAAGCAATTTATTGGGCAGCACTTTCTGACCCAACTTTTATTAGGCCATACTACTTGTGGGAACGTGTCTCTGTTTGTTCCGTAACTTAAAAGAGTATATATTGGAATTGTATAGACTTGAACAAGATTATTTGTATATCTGGTGATAGTAACTCCAATAATGAATGAAAATGCTAACGTTCTTGTACATTTTATTAGCAAAGTATATATCCTGATTTTACGTTTGAATTTTGATTCATAGTATTTTGATATTATGTTATATATACATATATATATAGCAAGAGAGAGAACATATTAATGACAGAGTTCCTTTTATGAAAAGAAGAACTTTGTGCACATTTTTAAACATTTAATTCATTTATTCCAGCTATGATGGACATGGATGAATTCACCCTAGGACTGAATTGTAAAAGTGCAATATAGTTCCTGCAGCATTTTACGATACTTTGGCAATATAAATATTATCCCTGTATGTTACCCTCACTGCCACGAGTCTCCGAGTAGGACTGTTTGATTCCTTTTTAACAAGTCTTTCATTACAGCCTTGGAAAATTGAAGAAAAGGGACGTTGACCCTTTTGGTTTGTATATTTTCACATTTAATGGTTGCTTTCTGCACGAAGGCCATGAGCAGATGAAGCTTTCTTGCAACTGAGAGCAACTACTGTAACAAGGCGTCATTTATCTTTGAAAACGCCTTTGAAGAGATGCTGCTGTTCCTATTGTTAACTTTTGGTGGTAGATTTACATTTTTTTAACGCCAGACTAGCAATGACTTTTTAACAAAGATCTCTGGACTGCGCACTATCGTTTTGCTTTAAATAAGCTGCAGATTGAGTGCCAATCCTGGAGAATTTTAAGACAAACAGACAAACTGAAGCGTACACATGGATTTAATCGTTTAGTCCGTGCATTTCACAGCAATGAATCATGGCTGCATTAACAGGATATGGGGTTCTTGAAAGCAAGGGTGGCACGTTCTGCTGCACGGTGACCAGTTTGCATTGAAGTTATTTTGTACTATCTGCAAATACATCCTAACTAGTCCTACTTTTAAAGAGATTTTGATGTACATTTCCCTCCCCCACACATGATGGGAGCCGCGTTTATTCCAAACACAACCCAGCTTTCACATTTTTGAGAGCACTTTAATGGTATCATGGCAATAAAAAAGCTGTGCACAAAACTCTGAATGTTTGGACACTGAAGCGCTGGTTAAAACCTTTCAGTTTTGCCGCCTGATTGATTCAAGTCTTCATGATTCCAGCCTGTTTGAGCAGTTCAGCGGTTGTTGAACTGCAGTTGCACCTTCTTTCTTTAACAGCCGGGGAGGTATGGGCGAGGAATGTATGCAATGTGCTGCGGAGAAAACTGCGCTTGGACAGGGATATAAGTTAGTATTTAACGTTGTGCAGTATATAAAAGGTCCTCAGTCCAAATGGACAATCTCAAATAATCAGTTTAATTCTTACCAAATCAATATTTTAGATGAATTCCACAGCTGCTGTAATTCAATGTTTATTTAAAAGAATTGCCATCATAATTGAAATGGTTACCAGCGGGTAAATGCATTGCTTGCTTCTGTATGGACCCATACAGACCAAGGAAGTCCCAGATATGAACCCTGGGTTGGATGGTTGATTGCAACTGGGACAGAAACAGTTTCTGATTCATTCCTCAGCTTTGTAGGGGTAAATCTTTCAGAGTCTTCTTCTCTGACTATTATCCAATGGACCTTGTCTGGAGTCAGACTAGACCCATTGATCAGACTTTGATTTGATTTATTATTGTCACATATACTAGTTTACGGTGAAAAGTTTTGTTTCTTGCAAGCTGTATGGACAAAGCATATCCTTCATAGAGAAGGAAAGGAGAGAGTGCAGAACGTAGTGTTCCAGTCAGAGGTAGGGTGTAGAGAAAGATCAACTTAATGTGAGATGGGTCCTTTCAAAAGTATGATGGCAGCAGGGAAGAAACTGTGCTTGAGTCAGTTGATATGTGTCCTCAGACATTTATATCTTCTTTCCCAACAGAAGAAGGTGGAAGAGAGAATGTCTGGGGTGTATGTAGTTTTTAATTATGCTGGCTGCTTTTCTGAGGCAGCAGAGTCAATGGTGGGAAGCTGATTTGAGTGACACACTGTGCTTCGTTCACAATCCTTTGTAGTTTCTTATGGTCTTGGACTGGAGGTCTCTTTATGCCCGTGGTACTGAACCTTGGCATGAGAGAGCACCTTCAGGAAAGAAATTCCCAGAAAGGGAAATATCCAGATTTCAATTTCTTGTAGAGAAAGTAAAATACTGAGGATAGAGGAAATCTGAAATAGAAACAGAACAAAAATACTGGAAATATTCAGCAGGCCTGGCAGTGTCTGCAGAGAGTGAAAAAGAGTTAATGTTTCAGGTCTGTAATCTTCCCTTGGAACTAGGAACTGTTAGGAATCAATCTAATTGCTTTGAAATGACCTCAGTGGGGGTCCATGAGGTTGGCCTGTTGGAGTCTGAGCTCCCTGATTGAGTTCATGATTTACTTCTCAATAAGAGAGTCTCACCTATTTTATAATATATAACGAGGAGTGTCAGGGCTACAGATTGAATGTCAGAGTTTTGCCTTTGTACCTGAAGCATTCTTAGGAGTGGAATAAGTTTATAATTAGAAGGGATCTTGTTAAAGGTGAACAGCTTCTGTGGGGTTATTTTACAATTCCTCCAAATAAAAGGTGTTGCCCTCAAAATCCATCATTAAGGAAGAAATAACAGGACTAATAAACCATGCAACTACTTTTCTGCAATGGCCATTAGATCATATCCAGTTGTACTGATTTGTGCCGTCAACTCATTTACTTTGTTTCGAATGCTACGTGCATTCAGTAAAGTGTCTTTATGTTAGTCTTTCTTACATGGACCCGATTTGTTAGTGCACTCCTTTGTTTGCATGTTCTGTCCCTTTCTGTCACAGACTGGCTATTCTTCCCCAGACCATCTCCCTGCACTGCGTTGACCACCTCCCTTCTTGTGCTTGTCATCTTTGGCCTTGCACCATGAACCATTTTGACACCTATTCTCTCCTGCCCTCCAGTCTGCCACAGGCTTTATCTTTTGTCCTTTTTCTCACCATTGCCCCCATTTCTGTGCTCCTCGCACCCTCCCCCCCTCCATTTTCACTTAATCAGAACTCATTACAATTCGATCTTTTGATGAAATGTTATTGACCGTAAACATTAAGAAATGTTACTACAGTTCATGCCGGCAGGATTTTTCCATCCTGCCGCAGTGAATGGAGATTTGGCTGGGTGCCAAATTCTCCGACCTCGTTGCAGCAGGAGTGTGTTGTGAATGGCCGGAAAGATCATGCCCTTTTTCTTGTTCTCTGTCCGAGCTAGAAGTCCTGATTATTTTTGGCATTTTCTATGTTTTTATTTCAACCTCCAGTGTTGTTTTGTAAAAATGCTGATCAGGATTTGCGTAAGTTGTCAGTGGTTGTCGGATTTTGAGTTACAATTCGCCTGATCATTAATCGTTGACATAGAGAATGTTCTGATGATTTATTGAGTAATTATACATTCAGATGAGAGTGTTGCCTAGTTTGGCACTGGTGATTGAAGAGTAGGACAGTGGCACACAGCAGGATAGGGAAGGGGTAAGATATGATTTCCGTTCTTATGCCTTCCCTCAGGGCTAATATCTGATGGCAGCCTTGATATTACGGTAGATAATGAGTGTTGTCCAGTGCTCCAACATTAACTGGAGAAGATCAGCGGAAGGAACATCCTGGGTGACTCTAACACTCGGAGCTGGTGAAAGTCGTTGGGACCACCCCAGGAGGAAGGGGAGAAATAGATTAAAGTTAAAAAAACAGAAATACCAATGAACCTGGGCCTCATTCTTAGAAACTTATTTTGCGGTCTGCCCTTCAACACCCAAACATTTGCCCAAGAGGAGAAATGGGCAAACACAGGATCGGAAATGAAACGATAGGTTTTCTTTTCCAATTCATTCATGGGATGTGGGCGTCACTATCTAGGCCAGCACTTGTTGCCCAAACCAGAGTGTGCTTGATCTGAGAGAGTTGCTAGGCCATTTTTGACAGGATTGCTGTGAGTCTGAGTCACATGTAGGTCAGACCAACAGGCGTGAAACGGTGGCACTGTGGTTAACTTCATGCTTCGTCACAGTAACAGGGCCCCGACTTCGATCCCCAACTTGGATGACTGTCTGTCTGTGTGGAGTTTGCACATTCTCCCCGTGTCTCCGTGGGTTTCCTCCCGGTGCTCCAGTTCCCTCCCACAGAGTAAAGATATGTGGGTTAGGATGATTAACCATGCTAACCTGCTCCTGAGTGTTAGGGGATGTCAGGAGAATAGTAGGATAAATATGTGGAGTTATGGGGATGGGGCCTGAGTGGGATTGTTGTTGGTGCAGACTCAATGGCCTTCTTCTGCACTATAGGGATTTTATGATTCAGACTGAGTAAGGGCAACAGATTCCCTTCCTAAAGATCATCAGATGAACCAGATGATTTTTGTGTTTACAACAATCAACAATGGATTCCTGGTCATCATAAGGTTTGGGATTTTCCAAGTGGGTTCAAGCCAAGACCAAAACTTCCCATTCGAGATCAATGGACCTTTAAACGGTCCATCAAATTTTCCGGGACAATTCCCGTAGCAGACAGGGCTGAGATGTTTGCTCCTAGATTCCAGATTTTTATTAAATTCAGATTTACCATCTGCCATGACGGGATTTGAACCCAGGGTCATTGGATTGTTAATCCAGTGACCACTAGGTCATCACACATTTATAGGCAAAGCAAAAGGACAAAGTATCTCAAAGCATGGGACCACAAGTCGGACATACTCCCTCACAATCTGGTTCAGCTAAATTCTATAGGCCACGAGAGAGCACAAAGTGTTTTCACCCTTAAGACCAATATTGTTCCCAGTGAGGACAAACTCAGACCAAGAATGCTTTCTTTTTAAATCAATGCACTAATCCTAACATGCACTTGACAATCAAAACAATGAGAAATTTTGTTCAACAAGTACATTCCATTCCCAGTTTCTATATCATTAATCCGCCCTGGATACTCCCTATTTTCCATTATCATTGTACAGTGGATTCCACAAATATTTATGTAATGAAAGCAGGATTTTGAAAGCAGAAACATTCTTTGTTCTTGGGATGCCACTGGAAAATTGGTTTGAATTATCCATCATACAGAATCAGAGCAGTGCAGAAGGAAGCCATTGAGCCCATCAGGCCTGT
Organism: Sphyrna mokarran; assembly: GCA_024679065.1. NCBI lineage: Eukaryota > Metazoa > Chordata > Chondrichthyes > Carcharhiniformes > Carcharhinidae > Sphyrna > Sphyrna mokarran. The sequence continues at coordinate 21,128,848 of JAGIQG010000015.1, read as the reverse complement.
GGCAACAACAATCCCACCCAGGCTGTATCCTCGGAACCCTACTTGCACTGCTAGTCCCTCTAACACTAAAAGGCAATTCCAGCATGGCCAATCGATCAAATCTGCACAAGTTTGGAGCGTGGGAGGAAACCGGAATACGCAGGAGAATCTCACGCAGAAGAATCCCACGCAGACACAGGGAGAACACAAAGACAGTGAAGCCGGGAATCGAACCCAGGTCCCTGGCACTGTGAGGCATGATGCTAACCATTATGCAGCCTGGTTCCCTTGAGGAATTAAGACTAAATCACATTGTGAACTGGTATCACATGTTGGACCTGCCAGGCAGAGATAGTCACCTTCCTTGCCTGTAGTACCCTTGTAAACCAGTTAGGCTTTAGGGGAAGTGCACAAAAAGCATTAGGAAAATGATGGCACAACTAAGAATAAGTAACTGAGGGGGTGAGGCAATGTAACTCAATGAGTGGCAACATTTATATAAATGCCACCAATTTCTTGATCAGCTTTGCATTGATGCAGTTCAAACTACCTGAATTCATTTTCCAAGCTCACAGATCACTCAGTCAGCAGTTGTTGAAATCAGTGATATGTTATGGGGACAGCAGGTGAGGATTGGAATAACATTTCAAGCAAGATGGAAGTCATGCAATAAATTATATATTTTTCAACAAATGAAAATTCATAGTTACGTTATTGGATTTTTTGAGTGTTCTCAAAAATGTAAAGTTTTCTAATTAATGGCGCATTATAATCAAAGAACTTATTGTAAAATGAGCTGATGATTATATTCTTGAAATGGGATCAGGAGTCGAAAGAGAAAATAATATTTTTCTGGCATGTCTGCTTACTGTATTTGCTGTTAATATTTTGACTAAATTCTGTAAAGGAGAGTTTATTAAAAGCTTGTTATATAAGGCTAGTGAGTTTTTATTAGATATTTTTCAACAATTTGGGCGGGATTCTCCGACCTCTCAGTCCCATATTTTCCATCAACAGGAGGTGGCGTATTGTTTGCTAAGCACTGGATTTTCTGGTTCCCGAGACTGCCAATGGGAATTTTCATTGAAATCACTTCCATGCCGGTAGGAAATCCGTGGGTGGGCGGGTGGGGGGGTGCACTGCCAGTGGGTCCAGAGAATCCCACCTTGTGTACTCTGCTCTGTTGAAATTTCCAAAGCCAATCTTGCCCAAGATATGTTCAGAGGAAGGGTTTTGAGATGGCAGCTTGCCTTCCCTCAGCAGATGCTGAATGTCTCCAATACCTTCTGTTATTTTTTCAGATTTCAAGCATCTTGAACACATTTTGTTTCTGATTCACTGTTTGCGTTGTATTGTTTATTCAGGTCAACCATTCCCATTGCCATCAATATATGGCTAACAAAATTCCAGTTTTTCTTGGCAATATCAAGTATTGCTTGAAATCGTCCAACTTTTCATTAGAAACTGATTCAAGTGAAATGGACTTTGTGGGTCAGAACTACAGCCAGCGTGATCCTAAGTTTCACGACAGGAAGAGGTGCATTCCCAGAGCCCCTGGTCAATGGTGGGCCACATCTCACGGCCACAATACACAGTGGGTTGCATGGTAGATCCCATCCATACATTTGATAGATCCCACATATTTACTCATCAAGAATATAGTTGATGTGAATCATCTTAATGAAACCAGTGTTCCCTATGGTTGCTCACTATAAATGCTGACTGAAATTTTACCAGCCCTTCACACCAGCGGGATCTTCTGGTCACACCAATGCATCTCATGATGAAAGGGCAAACAACGGGGTATCCCATTGACAGCATGGGACCAGAAGATCCCAATGTCACCAATGCAAAACGTGCCAGTGGGAAAGAGGGATGGAAGGATTGAGGGAAGAAGGAGATCTCATCCATTGAGTTTATCTTACACAAATATATGAACACTGTATTCATCTATTCAACACCATCATTTCAAAACAAATTCAGATTTCAACATCTTCCACTCCCTCTGAGTCAGTTAGCTAGTCCCTCACAGTAAACTCTACCAAATCCCTACTATTAAATCAGATAAATGTCCTGTTCCTCAGAATGATTCGGATAGCACCGTGTCATTTAGATTGAATCAGTTATTGTCCTCTCCCTCGCTATCAGCAGGATCTGACAGTACTTGGTTCCTCAGAAGCTTCAAAAATCTAATTGTGTCGCAGTTCACAGCACTTTATTTAGACTGACTCAAAGTGCTGCCTCAGATATAAACAAGTGGAGCTTCAATCTGGGCTCCTCAAAACTGTTCACTGACAACACTTTAGAACATTCTAAGTGAGACCAGATACTGGGCGGCATGATGACACACTGATTAGCACTGCTGCCTCATAGTGCCAGGGACCTGGGTTCGATTCCTGGCTTAGATCACTGTGCACAGTCTGTGCATTCTCTCTACGTCTGCATGGGTTTCCTGAGGGTGCTCTGGTTTTCTCCCATAGTCTGAAAGACATGCTGATTAGGTGCATTGGCTGTGCTAAATTCTTCCTCAGTGTACCCAAACAAGTGCCGGAGTGTTGTGGCTTGGGGATTTTCACAGTAACTTCATTGAAATGTTAATGTAAGCCAACTTGTCATACTGATAAACAAATTTTAAAATGACAGGGTATGTTATGGATGATGTTTTTCTCTATGCTAAATTAAATCTCTGGTGGCTTTGGCTCACATGAACTAACTCTGATGTACAAGATGAAGGAAGTATCCAGTTACATATTACATTTTGGCCTAACCTAAATTGTTTGTGTTATGTGTCATTTGACTTATTTTTGCGTAAGGTACGATGGGATGAAAAGCAATTTCCTTTTTAAGCTTTGACTGTTGCATGTTTGAAATTGCATGCACCAAAATTGAAAAATAAACACCCAGTTATTCATTATCATGTGATAATTATGTCATTGTATTTTTGCCCAAGATTGGTTTAATATTTTGGGTCCACACTGTTCTCAAGGCTACAATTGAAACAATCCTTGTGACTTAGAACCAGCCTTTAATAGAATTTCATGTGATGATTATTAGTGACAGTACAGAAGGGAAGATGATTCAGACTAATATTGATGCTGTTTTTATTATGCAATTACAGTAATACTGAACACTTGCCTCAACAAATGTTCCATTTGGCAATTTTCTGTTGTGGAAAAAATAATTGGCGGCATTAACTTCCCATCATTTTGGGAGCATGAGCTAATTGCCTCCACATCCCTTTCATGTGCCATTGATGTGGTGAGTGGTGCATGGTTTCTTCTGCCTTCCAAACAAAACAAAAACGGTTTGTTGAATTTTTTTTTTCCGCAGTCTATGCCTATTTTAAGTTACAATTATAGAGCTGCTGAAAATGCAGAGGTTTGAGAATATTTTATAGCCAATGTTTCTTTAGAAGCCAACCTTTCCATCAAGTGAAAAAGATCTCAGCAATATTTAGTTGTTGGGGTCAGTTTGTCTCAGTTGGTGACACTTGTGCGAGATGGTTGTGGGTTCAAGCCTCCATTGCAGAGTTTGAATAGGTATCTTGGCTGACTTTCTGATGTAATGCTAAAGATAAGCTTCTTGTCAGAGAATAGCATTGTGGATGAGATGTGAGGATGGGGTTTTCCTGGTCCAACAGTTGGGTGTGTTGATCCCCTGGGTTCATCAAAATCAGGTGAAATCCTTTGTGGCATTCACGTTCTCACTTGCTCACCTTTCTATGCTTGTGGTGCTGATCCAATAATCTCTTTGCGGGGTCAGGAAAACCTGCCACATTAAGGCAGATCTGAACAATCCCAGAGCATTAACTGAGGAGCAGGAGGGAGTTATATCAGCCAGTGGGAGGTAATGCCAGCCAGCATTGCCCCTCAGCCATAACAGATCCACGAGTCACCCATTCTACTGTTAGGGAGATTTTGTCACTTTCCTACCAAACAGTAATGAGTGCATTCATTGGATGCGAAGCACTTTAGGGGCTCGATGAGGTGCTATACAAATGCAGCTCTTTCTTCAGTTTTGTTAAATGTATCTTTCACTCCAAAACTAATCTGAAAGGATTGATCGATGAATGGAAAAATGTAGACCTGATGCCAGAACAGTAACACAGTACGTAACCCTGGGTAGTGACCAATTGCTTTCTCTGGACTTGTGTACAGTTTAGAAATAATCTCAAGCTATTGAGTGTCACCTCCTCACACTTTAGATTTCTATCTTAATCTATATATTCTCTTATAAAAATGGCAATATCTTGTGTAAATTGTAAAAGTCATGCAATAAATATTTATTCAAATGCATATCTAGAATAATTATAGAATGAATGTGACCTGATACACTGTGAATGCCACTTGATGTGAGTTCCTGTGTATAAACTGAGATTATATTATATAAAAAATGTAATTATTTGAATGTATTATCTTGCCCTGACTGATGGGTGTGACAGAATGCCCATGCATTATGTTGTATCCAGAACAACCTTCAAAAGAATCCTTTATCAAGCAAATGTACATTGATATATGAATCTTTAACAATATTTGACATGTAATGCAATGTGCACCTTTAAATAAAGATTATGAATACAACCGTATGTTAAAACAACTGAACTGTTTCTATCCAGCAATGTAAGACACACTCAATCTGTTGGTGGATTAATACAGAGCCTTTAATGCAAGGAGGATGGACTGTAGAAGTAAGTAGTATTGCCACCACTATGTAGGGCATTGATAAGACTGAACCAAGGATACTGTGCATAGTTTTGGTCAACTTACTTAAAGATAGATATATTTATATTGGAGGGAGTTCAGAGAAGGCTCACAAGGCTAATTCCTGGGATAAAGGAATTTTTCTTCTGAGAAAATTCTCTCTTCGAAGAGTAAGAGGTGATCTTATTAAAATGTAAAATTCTGACAAGGTAATTATTGAGGGGATGTTGGATACTTACCTCCTGGGGACAAAGATAGAGAACCGGGGGTGGGGGGTAGGGGGGGAACAATGCAAAAGTAAGGGATTTCCAATGTAAGGCTGAAAGGAAGAGGAATGTCTTCTTCAGATCATCAGCCTCACCAGAGTGGCATGGTAGCACACAGCATTAGCTCACAGCATTAAAGACCGGGGTTTGATTCCCAGCTTGGGTCATTGTATGTGCAGAGTCTGCACACATTCTTCCCATGTCTGCATGGGTTTCCTCCAGATGCTCCGGTTGGCCTCGCACAGTCTAAAAGACATACTAGTTAGCTGCATTAGCCATGCTAAATTCTCTCTCAGTGTATCCAAATAGATGCCGGAGTGTGGCAACTAGGGGATTTTCACAGTAACTTCATTGCATGTAAGCTGACTTGTGACTCTAATCATTACATTAAACTTAAAACAGAAAGCTTTGGAGGTTGAGTCATGGAGTCATTCAAGGCTACATTCAACAGCTTTTTAATTCTCAAAGGTTTTGGAGACAGGAAAGTGGAGTTAAGGCCACAGTCGGGTCAGCCATAATATTACCAAATGGCGGAGCAAGCACAAGGAGCTGAATGGTTAAGGGAAATAGAACACCATCTTTCGGGTTCAGTTTCCACATATTACGGTCCCATTGAATGGAATATTTACTTTAAACTTTCAAGATTACATTTTGAAAACATCTGTTTATTGACACGGAATATTTAAGACTTTTATTTCATTTCTGCTTTCTTCATTTACAAATGGTGAGCTTCTTGATGACAGGTGCAGAAGCAAACACTTGCAAAGAAATTACAGCGTGGAAATAGCAGGCAAAAAGAACTCTATCACACAGCTAATCCTCCAAGTCAGACATCACCCTCACTGCAAGTTCATCACCATTCCTTCATTGCTTCTGGAGCTCTCTAACAGCACAATGGGTGTACCTACACTACAAGGAATGCAGCAGTTTTATTTTCTCAAGGGCAAATAGGAATGGGCAACAGATGCTGATCTTGCCTGCAAAACCCACATTCCTTAAGCAAAAAGAAACAGGTTACTTTGTCATACTAATAACAACTACCAACTCCTGTTCGTTATCCCATGGTGGCTGAAAAAGCCCAGCCAACTTTGTGAAGGTGTAACAAAGACCTTGATTCATGAAGCTATTCGCAATGCACCTCAATCCACGCTTTGTCATTTCTAACGAGGAGTAGACTTTAATTTCTCTAATAGTAATGTGACTATTCCTATTGCATCATCGTGATTGGGTCTATTTTTTATTCCATTGTCCTTTCAGCAATTTGGTGGCTATCTTATTAAAAGATTTGAGTCAGTACAATGTGCACGGTTATAATCTAAGCGCTGTAAGTGTTGAAGTTATTTAGTCCCACAAAAATATATACTACTTAAAATGATACAAGTGCAGTATACATTGAGCTTGATTTGCCATGAAGTGGCAGAACATAAGTTCACATCAGCCTCTGCCCCAGAAGGCAAATTCCTGGGCTCAGTCACTGGACAAAGGGAGAAGGACTGAGCATCAGCTGCTCTTTCCCAAGACAAGTGGGAAATCTGCATCTTCAATCCCCTTCCCATCTGACAACAGAATCTGTTTGTCTTTGTGGCTGAGGAACTGGACATGAAACAAAGGCATGTTAATAATTACTTCAAAAATGTTCATTCAATACATATCTGTAAAAGTATTGTATATCTGAGAGGTTGTTTCATCACCACATCCCTCCCTCCTAGTACATATACATTTGGCATATGGATGATATTGGAATAGTTTAGGTTAGAGGGTCCACTGGCCGGCGCAACATCGAGGGCCGAAGGGCCTGTACTGCGCTGTAATGTTCTATGTTCTATGTAGTTCAATGATGAGGAAACTCAATTTGGCCAGTCCTGCCTCTGAGAGTATGAATGAGTGGTCCTCAATTCCACCCCCTTCCACCACCACCACCACCCCCCCAAGCAGTGGAGTCACCCATCACTTAATAAATTAGTTCCCAATTGGTTGACAAGGCAGTACAGTCAGACTTTTCTCATCTCCTCTCGTTGGCTGGGATTCCTGAACTCAAGGAATGCCAGTTTCCAATTGTTATATTTTTAAGCTCAGTTGATGTCTTCTTGAAAGGTTTCAGTGAACAGCGTGCCTCCAAACATAAGGATGGTTCCCAGCATCCTTGACCCATTCCCTTTGTACCACAACTGGAATTTTCCCATCCCATCCACCACGGGCTGGGGTGGGGGATATGATGGCGGGGGGAGTGGACCATGCAAAGGTCTGTTGACCTCCATTGAGATTTTCTTGCTTTGGGATGAGCACAACCAGAAAAACCTGGCACAGAACTGGAAGGATTGTGAATCAGGTTTTAAGTCTTCCAATCCACCATTGACTCATCCAACTTTAGGGTACTAAGATTCCACCCCCCCTCCGCCGCCCTCCCCACTCATGGTATATCCATGGCATTGAACAAAGAACAAAACTGCACGGGAAACAGGCCCTTCAGCCCAACAAACCCGCGCCGCCACTCCGATGTTCCCTTCCCTACCCGTGATCCCTGTCTATGTTTATAGATCTATGGATTAAAAACCAAATTTGAGGTAATTTAGGGAGAATTTGTTCTGCCAATTAGCCTAAGAGCACATCTTTGGGATGTGGGAGGAAACCGGAGTACTCAGAGAAAACCCATGCAAGCACGGGGAGAATGCGCAAACTCCCACAGACAGAGGCCCAAATCCAGTTTCCATGATAACATGTCACATCATGTACCATGGAAACAATGGTTATACATCGAACACTCAGAGACATATGATCAACTAATGAGTGTTTATCCCACTTACGGAGACAAGCTTAGAAATACACTCATTATTCAATTGTTTAGAATCCCGACAGTGCAGAAGGAGGCCACTTAGCCCATCGAGTCTGCATCAATCACAATCCTATCCAGGCCCCATCTCCATAATGCCATTTATTTATCCTGCTAATATATTTGACAATTTATCATAGCCAATCAACTTAATTCACACACATTCAGATTGTGGGAGAAAACCAGAGCACCCGGAGGAAGCTCAGGCAAATTCCACACGAATGGGGATACAAGCAGGAATCAAACCTGGGCTCGTGGCACTGTGAGGCAGCCATGCTAACTACTGTTGCACCCTGCCACCGCTTGAGAATGGTCCACTCATTCTTTTAACTTGGGAAATCTTATTACTGTGATTTGCTGCTAATTTCATGCCTCTTCCTACCTCTGAATGCTGACACTTGGTTTGTGCTCAGCAGATGGAACCTGATAGCATTGTTTACAAATTACCCAGTGCAGCCAACCTGCTCCTCTTAAAAGCAGGCTGTCCCTCGTAAATGGAAACTGCACTGAAGGCAATTATTTCAATTTAAGTGATGCCAAACTGAACCCCAGGGCAGAGGGAGGCTTCCAGAGTGATGGACATCCACTGAAGACATTATCGGTGGAGGTGGACATAAAGAGAGATACCGTGGGAAGCTGGTGGGGCCGTAATGACCACTGTCAGAAGGACGTGGAAGCTGTGAGCCAGGAAATCTTTGGGTATATGACCAGAGTGCCAATAAATTTCATAAAATCTATTTAGAAATTAATTTTTATTCACATTGTGCAGTTGTTTCTGAGTTTGTAGAAGTGATTAATCTTGGTGCATTTGTGTTCAATATACATTGAATGCAGACTTACAAGAGTAGCAATCTTTTCAACATTTATATCCTGAAGTCCTGATAACTGTGGCAACTGTATCAGAAGCAGTGTAGTGATCTTACACAGATAAGGTCAGTGAATGCATTTTCACATCACATACCTTTCCCGTGCCCACCACACCACCAGTTTTCAATGCTGCTAAATGCACCATACCCCAGTGCTAACCTAGCAGCACTACTAGTGTTCACAATTCATATAACAGTCAAATACCTCAGCTCTTTCAAACACACCCATCCAACGCTGTCAGCCTCACATCTATATCTTGTTTGCTTCCCTCCAGGTATGGAGCTGTGGTAGGCACATCACCCAACCACTCACAGTCTTCCATCCCTCTTGTAGGGCTAGGAAACTCACAGTAGAAGGGAGGAGCGAGGAGCGTGCAGTGGGAGAAGGATGCCTGCACTTCCTCTGCCTTTCAGAGGAGTTGGGTAGTCACATCATAGGGCCGCTTGCAACAGAATCCAACATCAATGAGGGTGATGGCACATTCCGGCTTTATGGCCTTTCTCAGCTCCATCCCTACCCAACTATCACAACAATCAAATAAATTTTATTTATGGGCAGCACGATGGCACAGTAGTTAGCACTGCTGCCTCACAGTGCCAGGGACCTGGATTCAACTCCAGGCTTGGGTCACTGTCTGTGTGGAATCAGCACATTCTCCCTGTGTCTGCATGGGTTTCCTCCAGTGCTCTGGTTTCCTCTTACATGCTGAAAGATATGTTGGCTAGGGGCATTGGCCATGCTAAATTCTCACTCTGTGAACCTGAACAGGCGCCAAAGTGTGGCGACCAGGGGATTTTCACAGTAATTTCATTGCAGCATTAATATAAGCCCTCTTGTGACTAATAAATAAACTTTAACTTTACTTTTAACTTGTTTTAGTCTGTGACTATGCATAGAGGCTGAAGTGAATTCTCAGTTACTGCCCAGCACCTGCCCACAATTTATCATAATTAATACATAATTAACAGCCAGCACACACTCGTTCTTCTATCAGATGTGATGAACAGGTTCCTGAGGATGTAAGCTTAGATCTTTCAGTTTTCACCCCTCCGCCCCAGCACCAATCCCCTGCTATGAGACTGAACTGCTGCCTGCTCAGCCTCAGCAGCTCAGAGAACCACAGCCTAGTGCTGAAGAAGAGGTCTCCTCATTTGGTTTTAGACTGGCAGCGATGAGTTGGGAAATGGGCACCGCACATACTTAGGAGTCTATTATAGAGATAGCGTCAGCATGTAGTGATGGACTGCCTTCGGTGCAGACTGGCTGAAACACATATGTCGCTAGGCCCCTGTTGAGCATTCAGCCAGCCAGCAGCAGGGGTCGCCCTCAACTAAAGCCGACAATCACTCAAACTAAGAGATTGCACAAGGTTTACCTGTGGCTGCCTGGACATGATTGGATGTGGGTTAACAGTGAGTCACAGCCCCATGCCAGATAACAGTAGCAATTCACTCTTTAACTCAGTCTCTTCCAAAGTACATAACAACAACTTGTACTTTCCTCACAACACATTTTGTATTGTAATTCCTTGATACCTTTAACCTAGTTATGCCTCAAAGCAATGCACAAGAGCATTACCAAATAAGAGCCATAAAAAAGCAGATACTGGATCAGATGACCCAAAAGCTTGGACAGAAAGGAAGATTATAAAGGCCATCTTCATGGGAAGGGCAGTAAGAAATTGGAGATGAAAGCAAATTACTGTGGATGTCGGAATCTGAAACGAAAACAGAAAATGCTGGAAAATCTCAGCAGATCTGATAGCGTCTGTGGAGAAGGAACAGAGATAAGGTTTCGATTCTGAATGGCTCTTTATCAGAGGAATGTGGAGATGTTTACTGGGGGAATTCCACAGCTAAGAGATTGTGAAAACTGAAGGCATAGCTGACAACAGTAAATGAGGGATGTGCAAGAGGCCAGATGTGGAGGAGCACTGAGGTCTCAGGTAGTTTTAGGGCTGGAAGAGTTAGGCAGTGATGAGACTATGGAGGGGATTGAAAGCAAGGGCGAGAATAATTCACGATAGTTGCAAGTAAATAGGGTCACAGATACTCGTATAGTTCTATACTTTGTGTTGTGAAGTGTTCTAAGGCAGAGCTGAGGTCATGAAGAGAAAGAGTTAGATGAAGAGATGCTGCAATTGGTTGTAGCAGCAATAGATTCACATTTGCCATTGTGCACCCTCCCCCTTAGTTGATAGTCCTGTAGCTGGGAGAGATTGGAGTGGGTATGGATCATCTCCCCATCAGCGGATAGTTCATCACTGGGAGAGATTGGAGTGGGTATGGGGGAATCTCCTCATCAGCGGACAGTTCTCTTGCTGTGAGGGATTGGAGTGGGTTGGGGGATCTCTCCATCAGTGGACAGTTTTGTAGCTGGGAGAGATTGGAGTGGGTATGGATCATCTTCCCGTTAGTGGACAGTTCTGTCAGTGGGAGAGATTGGAATGGGTATGGGGCACCCTCGCTGTTGTGAATTTGGGTACAGTAACTGTAGATTGGGAGATAGAAAGTTAGAATTTGATGTTTGTAAAATTATAAAAAGCTGGGGGGATCTCTGCCTGGTTCTGTTAAAAGGTGATGGTTTTCTGCGCTTAGAGATTTAAAATGTAAGTACACAGAGAGCCCAAACTGAAATATTAGTAGCAAAAGGCAAAGTAGCGATTTTTAACCAAGACCACAGGCTTTTGAATTTAGCCAATCAATTTGAACAATTAGATAATTAGATACCAAAAATGTATTAAATTTGAATCTGATAGTTTTGATAACCTAGAACTGATCCTATTATGAGAAATATTGATATGTTATCAGGGATATAAAAGAAGGGGGCAGTGGAGTAAAGAGGGAGAGCAACAGCCTTTTGCCAGAGCTAACAGGTCTCAACTCTCAAGAGAGAGAAAATCACTGGCTCTCATAGCTTCATCTACATTTTAGAGAAAGCACCATCTAAATAGCAAAGGGACTAAAGAGAAAGAAATTCCATACAGAAGAATCTATAGAGAAGGACCAGAATATTCTGGAAGACACAAAATCTGGTTGTAATTTAGACAGTGACTAAATTCTATTTTATTATCAGTGGGAATTGTATTTATTTGAACAACTCACCAGTAGAACCTTATTTTACTTGGGAATAGTTAATAGTTAGAAGAGATTTATCCAGCTTGTTAATAGTTTTGTTAATTTGCTCACTGTTAGTTAGATAAATAAATTGTTATGTGTTGCTTTTAAAGAGAGTGTGAAGGATTTATTTTTTGGAAGTTGCTGAAGAGCAGGTTGCACCACTTCACACACACTTTTTACAGATTATAAGCTGAGGTAATCTTCTTTGGGTGTTTTGGTGTTAGTTCTTAGAGAGGAATTGTCCTCTTTGAGCAGACGTTTCTGTAATTATGAGAGATTGGCTTGGATGTGGAATATTCTCGCTCTTAATGGATAGTTCTGTAGTTGTGAGAAATTGGAGTGGGTATGGGACATCCTCACTCTCTGTGGACAGTTCTGTAGCTGTGAGGGATTAGTGTGGGTTTGGACATCCTCACTCTCTGTGGACAGTTCTGTAGCTGTAAGGGATTAGAGTGGGTATGGGATATCCTCATTCTCTGCAGACAGTTCTGTAGCTGTGAGGGATTGATGTGGGTATGGGACATCCTCACTCTTTGCAGACAGTTCCGTAGCTGTGAGGGATTGGAGTGGGTATGGAACATCCTCATTCTCTGCAGACAGTTCTGTAGCTGTGAGGGATTAGAGTGGGTATGGGACATCCTCACTCTCTGCAGACAGTTCTGTAGCTGTGAGGGATTAGAGTGGGAATGGGATATCCTCACTCCCTGTGGACAGTTCTGTAGTTGTGAGGGATTGGAATGGGTATGGGACATATTCACTTTCTACGGACTGTTCTGTTGTGTGAGGGATTGGAATGGGTATGGGGCATCTTCCCCTTCAGTGGACAGTTCTGTAACTGTGAGGGATTAGAGTGGGTATGGGGCATCCTCCTGCTCTGCAGACAGTTCTGTAGCTGTGAAGGTTTGGAGTGGGTATGGAACATCTTCATTCTCTGCAAACAGTTGTGACGGATTTGAGTGTGTATGGGACATCCTCATTCTCTGCAGACAGTTGAGAGGGATTGAGAGGGTATGAGTGTTGTTGGGGAAATTTGGTGAAAGGTTTATCTAATAACGAATTGAAACTTTGGATGAGTTATGTCTAAGAAAATGTGTCGTTTGCTTATGTGTACATAAAAGGCAAGGGCATTAGTCCATGTATGTCACACGGCAATGATTCAATCTTCAATCAAGACTGCTACAGGTCTTGCATCTCACCAGCCCCATTACAAAGGAAACCACATGCCCCATATTGAGAAACTCACACTGTACACCATTGTAAACCATCTGCCAGCTCTGTGTGCAATGCAGCCACTATTGCTACCTCACCTCAATGGCTCTGTTCTGAGTGCAGAGTGCTCGAGTCTTCAGATGGAATTCTCCCAGCCCATTCGCAGCATGTTTGTTAGGGGCGGGATGGGAGAATTCCGGTGGAATTGAAAAGTTGGAAACTTGCTGATGTAAAACCAGTCTGACATTCTCCTAATGGTGGGTGATTTCTGCTGCTGGCTGGTGACATGGATGTCATTTGCATTAAAGTTTAAACTTTCTTTATTAGTGTCACAAGTAGATTACATTTCCAACTGACTCAAGAACAGCTTCTTCCCTGCTGCTATCAGACTTTTGCATGGATCTACGTCGCATTACATTGATCTTTCTCTACACCCCAGCTATGATTATAACATTACATTCTGCACTCTCTCCCTTACTTCTCTATGAATGGTATGCTTTGTCTGTATAGTTTTTATGACATACTAATACATGTGACAATAATAAATCAAATCAAACATTAACACTGCAATGGAGTTACTGTGAAAATCCCCCCGTCACCATACACTGGTGCCAGTTTGGTACACTGGGACAGAATTTAGCATGGCCAATGCACCTAACCAGCACATCTTTCAGCCTGTGGAAGAAAACTGGAGCATCCCGAGGAAACCCAACCTGTTGACTCTGCAAAGTCACCCAAGCCAGGAATGGAACCTCTGTCCCTGGCACTGTGAGGCAACAGTATTAACAACTGTGCCACATGATATGACTTTGCATACCATGAATGCTGATTAAAGCTGCTATGTTTCCGAATCTCATTAGGCTTTCCGATTTTGAGTCACGCCAGCAGAGAATCACATCACCATTTAACTGGTTTGAGGAAAGACTGACATGCAGAAGTTGGACCTCAGTTCGATCCAGACATTAAGGTGAATGCAACATACTGAGTCTAACTGCCATTAGCACTGCACTACTCCTGTTGTTCTGAATGCCACTCTGCTGGGCAGCCTGGTTCATGCTTTCCAGCTCCATGCCGACAGTATGGACTGCGGGACTCAAGGACCATCCACTCTGAGGCTCAGCTGGGGGTACAGTCATATGTGAAGAGGGTTATTGATGAGGGCAAGGGGAGGGGCAATATTAAGGGATGGTTGTGCAAGAGCAGACTGTGACAGGATGTGAGGACGCGATGGTCGGCAGAGGTGCAAGGAGATGTTAAGGACATTGGAAGGCAAAGTGAAGACCAAGGGGAGAAGAACGGGACCCTGACAACACTGCAGGAACCATTCAGAAACAAGGGTGCAAAGGGATAGAAACATAGAAGATAGGAACTGGAGGAGGCCATTTGGCCCTATGAGCCATTCATTACAATCATGGCTGATATCCAACTCAATAGCCTAATCCTACTTTCTCTCCATAACCTTTGATCCTATTCGCCCTAACTGCTGTGTCTAACCACCTCTTGAATACATTCAATGTTTTTGATAGCACATTTGCTTACTGCAAGGGACACACAAAGACTCCAGAGCCAGTGAGTAGAGGTCCAGGTGGAGCATAGACACCTTGCTGTTGACGGGATAGGGGGCAGGTTGAATTGAGGAAGACACTTCTTCTTGAGGCTGCAAGCCCTTTTCCCTCTGGGTTCCAGTCATCGTGTAGTCTGGTGACGACAGCTGGACTGGAGAGAGTGATATGTGCGTGGTGCATAGGTGTTCAAATATAGCACCGAGACCTTTGAACTTGCCAACTGCCAGTCCAATCAGCTTTGAAGAGTAACTCGACCATGCATAATTAATGAGTTTCCAATTGCAGAATCTGGTCTGGGATCCTGCCATTCTATCCAGTGGGTCAGGCATTGCTGGAGCACCACCCCCCCTCCTCCACTGGAACTCTGAATACAAGATGAATCACTCTTCAGCTCTATCCCCTTGCTGTCTTGATCCAAACTCACTCTCCAGCTAAACGTGTCTTTTGCTGTCTTTTCCCCCACTCTCTGCTGGTGATCATTTGTGACATGAACCTTCCAATCTGGCAGCTCAAGCTCCAAATTGACTGCCGGTTCCACCCACCGTGCCGTGAGCAGGCGATGTTGTTGGTTGGCAAGGTTGGTTTGGCTAACTTCCATCTGTGTCTATGCTTAATGCTATCTCCACTCACATTGTCTATACCTTTAAGATTTGGTTAGTTGTAAAGACTCACATTCTAATCAGTATTCTGTGAACTGAGTGTGTGTGTCTTTATATCCCCTGTTTCTGATCAGAACTCCACACTCACCTGATGAAGGGGCAAAGCCCTGAAAGCTAGTGACATTTGCTACCGAATAATTCTGTTGCACTTTAACCTGGTGTTGTGAGACTTCTTATTGTGTTATGTCCAACAGGAAGAAGAGATGTTAATAATGCTGAGCTCCATCTTTGTAGCTCACGAGTTCCGATGGGACATGTTGATGTGTCCATGATAAATAGCGCACAGGGTGAAGAAGTGTTCCCAAGTAGGAAAGAGTGACAATTGCTGGCAAATACCAGGATAAATTGGTGCTTTCTCTGTGTAACCAAGTGACAGCAATGTGTATTTGTGAGGGCAACAACAACTAGTGAATGTGTAGCTGAAACATGAAAGAGAGTGTGCTTAATACCACTTGCTCATTGAAGTACAAGCAGATGGAGAGAAGGATGGAATTGCTCTTGGGAGAATCAGTTTGCAATGTGTTCTTCTTATGTTGACTGAACAGGTCAGGGTCATTGAAATTCTTCCAACATTGCCAGCACGTCCTGTGGAAGAGTCTCACTATGCTCTCTTGCTCTGAGATTATCTTCTGATCTGCTGTTATCCTGATCTTTGGACTTGAGTCATTTGGGAGGGGTAGGTGATAACTCTGTGTACTGACACTTGCTCTTTCAGCTCCTCCTTATCTGACAATCGTAGTTCCTGTTATCTGCACCATATTGGACCTTCAGTTTCGCCTTCCATAAACAAAGATAAAGTAAAAACAACATCTTTATTTCTGGAAACTATGCGTGGCATTTCATCGGATTGCACTACCCATCGATCTTACTTGAACCAGATTTATTTCAATTTATTTAAGTGGCTATGTCCATGGCAATAGTGAGTCCAGTGCTCAGTCATCTAGGTTCACTTGACTTTATGCTTTTATGGACTCACTTTGAGGGGTTCTCTCTAATGTGAAAAATATCAGCTCCCCATGAAAGGAAAAGTCATGTCAGCCTCGCTGGTAGAACTGAAGGCCATTGAGGCCCCCTGGGGAGGCTGAGGGCAAGAGAGTTGCCTGCTTGACAGTGCCAACCTGGCACCTTGGCACTGCCCATTGGACCAATAGGCAGGGGGCCTGACGAAGGTGTATAGAGCAGGGCCTGAAGAGAGTATGGGAACCTGAAGGGGGTGGGGCCTAAGGAGGCAGGGCCTGGTGGGCAGGGCCTGGGGCCTGGCCTGGAGGGGTGAGGCCAGGCCGGGGTGAACCGAACAGAGAAGGTGGAGGGGCTGCCGTGAACTCTGGATTTGCAATTAGCAAGGTGAAGGGGAGGTGTGTCTACTGCCACTCAGCATCTGATCGGGGAGTCGGTGGGGAATACAATCAGTCTGAGGGGGGAAGCGGGGGGGCGGCTGTGGCTACATTTTTGGATAGTGTGGGGTTCATGATTAGCTGCAAGCCACCACGATTGCTGGGACCAGGATTGGGGGGGATGTTGTTTCAGGCCGGCTGCAGCAGCAGAGGTCTGTCAGATCTGTCAGGCTGTTGGAACTGCGCATGTGCAGACAGAGAGGTCTGAAAATGCGCAATAGCTCCCCCTGCTGCTGGCTGGTGAATTAAGACATGCCCACAGCCTGTAGCAGCTGGAAACATCTGGCCCATTTTTTTCATGCAGTATGTGCACAAGATTGGGCATAAAAACTCACCCAAAAAATGGATCAGCAACTCTCCTATTTTTAAGCTAGTTGGATACTTAGAAACATTCTCATAAAATTCCACCCCTCCCACCCCCCCACCATTCCTCACTTTGAAAATAGTGCTGTCTCTCTTCTTGGTGATGTGGGAACCCCCACTACCACCACGCTGCTCTTCCTCCTTGACCTACTCATCAAAGCCATTGCTAACAAGGTGTCCATCCATGTTTGAGAACTCATTACCCATCCGGGACTAATGAGACCAAGAATATACAAAACTAAAAGCTACAATCATCATGTAATCAAACATGAGGAATCCACCTTTCCTTTTTTAAGCTTGAGGTATTCATAACATCACCGCAAAAACAGAACTTTGATTAAAACCAGTGCTTCCTGAAAAAAATATGTACAGAGATTTTTTCTTAACCATCTGCTTTGGGGACACTATTGGAAGAGATGGCAGCACTAGGGAGAGTACAGAGGAGATTCACCAACACATTAACTGGGCTGGAGTATTTCAGCTATGAAGATACTCTGTCTGGACTGGGATTGTTTTCCTTAGAGCAGAGAAGGCTAAGGGGGAACCTGATTGTAAAAATTATGGGGGTCGTAGATAGGATAGATTGGAAGGAATTTTTCTCCTTAGTGTCAAGGGATTAATAACCAGGGGGCATCGATGTAAAGGTGTGTGATGGGAATCTGAAACTCACTGCCCAAAAGGGTGGTAGAGGTGGGAAGCCTCACAACATTTAAGAAGCATTTAGATTAAATGTTGTAGCATACAAGGCTACAGACCAAGTACCGGAAAATGGGATTAGAATAGATAAGTGCTTGATGGCCAGCGCAGACACAATGGCTGAAAGGCTATGACTATGACAAGTTACTTATCCAGCTTATCAGCAGAATTTTCCTCAAGGTAGATTTTCACACTGCTCTGTGAATGTAAAACTGATTCGACGCTCTGTATACAAACTGCCCAGTTTTCATTTCCGTTAACATCAAGTGATTTCCACAATTACTGTCTGATCTGTAACCTAATGTTCCAGGCAACAAGTTGAAAATCTACCCCACTTTTCTCACAGATTCACAAAGCGGCATAGTGACACAGAGGTTAGCAGTGTTGTCTCATAGCACCAGAGATCTGGGTTCGATTCCAGTCTCCAACAGCTGTCTGTGTGGAGTTTGCACGTTGTCCCCGTGTCTATGCAGGTTTCCTTCGGGTGCTTCAGTTTCCTCCAACGATGTTCAAGTTGCCCCTTCGTGTCCAAAAATGTGTAGGATTGTGGGATTAGCAAGGTAAATACTTTGAGTTTTGGTGATAAGGTCTGGGTAAGATGATCTGTTGGACAGTCAGTGCAGATTTAGTGGGCCGAATGGCCTCCTTCTGCACTGTAGGGATTCTACGATTCTTCATTCTCCACCCATGCTTATGACACCAGTAGGGAAGGAGGGATCAGTTTGAGAGGTTGAAAATCAGAGACAGAAATGTGAATTGGAGTCACAATTCACCATGATCATACTTTTGGACTGAAAGTATAGTTTAATAGCCGGTGATTTCTCATTCGTGACCTGCGCTAATTTTATCTTGAGAAAAAACCAGCATATTTCTGCAACTTAAATTTGCAGTTACTGTCGCATATCACTTAGAGGTCAGTTGCAAAATATGCTTTTTTGAGTATTAATTTAAACATTGCATGTGGTGTATAAAAATAAATCAAAATGGGATTAGAATTATGGATGGCACAGTGGTTAGCACTGCTAACCTCACAGTGCTAGGGAGCTGGGTTCAATTCCGACCTCCGATCGCTGTCTGTGTGGAGTTTGCACACATTCCTTGTATTTGTGTGGGTTTCCTCTGGCTGCTCCGATTTCCTCCCACATCCCAATGATGTGTGGATCAGATGGATTGGCCATGCTAAATTGCCCCTTAGTGTTAGGGGAACTAGCAGGGTAACTACATGGGGTAAGTAGATGAAAAATGTGTGGGATTGTTGTCAGTGCAGGTTCAATAGGCCAAACGGCTTCCTTCTGCACTATAGGGATTCTATGAAAGTAAATGGTCAGCACAGGCACAATGGATGTATCATAAAACCAGAAGGAGGCCATTTGGCCCATCAGATCTCCATTGATAACAATCCCCCCCAAGTACTATCCTTGTAACATCACACATATACCACACTAATCCCTCTGATCTATGCACCCCGGGACACTAAGGGGCAATTTAGCATAGCCAATGCTCTTAACCCACACATTTTTGGACTGTGGGAGGAAACCGGAGCACCAGAGGAAACCCACGCAGACACGAGGAGAAGGTGCAAACTCCAGACAGACAGTGATCCAAGAATCCAGTCTCTGGAGCTGTGCCACTGTGCCGCCCATTAATCTGACAGGGGACATCCATCTAATGATTTTTAAAATGCGCAGAGATGAAACGGCTGCACTGTGATCGATTCTTTGGAGAGAAGAAACTTTGAAGGGGTTCTTCTATCTTTCTCGGTTTAAGAAGGTCCTTTGCAGCATTTGAGGAATTCAGTTTTCTGCTAGCCCTGGAAGCGTACTGCCTTAAGCTGTTTATGTGAAGGATATCAGATTCCAATAGACATCATATCATCGACTCGGGGCAGTTTTGAATTGAAGTAACCCTCAGATTGCTGCTGTCCATCACCTCCTTTCTGCTCGGTGTCGTTTTGCAGCCAATCGTTTTGTCTCGTTAACATATTTTGCAAACCTTCTGTCTCTAATCGCGAAAACATTTGTTTGGGTTCCTTCTAGTGCAAATTGCTGATGCAGCCCTTTAAATTAAATCAGTTTCCAAACCCTCTAACAGACTTCCCAGTACCCAGATTTAATTAGTACATGCTGGAGGTTTGGAGACAGTCTGGTTTTATTTAGGGAAAAAGATTGTGTGTGAGTGGGTGGGTGGGGAAAGGGGGGGGGGAGGGGAAAGCTCAACTCACCCTAAAAGACTTTTTTCAAGAGTAATGTCACCAGATTTGCCTGAGCAATGTAGCCATATCTGCCAAAAATGTGACATTTGTTTAACGTTAACTTGGAGTGTTTTTTATTTGCCCAGTTTGGCTCTGAATGTTGCCAGATGAAGTCAGTGCTCCTCCCACTTTCTCTGAACAACTCGAAGTTAGTAATACAGAAAGCTTGACCACTCAGAGCTGCCTCTTCCTGAGATCCCCCGTTAGTTAACAGAACACAGGAAGTCAGAGAGAGAGAACCCACAGCGCACGTCTTCCTGTACACTTTTGTGGCTATTACTGTTTTAAAGACTTAAAAAGTTCAACGCAACGCCATCTTTCTGGCGGGGGGGGGGGGCAAAGTACGTTATTCTTTTTCATGAAATGTGGAGTCCTTCTGTGCTTTGGGGACTAGAGTATTTAAATCAGCGTGCTTCTTAAATGGGTCTGCACAGCGGAGATGATCGATGATGAAGAGAGCATCTGGACAAGAAGTGGAAACTGGAGACATGCCAGGGTATGCAGTTTAACATATAACAGACCAATTCTTGCTCCGTTTTTTAAAACAAACTCGCTATCCCGAGAGCTTTCTGCTAATGCATTCCCCATATTCTTGCATAAACTGCAGCTTTGCAACTTCTCCGTCTAATGATTTCATTGTCAACACTGTTAGTGTGCTGATGTGGCCAGTGCCACAACCACATTAACTCTGCTTCCTCCACAGAATGCAGCAAATTTATACTCCCTGTCCATTCAGCCCACTCCTAGGTGCCAAAGATGAAAGGGGGCAGCCTGCCCCAGCCGCTGCTCCTTTGTTGCCGTTACCACTGCCGGGGATCAGCATCCTGGATAAACTCATCAGGACTTGCCCAGTGTGGCTTCAGCTCAACATCAGGAAGGAAAAAGTCACGGAAATACTCTGTCGCGAGCCGCTAGGGGTAAGTCCGTGCCATAAGCTGTAATTTCTGGGCAAATCTGCGTATTGGCAGAGGTGCCAGGATTGCAGTGACGCAGGGGGAGCTCTGCTGCTTAAAACAAAAACATTTCTTTTTTCCTCCGATCTGCACGCAAGGTACGAAAGGAAACTGCTCAAATTTCAGCAGCTAACGTTTGGGAGGTTTAATATAAACTCCTTGCAGATTTAGCAACCTGCATTTGGTACGGTGGCACCTTGCCTCACAGTGCCAGAGATCAGAGTTCATTGTCTGTGAGGAGGCTGTATGTTCTCCCCGTGTCTGCATGGGTTTCCTCCGGATGCTCCGGTTTCCTCCCACAGTCCAAAGGTGTGCTGTTGAGGTGCATCGGCCATGCTAAATTCTCCCTTCGTGTACCCGAGCAGGCACCAGAGTGTGTTGACTCGGGGTTTTCACAGTAACCTCATTATAAGGGCAGCACAGTGGCATAATGATTAATATTGCTGCCACACAGCATCAGGGACCTGGGTTCAATTCTGGCCTCAAATGACTTTCTATGTGGAGTTTGCACATTTTCTCCGTGTCTGCATGGGTTTCCTCCTGATGCTCCAATTTCTTCCCACACTCCAAAAATGTGCGGGTTTGGTGGATTGGCCATAGTAAATTGTTCCTTAATGTCAAGGGAATTACTCGGGTAAATGCATCAGGTTGTGGAATAGGATCTGGTGAGATTGTGTTTGGTGGGGACTTGATGAGGTGAATGGCCTCCTTCTGCACTGTAGGGAATCTATGGTAATGTAAACCTACTTGTGATGATAATAAATGAACCTTAAAAATGTCAGTTTTGAAATCTGACCTCTATAGATTGGATACGGATGAGGTAGAACAGTGGCCCAGACTCCGTTCTGTCCAAACGATTTAAAAATGATCGTTTTTTTGGGAGACTCCTTTTATTTCTTAGACATTTTCTTGTGACATTTGATCCGATTAGGATGTTAATGATAAATGATTCTCTGAATAGCCTCAATGAGACCTGTGAGTAGGAGTAAAGATCACTATTCATTCCTCTAGTGCTGCAGGGTTAACCCAGGGGTCGATAGGGATGATCTCAAGACTTAGTAATTTGCCTTTTGAGAAACTTCCATTCTCTCCTCTGTAAGGAATCTATTGCCAACTGCAAAACAGTAAAAATGACCTAATTATGTTCACAGTAGGAAAAACCAGTAAAACTTGGGAAATGTCTGATGTTGCTAGTTCAAATTGTGTACGTTAAAATGGAACTCCAATTTGGATAGGGGCCATTTTCACGCTTTACTAATGTATTTGCCCCTTCTGTTTATGGTGAACCTTTTTGTGTCAGGGTGCATTTGTGTTAACACTCCCAGGTACTCTCTTCACTGAATAAGTAGGACTAGTGGGTAGTGATTATGCTGGCTGCTTTTCCAATGCATCAGGAAGTGTAGATGTAATCAGTGGGAGACTGGTTTGAGTGATGGACAGAGTCTTCCAAACATATTCAATAATCATTTTGTATCAATAGCTGATGCGTTGTATATGGGTGGCACAATGGTTAGAAGTATTGCCTCATAGAACCAGTAACCGGGTTCAATTCTGGCCCCGGATGACTGTGTGGAGTGTGCACATTCATCTCCACGTTTCAACCAAGTGCTCCAGTTCCATCTCACACTCTAAAGATGTTAGATGGTTTGGCCACGCTAAATTGCATCTCCATGTCCCAGGATGTCCGGGGGGGGGGGGAGATTAACCATGGTAAACGTTTGGGGTTACAGAGTTTGTGTCTGGGTGAGATGCTCTTTTGGAGAGTCTGTGCAAACCTGATGGGCCAAATGGCCTGATTTTGCACCGTAAGGATTCTTTATAAAAGGCCTACTATCAACACTTGTGTCTAACACTGGTGCAACATCAGCGCCAGCATTATTGTCAGTAGTCTTCTTCCCTGAAATCTCTGGCTTTCAGAAGTATATTCAATGCATGATTTAAGTTAATAGCCTAATAGTGCTGCTCCTGTTGCACCCGTGTTACACACAGGTGCTAATGACATGAGTATCACTTATACTATTCCACTCATGCCATGCTTTGAAAGTATCTATTGGCAGTACCCACTTATCTGTGTGAGCATGGCAGCATAGGCATGTCTGGTTTTTCTCAGTTCATGCCTTATCTTTGCAGGTTGCCATCTATAAATGAGATTGGTCTTGGCACAATGACAGATGGCAGTGAAAACAGTAGCTCCATTGATTTGGGAGATGGCTGAGAGTTGAGTGACAGAACACTTTCAGTTTCAGTCCACGATGGTCTATATTTCCAAACAATTCAGGAGAGGCAATCACCTCCCTATCTTGGCTACCCTTCTGGGGAGTCGGTTAACTCAGTTGTCTGAACTGCTGGTTCATGATGCAGAGCGACGTCAACAGCGTGGCTTCAATTCCTGTACCACTGAGGATATTCATGAAGGCTCTGCCTTCTCAATTTGCCCAGTTGTGGTGAGCCTCAGATTTATTCAGCACCAGTCAATCTAAGGTCATCTGGGATTATGGTGACTTTATTGCTACCTTTTCCCCGCCAGTGCTTGATGTCTCGTCCTGTGATTCCTCGTCTACTTCTATGACAAGTATGTATTTGTGGTAATGATTGCTTCAAGCATGGCGTTGCACCTTGAGATAGGGAATGAACATGTTTTCTTTACTCTCTGATGGAGCATTATGAGTAAATAAGCATATGTGCCCATATGGCATTGTATTCTCATTATGAACATAGCATGCTCAAGCGTAATCACCCTGTATGTTAATACATTCATGTAGTGGGTTATACAAATCAGAGAATATTGGAAGATGACAACATTTACAAATTCAGTATAATCCTCCAGTTTCTATCTGTCTCCCAAACTCTTCCTCCAAGACATATTGGCAGCCGTTTGTTCAGATGGGATCAATTAATCCGCATTGAATTGGATTGAACTTATGAGTTGATTTATTATTGTCACATGCATTGGTATACAGTGAAAAGTTTCTTGTGAGCTATACTGTTCATAGAATACATAGGGCAGAAGGAAAGGGAAGGGTGTAGAATACAGTATTACAGTCATAGCTAAAGTGCAGAGAAACATCAACTTAATATGTGATAGGAGCATTCGAAAGTCTGCCAACCGCTCTTGAGTTGGTTGGGACATGTCTTTAGATTTTTATATCTTTTTCCAATTGAAGAAAGTGGGACAGAGCATGACTGGGGTGCATGGGGTCCTTGATTATGCTGGCTGCTTTTCCAATGCAGCAGGAAGTATAGACATAATCAATGAGAGACTGGTTTCAGTGATGGACAGAGTCCTCCAAATGTATTCAATAATCATTTCTCACTTTTGTCTTGAGACATAAGAACAGGAAACCTGATCCAAGAGACTTGTATTCTTTCCTACATTTATTATTCTTCAAAGCAATATATGATCATTTACATAAGTATGTTGTTTTCACTGAAGAGTGACATTTGTGTTAAAGCGTTCAGTGCCTATAAAGCTGTAGTTTTTTTTAACCACCACTTTCCACACATACATGTCCAGAGCTTGCTGCTCTAATGCAAGGGTCTACCACACCTCTGTACTCTTTCCTTGCTTTATTTCTTTCATGCTTCTGTTGAGGTCCTTCCGTGGTTGATGCAGTGTTTACCATCTGCATCACGAAGTCTCGTATTCAGCTTGTCCTTTGCATAATTGAGGGGGAATGTGTTCTCTCCTATCCCCCAAATAAATTTGGCCAAATAAAATTGGCCAAATCTACAGAGCCTAGTCAGTAAATTATGGGTTTGTGACTTCCCATTGGGTCACTTTCTACTTTAAAATGTATACTTCACAGTTGGATGAATAAAATGCCAGCTGGTTACCAGCATGCCAAAGCATCCTGCAAGCAATATTACTACAAAAGGATCGTGACTGGCTGCTATTCTTAAATCATCTCCCTTCCTGTAATGCACATGCCAGCTGGACTCAGCCACAGAACGCTTGCCCTCTGAGTCACAGGATCCTGGGTTCACTTCGAATTCACCCACACACATAACTAAGGCAGGCAGGAAAGTGCAGCACTGAGGAGGTGCTACGCCTTCAAAGCGACTGTCCTGTAAGTCAACCTCGCTGAGAATACTGCGTACATTTTTTGGGTCCCCTGCCTAAAAAAAGTTTATAGTAATATTGGAGACAATCCAAAGGAGATTCACCAGGCTAATTTCTGGGATGAGAGTGTTGTCCTATCGAGAGAAACTGAATAGTCTGGCTCTATATTCATTGGAGTTTAGAGGAGTGAGGGCTGACCTTATTTAAACATGTAAGATCCCCCCATGGGTGTGACAGGCTATATGGTGAGATGTTTTCATTATTGAGAAAGTCTCGAACAAGGAACATAGCTCCAAGATAAAGAGTCGGTCATTTAAAAGCAAGGTGCGTGGAAATTTCTTCTTGCAGAGGGTGGTGAATCTCTGAAATTCTGTCCCAAAGAGTCATGAAGGCTGGAGCGTTCAAATTATTTAACGTGGAGGTGGACAAATATTTGATAGATCAAGGAACAGAGGGTTATGGGGAAATGGCACAGAAAAGGATTTGAGGCTGGAATAGATCAAACATGATTATACTGAATGGAGGAGAAGGCTTGAAGGGCTTGGCGATCTTTTATTCCTTGTGTTTGTTTCCACCTGTTCAAGTGAAGGTAAATTGTCTCTCAGTACTTTTTAAGAAGCTGAACGAGGAGTTCTCCCACCACCAAACCTACAAATGAGATTATATGGCTGTTCATCTCATTGTTGCAAAGGAGGCTTGTTTGTGACATCACTTAGCTGCTTTATTAGTCAGTAAAAATAACCAACATCCCTCCAAAGTAATTACTGGATTATGAAGCAATGTAGGATAGGCAAAGAATGTGAGAGAGACTATATGAAGAGAGGGAGTGATGCTGTAGTGGTAGTGTCACTGGACAAGTAATCCAGGATAATGCTCTGGGGACCTGGGTTAAAATCCGAGCATGGCAGATGGTGGAACTTAAGTTCAATATAAATGTGCAAATCAAAGATGCCTAATGAGGTCTGTGAAACCATTCTCAATTTTCATAAACCCCATCTATTTCACTAATATTCTTTACTGAAGAAAATCTGCTGTCCTACACGTGACTCCAGACTTACAGGATTGTGATTCACTTAGTTGTATCAAGTTGTTACAGTGTTAATAATAAGGAATGAAACCTGATGGGCAATCAGTTTCAACCTAGGCTGCAGAAACAACAATGATAAACTCAGCCCTGCCAACCCTGCAAAGTTCTCCTTACAAACATGTGGGCACTAAAATGGTGAGGGATGTCTCACAGACTAGTTGGAGCTGTACTCAATGTACGGGATTTTCGCTTGACAAGACTGGAAATCCCACTGAGGTCAATGGACCTTCCCATTGCCCGCCCCTTGCCCGCTCCAATTCCTGTGATAGGAAGGGTGCTAGAATTCCAGCAAATGTCCCAGACATCACGAATACTATTCCTAGGCATATCCTGTCCGACCAGTAGGGAAGGAGTTACCATGAGAATCCTCAGCATCGAGTACCTCTTGGGCGGGATTTTACAGCCATGCTTGTGCCGAAATCATAAAAACTGAAAGTTAATGGACTTTCCATTGTCCATCCCTCACCCAATCCTGTGGAGGATAGGGTGGCAAAATTCCAGATCATAAATCTTATAGCTTCAGGTCAAACAAGGAAAGGGAACCAACTGTTGATTACTATGCACCTTCCTCCATGGCTGATGAATCCTCAATATTGAACACCACTCGGAGCAAGAACCCACGATGGCAAGGATGTAGAACGTATTCTTGATGGGGTCTTTAATCACTAGGAATGTCTCAGTAGCCCCAGCACAGACCAAGCTGGTCAGGTCCTAAAGGACAGAACTGATAAACTGGGACTACAGTAGGTGGTGAGGGACCCAACAAGAGGGAGAAACATACTTGATCTTATCCTCGCCAGTGTGCCTGTCACAGATGAATCTGTTCATGAGAGTATCAACAAGAGTGACCACCACACAGTTCTTGTGGAGACAAAATCCCATCTTCACATTGAGGATACTCTCCACTGTGTTGTGGGGCATCACCACCATACTTAGGTGGGATAGACATCGTACAAATCTAGCACCCCAAAACTGGGCATCCATGAGGCATTGCAGGCCATCAGCAGCAGCAGAACTGTATTCAACCACAACCTGTAAACCCATGACCCTGCATATTTCCCATTACCACCAAGACAGAGGCTCAACCCTGGTTCAATGAAGCGTGCAGGAAGGCATGCCAGGAGCAATGTCAGGCAGAACTAAAAATGAGGTGGAAACTTCCATTGCTTAAAGTCATAATAGCACAAACAAAGATGGTTGTGATTGTTGGAGTTCAATTATTGCAATTCCAGGGCATCGTTATAAAAATCCTTCTGGATAATGTCCTGGGTCAACCACCTTCAGCTACTTCATTGATGATCGTTCTTCCATCATAAGGTCAGAAGTGGGGATGTTCACTGATGATTGCACAATGACCATCCCCAACAAGAGGGAATATAACCATTGCCCCTTAACGTTCAGTGACATTACCATCACTGAATCCCCACTCTCGACATCCTGGGGGTTACCAATAAGCAAACACTGAACTGGATTAGCCATAGAAACACTGTGGCTACAAGAGTACGTTAGAGGCGAGGAATCCTGTAGTGTAACTCACCTCCTGACTGTTCAAAGCTTGTCCATACTTACAAGGCACAAGTCAGGAGTGTGATGGAATACTCTTCCCATTTGCCTGGATGGGCGCAGCTCCAATAACACTCAAGAAGCTTTACACCATCCAAGACAAAGTAGCTACTCCAGAGCTGCCCCTTCGACAAACATTCACTCCCACCACCACTGATAAACAATGACAGTAGTGTATATGATCTACAAGATGCACTAAGGACTCACCAAGATTCCTTATATAGTACCTTCCAAACCTACAACTGTTACCACCTAAAAGGGCAAGGGCAGCAGATACAAAGAACAAAGAACAAAACAGCACGGAAAACAGACCCTTCGGCCCAACGAGCCCGCGCCACCACCCCGATGTTCCCACCTCTACCCGTGATCCCTGTCTATGTGTATCGATCTATGCACCTGCATTTGCCTGACAAAGACACAGAGAGTCGAAAGCTCGCAAATTTACTATCAAATAAATCGGTTGGATTTAAAATTGGTGTTGCTAAATTCTTACTGAGTTCATACCACTGTAGTGAGGACAGAGAATTTGGCATTCAGCCAAATCTCTGTTCACCGCAGCAGCAGCAGAAAATCCCACTGCATGAATGGTGCAAAAAATTCCACCCACTGTGTGAAATGCAACGATTCATAGAAATATCGAAGCACAGAAACTAGGAGGAGGTGGTAGCACAGCTGCCTCACAGCACCAGGGACCCAGGTTCAACTCCGGGCCTGAGTCACTATGCAGTGTTTGCACATTCTCCCCGTGCCCCTATGGGCCCCCTCTGGGCGCTCCGGCCTCCCCCTGAAAGACGTGCTGGTCAGGTGCACTGGTTACTCTAAATTCTCCCTCAGTGTACCCGAACAGGCACGAGAGTGCGGTGACCAAGGGACCCCCACAGTTACTCCATTGAACTGTTACTTGTGGCACTAATAAATAAACTTCAATCCTTGGAACACCACCAGTCAAAAGATCCCCTCCAAGTCACTCACCATTCTGACTTGGAGACATATTGGCATTCCCTCACTGTCACTGAATCGAAATCCTAGAACTCAAACAGTACTGTGGGTGCACCTATCCCACAGGGACTGCAGTGGTGCAAGAAGGCAGCTCATCAGCACTTTCTCAAAGGCAATTTGGGATTGATCAGTAAGAGGATCAAGAGTTACGGGGAAAGGCTAGGAAAGTGGACATGAGGAATGTTGGATCAGCTATGATCCTATTGAATGGCGGGGCAAGATCAAGGGATCAAATAGCTTGCTCCTGTTCTGATTTCTTATGATCATATGGCAATAAATGCCAATCTAGCCAGCAACAGCTGCATCCTGTAAATGAATTTTAAAGTGAGTGACAAGCCTCTTTTTGCCTCAGATGAAATTGCGTGTTCAAGAGTTGCACATTTCTAAAACAAAAGCATTTTTTTTTTCATTTGCTCGTGGCTCAATATTGACAAGGAAACTGACGTTTTATCTATATTTTTAAAAGTGAAATGACAGCACACTTTGGAGTAGAAGTGGAATGACAGCCTGCTGCTGTGTGTAGTGCAATGTGACAACTTAAAAATGTACTGTTACCCAGCAGTACAAATGCAGCAAATTATATTCTTAACTAAATTAGGCAGTTACTATAAAACATAATTGGTGAAATAAATTTTTGGGAAACTGCTGGATGAGATCCAAAGGTACAGACTTAATGCACGATTACCTGCGAGGCCTCATGGAGGAAGAAAGCCATTATGGGTAAGCATTCACATTGTAAGTCTTGTAACTAAGTATTGTCTTCATGAGCATGTCAACTAGAACAACACTCACACTCCTTGTGACTGTACAAAGAACATAGCACAAAGCTGCAAAGCTCTCAAAAGAACCAGCAATGCCAGTTTGGAATCAATAACAATCTGAAACAGATCACTTTTCTTGTGCCACAGATAATGCAATGGCGTTGCGATAAGTGCCATTGTTAATTAGGGAACATTCCTCACTCATGTATATTGAAATGGTGATTTTCACTGAATCACATAGTGCACCAAATGAACACAAAAGTGGGACTTTGTGACTGGAAATCTAATTCAAGATAAAGTCTGAAGTTATAGTTTGTGGCCCCCTTACCTGAAAAAGGATATAGCAGCATTGGAGGCAACCCAAAGAAGATTCACCAGGCTAATTCCTGGGATCAGAGGGTTGTCCTTTCAAGAGAGATTAAATAGTCTGGGTCTGTATTTTTTGGAGTTTGGAAAAGTGAGGCTTGACCTTATTCAAACCAAAAAGATATTGAGGAGGTTTGATGATGAGATGTTTCACTATTGGGAGAGTCTCAAACAAGAAGACTTAACTGCAAGATAAAGGCCTGGTCATTTAAAACTGAGGTACATAGAAATTTCTACTCGCGGAGAATGGTGAATCTCTGGAATTCTCTGCCCCAAGTGAGGCTGGAGCATTCGAAATATTTAATGTGGAGATGGATAAATACTTGATAGATCGAGAGATAGAGGGATTTGGAAAAATGGCGCAGAAAAGGAGTTAAAGTGGCATAGAATAGCCATGCACTTACTGAACGGCGAAGCAGGCTCGGAAAGCCTGGAGGCCTTCTCCTGCTCCTATTTCTTATGCTTTTGTATAAAGCAAATAAAAGGTGCTAGTTTCAGCTCCAGAGACGATTGCTGATTGTCTCTGGAGCTGTGTCACTGACATTTATCTACAACTTGCCTGTTCTGGCTGAGATGAGAACAGAAAATGCTGGAAAATCTCAGCAAGTCTGACAGCATCTGTGGGGAGAGAATAGATGTGGAGGTGCCGGCATTGGACTGGGGCAAACACAGTAAGAAATCTGACAACACCAGGTTAAAGTCCAACCAGTTTACTATCAAATAAATTGGTTGGACTTTAACCTGGCGGTATGAGATTTCTTACTGGCATAGAGCCAACATTTCGAGTCTGGATGATCTTTCATCAGAGCTAAGAGCAAAGAGATTCAGTGGAGATCAATACTATTGGAGTGGAGTAGGGGGGTGGAGTAAGGTCTGTAGAATTGGACAAAGGGAATGTAAATGAGGATACAGAAGGCTGAGAAGGTGCTAAGGGATTCCATTAAGTGATCAGAATGCGAGAACAGAACAAAGGTACAGATTGTTAAAGGACTTCCTGAGGAATGTGGCAGTTGCAGTGAAGGGGGTGGGGGTGGAGGGTGTGGAAAGAAGGAGAGCTGGAATGGAAAAGTGGAAAAATGGAAGTGAAAAAGAGGGATGATAAAATGGATGAATGAGATGAAATGAACTAAAATAAATGGAAGTGGGGTGAAGGTGGAGGAGAGAGTTTATCCTCTTAAAATTATTGAACTCAATGTTCAGTTCAGAAGGCTAGAGGTGCTGTTCCTCCAGTTTACATTGGGGCTCGCTAGGACACTGCAAAAGGCCAAGGACGGACCTATGGACAGGAGAGCAGGGTGGTGAGTTGATCTGGCAAGCGACAGGTAGGTCTGGGTGCTACTTGCAGATGGACCGAAGGTGTTCAGCAACGCGGTCATCCAGTCTGCATTTGGTCTCTGCGATGTAGTGTAGATGGCATTGGGAGCAGCGAATGCAATTGACCAGATTGAAGGAGGTGCTTGTGAAGTGCTGCTTCATCTGAAAGAAGTGTTTGGGACCTGGGACAGCGAGCAAGGAGGAGGTAAAGAGGGAGGTGTTATATCTGCTACAATTACATGGGAAGCTGCTGGGAGAAGGGGGTAAGGTATTTGTTGGGTGTGATGGAGGAGTGAGGCAAAATGTCCTAGAGAGAGACACACAGAATGCTGACGGCGGGGTAGGGGAAGATGTGTCGGATAGTAACATCGTGCAGGAGTTGTGGAAATGACGGAGGATGATCCTTTGAATGTGGAGACTGATGAGGTGAAAAGTGAGGAGAAGGGGATTCCGGTCCTAGTTCTGGGAGAGGGTGTGAGCAATAGCCTTGGAGGATGGGTTGGATGCAGCTGAGAGCCCTGTCAAGCACAATGGGTGGAAAACTACAATTGAGGAAGAAGTAAGACATATCAGCAGTGCTATTTTGGAAAATAGCATCATCAAAATATGTGGTGGAGGCAAAAGAAATGTGACTTCATCCTGACTGATTGACTCCGTGACTCACTCCATCCCACTCTCTCAGTTCATTCACTCCCTCTGTACAATCTGTAACCTCTGTTCTGCCATTCTCGCATTCTGGTCACTTAATGGACACTCCTAACACTTCTTCAGCCTTCTGTATCCTCATTTATATTCCCTTTGTAAAATTATACACCCTTCCCCAACCCCTCCTGAATAATATTGGTTTCTGCTGAATCTCTTTGCTCTCAATTCTGTCAAAGGGTCATCCAGACTCGAAATGCTGATACTATTCTCTTTCCCCATTGATGCTGTCAGACCTGCTGAGATTTTCCACCATTTTCTGTTTTTTGCTTCAGATTCCAGCATCCGCAGTATTTTATTTTTATCTGATTGAGATAAGGTTTGATATTCCTTAGTTGGGGAGTTTATTGATTGAAGTGTCTCAAGCAGGCTGGCTTTGCATTCCCAGAGAGGACGATTTGAGGAATGAATCGAGGGTAGTGCAGCAAGAAATCACTGTTCTCCTTCAAATAGTAACTTCAGATTCTTTATATTCATCTGAACGTGGCTTCAACCTGACCGCATGCAAAATCCACGAGGCAATTTTTAGTGTCCTTTATCTATACACATTATGACCCTGTTGCTTAATAAACTGTTCTGATAACTGGAAGAGGAAGGCAATAAACCATGTGAAGGAGAGGAGTAAGTTTGAAAAGATGCTTAATCACTCATACAAAGAGGTTGCCTATTTATCTGGTCAACTTTTAATATTTATCTGATACTTTTAATAGCCAACCCCACAAGTAAGCAGAATCTGCACGTTTTCCCCGTGTCTGTGGGGTTTCCTCTGAGCACTCTGGTTTCCTCCCACAGTTCGAAAGATGTGCAAGTTAGGTGCATTGGCCGTGCTAAATTCTCCCTCAGTGTATCTGAGCAGATGCCTAGGGTGACTAGTGGATCTTCACAGTATCTTCGCTGCAGTGTAAGCCTACTTGCGATACTAATAAATAAAATAAGTAGCCAGTGGGAAAGTGTATTAGACCAACATTGATACTGAACTTTTGTGGAGAACAGGATTGATTCCATATGGGTGCTGTGTATCATCCTGGTCTCTGTTCAACAGCGTGTGGGCAGTTTGGTACAAGATAAAGTAACTAATGGAAAATTATCAATTTGAAGCTTCAGAGTTGCAACAAGATACTGAATAAACTGGAAATGCAAATGCTGAACAAAGCTCAGGTTTCAGCCATCACAGTGTTAGATAAACTGAACCATAATAAAGTGTAACAAGTGGGAAGGTGGCACCTGTGAGTTTACTCTCTTGTGTTTCAATGGGATTTAAAAAGCTTTTTCGTGTCCAATATATTTCAATGTTCATCAAACACTGCGAGTAATGAATGACAGCTTACAGCATATTCCCTATATCAACAAATACCTCAAACAGCACCTCACAGGAAGCTTAGGCATAATATAAAGACTCTTTTCAGTGCAATGCAGAAGGCTAAAGAGAAAGTCAATAGGATAGTTCAGAAGCATGAAAGGTTTTGAGAAATAAAGTGAGCCTTCATTTGTGTGAAAAACAGGAAGTGCCGAGAATATTCAGCACTCTTTGGACCTGGGAGGGGCACTTTTGCCAGCGGCATTCACTCTCAGAGCACAGCCATCCCCACAGCAGCACCACCAGCACTCAGCAATCCTCTGCCACCACCCCCTTTCCCTTGCCGGTGCCTGTCTGCCGATCCTAACACCCTCCCAGATCCTCCTACCCTCTCATCAATGTGCTCTCATTCTGCAGGCACAGTCTTAGAAGTGGGCACCACAGCGGGGTGGCTGCTAAGATGCCAGCCAGTTGATGGCAGTGGGTGTGGGCAGCCCTTGGGGCAGACTATTGTCCTCAGTGGTACAGCGGTTCTAGTGGCAGCACAATATGGACTGAGTCCTGTCACCCAACAAAGCCATGTTGCCCTCCCACCTTTGCCCCCAGCTTTCAAACCCAGCGACGGTTTTGCAGACAGGCTCTCAGTCTGCTGCCTCTGCAGAACAGTAAGAAGTCTGTGAGACTTCTTACTGTGTTTACCCCAGCCCAACGCCGGCATCTCCACATCATGCCGAACTCCAGCCAAAGGTCTGGAGTTCATCATTTATTTACACCACAGGTGGGTTGGACCAGATTTCCGATTGGTCCTCCTGGAGGACAAGGCACAGCCAACGGTTTGTCTGGAATGTGTAATGTGACCCTATCTGTTGTAGGATCATTCAGCGTTAGCAATGTGCAATTTGATTCAGTCATTGTCAGACAGTCCAAGAGTGCTCAGGGGCTCCTGGTGATGCAGTTTTGAACAATGTGACTGAGGAAAGTGCAAACCAAGTGAGGACAGTGAGGTGGCATTTTGTACAAAGTGAGGTAGAAACTCGACTGGGAAAATTCTCTCCACGAGTGGCCTGCACTTTATAGTTGGCTGCAGCTGGTGAACTACCTTAAATAGTGGGTTATTAACTTTGGAGATTTATGCGATTTTTTTTTCCTCCTTGTGGAAGCGATAAACCTCTATTCAGAAAGAAGAACTTATCACAGAATGCCTGCAGTACAGAAGGAGGCCATTTGTCTGTCAAGTCTGCACTGATTCTCTGTAAGAAGTCTCACGACACTGGGTTAAAGTCTCACGGCGCCAGGTTAAACTCCTTCATAGGAGCAGCTCTCCGTAAGCTACAGGTATTTCTTACCAAATAAACCTGTTGGACTTTAACCTGGTGTTGTGAGACTTCTTACTGTGTTTATCCCAGTCCAACGCTGTCATCTCCACATCACCGATTCTCTCTGACAGATTATCTTATCTAGGTCTTCTCTCCCTCCCTATGCCTGCAAGTTTTTGGACTGTGGGAACACCCACACACCCGAACACTCAGAGCAAACCCACACAGGCATTAGGAGAATGTGCAGACTCCACACAGACTGTGACCCGAGGCTGGAATTGAACTCAGACCCCTGGTGCTGTGAGGCGGCAGTGCTAACTACTGTGTCGCCCGGAACAATGGGTCAAAGCTACAACTTTGAAACATTTGTTAGAACAGGAAATGGAAAACAAGAAGTGTAAATACACAATGGACCCTGGATCTTGGTGGTGCTAATGTAACAGGAACCTTGCAAAGATTTGCAATGAGGCCCCACTTCAGGATTCAGGCTCTGGGCTCACAGATCTGTGAGTTTACTATCAAATAAATTGGTTGACTTAAACCTGGTGTTGTCAGACTTCTTACTGTGTTCGCAGCAAAATAACAGGCTTAATTGGGAATGGCAATAACGTGCTTCATTAGGCTGGCATTATCTCTTATTCCTGGAGCCAGAAGCCTAAGGCTACCTTGACTCCCTGGAACCTGCTGCCTGAGGCCTGCCAAAGAAAGTTATTCCAAAGCTTGTTAGGCTGCTAATTATCACGTCACTTGTGGTTCTTGATTCTTCCTATCTGAGCAATGCCTCAGATCCATATCTGCTTCAGGCTCCAGGCTTGAGAGAATAATGTAACAGAAAGCTGAGAGGTTGGGGGGCAGCAGGAGGAGCTGGGGTAGATGGGAAAGGAAGGTGGTTTTGAAAAACGGGCCAGGGTTTTGCTGAGTCTCTTTAAACTTGTGAGAGGAATATGGAATAAAACTTGAGGTGGCAGAAAGGTGGGATGATCCAAGGAAATGACCCTGGTCCATTATTCGTACTGGTTGGGGAATCTGGATTGAAGAGGTATAAATTTAGGTTTAACAGTTGAACCATCAAGCAGGCATTAGAAGAACGTCTTTCAATTCAAACGTTCTTAGGAGACAACTCTCTAACAACAAGTAACTTTAATTTGAATCATCCAAAGGGATAATTTCAATAGATAATTCCAATTTGAGATCTAGCACTGGCACAGATTGGTTGAATAGTCTTGATTAATGTGGAAGTCTCCATGGTTTCATTGGTAGATGCGAGCGGATGGGGTAGATTTTATGGGGAGAGCTGGGGAGGAGGCATATTCCTTGCACCATCCCACCCTGCCCCACCAGCCGAAAGATCTGTGTTCAGACCACCTACCAGAAACCCAGTTTCCATGCTGTGAAATTACGCCGGGTGTAGCCTGAACATTTTGTCAGAATGGGACTTCTAAGGGAAGGAATTCCCACCCAGAGAGTTTGGTTCAAAGACTGCAGCACCAAGATTGGATAGTAGCCACTTCTGGGACTACAAGCAACCCCATGAAGAAGACTACTGGATCCTTAACTTCAATAAATGCAGGGATTTTGAATGGGTCTGCACTGTTTTACAGGCTCCACAGGGAGGAGGAGGGGCTTACAGAGAGGATGAGGGTATAATCTTGGAAGGAGAGGTGGTTGCCTGTTAAGGGCACAGGGGACCCTCAAAGAAGGTGCCCCCCAAACCCTCCTCCTCCCACTCACCCCCCACGAGAAAACTGCCCACGTAGTGAAGGCTGCCGAGTTGCCTGCCTTGTAGCTTTCATTCTTGCAGCCTTCTCCTGCCGCATATGTTACAGCTGCGGAGGCAGAATGAAGCCCTTAAATGGCCACCTAAGGGCCTCACTCAGCCCAAGGGAAGATGGGCTACCTGACCGTTCACCTGCCCACTGCAATTGAAGAGAGAGGTCGGAGATAAGTGAGCAGATGCTGGCCTGGCCACTCATTTTATTTTACAGGCCTCCTGGCCTTCAAATATGTCATGGGGAATCTTAATCGAATTTTCTGGGGATGTAATTCAGTAGGATAACTGGATATTATCACACTCCAGTCTCACCCAACATTTAGTATATGCAAGCCTGACATTATGGTTCCAGCCTCTTCTTCTCTGGATAGTTGCATGCTGATATGCATAGAATAATAAATAAGCATAGAATCCCTACAGTGCAGAAGGAGAAGCACTCACTTGATAAAGGAGCAGCACTCCGAAAGCTTGTGCTTCTAAATAAGTCTGTTGAACTTTAACCTGGTGTTGTGAGACTTCTTATTGTGCAGGAGGAGGCCCTTCGGCCCATCAAGCCTGCACTAACTACAATCCCGCCCAGGCTCTATCCCCATAATCCCACATATTTACCTTGCTAATCCCCCTGACACTGAGGGGCAATTCAACATGACCAAGCCACCTAACCCGCACATCTTTGAACTGTGGAAGGAAACTGAAGCAAACCCACGTAGACATGGGGAGAGTGTGCAAATTCCACACAGACAGTGACCCAAGCTGGGAATTGAACTTGGGTCCCTGGAGCTGTGAGGCAGCAGTGCTAACCAACTGTGCCACTGTGTCAATGTGCAAGCCATTTTAAGGGATCTGGAAAGGTATCAAAACATGGAAGTAAATATGAAGTGATTCTTCAATCACACTCTTCCAGCAAGGAGTTGAGGTCCCAGAGCGCATGATCTGACAATCAGGGCGAGTTTAGAAGTTTTGTCTCCAATACATCTGTTCTCTGAATACAGTGGAACTCACTCTGCCTCGATTGCATTCGGACAAAGTATGGGTAAGTGAGATCACAGTGAGACCTTATTGTTTGTAGAGCATGTAGTATGTGAGCTTTCCATCTGGAATGGTTTCATTCTCTGTTGGCTCTGTAGTAGCAAGACTGTGGACCTTTCCATATATTGTAATGCATAGAAGAATATGGAAGAAATATGAAAGAATGTTTCTTCTGAAATGGAACAAATGAATCAAGAATGACGTATTTTAAGTTTGATGACTTCTGGAACTGATGAATAATGAGGAAATGGGGCAAGATGTAGTAGGACAATAGTTCCTTTAGGCCTAAATTTATAATTTTTGCATCAGTTTTAATAATAACCAAGTTAAGCACTGCAGAAACCATATTGAGCTGCATGGGAATTCAGATCACTGCAAAATTGCTCAAAACCTTTTCTTTAAATGACATTGGCAATTGAAAAAATGTGCGCAAGCCTCATTTTAATATTGAAATAAGACTCTTGCACTCATGTCAGACGTAAGCTCTTCAATTTATTTGGCCTATAGCTTGCACGGCACAAACTCTGATTAGCATTTCAACAACCCCGAGCAGCAGACAAGCATATAAACAAATTAATTGAGTAGACCATTCCTTGAGTCTGCTCTGCCATTTAATAAGTTCATGGCCTGATCTGTTTGTAACCTCAACCCCACATTTCCGCCTACCTCAGTTAATCTTTACTCCCCCTTGTTAATCAAGAATCTATCTAGCTCTGCCATAAAAATATTCAAAGGTGCTGCCGTCCACTTCCTTCTGAGGAACAGAGCTCCTGAGACTCGTGACATCTGGGAGGAGAAAATTCTCTTCATCTCCGTCTTAAATGAACAATCCTTAAACAGTGACTCCTTAATTCTAGATTCACCGACAAGTGAAAACATTCTGTTCCCATCTTCCCTGTCAATACCTCAGAAGATCTTAAAAGTTTCAATCAAGTTGCCTCTTTTTCTTCTAAACTCTAGTAGATACAAATCTAACCTCACCATCCTTTTCTCGTAAGACAACCCACTCTTTTCTGATACTAATCTAGTAAACTTCGTCTGTTTCTAACACATTTATATGTTTCCTCAGATAAGGAGACCAGTAGTGTACACAATACTCTGGATGTGGTCTCACCAACACACTGTACAATTGAAGCATAATCCCCCTTCTTTTGTAATCAACCCACTCACAACAAACAATATAGTTTATGCACTAGGGCACCCAAACCCCTCTGCATCTCACAGCTCTGCAATTTCTCACCATTTTTTAAATTCCTTCTACCAAAATGGACAATTTCACGTTTGCCCACATTATACTCCATCTGCCACATTTTTGCTCACTCACTGAACCTATTTCTGTCCCTTTGTAGCCTTCTTTTACAACCTTGCCCCAATTTGCTTTTCTACCTATATTTGTATTGTCGGCAAATTTATCAACCATACTTTCAGTAAATTCATCCAAGTCATTTATATAAATTGTAAACATTTGGGGGACCCGGCACTGAATCCTATGGCACACTACTCAATAGATCCTGCCAACTGAAAAAACACTCATTTATGCCAATTCTCTGTTCCTTGTTCATTAGCCAATCTTCAATCCATGCAAACATGTTACCCTCCATACCGTGAACTTTCATTTTCCGCAGTAACCTTTGATTTGGCAGCTCATCAAATGTCTTCTGGTAATAATCCAAAAATTATTACCTTCGCAGTTCTGCTTCTTAATTTAGTGTCTAGCTCCTCATGTGGACTACGTAGAATCTTCTTCCATGTCCTGCCTATGGCCTTGGTGTCTACTTGGAGCACAACCACTAGATCCCACTGTTCACACTGCCAGTTCCTCTCCAGCCCAGAGCAGATGTCCTGAACCCTGGCACCAGGCAGACAGCACAGACACCTGGATTGTCACTGAGAACAGTGTCAATCCCCCTATGCTACCCATACTACCACAGTGTTCCTTCTTAATCCCCCTCATGAATGGCTTTCTATACCGTAGTGCTGTGGTTAGTTGCTCATCCACCCTACAGCCCCCACACTGATCCCTCAAGGACTGAAAAGTTTTGAAAAATCTGTTGTACTTTGTGGAATTGAAAGAGTGCTTTTCAGACTTTCACGCAACACAATGACAGGCTCTCTCTCAAACTCCTTGCGGTCACCTCCTTGCCTTGCCCAATCCCTCCCTGATTTCCCTTTGGACCGCAGTGAAGGCCGAAGTTCCAACGGCTCCCCACAGGCATCAATGTGTCCGATGGGCACTCACTGTTCACTTGATTTATTCTGATAATTTGATTTGATTTATTACTGTCACATGTATTAGTATTCAGTGAAAAGTATTGTTCCTTGTGCACTATATGCATATATAGAGAAAGAAAGGAGAGAGTGCAGAATGTATAGTCATAGCTAGGGTGTAGAAAACTGAGTTCAAGATAGATTCATTCAGAAGTCTGATGGGAAGAAGCTCTTCTTGGATCGGTTGGTACGTAACTTCAGACTTTTGTATTTAACCTAGGAGGATGAATTTAATTTACTCTTTTTGCATTTCAACGTGCCACCATTGCTAGAATTCCACTAAAGTTAGAGACACTAAGACAGTTATGTCCTTAAATTATGCCAGACAATTGGAGTGTGGGAAATCTAACGCACTCCAACAGAACAGACCTAGGGATCAGTCAAGATATACTATGCCAAGACTAATATGTTAGAAAATTCTTGGAGAAACAGCAGTTAATCATGGACTGTCAAGAAGGATTCCTCAGAAGCATGTCGGCAGGATTTTCCAGTCCCGCTGGCAGTGCTTTCCCACCGGCGGGACTTCCCATTGGGATTGATGTGAATGGGAATTCCCATTGAAAGCGGCGAGACCAGAGAATCTGGCCGCTAGCAAGCAACGCGCTGCCTCCCGCCAGCAGGAATCACGCGGCTGGGAGGCTGGAGAATCTGGGCTGTCGTGTTTGATTCACCAGAAATCATTATTTGAAGGAATAACATAAAGAGTTGGTAAAGGAAATGTTGAAGAAAGTTAATTTGTGGCCCAAGCAGACTTGCAGTGAATGGGAGGAAGGGGAGTGGAGGAGGGGGGAGTGAATATGGTTAGCGAATTAAGTTGTTGTGCAGGAGCAGTCACTAAGTGGATGTAGGCCCAAGGTGTATAAACTATTGGGCCTCTTTATCATCAAACCCGATAGCTCCAAAGGCCTACATGGTTCTCCTGGGATGCTTGGCAGAGAAGAGGTCTTGAAAAATGTGCTGCTACATTTTTGTAAGCTCCAGGGGTGCAGTATAAAAGAAAGCAGCTGTTTAGACATATAAATCCTATTGAATAATCTTTTTCTCTTTAGGAGTTGTAACGGTGATTCTTCATGTGAAAATAATATGTTGTCTATCACATTGACAGAGAGAGAACCGTTCAGGCTACAGCTGTAGCTAATTGGAATTCCTGCTGAAATATTTCAGTATTTAAAAGCGCTCTGCATATCCAGAAGTGTGGGTAAAGGTTACCAAACGAAAAAGAACTTGTGGGAATTTTTGAACAGTTAATTTAAAGATGTGGGTGTTGCTGGCTAGATCAGAGTTTATTGCTCACCAGAGTTGCCCTTTTAGAAGGTGGTGTTGAGCTGCTTCTTGTATTGCTGCAGTTCCTGAAGTGTTGGGATACACACAGTGCTGTCAAGGAGAGAGTTCCAGGATATTGACCCAGCGACAGTGAAGGGATGGCAATATATTTCCGAGTCAGGATGGTAAGTGACATGGAGGAGAACTTTCAGGTGATGGTGTTTCAATACATCTGTTGCTCATGTTCTTCTGGATGGTAGCAATTAAGGATTTGGAACGTGCTACCTGTGGAACCTTGGTGCGTTCCTGCACTGCATCTTATAAGTGGTACACACTGCTGCCACTGTGTGTCAATGGTGGAGAGATTCAATATTTGGGGAAGGAGTAACAATCCTGCTTTATCCAGGAAAGCATCAAGCTTATTGAGTATTGTTGGAGTTGTACTTATTCAGGCAAGTAGAGAGTATGCCATTATACTACTGATTTCTGCCTTGTAGATGGTGAACAGGATTTGGGGAGTCCAGTTGTGTGTTATTTGTTGCAGGATTCCTAGTCTTTGACCTAGTAGCCACAGTATTTGTGTGGCTGTTCAAGTTAAGCTTCTGATCATTGGTAACCCTCAGGATTTTGACCATGGGGAATTGAACAATGGGAATACCATTGAATATCAAGGGATGTGGTTAGATCCTCTCTTGTTGGAGATGGTCATTGCCTGGCACTTGTGTGGTGTGAATGTTACTTACAATATGTTAAAGCTAAAAATAATGATACTTGCAACTTTAACCAATGCAATAAAGATTAATGAGGAACAAATTCATCCATCACAAATTCTATCTTCGTCCAGCTGTTCCAAAGGGTTACCAAACTCAGAAGCATCATCCATAATTTATCTGCCATTCTTATACCATTATCAACTCAAAAAATGTTAACAGGTAAAAAGGACATGATGTTTTAAAGAGTGATTTGATTAAACTAATGTCCTTTCACTGTAGAAGTGAATAGTTTCTTCAATGGAAAATGGGGCTGAGGCTGATCTCATTCAAAGCAATTCTAATATAAATAAATTGTTGTAGTACAAAACTTGAGTATTGCTGACAAATAAGAGACACGGGGCTAGATTCTTTGGCTTCCCCAAGGCATGTTTCTTGGTGGTGGGAGGCAACGCACAGTTGGCCAATGGCGGTATCTTCTGGTGTTACCTGTCAATGAGAATTCCCCCTCCCCTCCCAGCATAAACAGCTGAAAGATCTCACCCAAAGATGTTGAAACTTTTTGTCTTGCACATATTAGGATATTTTGCAAGAAAACCCATGGTAAAGAGAACAACAATTTCTACCGCATGAAAAGAGAGTGCTACTTGGCTGGCAAGTGAATTGTGATTAGCAGAGGCATTACACCAGAGGGAAAATTAACTGCCAGGCTCTTGTTCAAAGTCAAACTAGGATGAAAGCAAGGCGTTGCTCGATTCTAATATATTCATCAAGTTGTTTGTTACATCATGTTCTTCAGCAATTTATTCTTGCTCACACACTACTTCCGCTACTTCCTATTTTCTTCACCTAATTTGGTGCTGATTTTTTCTCTCACCAAAAAGACAGGTGTGAAACTCACTGTTTTTCAGACTCTTTTGGCATTTTTTTTTAGTAAGATTCCCCCCAACAGCATCATTTTTGGGGAACCTCTCACAGCACAGATTCATTGATTCATTTGGCTTTCCTTTTCACTCTAGAACATTGAAGTTAAGAAATTAGGCTTTATCTGCTCAAAGCACATATTCAAACCATGTTGTGCCATTTTACAGAAAGATCTGTTAAGGTATACTGAGCCAGCAAGATAATGTTTAGTCTGACATACTGAAATAGATATGCACAAGGAGATAAGCAGATACTTGCAGACAAACACAGGATCAAAGAGACACACACAAGCAACATTCTTTGTCGATTAACATGAAGAAAGCAGATAGAACACAAACTCTAGATCAGACATCCACAAGTAGACATGGCCAAAATGTTACAGATTTTAATATAACCGTGAAAAGCTAAGATTTAAAATCTTTAAACAATTTGCATTACATGTCATCTAATAAGTCAAATACAGTACAATTATGTACCCTGTGCTGGGATGGTTAATATCTGGCAACAGTCAGATTAAACTGAAAATTGTTTCAACCTTAACTCAACTAAACACATACAGAAATATATACAGTAAAAAACACAAAGCAATGACTGGAGCTTTATCAATTGCCCAATTAATGCTTTATAAATGCTATGATAAACATTTTGTACCTATTATTGGGATTTACAAGTTTATATTCATCAGGTTTAAAATAGTTAATGGATGGATAGAGAACAATCAAGAACAAAATGATTAATTTGAGAAAGACTAATTTCAGTGGGAGGTAATTCCGGCCCCGTGGCGCTGATAGTTTTCAGGTGACTCAGATGGGAAACAAGCCAAGGCCGGAATTCAGGCTTTTAAGTGACCACTTAATGGTAACTTAAGGATCTTTTTCTGTCTGGTCTCAGTTGGAAGTGGGAGCAATTGTGGGGAAGAGGATTTCAAAAGGAAGGCTCTTTCAGACTTGGGGCACTCAATCATCAAAGACCAGCAAGCTCTGACTCCTCCGCCCTGGTCAAAGGTAACCCCCAGGATGTTGATAATGAAAGAATTCAGCGATGGTAATGCCATTCATATTGATTGAAGGATAAGTATTGGACAGGACAAAGGGATAACTCCACTGCTCTTTTCCCAAAGTACTGTGGAATCTTTTACATCCACCTGAGCAGACAGATGGGGACCTCAGTTTCCTATCGCATCCAAGAGACAACACTT
The DNA here is from genome assembly GCA_024679065.1 of Sphyrna mokarran. Lineage (NCBI taxonomy): Eukaryota > Metazoa > Chordata > Chondrichthyes > Carcharhiniformes > Carcharhinidae > Sphyrna > Sphyrna mokarran. Next base: position 21,085,369 of record JAGIQG010000015.1, on the reverse strand, counting down.
CTGACAGTGCAGCCCTCCCTCAATACCACACTGGAATGTCAGTCTTGATTTTTTTTGCTCACGTCCTGCAGTGGAACTCAAACCCTCAACCTTTAGACTCAGAGACAAGGTGACAACTGATCCACTGCAGACACAGAATGAGTCATCAGACTTTGTATCAGAATTGGGTCCACAAACGTTCTCATGGCGTCGAAGGCCACCCCCACTTTGGAAAATACAGACTACAAGCTCTGCACAAAACCCTCCTCCAGATTGGTGTCAGGCTTCTTGACACTGGCGTTCTGCAATACCCTCAGCATTGCGTTGTGCATGCCTCTCAGTCTTTTGTTGTACACTGCCCCATCAAAATACACATCTGAACTCTCTGCAGCAGAATGTGCCCATGATCTTGTCCTTTGGGGAGCTGATACCTTCTTGATCCCTGATCATGACTGGTGATTCTAACTGTGATTCCAGCTCAGTTACCATCTAAAGAACACAAAGTAAATTAATTTGGCAAAAGAAGCAAAAGTGACATGTGTAAAAGATTTGTTATCAGTGAATGGTTCAGGTTTGGATTGCACTGTCGCAAAGTATGGTGGAGTTAGCTTCAACTGAAGCATTCAAAAGGAATTAAATTATTATCTTAAAAGGAAGAATGCACAGGGTTACAGGGAGAAGGCAGAGCAATGGTGCTAAGTGAATTGCTCATTCAGAGAGCAGTTGCAGGCGCGATGAGTCAAATGACCAATTCTGTACCACAACAGTTATGTGATTCTGAGTGTCAGTGTCTCATCACTCCCTTTCCTTTTTGGACTTTGCACTCTCACTGTCTGGCCAGGTTGCTGTTCTTGGGTATCTGAAAGGAAGACATAAAGATAGGGCCATGGTGAGGAAAGTAGGACAAAGCAAGAGGTGCATAATTTCAGCATCTGTATCTTGTAAATCAGAAGAGATTGTGGGCCGAGGGGGAAATGGGATGTGGGAAGGTGTATTAGTTAGGGACTCTCCACCGTTATTGATATTTTCAGCTCCTACACTGGCCTGAGCCATGATTGTTAATATCAGATACTAATATATTGTGGAGAGATAATATGGCAACTTGTCTATTACCTTCAACAAGTTTATTCTGGATCCAACTCGGCAGAGACACAAACTCCCTTATAGTCTCCCTATCCACAACTGTTCCAATTGTGTCCATTTGACATCACTGTCTTTACTAATGAAATTAGTTACAATGCAATTGCCAGACCATGGACATGCTGATACATTGCCACACTAACAATTGATTGCATCAGTAACTTCTATCACAGTTTTCTCCAAAGATAGAAACATGTAGTCATGTCCATGTCCCAATCTACATTAGGTGCTGCTGCCTCCAATTGTGGGTCACTTTGCATTGAATATCAAGAGATGATGGTTAGATCCTCTGTTGTTGGAAATGGTCATTGCCTGGCAATGACCATCTCCATATCCTCTGCCCTTTGATATATTCAAGAGTTGAACTTGTGTATATGGGGCATAATTTCAAGGTATGCGCACAACAGAAAACTTGGAGCTGCAGCATGATTAAAGAGAATAGTAACAGACTTCGGAAAAAGATAGTGACTGGTGATAGTGTGTGGTGTTACTTACAATTTGTTAAAGCAAAAAATAATGAGGGTTAACTTGCAACTTCAACCAATACAATAAAGATTAATGAGGAACACATTCAATCCATCACAAATTTGATCTTTGTCCAGCAGTTCCAAAGGGTCACCAAACTCAGAAGCATCATCCTCAATTTATCTGCCATTCTTATACCATTACCAACTCAGAAAATGTTCACAGGGAAAAAGGGCACTGGTTCCTTGTTTCTCACTTCTCACAAATTTACTGGCCTCGATTTGCCAGCATAACCGAGTGCGAGGCTGATTATAATAGTCATCACCTCAGTTAAATGTGATCATTGAGCTTAGGATGCAATCATCTATGGGAAGAGGCATGACTTATGGGGAAGGGGGGGGCCTGAAGGGAAGGCAGCACATGGGGGCTACGCATCTGCATCGAGGGTTATCTGGAGAAGTGATCAACCGGAGGAGGGCTGAATATGGGTGGCAATCAGTTGGGGGTGTAAACTGAGTTGGCGATTAGCCAGGGGGGCACGATCGGGGTGGAGGAGGGTGGCCTGATCGAGGGGCCATGACTGGGAGGGAGTGCAGTATCCACAGGAATGACAATCTCCCAGTGCACTGTATACTCTTGACACCACGTACTAGGAGATCACAATGCATGTGCAATAGCACACTCTGACAGTTTGCAGCCGGCTTCCAGGTATGAATAGTCTCCATCTACTCCCCCTACCAGCGAGAATCACACCTTGCCTCATTTTTCTCTCAAAGTGTCATAAGATTTAATATTTTTTCTCGCCAAAAAAAAAGTCTGAAACTCTCAGTTTTTCAGACTCTCGGCATTTTTTTGGTAAGATTCCCCCCAACAGCATCATTTTTGGAGAACTTCTCACAGCACAGGGAATTACCATTGATTCATTTGACTTTCCTTTTCACTCTAGAACATTGAACTTTAGAAATTAGGCTGCTTCTACTCAAAGCACATATTCAAACCATGTTGTGCCATTTTATGGAAAGATCTATTAAGGTTTACTGAATCAGCAAGATAATGTTTAGTCTGATGTACTGAAATAGACGTGCACAAGGAAACGAACAAACAGTTGCAGACATACACAGGATCAAAGAGACACACACAAGCAACATTCTTAACCTATAAACATGAAGAAAGCAGATAGAACACAAACTGTTACAGACTTTAATATGACTGTGAAAAGCTAAGATTTAAAATCTTTAAACAATTTGCATTACACATCATCTAATAAGTTAAATACAGTACAATTATGTATCCTGTGCTGGGGTGGTTAATATCTGGCAATGATCAGCTTAAACTGAAAATCATTTCAACCTTAACTCAACTAAACACACACAGAAATGTATACAGTAAAAAACACAAAGCAATGACTAGTGCTTCATCAGTTCTCCAATTAATGCTTTATAAATGCTATAATAAATATCATTTTGCACCTATTACTGGGATTTACAAGTTTATATTCATCAGGTTTAAAATAGTTAACGAAAGGATAGAGAACAATCGAGAACAAAATGATTAACTTGAGAAAGACTAGTTTCAGTGGGAGGTAATTTCGGCCCCATGGCGCTGGTAGTTTTCTGCTGGCTCAAATGGGAAACATGTCAATTCAGGCTTTTAAGTGACCATTAATGGTAACTTAAGGACCTTTTCCTGCCCAGCCTCGGTTGGGAATGGGGCCAGTGGGGGGAGAGCATTTCAAATGGAAAGCTCTTTCAGACTGGGATAACCCAACCATCAAGAATCAGCAAGCTCCGACCCCTCTGCCCTATACAGTGGTAACCCCCAGCAAGTTGAGAGTGAGAGGATTCAGCAATGATAATACCATTTGACCAGCACAGTGTTAGCACTGCTGCTTTACAGCTCCAGGGACCTGCGTTCAATTCCTGGCTTAGGTCACTGTCTCTGTGGAGTTTGCACATTCTCCTTGTATCTGTGTGGGTTTTCTCTGGGTGCTCTGGTTTCCTCCCACAGTCCAAAAATGTGAGGTTGGGTTGATTGGCTATGTTAAAATTGTCCTTAGTGTCCTGTGATGTATAAGTTAAAGGGATTAGTGGGTAAATATGTAGGGATATTGGGGAAGGATCTGGATGGGATTATAGTTGGTACAGACTTGATGTGCTAAATGGCCTCTTTCTCTGCTGTAAGTCATTCATATTGATTGAGGGATAAGCATCGGCCAGGACAAAGGGATAACTCCCCTCTCTTTTCCCAAAGTGCCATGGAATCTTTTACGTCCACTTGAGCAGGCATATGGGGATCTCAGTTTGCTATCACATCCAAGAGACAGGACCTCTGACAGTGAAGCTCACCCTCAATGCCACACTGAAATGTCAGTCTTGAATCTTTTCGCTCGAGTCCTGAAGTGGAACTCAAACCGTCAACCTTTCGACTCAGAGACAAAGTGACAACTGACCCACTGCAGACACAGAATGAGTCATCAGACTTTGTATCAGAATTGGGTCCACAAACTTTCTCAAGGCATCAAAAGCCACCCCCCACCTTGGAAAGTACAGCTGTTACCGTCTAAAGAAATGGAGATGCCAGCGTTGGACTGGGGTAAACACAGTAAGAAGTCTCAGAACTCTCCATTTGCCTGACGAAGGGGCAAATTCCGAAAGCTTGCGAGTTTACTATCAAATAAATCAGTTGGATTTAAACCTGGTGTTGCCAGACTTCTTACCATCTAAAGAACACAAAGTAAATTAATTGGCAAAAGAAGCAAAGCGACATGTGTAAAAGATTTGTTATCAGTGAATAGTTCAGGTTTGGATTGCACTGCCGGAAAGTGTGGTGGAGTCAGCTTCAATTCAAGCATTCGAAAGGGAATTAAGTTATTATCTTTAAAGGAAGAATGTGCAGGATTACGGGGAGAAGGCAGAGCAACGATGCTAAGTGAATTGCTCATTCAGAGAGCTGTTGCAGGTGTGATGAGTCAAATGACCGCTTCTGTACCATAGCAGTTTTGTGATTCTAAGTGTCAGTGAGTCATTATTCTGTTCCTTTTTGGACTTTGCACTCCCACTGTCTGGCCAGGTTGGGTATCTGAAAAGAAGGCACAAAGATAGGGCCTTGGTGAGGAAAGAAGGACAAAGCAGGAGGTGCATAATTTCACTGTCTGTATCTTGTAAATCAGAAGAGATTGTGGGCCGAAGGGGGATGGGATGTGGGAAGATGTATTAGTTAGGGACTCTCCATCATTATTGATATTTTCAGTTCTTATACAGGCCTGAATCATAATCGATAATATCAGATGCTAATACATAGTGGAGGGGTAATATACAGCTTGTCTATTACCTTCAGTAAGTTTATTCTTGATCCAGCTTGGCAGAGACACAAACTCCTTATAGTTTCCCCATCACAACTGTTCCAATTGTGTCCATTTGACATTAGCTGTCTTTAATAATGCGATTAGTTACAATGCAATTGCCAGACCATGGACATGCTGATACATTGCCACATCAAAACTGACATTTTAGTGTGGCACTGAGGGAGGGCCGCACTGTCAGAGGCGCTGTCTTTTAGATGTGCCATTGATTGCATCAATGACTTTCATCACAGTTTTCTCCTCAGATAGAAACATGTAGTCGTGTCCATGCCCCACTCTACATTAGGTTCTGCTACCTCCAATTGTGGATCACTTTGCCCTGCAAGAGTGAGGGAAGTGTATTGGTGAGATTCATTTCATAGACTTGTCTAGCACCATTGAATTTTTTTTAAAGTCATGAGTCATGGCCATTGCTGGCTGGACAATAAATGCTGGCCATTCTTAGTTACCCGAGAGCAGTTGAAAGTCAACGACATTGCTATGGCTCTGGAGTCACATGTAAGCCTGTCTGGGTAAGGACAGTAGATTTGCTTCCCTGAAGAACATTAGTGAACTGGATGGGTTTTTCTGATAATTAGCAACGGTTTCATGATCATCAGTAGATTCTTTACTCCAGATTTTTTAAAAAATTCAAATTCAACTATCTGCTGTGGTGGGATTTGAACCTGGGGTGCCCAGAACATTAGTTGAGTTTCTGAAATAATTGTCAAGCGATAATACCACTTGGCCATCGTCTCACTGTAGTGTGGGTAAGACATGCGAGGTCTATGTCCAAGCTTGTTGCAGTGTGCAAGGACAAGATACGGCAATGACTGAGAGGTGTGGGGTGTGTTTGATGGAGATTTCTGGTGGGTGGATGAACGTGGTATGGGCAATGGAGCAATGTTTGAGACTAATGATGTAGTTGATAGACTATAGCTTGAGATGGTGCATTCACTGACATTGACCACATGTGTAAATATGTATGATACTTCATCAAGTTCCTCTGGAGTAAATTGTCAGCATTAACTATGATGGTTACCTGCTCCAGGTGTTCTTTCTGTAGGCCTTGAGGGCATCCTGGTCCCCTGAGGAAGGGGAAACTCTCTCTCCTCTGCCTCTCCTGAATCAAAATCTCCAACACTGCATTGGAAAGCAGAAATACAGACATAATTGGGCAGGATTTTATAGCTCACTCATCCCAAAACCATAAATTCCTGCCCCAGGTCAACCTTTCCACTCCTCACCCGTTCCAATTCCCGTCTTGGGTAGGGTAGTAAAATTCCAACCAGTGGCTTGTTCAACCATTTCTCAAGCTGCTCCCTAATCTCCAAACTCTGTATCATAACTTCCAGCCCTTTCTGCAGTTAGAATAAACTTCATCCTTAAATGGGGCAAGTCGGATGATTAGTAATGCCAGCTAGCTTTAAGAGGTAGTTGCTTCATACAAACCTAGACCTCCTGCTGGGCGGTGTGGCAGAACACACACCACATTCTGCTCTGGGATGTGTGCTACTCTCAACATAATTAATAGGCAGCATGATGGTTACTATATTTTGGGTAACTATATTTTGTGCCTGATTTCTGAGTTTAAAGATGATCTAACCGGGTGGATTGGAATCACATATTGGTAGATAAACAGCAATTGAACAGTTGGGGCACCTTCAGAGAGGGAATAGTGTGGTTACAGGGTTGATAGTCTCCTACAAGGAGGCAACAGAGACAAAGAGAGATACCCAAAGTTAAAGCTCCCTAGATTGAGTTGCAGAAATTAAACTGAGACAGAAAAAGGAGGCATATAATCAGAGAGAAGCAAGTGGAATACAGTAAGTACAGAGGAAATCTAAAAAAAGGGCAAAGAGATTACACATATACATTAGTGATAATTTGAAAGGAAACTCAAGAGTCTTCTATAAATGTAAATAGTAGATGAGAAGCCGGGGAAGGGTGGGGCTAATGATAAAGATATTCTTATGTAAGCATGGCTGAGTGTTAAATGAATAGTTTAGTAGTTTTTAATAGTTTTTTACATAAGAGTAGAGGATACTACCAATGTAGCAGTAAATAAGGAGCAGTGGTGATATCAGGCAGGATGAAAATAACCAAAGACCTACTACCTGAAAGATTGACGGTACTCCCCAATTAGAAAGGTCACCCAGTCAAAATGGGATCTTAGCTTATCCAAGTAAGTAAGGATAGAAACAAAGAAGGCACTGACCACAATCTTCTGATCCTCCTTGGGCTTGGTGGCATTTCAATTAGAGGTTATACCTGTTTACAAAAGGAAAGGATAAATCCAGTGATTATAGACCGGTGTACCTAATGTAATTCATGGGAAACCCAGTAATCTCAGAAGAAACTAATTGGTGCTTGGAATGGATGGGTTCATAAATGAAAGACAACACAGATTTGCTAAAGCCAAATTATGTTTGATTAATGATTGAGTTATAAAATATCTATAGTGCATGAGGAGGCCATTCGGCCCATCCAGTCTGCACCGACAATAACCCCACCCAGGCCATAGCCTTGTGATTCCACATAATCCCCCTGATACTAAGGGGAAATTCCACTCAGATTTGTTCCCCATAACCTCAAGTATTTACCCCAATAATCCCCCTAACCTAGACAGCCTGGGGTACAATTTAGTGTGGACAGTCCATCAAACCTGCACATCTTTGGACCCATTGGAAACCCACACAGATATGGGGAGAACTCAACACAGACCGTCACCTGAGGGCAGAACTGAACCCGGGTCCTTGGCGCTGTGAGGCAGCAGTGCTAACCACTGTGCCACTGTGCCGTTTTTTGATAAAGCAATGGAAATGGTTGATGTGTATATGGACTTTTAAGCAGTACTTGACAAAATGTCACATAATAGCAAAATGAAAGCCCTGGGTACTAAAGGAACCATGTGAATCTGAAATTGAATAAGGAAAGCAGACCGCTGGCACAGACAGTTATTTTTCAGACTAATAGTGTTTCCTAAGTATTGGGATTACAACCTCTGCCCTTTGATATATTCAAGAGTTGAACTTGTGTATATGGGGCATAATTTCAAAGTATGCGCACGACAGAAAACTTGGAGCTGCAGCATAATTAAAGAGAATAGTAACAGACTTTGGATAAAGATAGTGACTGGTGAAGTTTAGTGCGACGGAATACACTTTGCTGGAAGAATGTGGAGAAGTGATGTGAACTAAATAGTGCAGTTTCAAAAGGAATGAAGGAGCAGAGTGACATGGGAGTGAACTTAAGCAATTCATTGAAGGTGAAAAGGCTGTTTAAAAAAAAGCTTAAGCCATCCTTGGCTTTCTTACGGTAGTAAGAAATCTCAACACCAGGTCAAAGTCCAACAGGTTTATTTGGCAGCATAAGCTTTTGGAGTCTCGCTCCTTCATCAGGTGATTTCTTAAGATAGGCATTATGTATATAAGGATTGAAATTATGTTAAGCTTTTATCAGCTAGAGTATTATGTTTAATTCTGAGCACCACACTCTAGGAAGATGTTAAAGCCTTTGAGATGGTGCCATAGAGACTTACTAGAATCTTAGCAAGGATAACAGACTTCAGTTATGTAGAATAGAAAATTTAGGAGTGTTCTCCTTACATTGGAGAAGGTTAAGGGGGGAAAACGTTCAACACCATGAATGTCTTAAAGAGAAACTGTTTCCAGGAGCAGAAGGGTCCAGAGGGTACATTTTTAAGGTGATTGGCACTGAAAACAGAGGTGACATGAGGAAAACATTTCCTTAACGCAGGGAGTTGCTACGTTCTGAATTACACTGCCTGAAAAGCTAGTGGAAGGATATGTGATAATAACTTTCAAAAGAATATAGTGTAAAATGTTTGAAGAGATAATAATATACTGGGCTGCAGAGAAAGAGCAGGACAATGGAAGTCATTGGATAACACTGTATAAAACAGGCTGCATGGAAACGATGGACTATTTTTTGTTCTGTATCATCCCATGATTTCATATTTAAACTTTAGACAGTGGCTGCATGAACCCACATTAATATCATTTTAGTTAAAATACACTTGTGCGGTGAATTGTGTTGGACAACAGATAGCTGAGAGTGCTAGTAAGTTAACATTAAACATCAGCCAAAAGAGTTTAAAGTTTTTTAAAAGTTTACTTATTAGTGTTACAAGTTACTGTGAAATGCCATAATTGTTTGCTGCGGTTACTGGTGCTGTTGGGTAGCAAATTACATTTGAAGATGCATTCAATGACCGTGATCACTCATGTGGGGTCATTGAACCTCTTACAGCATTGCATCCAAATTCTCAGGTTGGACTCTTTGCATTAATACCCATGATCATTTGCTTCCAACCTCTTCTGAGCTGATGTGTGGAGGGTCTCCCGCTCCCAACTCTCCTTTCCACTTCCTCCAGTACACAAAAAGCTTGAAATCCACATTTCTGTTGTGTTGAAGCGATCTTCAACAATTTCCAGCTCAGATTAATTCCCTGTACAACTGCCAGTGCCTTCTCCAGTCACAATACATCTCCCCTTTCAGAGGTGCATCTAGTTCTAAATCGTGCAGACTAACTTTAAGTGGTGATCATAATTTTTGGCCCCCAGCCAATCGATAGCGGGTAGATACTGCATAATTCAACATAGAATCGCTAAGCAGAAACTTTAGCCAAGTTCCACATATGTGAGGATGGCCTCAACTGAGATCTTGGGTTCATGTCACTATCTGTAACCTCCATGACTTGCCTCAGCTTGCAAAATCTCACTAACTATCCTGGCTGGAAACAATACACATCTCTTTAACCTGTGCTTGATGCTCTCTCCACTCACATTACCTGTACCTTTAAGACTTGATTACCTGTGAAGACTTGCATTTCAACCATCTTGTAAACTGAGTTTGTGTCTATGTACGCCCTGTTTGTGTGAACACAACTCCTCACTCACCTGAAGAAGGAGCGACACTCTGAAAGCTTTTGCTACCAAATAAACCTGCTAGACTTTAACCTGGTGTTGTGAGACTTCCTACTGTGCTGACCCCAGTCCGATGCCGGTATCTCCGCATCATAATTCAAGTCAACAAATGCGTGGAGTTTGTGAGGCTGCTGGCAGTGCTTGATGGACACAAAATAGTCGGACAATGAGATCCCTGCTTCCTTTGTGGACCTATTCAACTTAGCTGTCTGCTCATTTTTCACGGACCATTTTGCTCTCCCCACTTTGACATAGCTGCGGGGCTGATATCAAAAATTGAAGTTGTACGTCCTGTTTCAGTTCGCAGCAAGATAGGTGTTAACAGTGAGTGTCACACTCCAGTTTTAGACCAGAGTTCTTTCAGATGGAGCCCATTCATGCACAGCCAACTCAGCACTTAACAGATGGAAATAGTTTATTCCTAACTAGTGTATTCCTTTTTAATGCCAAGATGGCTGACACCTTGAATCAAGATCTTAGACTTAAATATTAAATGATCAATGACTTGGCTCAGTACTGAAATGGTTTCCTTTATGGGGATTTGTTAACCTGTGCAACCTGATGCATCTCTTTCCTACTTGAGTGCTAAAGAGTCTGTTATGTCTGAAGTTTCTTATTTCCTACAAATTAAATAATACAACTTAGCATACTTAATTCTTATTTACAGAGGTTCATGGTGAGAAAGGATTGTACCCTCTCAAGTATGGTGCTTTCTGTGAATTTCCCTGGGTTAGATGGAGCTCCTAACATCCAGAATTACTCTATAAAGGAGGACAAGTCGAGTGAGTACCTTTTTTTTCCTATCTATTCCTACCTATTGCTTGCTGTGATCATTGCAGACAAGTAGATCTTTCCTTTTATCACATTTAAAGATCTTGGTCAGTACAGCAGCTAAATAACCACAAACACTTTACACCTCAGCACAGTCAGTACACTAATTATAGTACACACAAGTAATAGTATTTCATTATCATCATGAGCTGCATCAACTTTAACTTTGTAACAATGATTTTAATCAAAACAAAAATAACTTTATCTTAATCTGCAAAGCCAAACATCAAGCAAAATGACCATTTTTTGTAGAGACAGGTGGACTTTTTGTTGCAATACTCACAGTAAGCCAAGTGATAGGCTGTTTTATAATGATCAAATTGTAGCAAAGGATGCATTTTTCAGGAGATTGGCTCAGTCTAGTAATGACAGATAAGTCAAGGCGGCACGTAGCACAGTGGTTAGCACTGCTGCTTCACAGCTCCAGGGACCTGTTCGATTCCCGGCTCGGGTTACTGTCTGTGTAGAGTTTGCACATTCTCCTCGTGTCTGTGCGGGTTTTGTCCGGGTGCTCCAGTTTCCTCCCACAGTCCAAAGATGTGCAGGTTAGATTGATTGGCCGTACTAAAATTGCCCCTTAGTGTACTAGGATGCATAGTTTAGACAGATTAGTGGGTAAAATATGTAGGGATGCGGGAGTAGGACCTGAGTGGGATTGTGGTCAGTGCAGACTTGATGGGCCGAAGGTCCTCTTTCTGCACTGTAGGGTTCTATGATTCTAAGGAAAACAAGGAGAGAAATTGTTGGAAAATACAAAAGTTAATGCCTCAGTTTTCTCAGGTGAGTGATGCTGCAGGTCACCATAAGCAATGTGCAAAGCCTACATAGTGCAAGTCATTATCGACACACTGTTCATTTCAACTGATCGTATTGCTGGGGAACTTACAAATCGTCGCTAGCTGTTCTGTGGGGAATGTCAACTGATCAAATGCAGTGTCATGCCGGTGAGCACTGCAAATGTTCAATGTTTTGTTTTAAGTTTTATTTATTAGTGTCACAAGTAGACTTATGTCAACATTGCAATGAATTTACTGTGAAAATCCTCTCGTCGCCACACTCAGGAACCTGTTTGGGTACACTGAGGGAGAATTTAGGATGGCCAATGCACCTAACCAGCACGTCTTCGGACTGTGGGCGGAAGCCAGATCATCTGGAGGAAACCCATACAGACATGGGGAGAACGTGCAGACTCTGCACAGACAGTAACCTAAGCCAGGAACTAGGAATTGAACCCAGGTCCCTGGCACTATGAGGCCGCAGTGCTAACTACTGTCATAGATAGTGTAAGGGTCTCTGACACAGCATGGGTTAATGTGGAACCGAGAAACAGTGCCACCTATTGTGTCAAGAGACACATGACCCGAGACTGAAGTTAGGTGTGACGTGGGCCGAGATCTGTATCGAAGCAAGCATGATATTATGTTATAGCTTGTGCTGTATTCTTTAGATATGTACCTAGCTATCTGTTATCAAAAATAATACTTTGTGTTCAACCAATCTCAGGTGCTGTTTGTGACACCAACTAAACATGTAATATACAACAGTAACAAAAGCGGATTGCTGCTGTCACTCTCATCATGTTCCCCTTTCAGCCTTCTTTCAAGAGGCAGGTGACACACTTATCCCAGAGGTGCAGTCAATGCAGAGGGAAAGACAGTGTGGACAGGGAACCCAGAAAAACAGAGTCTGTGATCACCCCATTGTTTTTAACATCAGGACATCTTTTACAATTTTTTCTCAGAGGTTCCTGCCTGGCGCTGGTCTGATTTGAAAGGCCTGCTGCCTGGTTGATAGGAACGTTGTGGAGCTGCTGCCTTGGTGCTAGTGTTTATTTTCATCTGATCATGGGATGTAGCATCACTGGTTATTGCCATTCCTAATTGCTCCTGCGAAGATGTTGGTGAACTTGTATATCTCTGTAGATACGTCCACAGTGCTGTCAAGTAGGGAATTTCGGGATTTTGACTGAGTAAAGGAATAGTGATATATTTCAAAATCAGGATAGTGTATGAATTGGAGGAGAACTTGCTGGTGGTCATCTTCCTCTGCATTTATTGGCCTTGCCCTCCTCGGTGATATAGGCCACACATGTGAAGGTTGCTGTTGAAGGAGTTTTGGCGAGTTTCTGGCATGTATCTTGTAGATGGTGCACACTGCACAATGATGCGTCACTTGTGGAAGAATGAATGTTTAAGTACTAATCAAACAGGGTGCTTTGTCCTGAAGGATGTTGAGCTTCTTATGTATTGTTAGGCTTGCATTAATTCTGGAAAGAATTTAATGATACACTTAACAAATGCTTTGTCGATGGTGGGCGGAATCTGGGGAGTCAGGAGATGAATTGCTCACCCATAGAATATCCAATCTCTTATAGCCACAGCATTTAGGTGGCTGGCCCAGTTCAGTTTCAGGTCAATGGTAATCTCCAGCATAATGATAGTGAAGGACTCAGGGTCGGTAGTGTCAATGGGAAGTATTTATATTCTTTGTCTTGGAGATGTCTTGATCATTGTTTGACATTTGTGTGACATAAAGGTTACTTGCCACTTATCCATAAATGGATTAGTCTGTGACATTCGCCAGAATTTTACCATGCCGCCCGTCACAGGAATCGGAGCAGGCGAGGGACGTACAGTAGACAAGGCCATTGATCTCAAGCGGGCTTTTATGGCTTGGGGACAAGCGAGGCTATAAAATCCCACCCATTCATTGTTATTTATGATTTAGTGTGTATGACAGCGGTAGACAACCTTCCGACTGGGGCAACACACCACCCATCTGAGTTCTGAATGCAGCATTTTGTTGATATGTAGTGTGACCACATTCTGCTGATTTTCATCCACATAATCATTTTCCTACCATTATAAGTGAAGTGATATACATGTAACGCAAGGGCAAGTAAAGTGAAGCGTGTGCTGATTGCTCACAACATTGCTGTGAGAGCCGCACACTGCCCCTGTGTCCAAAGGGTAAATGTTTCTTTTGGCTTTCCCATTTGAAGTTGATGATTGTTCTACTAATATATAAATGATTGAGCATCTTTTGTAACTTGTTATTAAATATTCAATGTGTGCTAAATGTATTTAATCTTATTCATGGAGTCGTGGTTGGTGGACAAACCAAATTTCAACCTGGTGAACTACTGAGATGAAGGGGGCCACTCATGTGGCTCACTCACCAGCCTAGGTCACTCATCACTGATGCACAACAATGTTCGGAGGTTGTTTGACCAGTCTATGGGATAATTCTCCCAATGTTGGCACAAGCATCCTGGTGCTATTGAGGAAGAGTGTCGACTGGGTGAAGTGTGCTCTGATGTAGGTTGATGCCAGATGATCCAGTTGGTTTCATTTTTATGCTGTTTTTCTACCATGTTTGATACAAATAACTAAGGAGGACAGTAAAGAGTCAATCACTTGGTAGGTTAGGAGTCACATGGAGGCCAGACTAGTAAGAATGGCAGATTTTCTTCGAGAAAAGTCATTAGAGAACCAGGCGGTTTTTACAAATGTAGTTTCACAGTCGTCACTTATTTAATTATTTTATCTGATTTATTTAATTAATTGAACTTAATTTCTTCAGCTACCCC